>JAJLRJ010000008.1:40230872-40975872 GCA_024195265.1 Dendrophyllia cribrosa
TACTTATGAGTAACTAAGTTAAGACTTCTGTGGCGGGTGCGTCTACTGTGGATATCACAATTTCTAATTAATAGTTCACTTATGTACTCTGGAACATTAAATCCATTAATTTTTTGTAAACTAAAGTGTTACGCTTTATAAGGCTTTTCTTATAAAAGGGTAGAAAAGGGTAGCCAGTTAAGAGTATTAAAAAGGTTCACAGATGGCGTCTTTCTGTCTGCACTTAGTATAATTCTAGCAGCTCTCTTTTGTAGCTTGAGAATAGACTGCTTGGATATGCTACTACAGCTATCCCACACCATGCTACCATACATGCATGAGGGTAGGCTCGTATAATACATCTCGCGCTGGCGCTGCTTCAAGTAGGGGCTGATGTGTTTCAGTAGACCTAGGCGCTTAGAGATCTTTTTGGAAAGGTCTTCCACATGTGGCTCGTAGCTCATTTTCGAATCGAGAGTTACGCCAAGCAACTTCTGGGAACCAACAGTGTTTATGGCTACGTCACCTATCTTTAAATTTAGACCCTGGCTATTGACTAACTTGCCAGCTATCCTTTTCCCTGTAACTAGCATTGCCTTGGTTTTCTTTGTGTTTGTGAACATTTGATTCTGTTTTGACCATTTATGCAGACAAACTAGATCACTAAAGATATTTGTCAAAGCGGAAATTTTATCATAGTGGGCAATTGACGATAGGGTTGTGTCATCAGCGAATATGTCGACTGAGGAGTTGCGTAGATGAAGAGGAAGATCATTGACGAAAAGTAGGAAGAGAACAGGGCCTAAGATCGACTCCTGTGGCACGCCTTGCTTCCAGGCACTCGGATGACGATCCGTCGATAGCTACGAATTGGGAACGTTTCGAGAGGTAGGATGTAAACCAGCAAAGGGCAGCATCACTAGCTCTGTATAGTTCTAGTTTCTTCAGCAGAAGTGGATGGTCCACGACGTCAAAGGCTTTCTTGAAGTCTACGAAGACTATCCCGGTAACCTCGTCACGATCCATATTTAGCAAAATCTGATCTGTGACCTTAATCAGGGCTGTCTCTGTGGAATGGCCTTCTATTCGAAGGCAGAATAATACGCCCAAATTGTAGGATTCTAGAAGTTTTTAAAAGGTTTTCTCTCCAGCGATATTGGATGTTGGTTTGTCTGAGCGGTATAAGAAACTTAACAAAAATTTCGTGTTCAATGCCCTTGACCACTGGACCCTCGCTGGTGCTAATTTCCTCCTTGCCCACATCACAGACAACATCACAGACAACTCATTTTACTCTTTCCCTTCTTACCTCAGTAAACAAGATGCTGGTTGGGAAAATGTTTCATCCCTGACGCTTTCCCTGAAACTTTCTTTGCTTGCAAGTGTAGTAAATACGTGGTTGCCAAGTCCTTTATGTGGATTTAGGGTCTAAATTAATTCTACATGTCAACTTGTATTGTTGTTTTTGTCGATTGGTCCGTGTGACACTGCACGGCAGCGTATAATTTGGCCTGTTATTTTTCTGTTAATAGCTATGTCATGGGATTTGACGTTAATGGATCAACCCCGCCCCAAATTAAAACTAAATATTGTAGTTATTAGCAATACTGGCTGAAACCTTTTCCGAAATCGCTAATTGAACCGGCAGAGTGCGGTTGGCAGCGATTGACAGAAGGCTGGTTTCCCAAGTGGACAACATGGGCCTCGGTTTTATCTTATTCCCCATGGCAAAAATGTCATGTAACCAATTTTGGTACTTTTATAATGTTTGTGCGCTCACGTGACCCTTGAATTACCGTCCGCCATGTTGGAGGACCACTTTTATGGGTTTTCCCAGTGTTTACCTTCCAGAGATCTGGCAGCGCAAGCGCTTATAAAATAATTACTCGCGTTTCCCTTAACGTTGTGAGTTAAAATAAAAAAGGTAGCTAATTTAAAGTGCTCTTTTGTCAGTTGCGCTAGTTTAAATCCCAAGTAAGTTTGTGACGTCATCCGCACACACTATATTTACATTTTGAACAATTATTCCTCTTATCTTCCGGACGAGTGGAAATAGGCCTGTATCACGCCCCGCCATTTTGTATAAAAACAAAGATTTTTGCTCTCCAAACCTCGTTTTCAACTTTTTCACTGCGAGGCTGGGTGGACAAAAAACAAAGCATTTTATTCTCCGGGGAGTCAACATGACCGCCGCATGATAAAGGCCTATTGCCGTGAAATAAGCACAAAGCATATGAAAAGCACAAAAAAAACCTTTTTCCATTTCTTGATATTGCAGCTGTCAGCAGTGTTGCACGGCAAGTACCTTTTCACGAGTTCTGCAGCTGTGCTGCTTCTTTATGAAATACTGACGTCATCCCCAGGGTCTTCTCGGTTTCCAATAAACCGAGAAGACCCTGGGAACGAGGTTGTTGTATCAAAGCAATCTCGTCCCCAGCGCCTTCTCCGCTTTCAAAATGGCGGACCGAGCGTAAAAAACCCCTGGACAAGGCTGCCAAAATACTCCAAGAATCGCCGAGTATTTTGTCACGTGACACACGATGAAATGGAGTTTTTGTTTTCTCGAAATCGGAGTCCCTTTTTGGAACGAAACAAAGTTTTCATTATGTTTTATAAGCGAAAAAATACGCCAGGTTTTTTGGAGTACCGGTATTTTGGCAGCCCTTTGCCCGCCATTTTGAATGCGCTTGCTTCTCAAACAGGAACCGGTGACAACTAAATACGTGCATAAGCACAACAACTCAATAGCACTGCGTGTGCGTATGTCGCCCTGTGCTTTGCTTATAGTGGTATCGTTCTTGTGCTTATTATTACAAATTCTAATTACTACAAATTCTAATTTTAAAACTTCACTAAATCTTAAATATTTCATATTTCTCTAAATTTTACCAATCCTTTGAGAAAAACTATTTCCTCCCAAACATACCGAAAAATCACCTAAATATTTACAAAACACCCCATAACAGATTTATGTTTTAAGCATAGGGTTTTTGGACTGCTTAAAACGTGAACGAGCTATTTCATTAAAGCCATGTCAAATGGCGCAAAAATGGCATTCAGGTTTACCCTCGTCTTAAGCGGACACTGTTATGAGTAAAGAAATACACGCGTGTATTCACCAAGAGTTATTTCTTCCAGTACTTTTACAAGACATGTGATCAAACAGATCACGTGATAACAACAACTCCACAGGATAACCAACTTATCATAACAGACACTTTCTGGTCCCGATGGTGTCCGTTTATGGAAGGTTCGACTGTATCAGATTATGATAATATATATAGCTTTCACACCGAGAATATTAAAGGAGGCCATACTTCGCCATCATTACTGAAAATATTAAACTCAGTTGAGTGAATTGGCGTGGTTGTTAGAGCCTAGTCTCCTGATGTTGCTGTTGATCCTGTGCAGTAAACCATAAATTTATTTCTACTGGCGCCATTGCTAACTTGCCAAAGTTTTCCTTGGGTTTTGTTACTTCATTCGCTATTCTTCCCCTGCGTGCCTCGATGTTCATGATGAAGTTGTCGTCAGTATAGTGGTAAGTCTCGTGTGGTTCTATGTCAGCTGGCCGGGTAGAATGATTGTTGAAGTTGTGAGCTATTTGCCTTCTGTGCCAAACGCATCGAAGCTGACAACACCATGAAGGAAATTTAGTTAGTAAAGTTATAACCCTAACCCTAAATTCTTCACGGAAGTACTTCATGAAAGTTCCGTAAATTATTGGGTTTGCACAGCTGTGGAGATACAGTGTAACGGGAGAAAATTTTACTAACTGGTGTGCAATTTTCTGATGTGTTGCTTGTCCAAACTCCAGGAGCAACCAAGCGAGCTGATTCGGCAACATGCATACTGCAAAGAATATGACAACAGTTAGAACTGCTTTTACGACTTGCATGTTGTCCTTCCTTGCTGCTTTCAGGGCATTGTCCACCTGGATGTTAAGCGCTCGTTGTGACGCTTTTTCCTTTCGAAGATAAAAAACAATTCCGATATATGCTGCAGTGATGATTGCTAATGGCAGTAAATACTGGATAACTACAAGAATGACTGTGTAGATGCTGCTGTAAATTGGTGCCGGCCATCCGGGTTCTTTGCATTCATTGACCCCGGCTGTTGTTACTACGGGAAGTGGGACTGTAAATACCACTGCTAGTACCCAGATCCCTGCAATCACACGTCGAGCGTGGCCTTGCGCCATCCTTGGGTGAAAAGGTTTCGTTATCGCTTGATGCCGCTCAAGCGCCATTGTTGTCATGGTGAAAATACTGGCTGAAAACACAACCGTGGACAGAGGGCGCATTCCTTTGCAAAAAAATGTGTTGTAAGGTGAACTCGCCAGTTCAACGTAAATATCGCTGGTGAGACATGCAATGAGCAGGAGGTCAGCTATTGTTAAGTTCAGGATGAACCAGTCGTTTGCTGTTCTTCTTCTTTTTCGTTTCAAAGCGACAAGAACAAAGGTATTACCCAGAAGTCCAAGTGGAAATATAACGCAATAAGCTACCGTTCGTAAAATGCTGAAGGAAGTAACACGGCGGCCATCTTGGCTTTCTGTGATTGGCTGAGAACTGTTGTTCATTGTCGGTACTAGGTAAGGAAGAATCAATTAACAAACAAATAAATAATGATATGGTACATTATATAATGACTACCCTATTGAAAAAAGGGCGAAAGAGGAAGATAACCGCAGGAAAAAAAACTGGAAAAATAGTCTCTAAAAAAAGTATCTTGATGAACTAAGACATAGGGACAAAGGCCGTGATACAGAAACAGGAGCTATCATGTGACTGAAAACCACTCCACATAAGAACAAGCCGGCAGAAATCAAATGTAATTTTTACATTTTAAAACTACAGCTTTTCTGGAAAATTTCGGGTTACAAATAGTACAATATACCATTAAGATTTCACTGGTAAAACTCACTGACATGGTAAATATAACGCACCTGCCGATATGTATCCTTGAAACTTCCGTCCGTATAAAATTGTAAATTTTACCTATAAATATTTTCGCGGGAATTCGAAGGTGGAATAATACCCTCAAATTTTAGGATTCTAGAGGTTTTTAAAAGATTTTCTCTTGAGCGTTTTTGGATGTTGGTTTGTCTGAGCGGTATAAGAAAATTAACAAAAATATCGGGTTAAATGCCCTTGACCACCGGACCTTCCTTGGTGCTAATTTCCTTCTGATTTCTCTTTAAATCTCTGGCCTACATCACAAACAATTTATTTTACTAATTCCCTTCTTACCTCAGTAAACTGCTGGTTGGAAAAATGTTTCACCACTGAAGCTTCCCCTGAAACTTTGTTTGCTTTGGAGATGTAGTAGATACGTGGTCGCCAAGTACTTTATGTGGATTCAGGATCTAAATTAATTCTACATGTCAACTTGAATGTTAGTTTTCGTCGATTGGTCCGTGTCGGACACTGCACGTCGGCGTATAATTTGGCCTGTTATTTTTCTGTTAATAGCTATGTCATGGGATATGACGTTTTTGGATCAAAACTGCCCCAAATTAAAACTAAGTACCTTTGTCAAACACAAAATACGTATAGAACATCAACAGGAAGATCTCAAATGAATTTTCGAAGAGAGAATGAACCATAATAAGAGTTTTAACGAGTTTTCCAAGACAGAAGACGATAAATTGACCCACTGTTTTTAAGTCGTAATCCATTTCTATCCTGGCCATCTGCAGCCGAAGAATGTAATTTGCGTTGATCCTAAATTAGCGTAAATTACTATTCTGCCGGCACGTATCAGAGGTCTGGGGGAGGGTAGCAGGTGCGCAGCGAGTTATGGGACAAAAGTTCGTAATTTGCAGCCGTTTGGAGGGTGAGACATTCTACGGTCAGCCTTCGCCGTGTAAGGGTTACGTCTGGTTTTCTTTTAATATCATCATGTGGACACTAGGTTTTACGCTTCTCAAGTATCTAGATACTTCGTATGGCGACCTTTATTTATAAGTGTAAAAGAGTGGATTTCCACTGTCGCGTAAATTTTTACGTGCGTAAAACGGGCGTAAATAAAACGCATGTAAACAATTTCCACTGTCGCGTTATTTTTACGTGCGTAAATAAAATAAGAGACGATGTAAGAACGGCTTGCGTAAACGTAAAAAGTTGAACCGTGCTCAACTTTTTACGTTTACGCAAGCCGTTCATACATCGTCTCATATTATTTACGCACGTTAAACTTTATGCGACAGTGGAAATCCACTTTTTACGCACGTTTTTAAATTATGATACCCTAAAACCCCAAGGGTGGCACCACTGCCTTGGTCGGGGTCACACGTTCCCCGTTTTCTCCACCTGCTGGTTTTTAGGGGTTTTCGAGTCCGGCTTTGGTGCATTTGTTCTTCCTTTAATCACAGTTGATATCTGAACATATGTTGAAGTTAAATAAATGACACGGTGGCTTGGCTGGCCCACGAGCCCAGATATCATCATTCTCGCGTGTCCGGTTGAGTAGTGGAGGCAAAATCACTTATTTCTAACTCTTAGAGCACTAGTTGAATAAATTTAAACAAAACTAAACCATTATTTTTGGATTTCCACTGATATCAATTTTTAAAGTAACATTTTAAAAGCTTTGAAATCACCTCAATAAATACTTTATCTCTCTACAATATTTACTAAAATTTACTAAACTGTACACTCAGTGATACCGCCTACAAGGCAGCCGACAAGGTGTTCAGGTAGAGTGTCCAAGTTGGAAAAGTAGAATATAAACAGCAAGTTACTTTTAATATGTCACTCCACACAATCGGTTTGAATTTATATAACATTTCTTCAGCCTGGTTCACATTTATGAAAAAGCTCAAGTCGGTGAAAAACTGCGTGGAAATTGCCGTGAAATAAGCACTAAGCATATGACAAGCACAATAAAAACCTTTTTCCATTTCTTGTTATTGCAGCTGTCAGTAGTGTTGCACGGCAAGTGCCTTTTCACGAGTGCTGCAGCTGTGCTACTTCTTTAAGAAATACTAACCTCATACCCAGGGTCTTCTCGGTTTCCAATAAACACAGAAGACCCTGGGAACTAGGTTGTTCTTTCAATGTAACCTCGCTCCCAGGGCCTTCTCCGCTTTCAAAATGGCGGACCGCGCGTAAAAAAAAACGTGGACAAGGCTGCCAAAATACTCCAAGAATCGCCGAGTATTTTGTCACGTGACACACGATGAAATGGAGTTTTTGTTTTCTGGAAATCGGAGTCCCTTTTTGGAACGAAACGAAGAGTTTTCATTATGTTTTATAAGCGAAAAAATACGCCAGGTTTTTTGGAGTACCGGTATTTTGGCAGCCCTTCGCCCGCCATTTTGAACGCGCTTGCTTCTCAAATAGGGACCGGTGACAACTAAATACGTGCATAAGCACAACAACTCAGTAGCACTGCGCGTGCGTATGTCGCCATGTGCTTTGCTTATAGTGGAATAGTTCTTGTGCTAATTACTACAAATTCTAATTTTAAAACTTCACTAAATCTTAAATATTTCATATTTCTCTAAATTTTACCAATCCTTTGAGAAAATCTATTTTCTCCCAAACATACCGAAAAATCACCTAAATATTTACAAAACACCCCATAACAGATTTACGTTTTAAGCTTAGTGTTTTTGGATTGCTTGAAACGTGAACGAGCTATTTCATTATTAAAAGCCATGTCAAGTGGCGCAAAAATGGCATTCAGGTTTACCCCCGTCTTAAGCGGACACTGTTATGAGTAAAGAAATACATGCGTGTATTCACCAAGAGTTTATTCTTCCAGTACTTTTACAAGACATGTGATCAAACAGATCTCGTGATAACAACAACTCCACAGGATAACCAACTAATCATAACAAACACTTTCTGGTCCCGATGGTGTCCGTTTATGAAAGGCTCGACTGTATCAGATTATGATAATATATATAGCTTTCACACCTAGAAAATTAAAGGAGGCCATACTTCGCCATCATTACTGAAAGTATTAAACTCAGTTGAGTGAATTGGCCTGGCTATTAGAGCCTAGTCTCCTGATGTTCCTGTTGATCCTGTGCAGTAAACCATAAATTTATTTCTACTGGCGCCATTGCTAACTTGCCAAAGTTTTCCTTGGGTTTTGTTACTTCATTCGCTATTCTTCCCCTGCGTGCCTCGGTGTTCATGATGAAGTTGTCGCCAGTATAGTGGTAAGTCTCGTGTGGTTCTATGTCAGCTGGCCGGGTAGAATGATTGTTGAAGTTGTGAGCTATTTGCCTTCTGTGCCAAACGCATCGAAGCTGACAACACCATGAAGGAAATTTAGTTAGTAAAGTTATAACCCTAACCCTAAATTCTTCACGGAAGTACTTCATGAAAGTTCCGTAAATTATTGGGTTTGCACAGCTGTGGAGATACAGTGTAACGGGAGAAAATTTTACTAACTGGTGTGCAATTTTCTGATGTGTTGCTTGTCCAAACTCCAAGAGCAACCAAGCGAGCTGATTCGGCAACATGCATACTGCAAAGAATATGACAACAGTTAGAACTGCTTTTACGACTTGCATGTTGTCCTTCCTTGCTGCTTTCAGGGCATTGTCCACCTGGATGTTAAGCGCTCGTTGTGACGCTTTTTCCTTTCGAAGATAAAAAACAATTCCGATATATGCTGCAGTGATGATTGCTAGTGGCAGTAAATACTGGATAACTACAAGAATGACTGTGTAAATGCTGCTGTAAATTGGTGCCGGCCATCCGGGTTCTTTGCATTCATTGACCCCGGCTGTTGTTACTACGGGAAGTGGGACTGTAAATACCACTGCTAGTACCCAGATCCCTGCAATCACACGTCGAGCGTGGCCTTGCGCCATCCTTGGGTGAAAAGGTTTCGTTATCGCTTGATGCCGCTCAAGCGCCATTGTTGTCATGGTGAAAATACTGGCTGAAAACACAACCGTGGACAGAGGGCGCATTCCTTTGCAAAAAAATGTGTTGTAAGGTGAACTCGCCAGTTCAACGTAAATATCGCTGGTGAGACATGCAATGAACAGGAAGTCAGCTATTGTTAAGTTCAGGATGAACCAGTCGTTTGCTGTTCTTCTTCTTTTTCGTTTCAAAGCGACGAGAACAAAGGTATTACCCAGAAGTCCAAGTGGAAATATAACGCAATAAGCTACCGTTCGTAAAATGCTGAAGGAAGTAACACGGCGGCCATCTTGGCTTTCTGTGATTGGCTGAGAACTGTTGTTCATTGTCGGTACTAGGTAAGGAAGAATCAATTAACAAACAAATAAATAATGATATAGTACATTATATAATGACTACCCTATTGAAAAAAGGGCGAAAGAGGAAGATAACCGCAGGAAAAAAAAACTGGAAAAATAGTCTCTAAAAAAAGTATCTTGATGAACTAAGACATAGGGACAAAGGCCGTGATAGAGAAACAGGAGCTATCATGTGACTGAAAACCACTCCACATAAGAACAAGCCGGCAGAAATCAAATGTAATTTTTACATTTTAAAACTACAGCTTTTCTGGAAAATTTCGGGTTACAAATAGTACAATATACCATTAAGATTTCACTGGTAAAACTCACTGCACATACCTCACACCTGTCACGATTATGTCCGGTGAATTTTTGTCCACTTTTCTTTCGACGCTCGCACATTTGGGCATCGGGGTTGGTTTCTAACGAGGGGTTTCAGGTAACTTGATAGCCCTAAGTTATTGAGCGGTTTGATTGTTGACATTTTTGGTATTCCATGATCGACCTCGGTAAAATGTCTGAAATGTCGTGTTTTTCCGTTACTCTTCGGCACAAGTTCGTAATTCCCAAGAGTCTAGTTGTAGTTTCGTTGTAAGATCGGGTTATGTCGTACTTGTAGGCAATTTGTGATATGTGGTATGTTTTTAGCCTGATGTAATTGCGCAGGAACAGGAAAAGGGAATAACACAGCACGACAGGATGACGCGACTAGCACTGAGTTTGAGATGTCTGGTATATGTTCTATCATAGTAGGTCACTTTTTACTCAACCAAAGTAGTTTTAATTAGTGCCGATGAAGCGAACGATATTATTTGCGAGGGTCGGCAGTTGGTGATTTTGAAACGTGGAAAGCAAATAGCAAATTCCGCAGGGACACCCAACAACCGCCTCACAAGTGACACATGAAATATTTCAAAACACTTTTGCAAGAGACAAAACTTAAAAGCTTACAAGCACTCTTTTCCATTTTCAAAACCAGCTAGTACTTCCTCATACCTCGATTTCTCTATTTATTGTGTAACATTTATTTCTCCACTCTCCTCCCCTTCAGCGACTTAAGCCCCATTTACACGCGCAAAAAAAATCGGCACGGCACCCCCAAATTTCGGTACCGTGCCCAAACTATTTAAGCACGGCACTCCCAGTTTACACGAACAAAATAGTGGAATTTCTCTCAAATGGGCACGGTAACTACTTCTGTATTGGCACCCCTAACATTCGCCTGTATTTCCCCGGGAAATGGCGGGAAATGATATTATTGTCACTGTTTAACGGTTATTGATTAGAAATCGGCGCCTAGAACAACAAGAAGGACATCAACGTTACGAAAGACATCTGAAAGGAATGTATCGTCTGTATTGTGACGTTTCTTATAATATACTCTGCAAAATATACAGTTTCTGATCAGTTGGCCAATGACGAATGCATAATTATTGTAGAGTGCAAATCTAGGTTGTAAAGTACAATAAGAAAGCTGCAAACCTGTTGCACTTACTTTAAAAGTTTGGAACTTCAAGCTTAAATATTTCTTTAAATGATGTGATCAATTTTTAGATTTCAGGCATGGTTTACCTGTCAAAAGATTGTTATTGATTGGTTAAAAATAATGGAAACCATTGCAGCGTTTCATTTCAAAATTTCAAAACATCACTCGTGCCCATAAATCATGAAATGCACATGTAGTTCATACGATTTCCTATATGTATCGTATCGGTCTGTCTGTATCGTCCGCCATTTTGAAATTACAATGGTTGCTACGCATGCGTGACGGCTTAAAATTCGTTCAAAATTATTAGAAATCGAACATTTTTTGGCACGGTGCCTTCTTTTACCCGTGCCGAGACTACCTCCTGGAGGTAGTCTCGGCACCCCTAAAATTTTGGGCACCAGTGCCACATTGTGTTTGGGTCCGACACGTTTACACGTAGATAACTGAGAGTGCCGTGCCCAAAAATCATTGGTACCGTGCCGAATATTTAGGGTGCCGTGCCGAATTTTTAGCCCGTGTAAATGGGGTTATAGACTATCTCAACAATTTTACTCCCACTCTATGGCTTATGCAAAATTTTTCTCCCGTATCTAATAAATAAGCATAACTCACCGAGTGCATTTCAAATGAAAGTGAACTGATTACTATTCCACTGGCATTAGGGTATCAGATGGGATACTTGATTATTAATGAATAAAAAACAACAGGCTCATATCCGGCAAGTCCAAGAAGAAGCTAATTTTAACATGACATGGTAAATATAACGCACCTGCCGATATGTATCCTTGAAACTTCCGTCCGTATAAAATTGTAAATTTTACCTTTAAATATTTTCGCGGGAATTGGAAGGTGGAATAATACCCTCAAATTTTAGGATTCTAGAAGTTTTTAAAAGATTTTCTCTTGAGCGTTTTTGGCCATGTTGGTTTGTCTGAGCGGTATAAGAAAATTAACAAAAATATCGAGTTAAATGCCCTTGACCACCGGACCTTCCTTGGTGCTAATTTCCTTCTGATTTCTCTTTAAATCTCTGGCCTACATCACAAACAATTTATTTTACTAATTCCCTTCTTACCTCAGTAAACTGCTGGTTGGAAAAATGTTTCACCACTGAAGCTTCCCCTGAAACTTTGTTTGCTTTGGAGATGTAGTAGATACGTGGTCGCCAAGTACTTTATGTGGATTCAGGATCTAAATTAATTCTACATGTCAACTTGAATGTTAGTTTTCGTCGATTGGTCCGTGTCGGACACTGCACGTCGGCGTATAATTTGGCCTGTTATTTTTCTGTTAATAGCTATGTCATGGGATATGACGTTTTTGGATCAAAACTGCCCCAAATTAAAACTAAGTTCCCTTGTCAAACACAAAATGCGTATAGAACATCAACAGGAAGATCTCAAATGAATTTTCGAGGGGAGAATGAACCATAATAAGAGTTTTAACGAGTTTTCCAAGACAGAAGACGATAAATTGACCCACTGTTTTTAAGTCGTAATCCATTTCTATCCTGGCCATCTGCAGCCGAAGAATGTAATTTGCGTTGATCCTAAATTAGCGTAAATTACTATTCTGCCGGCACGTATCAGAGGTCTGGGGGAGGGTAGCAGGTGCGCAGCGAGTTATGGGACAAAAGTTCGTAATTTGCAGCCGTTTGGAGGGTGAGACATTCTACGGTCAGCCTTCGCCGTGTAAGGGTTACGTCTGGTTTTCTTTTAATATCATCATGTGGACACTAGGTTTTACGCTTCTCAAGTATCTAGATACTTCGTATGGCGACCTTTATTTATAAGTGTAAAAGAGTGGATTTCCACTGTCGCGTAAATTTTTACGTGCGTAAAACGGGCGTAAATAAAACGCATGTAAACAATTTCCACTGTCGCGTTATTTTTACGTGCGTAAATAAAATAAGAGACGATGTAAGAACGGCTTGCGTAAACGTAAAAAGTTGAACCGTGCTCAACTTTTTACGTTTACGCAAGCCGTTCATACATCGTCTCATATTATTTACGCACGTTAAACTTTATGCGACAGTGGAAATCCACTTTTTACGCACGTTTTTAAATTATGATACCCTAAAACCCCAAGGGTGGCACCACTGCCTTGGTCGGGGTCACACGTTCCCCGTTTTCTCCGCCTACTGGGTTTTAGGGGTTTTCGAGTCCAGCTTTGGTAAATTTGTTCTTCCTTTAATCACAGTTGATATCTGAACATATGTTGAAGCTAAATAAATGGCACGGTGGCTTGACTGACCCACGAGCCCAGATATCATCATTCTCGCGTGTCCGGTTGAGTAGTGGAGGCAAAATCACTTATTTCTAACTCTTAGAGCACTAGTTGAATAAATTTAAACAAAACTAAACCATTATTTTTGGATTTCCACTGATATCAATTTTTAAAGTAACATTTTAAAAGCTTTGAAATCACCTCAATAAATACTTTATCTCTCTACAATATTTACTAAAATTTACTAAACTGTACACTCAGTGATACCGCCTACAAGGCAGCCGACAAGGTGTTCAGGTGGAGTGTCCAAGTTGGAAAAGTAGAATATAAACAGCAAGTTACTTTTAATATGTCACTCCACACAATCGGTTTGAATTTATATAACATTTCTTCAGCCTGGTTCACATTTATGAAAAAGCTCAAGTCGGTGAAAAACTGCGTGGAAATTGCCGTGAAATAAGCACTAAGCATATGACAAGCACAATAAAAACCTTTTTCCATTTCTTGTTATTGCAGCTGTCAGTAGTGTTGCACGGCAAGTGCCTTTTCACGAGTGCTGCAGCTGTGCTACTTCTTTAAGAAATACTAACCTCATACCCAGGGTCTTCTCGGTTTCCAATAAACACAGAAGACCCTGGGAACTAGGTTGTTCTTTCAATGTAACCTCGCTCCCAGGGCCTTCTCCGCTTTCAAAATGGCGGACCGCGCGTAAAAAAAAACGTGGACAAGGCTGCCAAAATACTCCAAGAATCGCCGAGTATTTTGTCACGTGACACACGATGAAATGGAGTTTTTGTTTTCTGGAAATCGGAGTCCCTTTTTGGAACGAAACGAAGAGTTTTCATTATGTTTTATAAGCGAAAAAATACGCCAGGTTTTTTGGAGTACCGGTATTTTGGCAGCCCTTCGCCCGCCATTTTGAACGCGCTTGCTTCTCAAATAGGGACCGGTGACAACTAAATACGTGCATAAGCACAACAACTCAGTAGCACTGCGCGTGCGTATGTCGCCATGTGCTTTGCTTATAGTGGAATAGTTCTTGTGCTTATTACTACAAATTCTAATTTTAAAACTTCACTAAATCTTAAATATTTCATATTTCTCTAAATTTTACCAATCCTTTGAGAAAATCTATTTTCTCCCAAACATACCGAAAAATCACCTAAATATTTACAAAACACCCCATAACAGATTTACCGTATTTTCTCGATTAAACGCCCCCGGCGTTTATTTCAAACTTGGTCTCGGGGACCCGGCGTTTATTTGAAGCCGGCGTTTAATCGGGGTCCGGCGTTTATTAATGAAGTAAAATTTTCTATCAAGAAAACAACAAGTACGATCCTTGTGCGATGGCTGTGTACCGTGAGCATGGACCTGATAACGACAAGATAAATGTCGGACACATCCCTATCGAGCTCTCATCCACTCTTTGCTTCTTCGTAAAACATGGAGGGAATGTTTCGGCTAAAGTGAGACAGGAAACCTACAGAGCTAGAAACTTGGAACAAGGCGGCCTTGAAGTCCCTTTTACTGTTCAATGCGCGATTTATGCCACCCAGAAAGCACAATTTTTGACAAGACTAAAACAACTAATAAACAAACGCTGGAGGGATCCTCGCGATTTTAACGACAGCGAGCACTACAACAAAAGAAAGAGAGTGCGTCAGTCATAACAACAGGAACGTGAACATTGCCATATGTTTTCAATTTTGTGTTGTTGTACAGCATACATCGCAGTTAATGTTAGGCCAGACTTGTTCGTTAAACATTTATTAAAATTACAAAAGCAGTATACCGTATACTAGTACGTGTCATAGCAGTGCTTTTCTAGTGAATATCTTTACTTGTTGGCTCGACGCAAATAAACGCCGGGACCTCAAACAAACGCCCCCGGCGTTTATTTCAAACTTGGCCTCGGAGACCCGGCGTTTATACGAGGCCGGCGTTTAATCGAGAAAATACGGTACGTTTTAAGCATAGTGTTTTTGGATTGCTTGAAACGTGAACGAGCTATTTCATTATTAAAAGCCATGTCAAGTGGCGCAAAAATGGCATTCAGGTTTACCCCCGTCTTAAGCGGACACTGTTATGAGTAAAGAAATACATGCGTGTATTCACCAAGAGTTTATTCTTCCAGTACTTTTACAAGACATGTGATCAAACAGATCACGTGATAACAACAACTCCACAGGATAACCAACTAATCATAACAAACACTTTCTGGTCCCGATGGTGTCCGTTTATGAAAGGCTCGACTGTATCAGATTATGATAATATATATAGCTTTCACACCTAGAAAATTAAAGGAGGCCATACTTCGCCATCATTACTGAAAGTATTAAACTCAGTTGAGTGAATTGGCCTGGCTATTAGAGCCTAGTCTCCTGATGTTCCTGTTGATCCTGTGCAGTAAACCCTAAATTTATTTCTACTGGCGCCATTGCTAACTTGCCAAAGTTTTCCTTGGGTTTTGTTACTTCATTCGCTATTCTTCCCCTGCGTGCCTCGGTGTTCATGATGAAGTTGTCACCGGTATAGTGGTAAGTCTCGTGTGGTTCTATGTCAGCTGGCCGGGTAGAATGATTGTTGAAGTTAAGGGCAATTTGCCTTCTGTGCCAAACGCATCGAAGCTGACAACACCATGAAGGAAATTTAGTTAGTAAAGTTATAACCCTAACCCTAAATTCTTCACGGAAGTACTTCATGAAAGTTCCGTAAATTATTGGGTTTGCACAGCTGTGGAGATACAGTGTAACGGGAGAAAATTTTACTAACTGGTGTGCAATTTTCTGATGTGTTGCTTGTCCAAACTCCAAGAGCAACCAAGCGAGCTGATTCGGCAACATGCATACTGCAAAGAATATGACAACAGTTAGAACTGCTTTTACGACTTGCATGTTGTCCTTCCTTGCTGCTTCCAGGGCATTGTCCACCTGGATGTTAAGCGCTCGTTGTGACGCTTTTTCCTTTCGAAGATAAAAAACAATTCCGATATATGCTGCAGTGATGATTGCTAGTGGCAGTAAATACTGGATAACTACAAGAATGACTGTGTAGATGCTGCTGTAAATTGGTGCCGGCCATCCGGGTTCTTTGCATTCATTGACCCCGGCTGTTGTTACTACGGGAAGTGGGACTGTAAATACCACTGCTAGTACCCAGATCCCTGCAATCACACGTCGAGCGTGGCCTTGCGCCATCCTTGGGTGAAAAGGTTTCGTTATCGCTTGATGCCGCTCAAGCGCCATTGTTGTCATGGTGAAAATACTGGCTGAAAACACAACCGTGGACAGAGGGCGCATTCCTTTGCAAAAAAATGTGTTGTAAGGTGAACTCGCCAGTTCAACGTAAATATCGCTGGTGAGACATGCAATGAGCAGGAGGTCAGCTATTGTTAAGTTCAGGATGAACCAGTCGTTTGCTGTTCTTCTTCTTTTTCGTTTCAAAGCGACAAGAACAAAGGTATTACCCAGAAGTCCAAGTGGAAATATAACGCAATAAGCTACCGTTCGTAAAATGCTGAAGGAAGTAACACGGCGGCCATCTTGGCTTTCTGTGATTGGCTGAGAACTGTTGTTCATTGTCGGTACTAGGAAAGGAAGAATCAATTAACAAACAAATAAATAATGATATAGTACATTATATAATGACTACGCTATTGAAAAAAGGGCGAAAGAGGAAGATAACCGCAGGAAAAAAAACTGGAAAAATAGTCTCTAAAAAAAGTATCTTGATGAACTAAGACATAGGGACAAAGGCCGTGATACAGAAACAGGAGCTATCATGTGACTGAAAACCACTCCACATAAGAACAAGCCGGCAGAAATCAAATGTAATTTTTACATTTTAAAACTACAGCTTTTCTGGAAAATTTCGGGTTACAAATAGTACAATATACCATTAAGATTTCACTGGTAAAACTCACTGCACATACCTCACACCTGTCACGATTTTGTCCGGTGAATTTTTGTCCACTTTTCTTTCGACGCTCGCACATTGGGGCGTCGGGGTTGGTTTTTAACGAGGGGTTTCAGGTAACTTGATAGCCCTAAGTTATTGAGCGGTTTGATTGTTCATATTTTTGGTATTCCATGATAGACCTCGGTAAAATGTCGTGTTTTTCCGTTACTCTTCGGTACAAGTTCGTAATTCCCAAGAGTCTAGTTGTAGCTTCGTAGTAAGATCGAGTTATGTCGTACTTGTAGGCAATTTGTGATATGTGGTATGTGTTTAGCCTGATGTAATTGCGCTGGAACAGGAAAAGGGAACAACAGAGCACGACAGGATGACGCGACTAGCACTGAGTTTGAGATGTCTGGTATATTTTGTATTATAATAGATCACGTTTTACTCAACCAAAGTGGTTTTAATTAGTGCCGATGAAGCGAACGATTTTATTTGCGAGGGCCGCCGGTAGTTGGTGATTTTGAAACATGGTAAGCAAATTCCGCAGGGACACCCAACAACCGCCTCATGCACAAGTGACACATGAAATATTTCAAAACACTTTTGCGAGAGACAAAACTTAAAAGCTTACAAGCACTCTTTTCCGTTTTCAAACCAGCTAGTACTACGATTTCTCTATTAATTTTGTAACATTTATTTCTCCACCTTCCTCCCCTTCAGCGACGTAGGCTATCTCAACAATTTTACTCCCACTCTATGGCTTATGCAAAATTTTTCTCCCGCATCTAATAAATAAGCATAACTCACCGAGTGCCTTTCAAATGAATGTGAACTAATTACTATTCCACTGGCGTTAGGGTATTAGATGGGATAATTATAAATGAATAAAAAATAACAGGTCTACTCGAAGCATCAGTGAACACAAAACTAGTTAACAGTTATTCTTCGAGGACGCGCCGGATATGAGCGCGTTGCGCCGAGTTGGTTATAATCGGCTCATATCATGTCTACATATTTGTGCGTCAGTTGAAACAACACGTTTGCCATGCCTGCATGCTCCAAAGCGATCGTGAAAATTCTTTTCATAGTACAATGACTACAATGGCAATTAACATAAGGCTGCGGTCATGCACATGTAACACGTTTAAAATTTATTCAAAAGTGCACAAATGTGTAGAATGAAATAAACCAGCTGCTGTCAACAAATAATACGGCAATGAAACTTTGGAAGACGAAAGCAAAAGTCCCCTATACATTTAATTGTATTTCGCGCCCTTAAAATGATTCAATGCACTTGAAATTTGCAGAGATAGTGCATTACATGTACAACTTTAGGTTAAAAGATTTTAAAAAATTTTCATCGACTAGTTTTTAAATAAACGCTTTCCTAACAAAAGTGTTACTTCTGTGAGTAGAATGAGCATATTTAAGACATTGCTTCCGATCACATCAACTGAAATCTAGTGAAGCAAACAGGATGAAACCTTCAAGGAATGTAGTTTTATGGCGCATGAATAATATATGGTGAAAATATTGTTTCAATTTGTCAGGAAAACGCTGGCATCGACGAAATAACAGAAAGTAATGCGAATTTTTATATTTTTGATGGAAAATATTCAACTCAATTTTATTCGAAAACGCTCTCATAGAATTTGTTCAAACTTTGCAGTCTTGAAGACATACATCTGGACTATAAGAGGCATACAGTCGTTTAAAAGTTTAGGTCTAGATGTTGAGAAAATTACTCATATGCAAAAACCATGACGTCATCAGATCGTTGTTATGGTAACACTGATGTCAATCAAATCTACTTTTTTGGAAAGTTTATTTCATCTCTAGTATATGTCTGAAGCAGCTTGCCTGACCGAGCTCAGACAGTGAAGTATCAGCCGTTCAAAGTTGGGCTGTTGTGTCGCCAAAAAACCCAGTCGAGCCACCTTAATTTGCTCAGCGTGGATTGCGAAAGTGTTGTTTTTCGTCTTAAAACCAAACAATTTTTTGTTCGTAAAAATGTTTGTTAAGTCAATAGATAATATATAGAACCATTGAAGAAATACACTGCCTTTTTGGTCGTTTTTGTCTTTGGATCGAGAACCCAGTCAAATGCAACGCATGCGCAGTTGACCAAAAAATTGTGACTGGATGTTTTAGCGACTTTCCTCGGAAACGTGCTGATTTCTACGAAACTACTCATTAGAATTTCACGAAATTTGGCACAATAATAGTTCCGAATATGCCGAACTCACCTGCCATCAAAAATTTGAAATCTAACAGAGGAGATTTTTAAAAAACGCAAACATATTAAACCACAAATTACGGAAGATCCCTCTGTCAAAATTACATGAGACCAGTGTTAACATGCGAATATTTTTACGAGTTTACTGGAGACAAATGATGGACAAAATCTAATGACTAGATTTTCTGAAAATAAAAGAAACCAAATATTGCAGGCTGATTTTCAATCCACCGTGTTGCCATGGCAACACCCTAAAAGCTCCACAAAAATATCAAAACAAATAGCTTGTTGCTTAAGCGTATGCCTCGCCAATTTTGGGCGCCCAGACGTTAGTGGTTTTAAAATGACAATGAATAACGCATAGGTACAGTGAAACTGTGTTCAGCCACCTTAAGTCCACAGATCGGTTTTAATTTTCCATACTGAGTTTGAAGTCAAAGAATTGAAGAGTAAAACAGATTAAAAACGACTAAAACGTCTTAGTGTGACAAAATATATGCATTGTGTGAAACGAGACTGTCTAGACAACTGAATGACGTAATACGCTGGGGAATTAAAATACATCAATCATCTTTTAGCACTTAATACACTGGGGAATTAAAAAAGTTTACAGATGATGGACCGAGTGAAAATTTGCATATCTGTTCCCGTATACTATATCTCGCTCAACGCTTCCCGTGTTCACGAGATAAAAATAAATAAATCATTTTGTTTTGTCAATATATTAGGCATGAAAGTGCTTATTACTGAGGGATACCGTAAGTAGAAGAAAGTAAAACAAACTGGACATGAACATTTTTAAAATCCCAACTGATGGGAAGGTGACCAGTTGGCTATTTACATAGCATGGCCTTAGATGCGGTGGGCGGGGTCAGGGTGAAATTGGAAACGTTTTCAAGTCGGTTACGTCATAGGTCATGAATGAGATGACATGGCACATGCACACGTGTGCCAGGGCGGGAGTCGGGAGACAAAGGGGCACAAAGGTACGGGAGGCGGGGAACGGGTTACGGGAGGCGGGAGAACGGGGTACGGGAAGTGGGAGGTTTTGATCCCCCTGTCCCCCTCTAAGATTTGAACACAAGGCTACTGCTTGGTTTGGACAGTTTGGACAGGTTTTTCGCCTTTTGAAACACAAGGGTTGAAATTTATATCAACTAATCATAATGTTGTCTTATCTACATTATACCCTCGAATAACAAACGTCCTTCAAAAAAATGTCTCCCCTTCTCCTTTAGGAAAATTGGAAAAAAATAACCATAAATTTAATTTTTAATAAAAATCGATTTTGATAAACATTTTAACAAGAAAATTAACGATACGAAAACTACATGACGTTTCGATGACTTCATGTCATCAAATGTGATTTGTGTGATACAAATTATATTGGTTACACTTGCCGCCACCTTCATCAGCGAGTTGACGAATATAAACATTGTCTCCCCTTCCCCTTTAGGAAAATTTGGAAAAAAAATAACCATAAATTTAATTACCTGTATTGATTAAGTATCGCCTTCCGGGGTATATAACAAAAGAGCAAATAAAGCGGTTTTCAATTGAGTATCAAAAGTAATTTCGCGATAGCTTTGGTTTTACACTGCTACGCATTGGGATTGTGATTGGTTAAAAAAAAAAACGGCTCACTTTCTCAATCAATCATGACAACTTGCTCGCACGCGTTTTCCCGCGCTTGGTACCAGTTACATGCATCTACTTCGAGTTCTGATTGGTTCATTAGATTGCCTGTGTCTGTTGTGTTTGGCCAGAGTAATTACTTTGGTTTTGGTTTTGCACTCAATTGAAAAGCGTTCTACGTGAATACGTCATGTTTCTTTGCGACCTCTCTTAGGAAAAACATGGGTGATTAATATGTATAATGCAGTTAATTTCGTCAGTCTTATTAAGTGTTGTTTTCGACTTAGAAAACGTGTTCACTATTACGCTTTATCGCTTATAAAACACGATTCGTCCAAAAAATATATAATAATGGATGACATTAATTAGTCTTAGTTCGTCTCTCTTTCTTTCTTTCTTTCTTTCTTTCTTTCTTTCTTTCTTTCTTTCTTTCTTTCTTTCTTTCTTTCTTTCTTTCTTTCTTTCTTTCTTTCTTTCTTTCTTTCTTTCTTCAGTTCCATGACATTCTCTTTAAAGGAAACTGCATATATTTTGAGTAAGTGCTCAGTAGCCTTAGCACCGTTGTCCAACTCGTTTAGCTGCCTGTTTTCGGCGTGGAGCATACTGTCACCCCTACGCACCACTGGCGCTTGATGATGATGAAGATGATGATGATGATGATGATGATGATGATAATGATGATGATGATGATGATGATGATGATGATGATGATGATGATGAGAATGACTTGCACTGCCCTATCTTGTGTTTGGTGTATAAGTCACTGATAAACTCAAACCGCTGAAGCCGGTTTTCAAACCTGATATCTGGATCCTGTAAAAACGAAAAGTAACAATGTATTTGTACCTGGTGGACTGTAAGCCACTTGTAAGGCAACAGTCGCCTTTTTAATCACGATTTCCACTCAGTCATTCGCCTGCAGATTTACAGTGTTAAAAAGTCTAAACTGAATCGTATTATTTCTTAGATTTATCGGTATAATCTTCAAATTTAGTTTGATCAGCAAAATGTACGTATATTTTGCGTTTTAATCCCCACACATACACTGTATTTCGCACCAATTTCCCCCAATTCAAAATGACGATCCAGTGGACAGAAAATTAAAGCTTATTTTATTCAAGCACTTACCGTCATGTGAGCAAATGAGAGGGGCGATAGTCTATGGTAGCGATGGACAATCCAGACATCTGGTAAAACGACGAATTTATACCTATTAAAGAACAACATGATGTAAGTAAATAAGCGAAGAGCCTGTCTAGGGTTATTATTGATAATTCTGTCAAAACTGCGTGTAGTAATTCACTCGAAACTTTTTTTTTATCGTCAAATATCCCAACAAATTCGAAAGACAACGAAGACATTCCGATGACTACCGAGGAGGCAAACAAAGATTGAGCAGCACATTGTGGATGCAATCGAAGTCAAGAGTGTCAGTTGAACTTACTTCAAAAGTGCGAGCTCTATAATGTGTGAGATCTTGTTCATTCCATAACCAGTAAATCTCTCATCATACAGCGGTAGTTCAGCGGTTAATCTGCAAAACAAGCATTTGTCATCTCGTCAGGATTTGCAGAGCTTAAAATAACAATTATAAACAAATATTTCCTTGGCACATGGAAGTAAAGCACCCGTCCGTTGGTTCTCCAATTTTTGTAAACATTTTGATTCAGTCATTCAGGAGCTCTAAAAAGTTAGACTGCGAAGCAGATCCTATAAAAGGGAAGGACTGAGTTGAGACTCGAGCACGGCGCGAAGCGCGTAGCGAGCGGAATTGGTCTTTACCTTTGATCCGCTCTTTTTGTCGCGCTTCACGAGCATTCTTCAATCTCCCCTTTCTTATGCCTACCACGCAGCTGGTCAACAGTAAGTGGCCGTTATTGGCGCCTTTACATGCTTTAATTGTAAAGAGCATTCGAGCGTACAAACAAAGAATATACCTGTATCGGTAAAAAGGTCTATTGGGCTGTACAAGTGTACTGTAATTACCATCTTACAGAGTGATTTGTATCCCTAAACAAATACAGTCGAACTTGGTCCCGAAGATAGCAAAATTCATACAATCCCTCCTCTGTAAATACGGACACCTCTATAATGCAGACGCCTCTATAATGCGGAAAAAAGGGATAAAAAGATTCTATAGAGCAAAACAGAAGCAGTAGTTTGGAGAAAAAGTGCAGGATTACAAGTGGATTTTGATTTCTTGACAGGCGGTCAAGAAATCAAAGCTTCCATTCTGATGGAATTTTGAGTTTTTTTAGTTGTCATTTTGTCTTTTTAGTTCATTTTTCTTTCCGTTATCACTTTTGGCGATTTTTTCTTCCTATTTTAAGACAATAAAGCAAGTTAAAGCAAGCTTTTCACCATAATCATGAAAACACGATAGTTTCCCCTTCATTCCAAGCACAAATGTGCTGTGTAACCGCACCTTAGAATCAAGTAGGGTTCATACTTGTCCTGGTAACTGCTGACTTCATACGGCTCACTGGTGTGGTACCACCTGCTGTAGTTGGTAGAGCTGTGGGACAATGGAGACTCGATTTTTCCTGGGACAGGTCAAGGAGTTACGCATAAAAGTAGCCTGTGAACAGGTTGGGAATAGGGCGAAAAGAAAGACCATGAAAAAAAAAGAAAGATTGGGAACGAGCGAAGCGAGCGGAGGGAAAACAGGTGGGAGGGAAAAGGCTTTCCTTTTTCCCCTCTCCCCAGTTCTCCCTCGGCTATTTTTGTTCGCGCGCTTTTCTCATGATTGACACCAATTCATGTTTTAGCTGATTAGAGTGGTTTTCAATTCAGTGTCGAAAGTAAAGTTCGCATCGCTTTGGTTTTGCATTGCTAAGCTTTGTGATTGGCTAAAAAATCTCGCGCCACTTTCTTAACCAATCAGAAGCAAAACCAAAACCAATCGTGACTTGCTCGCACGTGTTTTCCCGCGCTTGGCGCCGGGTACGTTATTTGCTTCGAGTTCTGACTGGTTCATCGGATTGTCTGCGAGTCTGTGATTAGTCAGAGTGATTACTTTGGTTTTGGTTTTACGACACTCGATCGAAAACCGCTCAATGATTACCTGATTTCAGCTAATAACTGAACGGTGTTGAAGTGCAGTAGGCGATTAATTTGAGTTTTGTTAATAGCTGTTGAAAGGATTCGTTTCGATTTTAGTGAATGTCAAATGTAAAGAGCTACGAAGGCAGGGGAAGGTAGGATCCCTGTCAATTGAAAATGATTATAAACAGTGGCGGTTTCTTAAGGCAACGTGCCAGTGCCGTCACTTCCACCACGGTTTATCTGCCCACCTCGCTCCTGGCTCTGTTTTTCTAACCTTGGACTCACAATCATCCTAAACCATGATCATCATTAACCACAGACTACCACAAAACTATCAGAAAAGAGTTACAGTTAGAAATTAGCTGTATAGAAAGGATACTAAATGGAGCGAGTTTCCTTTTACTTTTCACCATTCTGATCAGCTCCTCCTTTGTCTCCGGAAGATCTCTAGTAAACTGAAAGAGAGTTGAGGGAAAATAAATCTCAAAGATCACAAAGAAGTATCCAGCATATCGTGCGCTTTTATGCTCAGAAAGGGAAACAAAGCCGGATCTTTTCCTGCTGAAGTTCTGTCTTTCGCAAATTATCTAAGCCTGCAGTATACGTAAGCGGTTGTGAAAGAAGCAACTGATAACGCCGCATATATTGACAAACCGAGATGAAGGAAGTTGAGCTTGCTTGCGAACGGTAAACTAACTAATTGGTCAACGATCAAAACAAGAAGGCGCTCTTCAGCAAAAATTGTCCAAACACCCCTTGTTTACTGATCAGACACCATATACTCATAAGGTATTAAATTTACCAACCACATTTCGTGCGCCATCAAATGCTGGGACGATAAAGGCCAGCTTGTCATCTGTACTGTTTCTTGTTTCATTGTATTCGAGAATATGATCTCTGAAAGAAATAAAATTCACATAATCATTATTCTTGAAAAAGAGATCGCATTTTTTAGAAAGTAAGCTTAGTAACAGTTTCGGTCTTCTTTACCTTGCAACGATTTCTAAATCAGGCGAAGGAATAAAATCGACATCCACCAGAAATATGTACTGCGTTTTAGCGTGTCTGAAAGAAAACGAAATGGAGAAAAATTTATTAAGGGAATAATAAATGCGACCGAGTGCATTGTTGAGTTATATAAGTACGCGAAAGAAAAAAAAGAGAGAAATACGTCAAAATGTGGTGAGAACATCAGTGACCAACTCGTCTGTGGATCTTTGGCCACTTTTTTGTTTTTACATTTTGACGTCATCTGTAATCTATAACTGAACATACGTACGGCAAAATGAAATCTTTTTGTTAAATAATGAACTCGGTCTACCAATCATAACGCGCGCATTTCTTTGAGAATTGTAAAAAGTCAATAAACCTTGGATAAATTAGGCATCAAAAGATTACCTGATTGCGGTGTTCCTTAGTCGATTTATCGGGTATTGCGAACCTATCTGTTGAGAGATAAAAGAACACGAAAAGGTTAGAAACAAAGTGACAAAGCACTTACGAAGATGAACTTTAGCGGGTACTTCCTGGTGTTGTGGAAATTATTGTTGGTTAGCTTTTGTATTTTGGTGTGGGTATTGTTTAGTGACTTTTGAAGCTTTTGTTTTTCATCATTTGGGGATTGCAACATCAGCAGCATCGTGAAACTGCCACTTTATATGTCATGAAGAAGAAGTGCACTTTTTCGCACTTTGGTACCAAGGATTGTAAAGGTGCAAATGTCCGATCGTTGTCTTTAAAAATGGTCAGTTCCATTTATTTTTGTAATATTTGGGCGTTATATGTAAGATTTCACTGTATCTATTCACAACGGCGGGTCATTTTCGCGTTCAACTGAAATAGCGGCAAGTGTCCGCCATCTTGGTTTACAAAATCTGAACCAAAAACCCTGGGAACAAGTTTGGTAATTCAGCCCACGTGACTTACCTTATTTCCATATATCACGATAACAGAAAGGGTGGAGAACTTTGTGAACATGTGCGGTGGTAATGCCAGCATCACCTCTCTCCTGAAAATGAACTCGTTTGAAATGAGATGGTGAATGCATTAAACGCGGGCAAAATTGTCTTATGCTCCGTTCACACCAAATCTTATGCCCCATTCACACCAACGGTTAAACAGGTTTAAATGTTGTTTAGTTTAACTACTTTTTGGCCTCTATTTTTAGTATCACTTTGAAAAACCAAAAAACATATTTGTTTCAATGGAAACCTAAAAATAATCGTCCAGTTTTGTTAACAAAATTTATACTTTACTAGTGCACATAAACTTATATTCATTATTTTTGGCTGCGGATGGCCAGGATGGAAATGGATTGCAATTTGAAACAACTGGCCATTTTTTTCAAGTTCCTCCCAAATGTCGTGGAAAAATCAAAGAAAAACTGATTATGGTTTCTTCTTCCTTGAAGAAATCACTTGATATTTTTTTTCTTGGTGTTCGAAGAGTAATTGTATGTTTGAGCAAAGGTACTTTGTCAACTATTTGGCGTATTTTGACCAAAACACAGCAAAATATGCGTGACAATGCTCCTTAAAAAACATGTTTAGTTGCATGGCGTAAATGGGGTGTTTCTAACATTGTCGAACAAACAACTGATATTGTACAACAAGGTTAGAACGTTCAGCTGGGGCTTTAGCTATCTAAGGATAATCAAAACGGATAAAACCATGCAATCGTACAACACTTTAGCACATATTGAAACGTTTCTCTTACTTTTTGAAGTCAATATTATCATCGTCGTCTAAAACAACGTAAACTACCACTGACAAAGGTCCTGTAAAGCAAATAGAAAGGTGTTTGATTAATAACTAATTTCTCCTTTCAATATCAGTACAAAGACAAGATTATGAAGTAACGCAACTGATTAAAAAGGGAAAATTGTGTTGATTTACAACTATCCCTTTCAACAAGTTTCAAAACGTTTGGCAATCAGTGAGAAACGTAGCTATAGTAGTCTTTTCAGTTCTATATTAACATCAGTGAAACACAGGTTACTTTGCAATATAACTTCTGGTATTTTTTTTATAAACATGATTTAAGCCTTAATCTAATCATTCCCTTATTTCAGTAATGCAGTCATTGAGATGTTCGCAATTTCTCTTTTTCTTCCGCAAAAAATGTCCGCGTCAAAGTGTTCATGATTTTGGTGAGATTACTTTTTTTCACTTCTTTGATCATGTCTTTGCATTTCGTTAACTTACCATTCCAAAATCTTAAACTTCTCTTCAACATCGTTATTCTATTGAAAGTCAGCTGGGTCACTAAAGTGATTGCGTCAGAATCCTGAAAAAAAGAAGACAACGCAAGTTTTGTTGTGAAGAAGTTTCAGACTCCTAAGGCAGTTTTCTTCTAAATTTTATATCTCCATTATGCGCGTGTACTCTGAACACTTTTGTTCAAAAATGCAGGCAAGTGTTTATTGTTTAAACCCGGACCCGCGCTATAAAAGGGATAGCTCCGCCCCCTTTTGTCACACCATCACTGCTTCAACGGCTAATGAAAGATGGCTGACACTGCGAGCAACACGGAGGAAGACCGTTGCCCCCAAAAATAGGTCTAATTCTACCTTCACCAGTTCAATCTTGTATAGGATTTATCTTTCACGAAAATAAAACTAAAAACATCATTTGAATTTATGCGCCTTTTAGCATGAATATAATATTTTAGCTTGCCAAATTTGAATTTCGCGCCGGTAACGGTTCTCCATTGGTGAGAGGATGCACGTGATGTTGACAGTTCGGTGTCAAGTGTGAAATGACTGGCGGCTTGGCCAGGCCAAGGTTCCTTTTATAGCGCGAGTCCGTGTTTAACGAGTACTTCATATTTGACAGAGTTGTTTGTCGTTTTCACATTACTTCATGTGACAGAATTTCGTGTGTTTTGGTGAACTTTTATAGGCGAGGACACATTGTGATAACACTCATGGAGTAGCGTGGTCCCCTTTTGCCTGCATTATATTTCTGGACATATCTCTAAAACTAGAGGAATGTGATTCGCGCATACGTGAATTATGGACTAAAGCTAAACTTGCCTGAGACTGGGTCAAGTTTTACGCGGGTAAAAGTTGCCAACTGGGTCAAATTTTTAAAGGAGAACGTCAAATTTTCATGTTCTCATTATTAAGACCGACAGCTTTGAATAAAACGAGGGGATAGTTATGACGAGAAGTATAAAATTGAGGAAATAAGTTCAAATGTTTTTCATATTCTCTCACTTAAACGAACACTGTCCTGGCTGATGTATCGAGTTTTCATGATTATGGCCAGGAGTTTGCTGTAAGCTTACTTTATTATCTTGAAATAGGAACTGGAAAAATCGCCAAAAGAGATGAAAGCAAAGAAATATTAAATAAAGAGACTAAAAACGGCTAAAGAGGTAAAATTCCACAAGAATGGCAAGTTTGATTTCTTGATGGCCTGTCACGAAATCAAATTGATGAACTGTAATCCACTTCCATCCTTGCAATCCTGCACTTTATCTCCAAACTACTGCTTCTGTTTTGCTCTTAAGAATCGTTTCATCCAATTTAGTTGTATATTTGGTGATATTTGGCGATATAACATGGAAATAAGCTCAGTGAAATTTTGTTATTTCGGCTGCACAGTGTCCCTTTAACCAAAATCCCTTATGGAGTGTTTCCACAAACGTGCCCTGTAGCCATATTAGAGTGCTAAAACAATGGGAAATGTTTGAATAAGAATAGAGCTAAAGTCCCATAGGATTCGTTTAGGACACCAATATGGCCGCCATTTCATTGTTTTGGGACACCGATATGGTCCCCGTGACGTCACGTGCAAACGCTCTATAATGGGAAATATTGGGTCGTGACGCATGCCCGTCGTCTAAACGAGGACTGGGATGGGTATATTATGACTCGGTGATGCCACCGAATCAAAGTAGAATCCAGCTGCTGTGTGGGATAGTAAAAACACAAGTTCTCGTTAAAAAAGTTATACACATGATAGTACTTACTGTAGGTGAAGAAGCGGAAAACAAGGTTTCAGTAAGGAAGTCTCCAGATTTTGTTCGTGGTCTCCTGCTCGGTGCTTGGCATGGTACCAACACGTTCTTTGGCGTAATACTTCTCTGGTTTTGTATCTGTTTGGGATCTGCAGTAAAGAGGCAAATTGGTATCGTTAGTAAAGAAGTGAATTGTCCGACACAAAGCACACTAGTAAGTCCTTACATGGATTGACTTACCATATATGGGTTTTACAGCAAGGTCGGTGAAGGTGACATAACCCTCATATCCAAAGCATCCCAGCATGACTGTAACACTGGTGATTTGTTCACCGTCAGGTGAAATCTGCAAAATAAGAACTTTTAGCTTCTTGTAACGTGATTTCTCCCCCCCCCCCCCCCCCCCCCCCCCCCCCCCCCCCCCCCCCCCCCCCCCCCCCCCCCCCCCCCCCCCCCCCCCCCCCCCCCCCCCCCTCTCCCCTCCTCCCAAACAAACGATCGGTCACGATTAAACTCTCTTTAACAAAAGATCCTTTCAAGTTACCGAGTTTGTAATAAGAGGACATTTTCGATCTGAACACCCTAAAAGAGATAGATAGATCAGTGAATGGGGTGGGGGGAAGTGAATAGTGTGGGGGGGGGGGGGGGGGGGGGGGGCGCCGCAGTTTCAATGTTAGAATCAATTAACTTTATTTAAACACTGTAAAACGGCTCAGTAAAAACTGTTTTTCAGACATGCCGTGCACTTAAATCTAATCTAATCATCTAATAATCTAATAATCTGTTAGAGACTGAAAACAACTTAAGGCCCTTCAGATCTTGTTTTTTTTTTACGATGATGGAAGGGGAGGCCGGCTCCCCACACCCCTCCCCAAGATTCGCCACTGCCAACTGAGTTTTTTGAATACTTACATATTCCGCCTTCTTGCTCATAACTTTTCCAGACTTCGGTAAAAAGTCCAGCCTAAACATTATAGGTCGAAAAGGAAGTCTTAGAAAATACTTTAATTTAACAAATCTCTTGTCATTAAAAAAGTTAAAACGTGCAAGAAAAGGTGCGCTACCTAGTAAATTACGTTTTGTGTTCATTTTGATTATTAATCAACCTACTTGAGAAGTTTTCTCTTTCCATTTGATAGCACCACAAATACTCGAGCACCATAAAATGGTTCATACCTCTGAATAACGAAAAAAATTAGAATGATATGAGTTTTCTAAAAGGAACTGGATAAATGGCAAGAAAACGTATACGAGAATCCTGCTGCTTGTACGCTGGATCCTTGAAGATCTGCCTCGGCCAAAACATTAAATGTCGATAAAAGTGTTAACTGAAAACAGCGTACATTTTGTGTCGTACAATATTTTAGCTGGCCAGACCAGCGTTCTTCAGGTGCAAGATGTTCACTTTATTTCTTCTTGTTCCCTTTCTCTACACCTCTCAGTCCGTTAAAGGTGTCGAGTAAAGAATGGGAGGTGAATTGCTAGGGTATGCCGTGAAAAGTTGGTCAGCTTTTCATTTTAATAGAGTGCCCAAATGCTTCCAGGCCACTTCATGAGTCAAACAATTTCATTTCACAGCGTATAGAGCAGTTTTCAACTGAGTTTCGTAAAACCAAAACCAAAGTAATTACTCTGACCAATCACAGCAGTCGTAAACAATCCAATGAACCAATCGGAGCTCGAAGCAATTACATGTCGGCGGCGCCAAGCGCGGGAAAACGCGTGCGAGCAAGTCACGATTGGTTTTGGTTTTACTTCTGATTGATCGAGAAAGTGGCGCGAGATTTTTTAGCCAATCACAAAGCGTAGCAATGGAAAACCAAAGCAATTGTGTAATTACTTTCGGTACTCAATTGAAAACTGCTCTAACGCAAAAACGCGGAACATCAATGTCCTCATTACACATTGGTATAAAACCTCTTATATTGTAACCAAATAATTAAGAAATTAAAAAAAGAATTGTTTATCAGACCCTCAGTAAATCAACAGTTGGTTGCTTCATCTTCCACGAGGCTGTGCTGACATAGAATTTGAATCCTTTTATCGGCATATTCTTGTTCAACTATGAAGGAAGAAAAGTAGAGTTAGACAACTGATGGGCATCTATAACATGGTCGAAATTCAAGTTTTCTGACTATTGACTCTTGGAATAATTGTACAATCAAATGCAATTTTAGACCCAAAAGTATAAACGTACGGACTATATACAAGCATGTGTTAAACTTAAGACCCACAACTGCCACAATGCAAAGCAAGTCTTTTAGGAAGGACTGACTCCTAGCCTCTTGACCCGCCAGTTTCGGTAAAAAAATATTTAGTAACTTGATATATGGAGTATCGTTTTTAAATCCTCTTTCCCTGGAAAGTTTTGCTCTTTCTGGAAAAAGAAATTAGATGACAATCACTTCTCCACTTTGCCAACTTTAGTAACAAAGATAACTCACCGGTAGATACTGGTATGTCTCGACAATCCTGTGTACAGTACATGCCACACTGAAAACCTGTAGAAATTGATCCATGTATTCAATACCGTTATCTTTCACTTTATTATAAAAGGTAAAAAGGTGAAACATTTTACCAATCAACTGGCTCTTTAAAGGCTGGAGAATATCTCCAGTTTCTGTAACATGTTATGTAGCATGAAGCAACAAGGAGTATTGCTACATGGATGGGATGCTAGTCCATCGCAGAGCTACCGCCAGTATTATGTCGCCGGTACCCATTTATGCATGAAGCAACTGGCAATATTGTTACTCCCCCCTGGATGGAATGCTAGTCCATCACAGGGTTACCCCCAGCATTTTGTCGCCAGTACCCATTTATGCATGAAGCAACTGGCAATATTGTTACTCCCCCCTGGATGGGATGCTAGTCCATCACAGGGTTACCCCCAGCATTTTGTCGCCGGTACCCATTTATGCATGAAGCAACTGGCAATATTGCTACTCCAGTTTGGATGGGATGCTAGTCCATCGCAGAGCTACCCCCAGCATTATGTCGCCGGTACCCCTTTATAACCTGGGTGGACAGAGACAATGAGGACAATTGAAAAATTGCTTGTGTATAGAAACAACAAGACAGCAGATACCAGCCTCACAGACCTTTGGATCAAAGTCCGAGGCGCTATATTTGACCGAAACAAATGTTCATGCTGGTCTGTCTGTCATATTTTTGACCTCATTAACCTCGTTAACAGAATTTATAAAGTTGATGTTAGAAAAGACAATTTTTAACACAACATTGTTGCGTCAAAAGTTGTCACCGTGTAACAGCGCGCAAACAATTTTTGACGCAATATTTTGTTGCGGCAACATGTTGCAAGGTTTTGAAGGTAATTAACTTAATTAACGTTTTGAATCGTCGCGTATAACACCGACTTAAACACAGTGAGAAAGAGTGCTAACAAATGTCTGCTTGGCTCTTGGTGTCCGTTGCAATTCGTCGGTAAAACGCGGGGAAAAGGGCGTGCATGGTTTCATGGGAAGGAGGCGATGTCCCACAACTCTATGCGCCAGAATAAGGAGAGAAGCTTGGGGACTAGCCAATCTATATATGGTTATGATTTGTCATTGACTTGCCTGTCTTGGTTTTCGTTTGGACCTCTGTTTCATTTCTGTGACGTCCCATTGCACGTGTGACATCCACCACCCACGAAGAGAAGGAGAACCGCTTTCCATGACATGCGGGCTCAGTAAGTTTGGTGCCGTTTCAAGTTGCGCATGCGGTCTCCTCTTTTTCTTGATAAGAACAGTTTCAGTGGGGAGACGTTGTTCTTTGAGGTCTCTGAAACAAAAGTCCAGCCTTTTCAGACAATGGATGAAAACTTCAAACCGTGAATCTTGTGAGTCTGTGCCGGATGAAATCCTAAAGTGTGATCATTCAAATGAAAGCTATCGAGCAGGACTTTCCAGTGGTACTGTTTATTATGCTGTACATGGTGGTTCTAACTTTTGAGTCTGTGCCGGATGAAATCCTAAAGTGTGATCATTCAAATGAAAGCTATCGAGCAGTACTTTCTTGTGGTAGTGCTTATTATTCTGTACAAGTTGATTCTAATTTTTGAGTCTGTGGATGAAATCCTAAAGTGATCTAAAGTATGACCATTTAAATGAAAGCTTTTGAGCAATACTGTCTCGCGGTACTGTCTGTTATGTTGTACAAGACGGTTGAAAGTTTGCATTTTGGCTTTCGGTTTGGGCTCTATCGTGTCATTGTCGCGTTAAATGTTCTACGTAGTATCAGCCTTGCTCTATACTTTGATTGTATCTCTATTTTTGGCTTACTAGATCTGCTCCAGATCTTACGTATACCAGCAGCATTTTCGTATGACAACTCTATGTATTCTTACAATCTAAGAAACTCAACACATAATTTATTTGTACCAAGGCCGTATACTGAGGCTGGAAAAAATAGCTTCCACTATAGAGGGGCGGTTCTCTGGAATAGTCTATCAAATACTATTAAAGGACAGACAAGCCTGAAATCGTTTATATCATATTTGTAATTTAGTATAATTTTAATGACCATATTTATTTAATATTGTATTTTTTATTGCACGATTTTTGCACGGCTCTCTGGAAGAGCATTTTTATGAATGAGATTCCGTGACTAAATAAAGATGATTGATTGATTGATTGTTCGCGGTCCTTTGCTTCTTATTTATTTGATTCTGAGGCTAACATCTAAAAGTCTGACATTTAAATTAAAGCTCAGTATTGAGCAATACTTTCAAACGGAACTGAACGCGTCTAAGTACTGACCTTTCAATAGAGACCAACATTTCTTCTTGAAAGAAAGGATTGAGCAAGTTAATGGCGTACAACATGATCATGGTGATCATTGTCCATCGCCATTTTAGTAACGCTCGTGTAAGACCAAGATACCTGCCTGTAAGCACAAGGCAGTAAAAAGGCATCCTAAACTGGTGATGATGGCGAGAAGAATTGAAACTCCATCATCTGTGATAGCTTTGAAATATAACAGAACATCAGTGTTAAATTAATCAAACGATTAAAATGCAGAAATTATAGATTCTGCCAGTCGAGGATCCGGACTCCATCGGGGGGGGGGACCCGAAGTGAAATAGGCGGGGAGGAAGGAGTGATGTGCCCGGGGTAAAAATGCGAGACAGAAAAAAAATTTTGGCCCTCGCACCTACTTTTTGGGGGGAGGGGGAGGGGGCAGGGGGGATGGCCCCTCGGGCCCGTCCTCTAGACCCGCCCCTGTATTTTTTCGAGACATTTGAGGCCGGCATACACGATGAGACTACGTGGTGACTGGTCTCAGCGTAGATACGACTGACGGGACTTGTTGGAGAGACAGTCTGATTTGGTATATAGGTAGTTCACTCTTTTATTTAGTCGTACGGACTGAACCCATAAGCAGTACACACATGGGTCTACGTAAATAAGTCACCGCGACTATTAAACTAGTCTCTGGTCTCTGCGACTAGATTTTTTTAACGAAAATGGGGATTTCACACGAAGAAACTTGTCTCCGCGACTTGGTCGCAGGGGGAAGTTCCCGCCAATAGTCAAACTCGCGTACACCGTCTTATTAGGGAGCCGGGGTACGTGGTCAATTTACAAAAATAAAAGTGAAATCTGCAAAGGACCGCAAACGATAATGCTGCCAACGGTATACGTAGGATCTGCGAGAGAACTAACCAGCCAAAAAAAATGAACAAACATACAATAAACTACAGGGCTGATCTGACTACGTAAAAAAATAGACTTTGCGAGACACCATCACGACAGAAACCGATAAAGTAGGATCGCAACCTTGGACAGCCGTTTCGTTGTTATTGCAACTCATCAGGCCGGTGTAGCGAACTAAATGTCGCCAGCAAAAGCCAGCGCAAATAGATTTCATAACGACCCGTTAGGTTCCGTACTATGTACTCACTTGTCACTCGAATCACGCGCTTCCACATCACGTGTTCCGAGGAACAAAGAGCCCTCCACCGCGGTTAAACGTCTGAGGCGTTTTTCGTTTTATTTAGTGGGTTTTCATTTAATATTAAATGGCAATATGGGCAAGGATGTATAAAAAAAATTAGTTGACGTTACTATCTTTTAATTTTTCTCAAAATGATGAGCTTTTTTCCGTTGAAAACTGATCAAAACTCTTTGCGCCTGATCAAAACTATGTTGGCAAATGGCGCCGACAATTCTGCAGTTCACAGTTTTTAAACGCTTAGAACTTTTTTGGTAAACTTTCAAAACGTTTGCATTGGTAAATTGACAGTGTATTGGCAATATATTAAACTTTAAACAGTGAAAATGACAACCTTAACTTTAAAGTACTTTGCTTAACTTTTACAAATTTCTCTCGTTTGACCGCGGTTAAAAAGAGTCCATAGTGTCGCAAAGATGTCTCGCAAAGAGAAATGTAGATGGATAACCTCGTCCCAGGGCCCTCTCCCTTTTCAAAATGGCGGGGCGGGCGTCCGCAACGCCATTTTGAAAGTGGAGAAGGCCCTGGGGATGAGGTTGGTCAGTCCGAGTACAGCATGGGGTGTGGCTCGGGACATTATATGAATTCTTACACGAAGTACTAGCCGTTTTCAGATCCTCAGCCTGCAAAACAGGCGTATTTGGGGGCGAACGAGCGCTGCGTTAAAAAAACCGCCCCTTTCACTCCTCCCAGCCCCCGACGTTGTAAAAAAACAAAATGGCGACTAAGCACTTAATTCAGCACTCGCTCACCAAACTGAAAACAAAACGTGGCTAAACGCCTGCACTGCAGGCAAACAGATCCTCGAAAATGTATGCCCAGGTGCAAGAAGGAAGATGCATTTAATAAAATCGGTTAGCACTTTTCTCACCAGTCCAAAATAGATCAATTCCACCTGTTTCACACCCTCTTCAATTAGAATCTTTTTCACACCCGTTCTTTGACACTGATCGAGTCACGAGTGTAAATGAAGACTTTGGGAACGAGTTTTAAAAATCCATCTCGCCATTAAGTATGTCGATCATTGAAAGAAACCATTCTGGCACTGTTAAGATCTGTTAAGATAGCGCGCCAAAAAAAAAATTCAACAAATCTTTGTAGTTGCAATATTAACAAAAGGATCAGACAGTTATCTTGTTTGTATGGTATCCATTGTCTAACAACTATTTGTATTGATCGATACAAGCTAAATCAAACGTAACAAAATATAGGGCGACCCAAGTGTTCTTTTACGGTCTCAAATGGTATGTAATCATAAAAGCCGATCTTTTCACAAACAACAGGCCTTAGCCGCCATGTTGGTTTTCACATTATAATGTAAATTATCCATGTTGTTCGTCCAGGGGGCAAACACTAAATGGAAAGAATACAATTTTGGAAAACCGGCTTTACGTAACAGTAAAATATCCATGGAAAAATCATATTTGAGAGATAGACGGTTGGTAGACATCATTATATTTTTATTATTAGTTTGCAATGGTTGTTCTAAATCTGACTTGCATCACCTCTGTTAACTTCGCAAGATGTTTACTTGTTATAAAAGCGATGAAAATAACTTACACTCGAGTATATTATTCACTATAATACTGTAATCCTACATTAGCTTCGGAAAAAGGTCAGCGTACTACGAAACGCGTTGAAATCTCCCTCAAATAAAAGTGACAGTGGAAAATTAGCCTTATAATATCGAAACCAATATGGCAGCCGAGAGAAAACGTTCAAACAGCCGTTAATCGACCATTACACGGAATCGGACTATCATCTGACTAAAATAGAATAGTAATTGCTTGAAATTTATATATAATAACACTTACCAAAAGTCTCTCACATTTCATATATTGCTTCTTTAATAATCCTCAATGACCACCCGCACAGACAGTTATGGAGGGACCGTAGGGAGATAAAATAGAGGCGGTGCTTTGCATCCCGCTAAAGGAACAAAACAAAAGAAGATCGAAATGAACTCTCAATCTGACGATTTGTTCAGAAGCACAAGTTTTGTGACCTGTTTGTTTTTTGTCTCCCAACTGGTGGATAATAGAAAACACAAAACGTGGGTGTTCAACCTGAAAATTATCTCTTCTTTCGATAATTTAAACGCCTAACAATGAAATCGAAACAACCCGGTCGTTAAATGAAGCAAATTTTGCTGATCAAAACTGTTTCTCATCTTGAAAGCACGTGCTTTCGGAGACCGGTAATGATTAACCTTAGTTTACAACCTTTTCGGTGATGGTTCAATTCACTTGGCTAGCTGCTGTTAGATAGCATCGTAGCAACAGTCGACATTGAATTATCACAGTATAAGTCTTTGCTCTCGTATTGATGTTATCGACTCCTACGTTTGCAGATAAATTAGAGCGCGGATTTTGCGGTTTAAACAAACCCTGACATCTCCTTTGTGTAATCACTTTTTAAGTTATTTTAAGAGAAATTTTGGAGTGGAAGGATCCTTTTGTAAGCGTTCTTTAAGCGTGTTAGCGAATCAGATAACGGCAAAAGAACACAGGATGAGGTAAGGTGACGGAAGGATTGGTCTGGGAAACAACGCGAATCGGAACCATTATCGATCTCTGAATTTAAGGATCAGTAGACTTAAAGAGATATGATATTACAGTCAGATCGAGTTATAAGGTATTATGACATTTGCTTTCTTTTAGTTTACTATAAACGTCGTAATTTGGTTGTTGCTAATGAGCAGTAGCTAATGAGCAGTACTTTCCTGTGGTACTTTTTATTATGCTGTACAAGGTTGCTCTGACTTTTGAGACGTCTGTGGATGAAATCCTAAAGTGTGACCATTCAAACAAAAGCTATTAAGCAGTACTTTCCTGTGGTGCTGTTTATTATGCTGTACAAGGTGGCTCTAACTTTTGAGTCTGTGGATGAAATCCTAAAGTGTGACCATTCAAATGAAAGCTATTGAGCAGTACTTTGCTGCGGTGCTGTTTGTTATGCTGTACAAGGTGGTTCTAACTTCTGAGTCTCTGGATGAAATCCTAAAGTGTCACCATTCAGTTGAAAGCTACTGAGCAGTACTTTCCTGTGGCGCAGTTTATTTCAGTACTTGGTTCAGTCACTTCATCAAACATAACTGAGAAAAATTACTCCATCGACGGCAACTATCGTAATAACTAGAAGTTTGGTTTATACAATTAATAACCATTTGATTTTTTTTATTTATTTTAGTTCACAATAGCAGTTTGATTGCTCAAGTGTAAGCGATTTTCTAGATGTAGGATTGACCACTTGATTTCCATTGTCGATCAGTTTTAAGGATCAGTAGACTTAAGGAGATATAATATTACAGCGGTTAGAGTTATATTATGACATTTGTTTTCTTTTAATTTACTATATAAGTCAAGGCCAAATCGCGTAATTTGGTTGTAGCTTATAAGCAAAAAAATTCCTGTGGTACTCTCAGAGTTTGTCAGCATGCTGTACAAGGTGGTTCTAACTTTTAAGTCTGTGGATGAAATCTAAAAGTGTGACCATTCAAGTGAAAGCTAAGGAATTCTTTTTTTTTTCTTGTATTTTACGAAATTACATTTCGATTTTTTCTTGAATCTTGATTTTTGAAAGGGTCAATGACATTACTTTAATTTTTTCGGTTCAATCACTTTATCGATCCGGACTGAGGAAAATTACTTCATCGACGGAAACTATCGTAATAACTAGAAGTTTGGTTTATACAATTAATAACCATTTGATATTTTATATCATCGTTTAGTCCACAATAGCAGTTCGATGGCTTAAGTGTAAGCGATTTTCTAGATGTAGGATTGACCACTTGATTTCCAGCCACTCTAACAACTACAAAATAAAATTTGGGCACTTTTAAGTTAATACTTACCAGTAAATAAACATAGAAGTTGAACCTATATCCCGTAACATTCGCTGTGAAGAAAGCCGGGCTATCGAACCCTTGTAAATAGTAGGTCACACAGCTACTTCAAAACTGCAGGTACATGTCTCATGCATGTTAAGCGCTTCGCGTGTTTCAACTTATGTCCGGTGATAATTTACCTCTAGTTCCTATATAGACACGCCGCGTTAGCTGTTTGTCATTTTTATTGTAGAGTAGCGGATCTACGGGAAGGGACCGGAGTCCCACCTTATCTTGCCAAAAAATACGGACCGAACAGCCAATTTTTTTTTTAGTCTCTCACATTTTCAGTTGAAAGTAACTGAGCAACACTATCCTGTGGTACTGTTTATTTGTGCTGGAAAAGAAAGTTGTATATAATTTTTGAGTCTGTGGATGAATTCCTAGTGTGATGATTTAGATTTTAAGAGACCATTCAAGTAATCCCAGTGATGGACTAGCATCCCATCCAGGGTAACGTAGTACTACTCCTAGTTGCCTCATGTTACAGAAGTCGGGATAAGCTCTGGCTGATTGGGCTGCCTGTGGCTGGTATGCTCCCTTACCTTTACCGTTCAAGCAATAGCTATTGACTAGTACTTTTCAGTGGTGCTGTGTTTACTCAGTTCTCAAGTGGAAAATTTAGACATTTAAAACATCATTCATTTACTGAACAAAACTCGTTATCTGCTCCAGTGGTTCATAAATTGTGTTGTTACAAGCGCTTTATGAAGTGAGCGCCAACATTCTCTTTCTATTACTTCAAATTTTACGCTCAAGCAAACCCGAAAAATATTTATTATGCTTGACTTGGCAAGCGCGACAATCCACCTGCCAGTGACCAAGAGTGTATTGCGTAGGAGTGTCTAGTCCAGGAAACTAAAGCTTGTCTATTTTTAGAAACTTTCTCCCGTTACGTTTTGCGTTGTTATGGTTACCAAAATATAAGGAAATTAATTTATTATGCTTGACTTGGTAACGCGACAATCCACATGTCAGTGACTTAGGAGCACATAACATAAGATCGTCTATTTCCAAGAAACTAAAGCTAGTCTGTTTTTAGAAACTTTCTCCCGCGTTAAGTTTTGCGATGTTATGGTTTCCAAAAAGTAATGCTAAATGTTGTTTAGGAAAACAGGTTAAGAAAAATATCGTTCCAAACTCTCCGTGATATTTGAAGTGGACTATTTTTTTTTACTACAACTACCATTCCAAGTTGTCTAAACAGAGTTCAAGAGACAGGCTAAAAAATTTATTTAACTGAACATATTTAGATGGTGTGTTAGCCCTATTGTAGTTTCAGAGCATTTGATGGAGCTCTAAACCTGCTTAAAGAGGATCATTTTAGGCAGATAAATATTTCTTCACTGGGTGCAAGAAAATTTTTGCCCAGCAGTATATAGCATCTTGACATTACATAAGCGAATATAAGCAAAACATCTTTGGATCTGATCTGAAAAACGGTCGGGAATCTCAGAATGTATCAACATTGTAGATGAGTGTCTCTCAGTCATAGTTAGAAAATGGTCACACCCACTCAGCCAATCAGTGCCCAGTATTTGTGTGCTCTACATCCCATAAACTGTCTTAAATTATGTAAAGAGGCGGGGGCTTTGAAGCCCAGGGAAACTGTGGAGTAAAATAACTACTCATTAGTAAGCTCTATATAGAACATACTAATGAATTCTTTTGTTTTCCTTTGTCTAAAAGCCTCATTAGTATGCTCTATATGGAGCATACTACTGAGACAATAGAGCATACTAATGAGTATATAGAGCATACTAATGAATTACAGGCTGCTAATTCAAAAACAACTTGCAGTTTATGTTATAAAAATTACAATTTTATTTTAAGTTTTCGCTTTACGTAACTTAAGCAAGAGATTAATCACCAAAATAACAAAACCAAATTCGACTTAACAATTTTTAGGAAAAATTAAACGAAAGACTGGTCTCACCGTGCTTTGTAATTCTATTTCTTTCTTTTTGCTCAATTTCGTTCAAACGTGCACTTTTATCGAATTCATCTCCCAAGTACTCGGATATGTCTACGCTCAAAAGCAAGTAACTATTGAGTGGCAAGGACGGCCTCAAGTTCCTCGAGCTCTGTATACTGGCTCATAGCCGGAGCAAATGAGCCATGAAAACAACAAAGAATAATCAAAGCTCCAAAGAAAGAAAAGCATTGTTATTCGTAAAATTCTACACCAACATTACGGCGACGTCCAAAACAAAATAACGTGATTCCCAAGTGTGAATGACACAATTAAAATACGCTCATAAATACAATCTGCATAAAATATGGTTTCTTCGCCGATATGACCATTTTCTAAGACGGTTAGACAATGAACGCTCGTGTCCTATGGGATATAGGGCCTCTCGCATCAGATAGAAGTGCCACTCGGGCTACGCCCTCGTGGCCTTCTGTCTATGCTCGAGGCACTATATCCCATAGAACACTCGCGTTCATTGTCTAACCCTTACATGGACTAGGTCTGAATCAACTGCAACTTAAAAAGTGTTAGCCGAATTTTTTTAAGTTGCCACATTTTCGTCTCAAAATGAGCTAGAACAGACCATGATTTGTTCCTCTTTCAAGAATTGGTTGATTTCGTTCTCTTGGTGTTTTAGTATTAATGTACATAAATAAGGTATTGTAGCATGGTTTTGACCAAAAAAAGGTCAACATCCTCGCGATATACTTCCCAGTTAAATAGTTTCAGTGACTGGCACTGGAAAGGGGAGGAGGAGAGGGAATGGGGAGGGATGGTATTCGACTTCAAAGGAGTAGGATGATCCCCTCGCCAAGAAGCCCCGGGCTTTTTGAGCTATGTAAAGTGTAGCCTGCGAGCAAACTCTCGGGCTCGGGTTTAGGGGAGGGGGTGGCGGAGGGAAAGGAGCGCCCTCCGCTCCCCAAACCCGAGCGCTTGCTCGCAGGCTACGTAAAGTGTTGACCATGGACTTCTAAACATATCCCTGGGGGCTAAAAAAATACAAAGCAGAACACAACTACGTTTTGATTTTTATTCAATCACCTTTTTGACAAGAAATCTTCTAGTGTAATACTTAGTTGAGGACATTTGCTTATCAGGTATAATTTGAAAGTACACAATATTTGCAGTTATATTATCATTGTACGATAAACGTAAGTAGCTTTTTCCAACCCTTTCGTCACGTGTTTACATAGTTGTAAGTTGTTTTTAAGGGCCCAACTAACAGAACACCAGAAATGCTTCTTAGTCTTGTCTGAGAGAATGGGCAATTATAGTTATCAACAGATTTTCACTCTCACTGATAGTATAATTACCTCTTTATTTTATTAATTTTTACTTCAAATACTTGTTTTATTTACTCTCTGTTTACTCTTCTTTTTGTTTTTTTTTTTTTAAACAAAACAAGTAACATTATTTTTAAAGACACTTTAGTCTACAACCGATCTCCAATACGGAGATGAAATAAAATTTTAGTACATTTTATAACTTAACAATCAAATTGTACACCAAACTTTTAGTATAAAAGATGTTTTCAAAAACAGCTATATCAAAATTATTATATATAAACCTTTCTTTTTGTTTTAATTTTTTTTTTTACCTAACTGGGTGACTAACGCAAACACCCAAGAGGTAGCTAGTGAGGCCAGAATCACGACAAAAAGGTACTATGATACAAGCCCTTAAGCTACATTGTACATTGTAACTGATTTTACAGTCTCTTCATGAGCTATTGTTCCTCGAGTGACCGCCAACTGCTACAAGACAGCGTTTCATCTCGCTAAGTTCCTTGACATCTGGATTGCTGCGTCCATAATGGCGTGCTAAGAGATTAGTTGCTTTGTCGATTGTAGAGAGCGCCTTCTTAACTTGTCTGTCATTGAATAGTAGTTGTGACAGCTTGTGAAGCTCATGAGCATACTCTACACTCAATGAACCAAAAACCTTTTCCACTGCTTCAGAGCTCTGTAGACAGTAATGTGATGCTTTCTTGAAGTCCCCATTCATAGCATAACACCTGTAGGATTACAATAGAGAAAAAGAAGTTGAAGACCATTCTTGAAGAAATACAGAATCAGATGAAAACCATCAAAGGGGCACTGTCCCGCCTAAAGGATAATTGTTTCCATGTTATATCGTCAAATGCCACCAAATATACAACTAAACTGGATAAAAGGATTCCATGGAGCAAACAGAACAAACAGTTTGGTGAAAAAGTGCAGGATTGCAAGGATGAAATAGGCCATTTCTGAGTTGCCTTTAGCCTCTCTATCAAAGCGAGGCTAGGTGCGAAACCTCTCATATGAAAATGAGTTTTCATTCACATGCAAATAAGTTTTATTTGCATGTGAATGAAAACTCATTTTCATATGAAAGGTTTCGCACCTAGCCTCACTTTGATAGAGAGGCTAAAGGCAACTCGGAAATGGCCTATTGGATTACGGCAGAAACCCATAAGTGGGTTGAAATGTGCAACTGTCTCTTGTACGCCGCTTGGAAGTTGTTACAGCCATATTTGGAAAATCAAGATAAAAATATTAACCAATCAATTTGCTAGAACAACTTGCTTCCAATCTCGAGGGACTGAGGGGTTTCCAAATATGGCACTAAGCGAAAAATGAATATTCGGAAGCTGTGAATGCGCGTTACACGTTTCAACCCACTTATGGGTTTCTGATTACGGTTCATCAGTTTGATTTCGTGACAGGCCGCGGTCAAGAAATCAAAGTTTCCATTCTGGTGGAATTTAGAGCTTTATAGTCGCTATTTTGTCGTTATAGTTCATATTCCTTTACGTTCATCACTTTTGGCGATTTTTCTTGTCATTTTAAGATAATAATGAAAGCTTAAAGCAAGCTCCTGGCCACAATCATGAAAACACAATATTTCAGCTGGGACAGCGTCCTTTTAAACAGGGTATCTGTGGGAAGGTACTGAGTCTTGGAGTAATTACATGTATATGAAGTTACAGCAACGATTATCAGAACATTTTTCACCCCTAAAAAGTACTAGACTTGATTTTGTGGCTTGAAAGCCTAAAAGGCACTGTGAAAAGTCTATGAGAGGCCATTTCAGATTTTAACACCCTAAGTAATGCCAAGTCCAATTGGTCACTAATTATTTTAACCTGTAAAAAGGTACTTAACAATCACTCATGTCACTTTTATATGCCACACCCAACTTTCTCAGATTTTTATCTTTCAAATTGCATAATAGATGTAAGCGAGGATGTTAAGTGTGTGAACAAGATTGACATTAATTTACCAGTAAAACATTTGGGCCATTCTCAGCTAATTCTCCAACAAGTCTAGCAAAAGTTATTACCTTGCAATGGCATCGTGTGTCTCAGCCAGGTCCTTGTGGTACATATGGAGCAGCATTTTACGTCGTCGTAGACATTCATGGAACACATCAAGAGCTTCCTTGATTCCAACTCTTTCAGACAACCGAACTCCTTTGATAAAAAGCAGCTCTGCCTCGTGCGCTAGTCTGCACTCTTCAAGCATGTTTTTCTCAAAGTTACATTCACGGTTCTGGCAAGCTCCTATGACTCCTTCCCTCACAGAAGACAGCTTCATGGCATTCTTGCATTTGGGGCAGGCAAAGGCAGAAAAGCAAAGCCTTTTGTTCTCCATTTCCTCATCACTAAGGAAGAAAACACCCTATAATCAGCTTTGTGCACATTTGAGCTTTAATGGTGAAAAACTACTTAGTTCAATCAGTTCATGATACATAAATATAACTAAGCTGCTAAGCTTATACCAAGTCATGCCGAGTCCTGCCGTGTCTCTGGACACTTTGCTTTGAAGGACAGGAGATGAATTCCTGGCAAATAAGATTTACCGAACTACTGCTATCACAAACTTTCTATTATACACAGTACATGTACAATGTAAGTAAGACACCCATTTAAGGGTCCCCTAGGTGTTCATTAAGGTGGCAGTTTACCTGATGCAGTTAATATGTACATGTAAGTGGAAAAAAGAAACACCAATTAACTAAAAGATATATATCTACACCCATAAGACTACCAAAACTCCTAAACAACTTATGGCAACAGTGCAAGGAGTCAATATTTCAATCTTACCTCTTACATGCTGTACACTGACAGGTGAAAAAGTACTGTTTGTATAGGAGCTTCTGGCGATCTTCACGACTCATGCGACTTACATGAGGACCTGCATGAGAACAAAAACAAACCTATTAAACACGAAGTTCCAGTATAAAAGGCTTAGCTCCTCCCCCATTTCACACCTTTTGGGTGTGAAATGCAAATTAAGGCAACGTCTTTCAGTCACAAAACATGGTTAACTTGCACTTCTATTAAATATAATTTGCTTCAAAAATCTAATTAAACCAAATTTTACCTTAGCAAAAAAAGAAATAGAAGTTCATAAAGACTTCTGATATAACTTTCATAAAGTTTTTCCAAATTGTGTTAGCAATGGTCTTAGTAATGACGCATGTTTCTTTTTGCCAGTTGTTAATGCTTCAGTGGTTGATTAACGACCAGAGGTGAGAATGGCCAGGCCAGGCCAGGCCAGGCTTCTTTCATACTGGAACTTTGTGTTTAAGCACTGGCATAACAGATCCAAAAAGGCATAGCAACAGTTCATAGTACATGCACTTGGTTACTCACCATAGCAGTGGGAGATCTCTGAGCCTTTGGCTATGTTATGTGTTGCTCTCACTACCAGATGGCCACCGACAAAGCTGAAAGTGCACAGATAACATTAATTAATCCTTTCACTCCCAGAGTCAATTATGGAGACATGTAATGTAGTTCTAACTTTTAAGTCTGTGGACGAAATCCTATGGTGTGTCCATTGAAATGAAACCTCTTCAGTAGTACTTTTGCATGGTACCATTCGTTTTTCCAATACTTTTATGAAATTTGGGATTTATCTTGAATTTTGATTTTTGACACTCTTTGAAGTTATGAGGGTTAAAATCTCTTATATCATGCTTGGGTCTCCTGTGCTACAACCAAGGCAAAGCCTAATTACAAACATAGGCACGCATTGCGTGCATGAGCTATTTTGAAAATTACCTAAATGATATGAAATGGTGAAAGTAACAAAACAGCGGAAGTTAACTCGCACAAATAACCGCTTGCAGATATACGTTTTTAAAATCCTCCGGCCCGCCCACTACCAAAAAAAATACCGAGATAACCAACTGGGTCCCGTTTCCCGTTTCTCGGCTAGCTTTTTTTCACGGGATTTCCAGTGTTATTTTTTGACGAAACTACGGTCCCAGTGAAATGAGCAACTTGTTTCAGTAATGAGTGTATTAAATTAAATGTCAACCAGAAAAGTCCTGCACATAAATTTGATGCATCCAAATTGAAGGCTTATTATTTCCTGGAAATTTGTATCTAGTCTTTTTTTAAAGGTTTCTTTTATTATTCACAAAAGACACGTGGAAAAGGTTCCTTTGGCCGGGAAGAAGCAAACTAATTAAATTAAATTGTTTTCAACTCCAAACCACAAGCTAATTAAATTAGTGACACGAAAATTCTTTGAACCACCTGTTTCTGTAATGTCAACCAGAAAAGTCTTTCACAGAAACTAAACGCATGAAAAATGAATATAAGTAGTCTCCTAGTAAATTGGAACTAATATTATTTAAACAACTGTTTTTATTCTCCACAAAAAAGTCGTGCAAATAGAAACAGAACTAATTAGATTAAATTGTTTTCGACTCAAAACCTCAAGCTAATTGAATTACTTACACGAACATTGTTGAGGTTAACATTTGGAACCAAACACCTTTTCCTGTAATGTCGACCAGCAGAAACTTAGCGCATCCAAAATGAATTTTGCTTGTTTCCTAGTAAATTGCAACTAATATTTTTTAAACAGGCGTTTTTTAACGCACCATATAAATTAATTACATTACGTTTTCTCGAAAACATGTTGAATTTCATCACGTACCAGTTTCTATAAGGACAAAGTTCAATATTTGCACGTGCACACAACGTGACTGCTCATACAAAATACAGTCGCTTCTCGCTTATAGTAATCGCTTGAGGCATACAATTAATAACCTACACATCAGCTCACATTAATTCAAAGAAAGATAAACGTTTTACATACTGTAAATTGTAGATTAATTGCATTACATGTTCTCTGTTGAACTCCATGCATCACGGACAAGTTTCTATAAGGACAAAGTTCAACATTTTCACGTGCAGACAGCGTGTCTGACAAAAAAAATCCAATTTTAAATAGTAATCTCTTGAAACCCAGGCTTGAAACATACAATTCATGTTCCGCATCATATTATTTGAAATCGGCTTGCCGTTTTTGCAATAAAACTATACTCATACTTCAGTATAAGCTCACCTATGAACGTAACCGCAGTCCACATTTTTTGGACGTCTCATCCCCCGCAGATGATTCTACCATTCATGCATAGGGCACATTATAGGCAGTATTTCTGAATAAATGTCCTTGATATTGCCAGGTTAGCAAGCCAGTCGGGATTAGAGAACAGTTCCCAAGCAACAAATTTCAAAACTTTACACTTTTAGTGTTTGCGGCAACAATCGCGGAGATTCAAGATGGCTGATTTTCAATTCATGTCAAGTGCCCTTCTTTGACCTTCAGTAATACCATTTTAGAAGCGAAAATTTGATTGGCTGACATAGTACACGGTGTACATACTAGAGGCAATCTGATTGGTGTGACATAACCCAAGACATACATACAAACAAACAAACAAACAAAAAAGCTAACAAACATACTAACATCACAAACCAACCTTTGCGCCTGCTAATGAGCTATTTTTTTCAAAATAGCTCAAAAAACATCACAATTTGTAAAACTGGTTGGTCAGAACAATCATGCTATTTGATTTTCTTTCACATTAATCCAGTGCACACTCTAAAATACTTACCTCACAATAACATCTGGGTCACAAGCATGATTCAGTAGAGATGCCGTTGGATAAACAGCTGTAGCTATTCTCTTTTGTTCTCTGGTTACAACTTGCTCCTTTGTTGAATAATGTTTTTTATCATCACTAGTTGATACTATTCCAGTTATTGCATGAACATTGCAAGACAATTGCTGAGAATGGTGATAGAGTAGACAGCCAATCACATCGGCTGGAAGACAATTTGAAACTCCACCACTTTCATATAAGCTTTCAAGTTCTTGTGCTAAGTTTGTGATAAACAAGTTTTGAAAATTGTTCATGTTGTAGTTTTGTTCAAGTTTTTCATGTTGCTGTTCATGTGACTGGCATATCCTGTTTTTTGTGCAGTTTTCGCAGCTCAGTGGTCTTTGGTGTAAGTCTTCTTCACTAACCATAACACCATGAAGAAATTCTGCTAGTAACGTGCAATTCTAGAAATGAATAAGATAAAATTAGGATGTATGGTTTAACTCCTTTTAACCCTGACATATTCAATTAAGAAGGTAATAAGGAAGATGGAATTGATCTGCAAAAACACATCAACTTAATAACTAAATAAACCTGGGGTGGAGGGGAGGGGTTATACAGTGAATGCGTCAAAATAATTGGAGATGGAGGTGATACTTGCATCAACTGGAGAGGTGTACCCCCTACCCCAATCTGTAATTCGCAGTTCTCTTAAGCTTTCTGGATGAAACCCAGTATTGGATGTTCTACCTTAAATTTCTGGTTTATTTTCATTGCTTTTTATTTCTCCCTCTAAACAATAATAACTACATTGCACGGCTGTCATTAAGATTTGAGACAGGCGTTGCCCTGATCTTAACACCCGTAACAAGCTTGTTGCTTTGCCTGTAAATTTAACATATAATAGGCAAGATCACCCGTAACATCAAGGTCCCATTAAGTGTACTCACCCGTAACAGATGCTACGGGTGATGTCCCTTAATGACACCCCTGCATTGCATTTAACTTGAACAACATACCAATGCATGGGACATCAAGGTTTTGACTGGCTGCAACTCTGTGTTGGTCACCAGTGAAAACACTGAACCATAGTCACCTGTCAATAACAAGATAAACAGTGTCACTGACAAAAATGGACACACGTGGTCTACAGCTGTAAGCCATGGGATTTCGTGAAAGCTCAAGTTCAAAACTCTGTAGTAGTACAGTAAAATACTGTAATACTTACCCAAATATTGTCCATCTGGGCCACAGCCTGCGACTTTGTTATGGTTTGTACTCGCACAGGAAGGGGAAGACGACAACATTCTTAAGAAATCTAAACATAAAAGAACAAATGAAGGGGGATTGTGAGGTACATGTACAGGGCCCAGTTGTTCGAAAGTCGGTTAACGCTAACCTAGGATTAAAATTTAACCAAGGATTTAATTTCTCTTGTTAGAAGTGTTTTCAAAAGCTAATTATAAGTTACATGCGAAGACAAGTCAGAAACGAAACTAAAGGGCAAAAGTAATTTAGAAAAATCTCCCTTGATTTATTATTTAACTGGAATCAAAATTGATGCTAACCCTAGGTTAGCTTTACAGCGCTTTGAACAACCCGGCCCAGAAGGATAAAATGGTAACAACCCTTTAAAAAACAAAGTTTGCTTTAACATCAACTTACCAAGAATTTTGTCAGTCCCTGTCGCCAAAAGGATTCTTAATGACAACTGGAAAGACATATCCATCTAAAAAAACATAACAGAAGACAGTTAAGTTTGATAAATATCCATAGTTGCATATAAAGAAACTGGTGTTGTCATAAACAAAAGACATGCTTGGGTTTATAATACGACTGTACGGCCCCGCTGACGCAATCCTACAGAAAATACATGTAGAATCGCAAGGTGACGTGAGCGGGGCCGGACAGGTTGACGTGAGCCGGTCCGGAAAAAGCCGTCCAGCCCCGCTCGAGTTCAAGCGACCTCGCACTGCACGACTATTCTTGTAGTTTCTGGTCATATTATAAAATACTTATTGACTGAGTTAGGACGGGCCGGACAGGAAAATATTTGGCTCTCGGTCATGGCGCACAGACCTCGCTGCACTCGTTCCGTACGCCATGACCTCGAGCCAAATATTTTCTCGTCCGGCCCTCCCACTCAGTCAATAAGTGCATAATATGTTCTGGTACAAACAGGAAATCAGAGAAATACAATGTAATGCTGTGGTACATTTTAGTGATGAAATAACCCACAAGTTTCCTACTAAACCTTGGCGCTACCACACAAGATCAAGAAAGAAATCTTTGATCTCAGTGGGATTCCAACCCGCAAGCTTTGGATTAATCTTGCGTCGCTCTACCATTTGGGCTGTGAGGCAGCATGGGAGAAGATCATGGGTGATAAGGTGGTAATTTATGGCAATGAAAACATGAAAGTTAATTATCTGATTTTCTGTTTGCATAACCTGCATGACTCAACATTCATTACACCAATGTATGTTCTGGTACCTACCATTTTGAGAAGTGGACCAAGGCTACATTCTACTTTGTGGTACTGTTCCCAAGCTTTGTTGCGGCATGATTGAGAACAATACTGTACTTCACAGCAGTGATGGCAACTGCGAATAAAGCAACAACATCACACATTTGAATTTTAATAAGGAGGGACCGTGTTCATAACTGGACAAAGAAAACTCTCAATATTATAGTGGTGACTCAAAAATGTTCCTTTTTCCTATGCCGCCCAACAAAAATATCATGAGAGAACAAGAAGCATACTTACGGGAATGGTGCAACTAAGGCTTGGAAACAGCAATCGCAGTGCGTTAGAGTATTTTCTGGTAGAAGCACAGCTGCATAGAAAGGCTCAGATATGAGAGTGTCTCCAGCACGGATATCATCTGATGCCTACAGATAGTTAATAAGAAATGCCATTTCATGATTAACCTATAATTTCTTAGCATGAGAGATCTGTAACTGAAGAACAGACACTGGAGACATGTCAAGACTGAACAAATGCAGTTTGTTATGTCTCGACATGCACTTTGTGTTTGAATAACCTTAGCTGAAACATTAATTTTACGGCACACCACTGGTGTTTGACAGGTGCATAAGGGTAAATACAGCTGTGCAATTATTTAATTATCGTTATTTTTAGCTTGCTTGTCACTTTCCATGATAGTATTTATCTGAATTTGTTTTGTGCATGTTTATCAATTGTGGGGAAAAAAATTTGTGAGAATTTTTCATCACCAAGATTATTTGCAAATTTCATGTCTTCCCAAGCAAGATTTTAGCCAGAAGTGTGCATGGGAGCCCACATTTTAAAAAAATTCATGAAAAATAAACATGCCTGGGGTAGGTCAAAAGCAGCTGGGCTGCCAGCAAAAAAAAACACCACCTAGTTCGTCATATCGGCCGGCTACTTCTTGCCAGTTCTTTAGAGGAGATGGCATTTAAAAAAATATCCGGTTACTTTGCAAAGTCAGAAGTCTACTTCATACTTTTCTGACAACCCTGTTATAGACAGAAGAGTGCATGGAAAATGCACATGCCTCCAGGAAATCCCATTTTTATTTCTGGCAAAATGCCTGTTTCCATTTATTCTGTGCAAGTCAAGAAAAGGAAATTTTAAGCAAAAGCGTTAAAATACTACAAAGAAGACAATAAAAACCAACCTTTAGAAATCGGCCTTGACTACTGGTACAGTTGATTTCAATTAAACTGGAACCATTTGCTATTTTGCTGTGTAGTCCCCCTGCAACAGTAGGTATATCTTGCGAGGCATCACCACCTACAGTAGAACAAAAACTCTGCTAATACTCAATTTGCATGAGTCAATTCAAAGCCAGACTCAACATATTTGAGGACGCCATTCCTTAACCTATAGCTTTAACCCCTTTCACTCCCAGAGTCAATTTTGGAGACATGTAGAGTCTGTTGATGAAATCCTATATTGTGACCATATAAATGAAACCCTTTTAGCAGTACTTTTGCATGGTACCTTTTATTTTTCAATATTCTACAAAATGAAATTTAGAATTTTTCGTGAATTTTGATTATTGGCACTCTTGGGCGTTCAAGAGTTAAAGTCTCAATACTTACCATGAAAACGTTGATTGGATGTTGCTAATTTCTTCTGACAAGCCTTCTGAAGATTAACAAGCTTAGGGCTATGAGCTTGAGGGCACTGCAGTGATGTTGCTTCTTGTATGTCGTTTAGACATGTCTAGACAGAAAAAGGATTAAAATGTTGAAATAGTATAGCCAAGACGCCCGATTAGGCAACACAGTGAGTGGACATTAAATGAATGGTGGTCATAAGACAGTAAAAGTCATGCAATGTTATATGGGAAAAAAAGTATGATCTAACTTATAAAAGTGCATTACAAACCAAATACATGCATAAAGAATTCTGTGCTACTGCTCTAAGTGCATGCTCACGTGATGAACAAGTGAGACCATGGGCTGAAAAAATTGCTATATCGTGATTGAATTTTTCTTTTCAAGCACAATTTTCATTAAATATTCAAGATCACAAACCGCTAAGCAAATTCCAAATTAAACATACCGATACCCGTGCCCACTTTTTCATCACGTGAGCATGCGTAGTTTAGAACTCTTGATGCGTGTATACAAATCAGATGTTTTGTGATGATGCATAAATGATCAGGGAAATTATTCAACTGTAGTTGTCATGTACAGCTTTAGACTGTTCTAACATGTACATAAGTGTAAATCTGTGGATTCAATCAGTGAGTTCCTGTGGTACTGTATGTTTGTCAGTTTTTCACAAAATGAAATTGTTCTAAAATTTATACTTTGGCAGTTCTGAAGAGTCAATGCATTAGCTTCTAGTAAAAGGAAGGTCGATCAGTGACAAATTCTAAAAACTGATGCCTTTAATGTGTTTGGATCTTTGATTAATGGCAGCAAACTTATTTAACAGAACAGTACATAAATTGTATGTACCTTGTATTCTTGTGCTTGAAATAGGGACTCTGCTCTCCTGGTGTAAAGAGCGACAAGGGTGCTATGGCTATCAGACCTGCTGTTGTCATCAGCACTGTCTGACGGTTCTGACTCACACATGCCGACTGCCAGGCTGGAAAGTGCATTCTGGTTTTCCGAGTTGTTCAGGAGTGCTTGCTGGATGGCCTTTAAATGGAACAAAGAGGCTATTAATACTAATAAATATGGTGATTATCACACTGGGCCAGTGTTTTCCTGGCAAGAATGTCATTGCCTCTTTCCACTAAGGGTGCATCAATAGCCGGATGTACAGCGGTGGTCACTTTATGCTACAGAATGCATGTTAGACACCATACTGTAGCAGACTAATCGACAATAAGCTTTTTACGGTGATGGAAATTAGCATGACACCCACTCACCCAGGTGAGGGTCAAATCATCTTCGGCAAGTACAAATTGTACATTTTTTTGGTGCAGTTCTGAAAATGCCTGTTGTTAAGTGCTACACGAGGTTTTAGATAGAAAAGCATGGGGATATTCTGTGGATGCCCATGTTATGAAAAGATATCTGAAAAATTCACCTGGTAAGCTTTTAAAAATTTCATAGGAGACATACATGTACCTCCGGGACTACCAAATTCAATTTCTGGCAAAAGGCCTTGTGCTGTATTGCAGGATTTTGCAGGACTTAACTTAACAGTTATCTGCAAACACAGAATGGTAACATTTCCATATAACGCCATACTGTACATAAATTATGCATGTACATGCTACTGTTTTTCTTTGGGCATTCTATTGTTTCAGTTTTAAGAATAGTGATGTATAATCATGTATGGAGTTATACAGAAATTGTTCCCAAAAAACCCCCACCTACATACTGAATCCTTCACTACCCACAAACAGGCTTTTTCCCAGAAATTAAAACATACACATGCAAAACGAATGTCTCCCATAAAAGGAAAGGTGAATTCGCCATCAATATTTTCTTTAAAAAGTGGGCAAGCACTCTAGACACCTTTCTGTCTAAACCTTTGTCTATAAAATTATTTAATGATAAAAATTTTAGTTTTTTTTTACCAGTGAATAGCAGATTACAGCTTTCTTGAAATCATTCCGTCTGAAATGTTCTTCACCAACGCACATGTATTCCTGGCCATTTCCCACAGAGTTGACTTTCTGTTTACCCCCAGTATTTAGAAGCTTTTGTATTTGCTCCACAATTTCTTGAGCCACCTGGTTGTTCCTAAAATATGAAGAACAAGAATGCCGGGTTATTGCCTGTATAAGTACATGTATCGTACCATGCAAATCCACTGCAGTCAAACGTCCAAGGCTTTTTTTGTTTTATTTCGTGGGATTTTATTTACAGTGCTGCTACTGTTACCGGGGCCACCTCGACAAAGTTAACCAATCACAAAGCAGAGCGGGAACAATAGATTCCAACATTTTAAAATTAAAATTTCATTGTTCTGTACTCGACATTTCATTATTCAAGTCGCAAATTTTGGAATCTATTGTTCCCATTCTGTTTTGTGATTGGTTAACTTTGTCTAGGTGGCCCCGGTAACAGTAGCAGCACTGTAATACTAAATGGAAATATGGGCAAGGATGTATAAAAAAAATTAGTTGACGTTACTATCTTTTAATTTTTCTCAAAATGATGAGCTTTTTCCGTTGAAAACTGACCTAAACTCTTTGCGCCTGATCAAAATTATGTTGGCAAATGGCGCTGACAATTCTGCAGTTCACAGTTTTTAAACGCTTAGAACTTTTTTGGTAAACTTTCAAAACATTTGGTAAATTGACAGTGTATTTGCAATATATTAAACTTTAAACAGTGAAAATGACAACCTTAACCTTAAAGTACTTTGCTTAACTTTTGCAAATTTCTCTCGTTTGACCGCAGTTAACCATGCAAATGTCCGGCAAGAATAAACATTAATCACTGGCAAATGAAAAAAGTAGCATTTATAATTTCAGTTGATGGTGTACAACAAACTTAGAGCAAAACACAACTTAAAAGTTTAGTTGACATGAATGTGATAAAAGTATAATCTGATCAAAATTCTTTTCAGATTATTTTTCTAATGTATTAAAAAGTCTTGCAAGGTTGTTATGATTAGGAGAATAAAACTGCACAACAAAGTGGACAATCCTGTGAAATGCTCACAGGATTATAAGTACAGAGTTAATCTACATACAAGAAAAACAACCTGTACAAAAGAACAAAAGGCTTATCTGCTAGTATAGGGTTACTTTCAGACAAGCAATAATATACCGCAAGCAAGCAAAATGTTTCATACAATTAAAATCCTCAATCAACTAAGTGCTTTCCAATGTACATGTAGTTTAAAGGAAAAATAATAACAAGGAATAAGCAATACCATGCAAAAAATCAATTTTCACACTTTAATTTAAAGGTACAATAGATTGTATTACAATAGTCAAAAATTCATTTCACCACAGTAGAGTGCATGGTAAATCTATTTCACTCTTGACCAACTTTCATTTCTTCAAGCATTAAATTACATGCAAAATTGCAAACGAGGTAACCATATACATGAAGAAAAGCAAGCATTGAAGTATGCCAGAAGAAATTAAAGTGCTTGCAATATTAATGCAGCCCATTTTTTCCTTTTGTTTGTTGACTTATTATTTGCATGTTTGTTATGAATATTATGTTGTTAATGAAATATTACGAAAATTGAAATCAACGATTTTTGCAATATTTTTTTTCAGCAAGAACCTTCCAATTAAACTGATGCTACTGAGCCACTGACGTTACAATCGATGATGATAATCAACTATTTGCAGTACTGCATCCATACAGCACTAACCACAAACTAAATATGTCAGTGGTTATATTATGCAGGAAGTACAATATATTTTATATGTTCTCATATTTACCCCACAAGCGAACTATTCAAAGTTTTTTGACGGATATCTGCCCGATAGTGCTTGTCTATTTCAACACCTGATGTCAAATTCGATGGATGCAATTTTAGAAGTATACACAATAGCAATGAATACTGTGTTGACAGATCTCGCGAAAATTAACGAAAAATTTAGAATTGCTAGCTGCAAAAGCAAGTTTACCGATGCCACTGAAATTTCAGATCCTAAGTAATTCTAAGAATAGCTATTGCAAAGCTAGCAAACTTGACAGAAGCTATGATGCTTGTCAGAGGAATCGTGAAAACATGCACGTGCCAACGGCACAAGACCTCGCCTAGCTTCATGAGGTCTAATAATAGAAACAAAAACCGCAAAATTTATTCAAATATATATTATATTCTGTGGGCTTAAACTATTACTTGTTTTCTAGTTTTTTTGAGCCAAGAAAGGTGCGACTTATCACAGCGCACTGTAAACAGAAAAGCTTTAGAATTGAAAGAAAAGCGTTCATGCATATTTAATTGTACAGCAACTTGGTTACATTTCTTCTGCTCTTTACTTGACAGAACAAGTCGTCTGGGCAGGAAGAATTACAGAAGCGACAAGAAATATTTGAAGATGCACATTTAAGGATATAATTTATATCAATCTCCCAAGTTTTAAGCCTGCAAAAATAAACCCTGTTGACGAAAACGATTTTACATGTAATCATTGTGGTTTCTTGAGGTAAACCGTTCTCTAAATTGAAAATATATTTTCTGTAAAATATGAATGCTGCAAGTCGCTTATTGATAATGAAAGAAACATGAGATTTCCAGTGCTGGAAAATTGGAGAATAAGAAACATTGGTTTTCCAGATGTAAGCTTCTGTGGTTCAATACTTTATGCTTATGATTGTTCTGGGTCAGATCGAGCCTCAGCAGTTTATTGTCAATTTCTTTCGCTTCTAATTCATTTCAAAGCTTGAAAACAAGATTAAGCTGGATTAAAACATAGCCACCAATACACATCTGAAGAAACAACCGAACATAAGTATTATTCCACAGAAAGAAAATAAGTTAAGTTTACCTTAAAATGTATTTGGAAAATTTGAATCTCTCTCCGTCAGTCTTCAACCGGCCAAACTCTTTCATGTAAGGTCCTCGTAGCTGTTCCAGAACAAAATTCTCCCATTCTTCCTTCAAGTGAAGTGTCATCGTTGATCCCGACGCTCTGCAGTCTTTTTGTCCCTCTAGAGTGGAAAGCAAAAACGATTTAGACTGCTAAAAACCACGGCAACTTCCAGCGTACGGCGGCGAAGGCTGATGTAAGTGAGCACAGTAATTTCACTTGCAAAACCATTTGTCAAACATGCGTTTAGTAAATAAGCTCTGATTGGTCAATTGAAATAACGCGATTTGTTTGGACCAATCACAATACCGCTTAGAATCATACACATCCGTCCCCAATCTCCTTAAAAAGGTCAGTCCATCATTTCCTTATTTGCATGTTGACAGTTTAAAAGCTTTGTTTGTAAAGACAGATTTTTGACAGCAATGTTTTTAAATGATATCAAACTAGATAAATAGCTATTTCTACTGCCACCTGCATTTATCGGCCGTGTAAATGGTGTATAAAGCTCTGATATAAAGCTTTAAGTTATCTCGTGCTCACCACCCGTGGAGCGAGTGCTACAGAGGTCCTCCCCCAGACACACCTCCAACAATCCCACAAAACTGACCAATGGCGAATCGACTTGCGTAATATACTTGATTTTAGAAGCTGGTAATTATAAATATCTGATGCGGGCAAATATCGTCAAAGTTTACTCGCTTAAACATTTTCGTTGAAAAATTCCTAAAGCAAATGTCTTTGTCAGCCAATGAAATTTTTAAAAGCGAGTAAGATTTTCAATACAGACAAGATTTTATCCTGCCCCTTTTGTCTTCGAGGATTGAAATGTCAAAAAAAAAGAAAAGATTTTTCGTGAGACGTGATGTGTCTAACAAAGACAACATAATCACGAAAGCTCTCTTTGCATAGAGCCTTACAGACTGACAACCATTCATTGCCGTAATATCATTCCACGCTCCCTTAAATCCACTGGGTACAAACGTAATAACAACTGACGTACCTTTGCACTAGAAAATTACAATCCTGCTTGTTTGAAAATCTCAGAAAACAATTTGAAACAATTTTCGCAAAACAGTCAAAACAGAGACAGCGTCATGTGAATTTTGACCAAGACAAGCCTGACAAGCAGCTAAGAATTTTAATCAGTTAGTCTTCTCAATTTGACAGACCACTGATTTTTTTTGGTTGGAAGCTCATTAGAATAGAGGCCTTTTGTGCCACATTTTTTTCATCCTGTCTGAAATATTTCACTTAACCTCGGCACTGTACACAATGTCTTGCAGTTTCTTCACTTTTCTTATGTCCTTCAACTGAATGTCGCCAAACCTAGAGACTGCAAACATGCTTTCTACTGACATAAACTGTATTCAGGCAGCGCTATATACTAAAATGTCACAAATCAGTTAAGACCGCCCAATCTAGATCTAGTTACTGTAAAATAACATAAATTAAAACTTATACAATATTTATAGAGCAGTTTTCAATTGAGTGTCGTAAAACCAAAACCAAAGTAATTACTCTGACCAATCACAGCAGTCGTAAACAATCCAATGAACCAATCAGAGCTCGAAGCAATTACATGTCGCGGGCGCCAAGCGCGGGAAAACGCGTGCGAGCAAGTCACGATTGGTTTTGGTTTTACTTCTGATTGGTCGAAAAAGTGGCGCGAGATTTTTAAGCCAATCACAAAGCGTAGCAATGCAAAACCAAAGCAATTGTGTAATTACTTTCGACAGTCAATTGAAAACTGCTCTATGATGCTCTTACTACGCAAGATATATATTATTCAGAATGTTTGCCGAAAAGGGACGAAACATGCGAAAAGATTTTATGGACTCGTCGACTGATTAGTTTTAGTTGTCCAACCCCAATCGAATATTATTATAAATACTTTTTTCAATTTATTAGCATACACGGAATGGAAAAACAACAACAAGAACTGATTTGAATTCACTTGTTACGAGCTTGTTTAGGCCTGAGAAACTTGAATTTTCCAAGTTAGTCCTGTATTAAGCGGCGAATACTTCTGACCAAAAGACAACATACAAGTTGGTACTCAAGTTGTTTAAAAATAACGGCCAATGCTTGAAAAGAAAAACAGATTAGCAAATGCATTTTTCTTACACTCAAGCTCTAAAAGCCTTCAATCAAAGGCGCTTTAAATATTTAAAAATTGCCTTAGGTTAGAGGCTGATCTACAAGTGCCCGATTGTAAACACTCAAGGCGATAAGTCACCACATTAATACAATCACTTCTCTTCATAAATATTAAATATCACTATGGGTTTATTCATATATATTTCATGGATCACTTCAAAAGAAAATGGGGTACCTTATTTCTCTTGAATCACCTATATTCGATATGAACTCTATATGATAAGTGACGCGCGCGCATTGGTAATTCTAGCTATCTGACACACTCAAAACGCTTAGGGTGCTATCTTAGCCTGTCCTCACCATTCGGAAACTCTGCTTTCAGTGTCCGGTAATAGGTTTGTGGTACTATTTATCATGCTGTACAAGGTGGTTCTAACTTTTGAGTCTGTGAATGAAACCCTAACTAGTGTGACCATTCAAATTGGAAGCTACTGAGCAGGTCTTTTCTGCGGTACTGTTTATTATGTACGTGACCAAGGTGGCTCTATTTATATATATAAATAGGTTTTAGACTTTTTGAATATACATGCATGTATAGCGCATTTGGGCAATTTCAGAGAGTGCGCTATATAAATAATAAATTATTATGGTACAATACTGTAATTGCGAATGATTTTTCTCTCTCAACCTCCGAGTCCAAACCATGGACTTTGGGATGCAAAGAGGATTTCTACTTGATGGAGAGCGGAGAGGACCCGCCCGATAGAAGGTGCGCTGTAGAAAGGATAAAATACTAAATTAACCTGAGAACCTGAGAACTAACGAGCACTGTTGTACAAGGAGATTCTAACTTTGACGGTCTGTGGATGAAGTCCTAATGTGTGCACATGCTTTCAAATAGTATACGAAATCCTCAAACACAGAAGATTATACAATACAAGGTCAAATAAAAGCTGCGAAACCGAAGAGAAAAAAAGAACCGTAACGACTCAATCATGATTCGGAGTTAAGCGTACTATTTGCTTGCAATTTCTGCCCGTTTTTGCTACCGCCACTCTCAGTCAATTTTGCGAGCCTTTTAAATACAAAAACTTCAAATTTCGCTACCCTTTGGCATAGTACAAGAGTTAATTAAAAAGGTACCCCTTTCGGGCGGAGCCTCTCCGTATAGCCCTGACTATAGCGAGTCTCTTCCCCCCCGGAAACGAAAGCACAGATTTGTCTGTGATGTTATTCTTTGTTGTTTATCAGTATTTTGCGAAATGCAATGTGGAAACCTTTAGTTTTAAACATGAGCACTTTTTGGAGTTCCAGTCCGGCTGATCTCGTCGTCAGATTTCCAAGTTAGTTTTGAAAGAGAACGAAAATGTCTGTTAGAGCTGAAACATCTAGATAACTAAAGTCTCGATGGCAACAGGAGAGAAACTTACTAGGGTGAATTTGTAGCTTCACGGATTGACAAATTCCTCGCCCAAACGGGAGAATAACACCTGCAAAAATTCCCAGTTGTTTTGCAACGTTGACTGGTGCAAAATTAATAGATACGTTTCTACTTTGAAGTTAATTAACCTGCATAATTAATATGCCAACGTACAACGTTTATGGCAGGTCGGCGTGAGGTCCGTTGTTGCAATGAAAAGCACTTTCATTTTCGTTTTCAATTTGATGCAATTGTTGCAGTGAAGCAAATCGAGGATGTCACAATTAGACATTTAATTGTAAATTTTGACGCCGTATTGACAGTATAATTACAGAGGAACTTGAATACAAAACCGAACACGGACTGACTTGATCTAAAATTAGCTTTAGGATGTCCGCATTCAGAGAAACATTATATTTAGTTGCGACTGTCGTCAAATCTAACACGGAATCAGTTGTAAAGGAACTAGAAGAAAACAGAATACAACACACGTGACTCCCAAGAGTGCCAAAAATCAAAATACAAGAAAAATCCCAAATTTCATTTTGTAAAATATTGAAAAGCAAATGGTACCATGTAAAAGTACTGCTAAAGAAGTTTCATTTGAATGGTCACACAAAAAGATTTCATAAACAGACTTTAAAGTTAGAACTACACTACATGTCTCCATAATTGACTCTGGGAGAAAGTTGACATGAGACGTGACCATTTTGTTTGTTTGTTCTTATTCTCGATTCTTCAGCGGTGCTTTGTCCTTTTCATCGATCGACGTAAGTGATGACCTATAATTACTCAGGTTGCGATGAAACGAAGCAGAAAGAAAGAAAAAAAGAGAAAGAAACAACACCCGGAAACGTTTATCAACTTTATCCAGTACTCATTTACGCACTGAAAACAATTTTGAGTTCCAATTCCTATTCCATTCGAAATACGAAGTCTCAAATTACGCTTGGGTTTCCTGTGTTCAAAAAAAGCAAAACGTCTTGAATCGTATCCAGATATGCAAAATACCTAAAGTCAATTTTCCAAACATAACAATAAATTTTACCAGCGGCGATTTCAGAGACCTATAAATCTTTTAGTTGACGTCTTAATAACATTCTGTCTAGTCAGTGTCTGCTATCTAGTTCATTTATATCGTCATTAAAAATCCATTAAGTTGCCCTACAAAATCTTCGGCCCGTTGGAAATTGCACTAGCATGTAATGGCTACTTGTGAGTTGCGATCAGATAGTAAAACGCACACCCCAGAAACGTGTATATGCGATACGTCACCGGACTCGACCGCTATCTTGGATATTACAAATTTTGGATCGTAATGTAAGCAAATAAAGTGCAGGGATAGGCCTTTTTTAATCCGCGGCACAGGTTTACCATCCTCTGTTCGCGTGGTGGACTGTGCTTTTAAATGGCTGATGATCGGATATAAATATTTAGCCTTTCTAAATGCGAAAGCGGTTTGACAGCTGCATATAGAGAAAAAAAAACATAGGATGGTAAGCCTCGGCTCATTGGGTATATATGTATATATATAAATAAAAATTTCGCCGTTTAATTATATATCTATAGAGCGAATCTGTATAGCGAATTATATATCTTCTCTATAGACTCGCATTTACCACAAGCTGTGATCACATTGACCTCGTGGCTATACGGATAATCTCGGACCGCCTTTCATTAAACGGTCTGACTCTCTGTCTAAATGTACCGGAACCGCTTGTTAGACCGGTTCAGCCGGTTTCGTTTTCGTACAGGTTACACTGTTTAGCAATCTTTGTACATTCTCGGCCGGGACATGTGATTCAATGTTTTTCTTTTTTGAACCTGCTCACGAGTAGAAAACAGCTGGAGATTTCTTTATCTGTTATGATTTTAGGCTTAATAGACTTATTGCAACCTTAACTTTTTCTAATGGGCAATAAAGGCTTGACAATTTACCAAATAAGAAAGGAAAATTCATTATCTATCCCAACTAGATTTTCGGGCGCCATCTTGTTACTTTGAATATTCTGCTCATGAGCAAAATTGTTGTCCCCAGCCTGGTTGTTTAAACCGCGTACCGGTACTGTGTGAACAGCCAAAAATACTGTACTGGCCTCTGTAACATGTGAACATGTACAAAACTTGCACGGATTCAAACTGACACTGCACGGATAAAAACTATGGGCGCGAAAGGCTGATCAATGTGGGCCGGCGTAGATCGCAACGTTGAACCCCTGGAGGAAGGACTGAACCCGGGGGGGGGGGATTCCCAAAGTGACGGGGGGGGGGGATTGTCGTACCTTTTAAGGGTTAACATTCGTGGTTTGGTACGTACCACTAAGGGTCAGTGTTTGAGTCCACAATGACCACAGTCAGGAACAACTTTACAGAAATAATTGGTTCCTCTTAGGAGTGAAAATTAATGTGAGCCACGCCCACAAAACAGGTTTTTCTTGCTGCTACACCGTGCTGACGAGACCCAACCGGGTTGAAACAGCTGTCCACGGTTGCATTTTGGCTTTCAGTTTAGGCTCTTTCATGTCGTTGTCGCGTTCATTTAAGTGTTCAGTTTACGTAGTATCAGCCTTGCTTACTTTAACTTCATAGGGTTCCTGTCATTTTCCCGATGATCACTCCCGTCACTTTTATATGAGAGTCTCCCCAACGGGCATTAAACATTTTAAGGCCAGTTGCAAAAATAAAAGGACCAAACTTCCTTTAATTATTTTTTTCGTGCCAGACTACTTTGTTGACAGACTGGAAACTTCTGTCACAAGGATCAAGCAAAGCTTCAATAAAACCACTATCTTATACTAAATTCACGTTAGCTGAATTACTTTCACATAAATAGCTCTGAAATACACCGCCATTTTATCTTCTTCTTTCAGTACATTTAAGTATTTTTACTATATTGAGTTCTATTATTTTTTTCTGCGAAAATAAGACAAATCTGGCGTTTTGTTCAACAAAATCAGTACAAGGGATAATTTTTCTTTCGGATTTTTACGCTTGAATTTATGCCTTGTATTATCATACTCAGGCTATCATATATTTTTTCTCCAAACAAGTTATTTCGTGCCGCGCTGCCAGGTCCTACAAAAAAAAAAAAATTTCAGCTGAAATTTCGACCACATAAAAAACGAAAAAAATGCAACAGTGAGTCTTCCGTGAGCTCGGCTCCTACAGAGCAAAACAAGATTAATATCAAGATTAGCTCTGCTCGTAATGGAAAATGAAGAAAGCGATAAATGATGTTAAAACGCGATTGCCTAACTGGAAAACGCCGGTTCCGTTTTAAAAAAATAATGCTTTTATCAGGTGGCCATTATATCACAGAACCGTTACATAAATAGAAAAAAAATTGGAAAATATGGTGAGGCGTGAAACGAGTTCCCGCAGTGACTGGAGTCAAAGATAGTTTCCCAGCATGAATCTATATAATTATTTTATAAATGAACCCGAACAACATAGATGGAAACAGGTCAGAGAAATCTGTACCAGTTTATACGTTAGCTTGCCTTCCAAGAATTTCCCTACATCCGGGACTTTTTAAATGAAACAGAAATTTAATCTCGAGTGACGATGAAATTTATCAATTAAATTCATTTGGTTTTTCGTTACTCCCGTCGTGAAAAGAGTTACTTATGATAGAACAGAAATTTAATCTCGTGCCACAATGAAATTTATCAATTAAATTGTATTTCTCCTTATTCCCTTTATAAAAAAAGTTACTTATGTGAAATTTAAAGAAGATATAACAAAAAGAAACAATTTTTTGTTAATTTCCTACATGTATGTGCAAAAGATCGAGATTTTGTAGGCTGGAAAAGATGACGGATTATTTCTCGATGTCACACAGTGGTTAATATTACAAATCGCCGGTTTTGTTTACAAATTAATTTGTTCCGCATGCAAATCTTCTATAATCGAACTTTTTTCTCGTCACTATCATGTTTAATATCAAAATAAAACAAACAAAAAATGTTCAAGAAGACAAACTAATCTATGAAAGGAAGACACCTTATGCTTGGGCCTAAAAATTGTCCACTCAGAAAGCATACGTTACTCATATATCGTTCGAGCTCGCGAAGTTTTAGTTTTCGCTTACATACATGTGAAAATCTAAAATTATCTAAAAATAATACTGAATAAACGGCTGCAATATCTTTTAGTTACTGAAAACTTGCGTTTTTAGGGCTTGAAGAGTAAACCTTTAACTGCAACCCTACGCCAATGTTTTTGTTGAGAATGGCTAAATTGCGTAATATAAAACTGAGCAATTATTTTATAAAATACATGTAGATATATGAAACGGCCTTCAGTATTATTGTAAACTTACTCGAATTCGTTGGACAAATTCTTCACAAACTGGGCGAACGTCTCTGAAGATATGACCGGTACTGTCCTGCAATGTTCAGGTCATGAATAAAACTAGATATAACAACATTTCACCATATACTTATACCTTAATAACCCATATCAAGTTTTGCTCAGCTGAGTTTCCTGGGTTTAATTACGTCACGCCGGATCAATGAATCTCATTGGGCAAAGAAATCTGCCTCCTTGGGTCCCGCAAGTCATGATTGTGGATAAATCCTAAAGTGTGACCATTCAAATTAAGGCTTTTGAGCGGGCCTTTTCTGTGGTGCCGTTTTCTTTAAAATACACGTACAGTGAAATAAAAAAGCGAGTTTTTGAGCTCGTTTCTATCGGCAAAGAATTTAGTAATAAGTTACGTGCGTGAATTTCGAAATTGCCGTGTCATTAAACCTGGTTTAAAGCGCGCATATTGTTCTCTGCCGATTGGTCGGTTATGATATGGCGTGACGTAAAATATGTGTCGGAACGTGGGCGGAAACGGAAATGCATCATTAGTTATAGAACAGCATTGGTGGGGGTGTGTGGCTTGTCTTGAAGCCCTCATACCCTTTTCAGACCAAACTATACGATTTTACCCAATTTCACTCCCTTGTTTTCAAGCCAACATGATAGCTAACAAACTATATATACCTAATTGAGACTTGAACCCAAAACATACCCATTTACGACCAAATTGTTCAATTTAACCATTTTAATTATGTCTAATACACCACAAGCCAAGAATTCAGTATATCGCGATGATTCAGCGTACGTGTTATAAAAATCTCAAGCGAGAGCATAAGGATAATATCACGGCATGGGAAACTGAAAAAGAGATACCGGTATATTTCTTGAACTTCTTGCTTGTTTTACACTAGATCATGTTTATTTTTTCCGGTGTTATGGTTTTTATGAAAACACCCGCACGTTGTACTTGACCGACCAATCAATAATAGGCTCACATAGAACTCCCAACGAGCGGATACAGCTTTCAACAAATGCTGAAATACGTTTTATGTGATTTGGCAATAATACGATTTTTTCCGTCCGATTGCTTTTTTCGTCTGTTTAGTGACTCAGCATTGAGTGTTCTTTGTGTACGTGATTAGCTTTGATATATTTGCCTGAGTACCTTCGCCAACTGTGACAATCGTTAATAAGAGTAACCGTTCGCACAGTCATCGCCGCGTGTGTGTAGTGGGGGTGGGGGGGAGTTCAGGGTTTGCTTCCCTAAATAAGCTACCGAGGTATGTGAGGTCCAAGAAGACGGCTTTTGATCGGGAGCCGGGGGGGAGGGGGGGGGGGCGTACTCAATAAAGTTTAATACCAATTAAGACAGAAAAGGTAACCCTTTCATTATATCTTCCATAGAAAATGGTACTCCTTTCAGATCATATTCCTTAACTTTTCTTTACTTGTTTTCGTGGTTAGCTCGCTCGCTCGACTGAATAGCAGTCCATTCATCTCGTGAAATCTGGTGAAATTCCTGGTTGGGGGGTGGGGGTACCCATATATATGCTATATAGGCATGTGCCACTGTGAAGGGTATGGTTTTCAGGCAGTTTAGTCTGGGATAGGATATAGCAATCAGAGATTTTTAGTCTAGAATAGGGTACCATTTCCCGCGAAACTGATCAGTTGCGTGAAGAATTTATACTAGACAAGGTTTACTTGCAAATGGCATTTAAAAATCGGCATACGGCGGGCAGTACGGCATTTTTACTGACCCCAGTTAACTTATAACTGGAAAATAGCGAGTCTGGAATAGGTCTAGGATAGGATAGGGTTTTTCGGTGTTTAGTCTAGAATAGGGTTGCAAAATGCAGCTAAAAAGGTCTAGTGTAGGTTAAGGGTCTCAGAGTCCCAGCGGCACACCCCGCCAAAAAATTTGCGAAGTACTCCCCCCCGGGGTGAAATTCCTACCCTTTTATCTCTTTCGGGAGAAGCCTTCCCCGGGTTTTTGAGCCATTTCGTCTTTGAGAAGTGGTCCACACACCCCAACCAAAAATGTCAAACTTTACTCGCCTGAAACCAACAAAAGAGAAAAGGGTACGTGGTTTGAAATCCAAAACTTCCTCCCTTCAATTTTCCATTTACAGGGAGAAAATTAGCTTATGACACTAATATGCTTCATTCCAAGTGACCTAGGAGCAAGATTTCTACTTTACTGCATCGAATCCAGATCTAATTAATTATGGCTTGTTAATTTGTTATTCTCCTGTGTACTGGCAATTGTTGTCCATCCAAATAAAATGACTTGTTTCATCGTTTCATGTTCACGGTATTTGCAGTTTCGTTTATTTTTCATTTCCCATCGCTCGCCCGACGACCCAATCTTCTTCAAAACGTAATAAACAAAATAAAAGAAAAAAAATTACTTCATCCCTCCCCGGTCGACCAATCCAATTTCACGAGACTGCGTCGATGGGAAATGAAACATTTGGATTGACAAAAAACAAATAAACCCCTGACTAAAATCCAGCTACTTTCAACACAAGAAAGAACTTTTTTTCTTTCCTTTTTGTTATACTGCTCGAAAACAATTTGTTGGTTTTTTGGCAGAGGTATCTCTGTTTTAATTTTTTCCGACAAATAGCCTCTGGCTAAATTCGACAGGATCAAGGCCCGGGGGGATCCCCCATACAAAAACGATGGGTGTGCTCGTCGAAAAACACACCCTAAAAGGTACCAGAATCTCGTTTTATGGGCGTGATTCAAATGGTTTTTTTACCCCATACGATCTAAGATTAGAAGTACCAGTCCTAAAACAACACATGTCATACTCAATCGGCCTTAAAAGGTACCACGATAATTCTAACGGTGGTCATTTCAGATTTTAGCATCCTAAGCGGTACCAATCAACAAATTTTCACCCCTAAAAGGTACGACGAGCACCCCCGTCATTTTTATATGGGAGCCCCCCCCCCCCCCCCCCCCCCCCCCAACCCCAACCCACCCAGGGGCCAAGGTAGAGGCCAAGGGTAAGTGTAGCTATTTAATAGCCAGAGATCCATTTAGCAATTATAAACATTTCCGGCGTCCTAAAATAAATCACGAGAACTGACATGGAAAGGCATTCATCTCTCATTTTGACTCCCGGTGCCAAAAATCAAAATTCAAGAAAAATCCCAAATTTTATTTTGTAAAATATTGAGAAACAAATGGTACCATGCAGAAGTAAGGCTGAAAAGGTTTCATTTGCATGGTCACAGCATAGGATTTCGACAACAGCCTCAAAAGTTAGAACTACACTACATCATGAGAAAGGGCCTTTCTTTTCTCTGAATGGAAACGGCGCGAGCCTCAAATGAACTCGCTCGCGGCTTTCACTAGTAACCATGGTAACCAGGGCAACTGCATGGTTATTCAGACCCGCTTTCAGTTCTGCGAGGGGGTAATTAGCCTGTTTACATCACCACTTATTTACATAAACATTGGAGAAGTTTGCAGCCTGACTTCTTTTTTGGCAGCAACCACCAATTTGTTTAATAAACCAGAGTTTTAGTTTAGTTGAAGTAATGAGCCATATATAGGAGAGACATTTGCGAAAACGAGCGCTTCGCCGATCCTTTTTTGCCCCGCTTTAATTGAGAATAGAAGGTACAGTGTTATTAACTCACCTTCAGTTGGTTAAACGCTACATCCTCACTTTATAGCGATAAGAACTAGCCGTGAGCATGCAACACAAGCTGTTTTACAACCTCGGCTGATGCAAATGTAATTTTCAAACTGAAATGAAAATTATCTCAGCGTTTCGTTTAGGTCGCCATTGTGAATTGTTCAGTTTTAACTGTGTCGCAGTTTTAATTGAAGAGAGTATTCGAAACGAAACATGTTGGACTGGCTTAGCGATTAAACGCGACCTGTTTTTGAGTTGTATGTATCGAGTTTGCGATGATACTGAAAATAAATCACTGTTTGTTTACATGCCAGGAATTCTCTCGTCGAAGACCCCGATTAACGTTCTGTCCGTTGCTAGTTAAACCCCAAAACGTGTGCAAAGGCCGCCTTAAAGAAGACTACTATCTTTGTTAAATAAAGAAAGATGGTGACACGATTAAATATTACATCTTTCTCAATTTATTACCGAATTTACCATCTTTCTTCATTTATCACCACCGCCGGGACGGGGGGGGGGGGGGGGGGGGTTACTCCCTATAATGGGCTATACGGGGATGCTCCGCCCGAAAAGGGTACCTTTTTGAGGCGGGAGGTATATGAAAGGGTCGGGATTTCATGAGTTGAAGTATATGAAAGGGTAGGGATTTCACGAAGAAAAGGAAAGGGTAGCGAAAACACGAGTTGAAGTATAAAAAACGTAGGCAAAACTGCAATTTAAGTATTATAAAAAGCGCCTTTCAAAATATACCGAACAGACGCACGTAAAGGTTATATAAAAGGGGTACCATTTTCAATGAAACGTATATGAAAGGGGTACTATTTTCAATGAAAGGTAAATGAAAGGGGTACCTTTTCTGTCAAGAACGGTATATGAAAGGGTAAGGGTTTGGACCTCGGGGCGGAGCATCCCCGTACAAAATTTCGTTGAGTACCCCCCCGGGATCACCACACATGACGCTTTCAACATTGCTAATCCTAGCAGTACGCAGGATGCGTGTCATATATGAACCTATAGTACAATTATAGTATATGGGTTAGCTCGCCATGTTCGGCGCGAGTCTCTCGTAGATTAGTGGTTAGAGCATTCGACCGGTGTACGGAAGTATCCGACCGGTGAACGGAAGTATCCGACCGGTGTACGGAAGTATCCGACAGGTGTATGGAAGTATCCGACCGGTGTACAGAAGTATCCGATCGGTGTACGGAAGTATCCGACCGGTGTACGGAAGCATCCGACCGGTGTACCGAAGATCATAGGTTCGATTCCTGTCGGGGAGTCAGATTTGTTTTCTTTGCAGGCCCATGCTCGCGACACGATAAACATCGTCACATCTTTCTCGCCATACTATCTTTGCTTCCATATTGCATAATAACACTAGATAGATAGATAGATAGAAACTTTATTTAAGTGTCAAAAGACCTTATAGCCTGGGTAAACCCATACTAATTTGGGGACACTACTGAGGTATTCCTTCCACACAGACCACACTTATAATCGAAAGGAAAGTAAGGCACAAATTGATCTTATTTTCCACTTGTCTCCAACGAAAAGTGTCGTAAACGGCCATCATATAAGTGGAAAATAGGCGAAAATGGCTCAGTTCCCGGTATCGAGGAAGTCATGCGGTTCCAGTTCGATAAGCTGTAAGTGGGTGAATCATTTGATTGTTTCTTAGCAACAATCATTCCTCCACCGCACACAGTCGTAATCATGTGTACGCTTTGTGTTCGTAAAAAAATGGTCACGAAATACCTATTAAAAAAGCAGGGTTTCTTTTTGCTTCCAGTAGGTTGCACAATTCCGGTGGAAGGAAGCATTAAATACTCAAAACAGGATTAAACTTCGGCTCAAGACCACTAATTTAAACTTTTTTAGTTACACTACATGCAAAGTTAAACAAATGAAATAAAAACAATTTGCATTTATCACGACTCAAAATCATCTTGAAAGCAACTCCGCTTCATTGTACGAGTTAATGATCATCAAAAGTAACCAAACACACCGAATAAATGAACTGCTAACACAAGATACCTAAATCACTGTGAATGTCCCATTAGCAACGTGCTAGGATGAGTCAGTAAGGCCAGTAAAGACTCAGAACCAGCAACATTAACAATTCAAATACTGTGAAGTATTTTCCCTTGTTGTCTGTGTTACTATTAATTTCTTACTTCTTCTAAGCAAAAAAAATAATAAAATAAATGGCTGACAACTTGGTTTTTCGGTCTTCAGTCTTTACCACAGATCTTTATGAGGACAATTTTGTTTTAAATTTTGTGGACCTCCGTGCGTTAGCATGTTATAGTTTAATAGGTGATGTTCCGATCGGCTCACTTGTGCGCCACGCGTACGCAGTGGTAATGTTTTCTAGAGTTTATGACCCTCACCTTTTGGCTAAATTTATGTTTTTCTTTTCGAGCTTAGTTCGACTGGAAACGTTTTACGCAAACATGTTTGGCAAGCTCCTTTCTCATCTGCAAACATATATTTTTAGTTTGATACTGAGGTTTACACACAAACCACAAACCTTGAGGTTTTCCGGCAAACGAGAACCACACACGATGCACTTACGGCTGCCGCAAATGAAGGTGTTTGTCTCCAACAAGACGATTGAGTAATCTTGGATGATATATTGCCAACTCACAACAGAGTAATGATACGATTCTTACTGACGCAATATTTTTAAACTCAGACCCCTGTATAGTCATTTAATCCTCAGCTTTTGTTTGTGAGAAATTAAAATGAAACGGACTTGCGATATATTATTGAGTACTAGTCAAGCGAGAAATATAAGAACAAAAAAGTCCAAACATTTACATGCTGTGATATTACGTTACTGAAGTAATCTAGAAGACTCGACTACGTGCAAGCAGTCTCCCTGCACTTTACATGATAGCAAAAACACTCGCGAAAATAAAATATATATAACGACAATGTAAAAAGAAAAAGGATAATCTCTCTTTGTGATGCATCAGTATTAAAAACAAACCTACTGACTGTACAAGCTTTTCACATCTTTGAAAAATAATCTGAAGATTTCTGAAAAAAGTTTACTTACTGAATAAGCGATAAAAATGCGGCTTTCATTCCCTCATTTACAATCAAAATTAAAGTGAGTCCTTATTTTTGCGTGAGGCCAGTGACGAAAGCGGCGAGATTTACAACTATGACTGAGACAATTCTTCAGACGATTGCCTCTACTGTTTTTCTAGACAATAGTGTCTAGAAAAACAGTAGAGACAATCGAAACGCAGTTTTAATAATCTTTGACGTCTACCAAAAGAGCCATGCTTGCTTAACTCTTTCACTCCAGATATTATAGAGACATGTTTTGAACACCTAAGCAGACCATACGCTGTTTAATTGTGTGCCGAATAACCGACCCTTTTTTGATTGCTTTTTTAAAGGGTGCACAAACAGTGCACTTTCAGTAGAAATTGCAAGCAACTTGTATTGTATGTGCGTCTGATTGCGAAATACACTACACGGTTTCAAACAAATACATAAATTTTTTGGTTTTAATAGACACTGAAGCTGACAGCCTCGTTCCCAGGCCTCAACGCGCTTACCGAGCGAAGAGAGCTCTCATAGAAGCTTGGGGACGAGCGCGATCGATGGGTGACGTGATGACGTCAAATTGTATTACGCGCCAAGGATGACCGGGGAACGAGGCTGCGCATACCATGATTTGAACATCTTCGTTTTCGTAAAAGTCTACTTATAATCGATATCAACAATCGGAAATTCAGTTTTTCTGTATTAGTTTTAAAAGCTTTATTTCAGTTGGTAAGTGATACACTGGCTTTGCTATCTTAATTCAAAGCTCAGTGAACTTTCTGCAAGTGACGGCTTTACAAATGTGTGTGGATTAATACTTAATCCGTTCTCTCGTATTAATCTCTTAAAAACTGATATAGAAGTTTCGTGCCCTGATTTATAAGCTGACTCCAAGATAATCCTTTATAATTGCGTCGACGAAGGAGACGCTTCCTAATCTTGTCGGCTGGGCGGATCGAATCGAGAAAAGTGTCGGTACCAAATCTGCGCCATCTTGAAACGTCACAATAGTATCCAGTATGCTTAGCGCGTCGTCTAGGCAGAACGAATCGACAAAAGTGTCGGTACCAAATCTGCGCCATCTTGAAACGTCACAATAGTATCCAGCATGCTTAGCGCGTCGTCTAGTCTGAACGAATCGAGAAAAGTGTCGGTACCAAATCCGCGCCATTTTGAAACGTCACAATAGTATCCAGCATGCTTAGCGCGTCGTCAAACGTCACGCGTGTTTTGAACCAGAAACATGCCTGAAATGCGAATGCCATGTCACAACGAGGTACCTAAGGAGACGCACTTTAATCTGTGATTACTTCTAGTTTAATTAATATATACGGCAACAATATATCGATATGGCGGGAGGCAGGATGGAGCTTAAAATCGAGGCGGGACGCGGGATATGCTGGATATTATGAATTTTAAGGACGGGATATATAAGTAAGCTTTAATGAAAACCATTTTGGAGGTAAAGTACTTACATAAAAATAAAAATACAATCAGAATAAGTATACAAAGCTAGAATAAAAAAATAGAAAGAAAGCGCAACCCTGTCAATTAAAACAAAAGATAAGCTGTTCTTGTGTCTCTCAGTTTTCGAGGGATGCGGCATCAATACCAGCGGGAAGCCGGGATGTGTTCGCTCTTGTTAGCGAGATTTGGGAAAGTAATGAAATCTTGTTCGTTGAAAAAAGGGCCGGGTCAAACGAAAACGATCTCAGGATGAGAGTCTCACTGGCTTCTTGGCAATCATATCCCATGCTTACACCCTGTGAAACTGAGGTGTTATCAGGACTCTTAAAGTGCGTTTTTGGGGCCATTCCGAAAAACAAAAATACCTCTGTAAATATTGCACAGGCTATTCCTCGTAAAATATGGAAAGAATTCGCTATTTTGATTATGTGTACCTGGAAAATGTTTTGTTGTGAGAATGTAAACAACAAAGTTTTGCTACCGTATAACGAGAACATGTCCCAAAAAACGAGCCCTTTAATTTATAGGTTTCTTATTAACGTCATTGTATTTTGTTCTTCGTGGAGAAATCGTACTGTGGAGTGAAATAGTTGAATATCACGGTCCGAAAATAACGGCACCTCAAAACTAGCCTGCGCCGGATAGTAGTCACCTGTCTCAGTGGCTTTGCTGAACCCGCTGAAACCCGCCTACCCAAGACGAAAGTTATTTCGAGACCTTGTTTGCAATTCCCGAAAGTAACGGCGGACTTACCGATCTCAGAAGTACTTTAGAGGAGAGGCTATTAACAGTCCCCTATTTTCCGGCGTACTGTTTGATTTACACTGTGCGACTTTGGTGACTTTCCAAAACTAGGCTTGGATAAATTCTGCTCGCAAATTATATAAATTGACGTATTCTGCCTGCTTGCTGCTCAAAATTCTGCTAACGAAATTCTGCTCGAATTCTGCTCGGTACAATACCACTTTGATATTCATTGCGTAGCAAAATTGTAGTGAAAGCTATTTTAAGATATCTTACTTTGAACGATATGGCGACGGCTTCGGCTAAGAACTCGACCAAAAAAAGGAACATTCAACAAATCTATAAAGGTATATATATGCTATGCGACTGAGATGCAAAACACACTATGCTGGGTAATTTGGGTTTGTTTTGAATTTATTATTTTTATTTCAACTGTTATGTTTATCTTTTGTGTTACTGATTTTTTTCCATATTTTGTTCAAATTCTGCTCGAAAACGCGGTATTCTGCCAACAAAATGCTCACTTCCACAGGTAGAGAATTATGCTTGAAATTCTGGCAAGCCCAGTTTCACAATTTAGGAAAATTGAATTTGTGACAGATATTAATCCCGGGGGGGGGGACTCCCGTATAAAAATGATGGGGGTGATCGTCATAGCTTTTAGTAGGCAAAATTTGTAGACTGCATGGTGCAGCTTAGGATATAAAATCTAAAGTGACTACCGTTGGAATTATCATGTGTTGTTCTAGGATTGGTACCTTTTAGGGGTGAAAATGAATTTTAGCCACCCCCACAAAACGAGATTCTGGTACCGAAGAGTTGTTGTCACCCTAGTCACTTTTATATGGGAGTCTCTCTCCCCCCCCCTTCCCCCCCCCCCCCCCCCCCTCCCCCACGGCCCCACCCCGGAATTTTCAGATAACCTCGAACCCATCAATATATCAGGTAGAGCTAATCGCCCCAAAAGATAAAATCAGTCATTATTTAAAATGTAATGCTCACCTTCTTCTCCCCTGCCCTTCGATAAGGCACGGCAGAAAAACTGTCAGAATACCTTATAAGTGATACAAACCAAATTGCAGCAAGGGAGACTTTTAGTGTACGATCATCCCGTCGGAAGGCGCCCTCCTTCAACTGAAAAATGGCTGTTTTCGCTCCCGGGTGATTCCACCCGTTACTACGATACAAGAGTTTGACGGAAAAAATGCTTTGCTGAAACATATTTGTCCGCCGATTCAAGGACAAACAGTAGAAGGGTTGATAAATAAGCTTGCGTAGAAAGACCAAGAAATGGTAGTTTAGCTTCGCTGTTTTGATCGGTATAAATACAACTTTGTAACCTTTTAATCAAATGAACGTCGGTATAATATGATTTGTAATAATGAATTGTTTATATTCTAATACAAAATGAATGACCAGCGGCTAAAAAGGGCGGATTTAAAAAATAATAAACAAAGTTTTGATACTATATATTCACTCTTTGGTAACACAGCATTTCAGTAAGGTTGATTAAAAAAAACGATTTCTACATTTATTCGTTAACCAAATTTTAACTGAAATGCTATCTTACCAAATAATGTGATGACAAAATATAAACTAGGAAAAAACCCAATATCATATTGTCCAGGGAACTGAGATCCTTCAATCAACAGTAAGAAATGCATGTTTTCATAAGAATTTTTTCCACCCGGAGCGACCAACCATTTTTTAAATGCAAGTACCAATATGATCTCCCTTTTTTGGTGAATCTTTGTTTACATTTGTATTGCCTCATTAGCATATGCTGCTCATACTCTAATAATCGAGCTACAAAAAAGTCAACTCCGAATATTAAAAGGGGGGAAAGGGCCGCATAGCGCAATTAGCTTTCTCTGGAAATTTGAGCCCAGTTTTCTAGAAAAATCTTAGCTTCGTGCAATGCTATTTTACAATGAATTTATGCCTACGCTATGCCTATGCTACGCAAATATTTGACAATTTTTGATAGCTAATATTTCATTTCATTGCTTGAAAAGAGCTAAAAATTGCATAGATAACTTTAGCAAGCTCTTTTAACGTTTAATTCAATTCAGTTCGTATTTAGCACGGTATGCTAATGTACGAAATGTAAACAATCACGTCAGCAAAGAATCGCCTATTGGGGTGGGGGGTGGGTGTTTGGGAGGGGGGGGGGGGGGGGGAGGTGTGGTGGCGGGTGATAGGAGAAGGGAGCTCGAGCTTTACTCGAATTTAACTTGCTACTTCGTGAATCGGACGCGAATTTTTCTCGTGTTTCAGTAAACTTTTATAATTCAGGGAGGATCAAGATAGATATTTGAGGAGATATGGGGAAACCACACCCTTCAGAAGGACAAAGCAATTTACGAAGTGAAAGCTAGTTACAAGCAAACCAGGAAAAGATAAGTCTTTTAACAATATGACACATACATTTACTCACGTCGCATAAAAAGGGCCACTATTGAAGTTGCACGAAAGCCAAATTACCGAACTGTTTTACTATTCTACAGCTTGATGAATAGAATGCTCGAGAAATACTCATCTTTTTTTTCCAATTAGTTAAAGCTGATTTTGTATGAGATTCTTGAAATCAATCCATGGGCGCAGTAAAAGAAGTAATCAACACAAGTTGCCGATGTTTACAGTTTTATTTGCATTTAATATACATAATATTGAATAATTAAAAGTGATAGCAAAATATCTCCTAACTCCTCGGTAAATATATCCATACATTTATCGATGCCTGCTCGACATCCTCCTTTACTATCAATTTCTTCTCCCAGAGAAACAGTCCTATCAAGGAGTGCTGTTTGATAGACACGCCCAACGAGCCTTCTATGGTCAGATCAGCGGAAATACACCATACATTCGCCTTTTGTTTCGTCCCAAGCCTCTTCAAATACTTTGACAACATCTGAAGAGAAGAAAATACGCCAATTAACGTCGACTCTATAAAGACTACAACGAAGCGTTGGAAACTTCGCGATCCACCAAAAAGAGAGACTACATCGTGAAAAAAAGAAAAAAAATATATAATTTCGTCAGCACGAGAGATATTGTGATTTTTTGCCGTCTTAACATACATCACAGTAAAATTTAAAAAAGTATACAGTCCACTCTCTCGAAGATGGACAACGTCGGGACCAGCCCCAACTGTCTGTCTTAGAGAGGTGTCCGGCTTATCAAGAGTCGAGGTAACGTGACACCAGTAATTCTGAGATAATAAAGCTGAACCTATGCACAATGAATACACGTCTGTTTTAAGTCGTTTAATTATGAAAAACCTATAAACTGGAACAAAAATAATATTAGAAAAGTGGGCTCGTTTGTTTATTACAGTCTTCTGAAAAGTGAGCAGTTCATGTTGCAAACTTGAACATAAAACAGCAATAAAAAACGCTTGGTCTTAAAAGTAAACGTTGAAGGCTTGTAGTCTACAAACTTAACTGTACACTTTGCAAACTGGAACAAAAAAAGCACTTCCACAAGTGTCCGTTGACGGTTTCAAAGTGTCCGTTGTCCGTCTTAAGGTGCTGTTACACGAGGCAATTTTTTTCCTGCAACTTGCAACGCAATGCTGACGAGAGCCGTTGCGAGACAAGTTGCGGATGAATCTGCGCGTGTAACACTTTCTCTGCGAGTTGCAGAAAAAGTTGACCACTTATCTACTTTTTGCAACGTTGCGAGACAAGTTGCAAACGTGTAACAGCACTTTTAGAGAGGTGTCCGTCTTATGAAGAGTTTAGTTACAGTAAAACGACTGAAAAACGGCAGGGACCAACACCAGGTGTCCGTCTTATAGAGGTGTCCATCTTACAGCGGTGTCCGTTAAGAGAGAGTTCACTGTAAAAACTAATATACGGCACTTTTAAAATTTTACTGTGGTGTACTATTTCTGTTATTTATGCGATATGCAAACAATACTGAACTAACCTTCATGCAAGGGTCCATTTTTTGTACTCTTGAGGTTTTCTTCCAAGTGTTTTACGGAAGATGCTCCAAGAATAACAGCATCTGAAAACAAGTACATGTACGCGACAAATTTAAGGTCAAACAAAAAAAAAACTGTTCCTATTCACTAATACAGCGCCTGCGCAGACCTTTTAGCTCGTCACGCAATCCTCTCCAATGAAGTGTGTGACGAACCAAAAGAAGGTCTACATAGGAAGCTAATTCACTAATAACTTGATTTTAGATGGAAGAAGAACTGAAGAATACAGTTAAAAAGTATTAGTCAACTCACCTCCATGTGCACCGTCCATTTTGGAGTGATGGTACATCCAGCGAAGGGTCGCATCAACTAATGTCACTTTTCCTTCACCGTAAATACGATCCAGAGTTGCTCTGAGTTTGTCAATTGCATCAAACAATGGCTTCTTCCAGTAACGTTTATTGTAACTGTGAAGTAATAAAATAGGCGTGCAATACGTACATGTCATTTCAGTTTTGACATTAAAAGAGTAGACTACTTAGTTTCAAGGTCTTAAGCCTGATACGAGAGAGCCTGGGCAAGGTAAAGGATTTCTGGTAGACCGCATGAGGTCACATTTCAGATACAGTTTATTTGAGTGGCAAGCTAATCATGCGAGCTTGGAGAGAAATGTGATGTCATTAATTTTGCATTTTCATGTACCCGAGGTCACGTGACCAGAGGGTGCGGAATAAAGACAGGCTTAGTGAAACTATCGTAGCAAGCGAATCACATGAGTAGAACTGGGGAAAAGAAGAGTTCTAAATGTACCCTCTTGTGATTTTCTTGTTCCAGCCTCACTAAGCTTGTTTTGCTGCTTTGTATGCTCAGGTAGTTAGGCTGCCAGCTTGACTATCTAAGGTTTGACAGGCTTGTACATTTGGTGGCCCTTCGGGAAATCTTTGACAAGTAACAATCGATAACTTACAACACTTCGGTAAACGGATTTGGAAAGGTAAAACGGCCACACTGAATCTGATCGTTTTCTCTATCCTCATAGCGATGTTTTCCTGTAAAAAGTCCACCTGCAAGCTACAACAGAAAACAAATGATTATAGTTGGTGATGTCGGTCAATGTTCACTCTTGTGGGGAACCAACACAAGAACCACATTGCACCTCACATTTCACTCCTCGTCAATGATTTTGTTCAGTGTCCAGCTTTGTTAGAGAGTTCAGTGTTAGTGAAATGAGTGACTGAAGACAAGTTTTCTGCCACCACAATTTAGAACGTTTATAATAAAATTATGATTAAGGTTCTCATGCATACTCACTGGATTGTATGCATAAAAAGCAATTCCAAATCTTCTTAGACAGGGAAATAGTTCGCTTTCTATGTCTCTAAAAAGCAAAAGAACTTTACTTTAAAAACATCAAATCTTTACAGAAGTTATCAGTTATAGCGTATGATAGACTTGTTTGTCAAGAATAAATACCAAAGGTGAATGCTTACCAAGCACAGTTTATATATAAAGTCAGAAATTATGCCACATAAATGGGCTTTGGAACTAAAAGCCACTCAATAGGGCACTCTGGTCACTTTGATAGTGGGCAATTACTCCAAGATCTACCAGAATTAATATGGTAAGCCCATTAGTATTAGCAGCCACAGGACAGCTATTTTGGCCTTGTAACCACAGCACAAAATATTGAAACTTTAACCAAACTTATTTCGAGAACAAAATAACTTTAAAGAGAGTACACAATGTAATTGAAAAGGGAATGCAGCCTCTGACATGCATATACATTGTAAATATTCAACTTCAGCCAACCTAATTTTGATGTTTATTTTTACCTACCTTGTGACAGGATTATATGCGCCCTGGTAGACAGTCGGTAATGGGTAGTTATTCATCTTACATAGGTAATAGATTTCAGCCTAAAAATATGCATGTCATTGATGTCAATATCCTCAAGATTTATTCCTTATCCACAAAATTGCTTTATTTTTAAAGGGAGACCTTCAGCACAGTCCAGACTAAGCATAATAATTATACATGTGTATACATGTAATGCTTTAAAATGCAATTTAAAAGAGTTAACAACAAAGAGTGTCAGTGGTCTGTAAAGCAGTGGTAAGCGGTCATTCATGTTGCACATGCGTAGTAGTTGTCAGCTTTTTTGTGTGTGCCGTGTTTTATTCAGTGTGCAGATTCTCGGCCAGCGCTGACCGCCGAGAGTGTTGGTGTGCGAGTTTCTTCACCCCCACCCCTCCTTTTCTTCTTTCCACCAATGTGTCAGTGTGATAGGTGCCTGTTCCTTTGTGTGGGGGCTATGGCTGGGTTGCGGGGTTGTGCCAACCATGGGAGCGTTATTCAATCTAGGGGCTGGGTACTATAAGTAGAAGCCCCTGGATGTTCCAGGCACCCAACCTCCATTAAGCGATGCAGTTGTTAATGTGAAATAATGCATCAAATGTATTTCTTCAGTGATGTATTTGTTACCCTCAATGAAATGAACTTCTCAGAAATTTTGCACAACATTTTGCAGATCAGAGCAACAGTAGTCAAAAAATTATTAAAATTTACTGTATTGCAACTGTGTTTGACATTCAAATGCTCTTCAAACATGGTCAGGGTGTCTATAAAAAATCTCTTATGAAATGTCAGGGCCCACCAAATTGGCAATTCTGTCCATGTCGACGCTCCCGTAAACGGACATCCTCGGAAAGCAGAAAAAGTGTCCTTAATTGCTTTAAGAGGAATGATTCTCTTATTGCAAGAGTAGAATTCAAACAGGGTTTTGTCAAAGTGACTGTAAGTTAAGGAGCTGTCCGCTAACGAGTGTCCGCACAAGCTTCTACTCTAATTTCACTCCCAGAGTCAATTATGGAGACATGTAGATAGTGTAGGTCTAACTTTTGAGTCTGTGGATGAAATCCTATGGTGTGACCATTTAAATGAAACCTCTTCAGCAGTACTTTTGCAGTGTACCATTTGTTCTAACTTTTGAGCCTGTGGATGAAATCCTATGGTGTGACCATTTAAATGAAACCTCTTCAGCAGTACTTTTGCAGTGTACCATTTGTTTTAACTTTTGAGTCTGTGGATGAAATCCTGTGGTGTGACCATTTAAGTGAAACCTCTTCAGCTGATTATTATGCAGTACTGTTGCAGTGTACCATTTGTTTTAACTTTTAAGTCTGTGGACGAAATCCTATGGTGTGACCATTCAAATGAAACCTCTTCAGCAGTACTTTTGCATGGTACCATTTGTTCTAACTTTTGAGTCTGTGGATCAAATCCTATGGTGTGACCATTTAAATGAAACCTCTTCGGCAGTACTTCTGCGTGGTACTATTTGTTTTACAATATTTTATAAAATGAAATTTGGACTTTTTCTTGAATTTTAATTTTTGGTTCTTGGGAGTTTAAGGGTGAAGTTCATTAATCAGTTCTGTTACCCACAGCTGAAAATTGGCAAAAATAAACTAAACCACTTACCACCTCCCATGAGGAAAAATTGGAGAGTCCAAAGTATTTAAATTTCCCCTCTAAAACATAAAAAAACTGAAATTTACACTTGAGTTTGCTTAATGCAGAGTTCCCATGAACTGATAAATGTGTGATCTATATATACATGTATCAAGTCACTATGACAGGGTTTCTTGTACAGTGTGGCATTGCTAGTAATATTTTTTGCAGAGATGGCGCAGCTAGTGGTGACTGAGCACTTGCCTTACAACAATGTGGGCTGGATTCAAATTCCCAGGTTCAACGCCATGTGGGTTGCATCTAGCCTGTTGTTAATTCTTGTCCTTGCTCCGAGGGTTTTTCTCCAGGGTACTCCGGTTTTCCTTCCTCCATAAAAACCAACATTTCCAAATTCAAATTAACAGTGGAAGTATAAGCCACATCGTGGATTCCACTGAAATATTCCTATTCCTTTTATTTATTTGAAACATATCGGCATACATGTAAGTACATGACAAATTGTGACCGAGTAAACGATGCCTAAGTTCAAAAGAACTGCACAGAATTTGTCAAATTTTTGCAAGTCAAAAGCTTTGAAGGAGAAAAAAATGATGAAATATCTTGGGTCACACTTTTTATTAAAATAAAGGACATCTAAAATCGGGCCTTATCAGTAATTCATAAGAGAATTTCTTTTAGTAAATATTTCACCTTTATAGAGATGATTGACAGCTTGAAGTGTTTCCTCAATAGGCGTATTGTGATCTGGAGCATGGAGGTAGAATAACTCCACGCTGTCTTTCTTTAATCTCTTGAGAGATTCATTCAATTGCTCCACTACTCTGTCATACTTCAGACCTTTGGAGAATAATGCATTATAAATTACAGTGGAACTCCGCCTAACGGTCACCTCGTTAATACGGTCACCTTGTTATTATGGTCACTTTTTTTTGCCCCGGCGAAACACCCATACATTTTCTTATAATAAAACCCAATTAATGCAGCCAACGGCCACATTCTGAAATCCACCCTGTATAATCCTTTATAATTTTACCCCGTTAATACAGCCACTCGAACCAAATACGCATTAATTATTGACCAAACAAAACAAATACTGTACAGTACTTGAGAAACAATTACTGTATTTATTCACAATGCCTGTTACTTGTCATGTCATTGACCTCTGTTGTTAAAGTAATCAATCAGCAATTTACTTTCCTGTCATGAAAAAGAAACATAGACCAGTCATGAAATTTGACCCTATCCCGTTAATACGGCCACCCCGTTAATACGGTCACCAACGTAAATAATGGGATTCCACTATATTAAGGTTAGGATAATTCTTACTAATAAATAAAAATTAAATAAATAAAAATTATTGTTGTTTACTAATAAATAAATATTAGTAAAATATTAGTAATAAATTAGTATTTTTACTCATCCGCATAGTGGTATAAAGGTTTGCCCTCCATTTTTCTTTGTGTCATGATTGTTATATAATGTCTGGTTACTTGGCAGAGTGAATTAGGGGGGAGGGAGTGAAAATTTTAGACAATGAAATTGGACCTCTCTGGCCCCTCCCCCAAATCTGCCACTGACATCAGAAACTATACTTCAAATTGAACATGATAATGTTGAAGCTAGTCACGGTCTACTAGAAACATCTCCAGTGGTCAGGAGCTGAACTTTAATGCAGGGACCTCTGGATCTCATCACAAGTCGATCTGGTGCTCTGATTACTAATGACCAGGCTGTCTCAAAAAAATTTTATACTTAATCATCCTGTAACAATACATGTATCTTGATGAAAAAAATGAAAAGAAAGCAAACAGAGATTTGTTGAGAGACATGATACCTTTTTCGCTCCAAGGATTGGCTTTTGTTGCAATAAACATCTGAATTAAAACAAGATTAACAGGCATGATTAATTGTTTCTTTGCAAAACAATGTGTTACCTGGGCTACATATTAGTACTTTGGACTTGCATTCGAAGCATGTCGTGATATTAAATGAAATTCCTTTGATTATAAACAGGGATCAATAACTTCTGAACTAACTAACAGTTTCTCAAGTTAACAGTCGAGAAAAAACGTTTCAATTCAGTCCACTGTTTTTTCCTTTTTATGTGTGCAAATACTGTATGACACAAAATACTTGCTTGCATGAACCAGCTATCACACCAATTGAAGCCATGTTTCTTGGCTTTAAAGTTTTGCCCTATAAAAGTGCTAAACACTGGAAATTTAAAATTACATTGCTATTTATACAATTCAATGTAAATACCTTAGGATCATGAATGTAGTCAACATTTCCCATCAGCTCTTCGCTCTTCCCTCCAGAATACCTTTGGTAAATGAATTAACAGCAAAATCAAAACCAATTATAATCTTCCCAAATATAAATTTATACTGACTTAATTGTCCTAGCTTTAATCAAAACATTTCCTAGACAATCTCAATAACTTAAGCTTCAGTGTGGACAGAACAGGAAAGAGGTTTCAAACTTCTTCCTTCCCGTAGTCTTAACTCCTGGTTCCTACCCCTTCTGTCAACTGGACCCCAGAGTTTGGAAACATCATATCATATAGGCCTTAACCATCAAACCTACAATAGTACATAGTACAACTGTAGTTAGTAGCTGGACCATTTGGTTATGAGTGGAACAAACGGCCTAGACAGTGTTGCGCCAGCAGACTCTATTTATACATGTAGCTGTTTTCTTGGTCATTAAATGCCAGGTGATGTTGGCTTCTTTGAGCTCCTCTTCAACTGATCTCCTCTAGGTTTGTACTGGCCTTCCCATCTTTCTTTTATCCTGCGGATTCCATTCCAGGGCCTGCCTGGTCATGTCAGATTTTGTCTTCCGCAAAGTGTGGCTGATCCAATTCCACTCGTACCTGACAATCTCTGTTGGGATGCATTCTTGCTCTGTTCTTGCCCAGAGTTCCCTGATGCTGATTTTCTCTGGCCAGTGTAGCTACAATTATAGTTCTGATAATTCTTCATAGCTGACTGTACTTATATCAATGTGAAAGTGGTCTAGTTAAATCAAGTTTTAAATCTAAGCATACTAGGTATCAGAAGCTCATAACAGAGAAGCGATTAACTCGTTTCCGATGCTGGGGATTTTTAGAAAACGCGGGGAGCCAATCAGAATTTACTTCCTAATATGGAGTTCTAAAAGAAGCCTACTTCCACGCGAAACGCGCGCTCCTACAACACTTGCAGGAAAAGCTTGTATCTTGTTTCATACAAGCTACTACAAGGGTCAATAATTGCACTTTGCAGTTCTGAGACTCGACCAAAATGTCAACTTTATACTATTCAAACGGCCATTGACTCCCTTTGGAGAAAAGAAGGCCGATTATGCCGAACTGGAGGAAGCGGAGAAAAGGAGAAATTGTATCAACCGTGGAAAAACTTTACCGGCAGAGCGAAAAAATTCCCATTAGATTGCTTGCCGTCTCAGGTTTAACTTAATACTCCACAGCGATTTGTGTCAACAGCAACATACTGTACCAGCAATCAAAATCAGTTAATGGATGAAATACGGTGAAATAATAAAAACACAGAGATAAAAACACAGAGTTCAAAACTTTAGGACACCTGCATCAAAGAAAGATGAAAATGAAATAAAGATTTAGGAGCAGGTTTCTCAAAATCACTTTTATTTAAAAACAAAGACAAATAGACTCAAATACAATGTAGTTGAATGAATAAATACAGATCTTCAACAGCCAGTTTATCACAGTTAAAATTACTCATAACAAATCGTAACTCGAAACAGCTCATGATAGCTTCTGCTTGAAAACAATTAACGAAAACTTCGAAATTCCTCAAGACAACCGCAATTTAGTTTTGTCGAGATGATGAAAACGTACTCCGTGAGTTCAGAACCTAAGCGATGCCACATTTACAAAACAAAAAATTAATGCAACTCAGTTTTAAAATTAGTACGTTAAATTATTTCTCAAGATACAAATGATCAGAACTTTCTCGTACGAAATCATAAATTCGGAAAACAAGTAGGCTCGAGAGCTAAATAAACATGTTTGAAACGTACTAATTTGGTATGATCATTTCCTCTCAAAAATGGCTTTAAAAAACAATTATAGTATATACAAAGAAAAACCATGGTACATGTAAGGATGGGTTGACAAAGTCGGTGAAAGTTTTAAAAAGTGTTGGCTGTTTAAAATACAGCGAACTGAATATTTATAAACACCGCGCCGCCGTTCATATTTCAAAATCTATACAACAAATTTTATTCCAACCGATTTGGGAAGAAAAACCCTAAGCTCAAGTCAGACACGAATTATTGTATGTTTGAGCGATATATAATAAGCGAAAAAGAGAGTAAAAACACTTTTGTTTTCAAAATAAAACAGAAAACACATGGCATGCGTACTTAAGGTGGCTGAACACAGTTTGCGCGCGCTCTTCAATTTCAGCTGCTTACGTGAGTCAGCGCGCGCAAAGTTTTGAGATAAACAAACGTGGCGCCTATTCAGCGATCATTTTATTTTGCTCAGCGTGGATCGCGAAAGTGTTGTTTTTCGTCTTAAAATGAAACAATTTGTTGTTTGTAAAAATGTTTGTTGAATCAGAGATAATATATAGAACCACTGAAGAAATACACTGCCTTTTTGGTCGTTTTTGTCTTTGGATCGAGAACCCAGTCAAATGCAACGCATGCGCAGTTGACCAAACAATTGTGACTGGATGTTTTAGCGACTTTCCTCGGAAACGTGCTGATTTCTACGGAACCACTCATTAGAATTTCACGAAATTTGGCACAATAAGAGTTCCGAATATGGCGAACTCAACTGCCACCAAAAATTTGAAATCTAACAGAGGAGATTTTTACAAAACGCAAACATATTAAACAACAAATTACGGAAGATCCCTCTGTCAAAATTACATGAGACTAGTGTTGACATGCGAATATTTTTACGAGTTTACTAGAGACAAATGATGGACAAAATCTAATGACTAGATTTTCTGAAAATAAACGAAACCAAATATTGCAGGCTGATTTCCAATCCACAGTGTTGCCGTGGCAACACCCTAAAAGCTCAACAAAAATATCAAAATATAAAGCTTGTTTCTTAATCTTATGCCTCGCCAATTTTGGGCGCCCAGTCGTAAGTGGTTTTAAAATGACAATGAATGATGCACAGGTGCAGTAAAACTGTGTTCAGCCACCTTAATCTTGAGAATTTGCTTCGCTTCTTCCGTACGCTTCAATCTCTTTGTGAAGTTAAAAACAATTCATATTTTCTTAATACCATAAAAACCTGACTTAAACAATCTTTCTAATTTGAAACTACATTTGTATAAGTAAAATACATTACCATATTGCACATGAAATTCTTTAAAGAGCCATTTTTGTGGTGATTTGGTAGAGATGAAACAAGGCTTGAAAAAACCTGAGTTGTCCAGATTCCGCGGTGTTGAGCTTTTTTTCGTTCCTAACTCCGTCGTCGTCTTCTTGGAACTACTAAAATATTCAATACTTTTTCCTCTTCAGTTTTGAACCTCAAAATGTGATTTGGTAGCGACGAAAATAGCCGTGAAAGTAAGCTGTCCATATTTCGCGAAGCGCTTGTAGTTTCCTCGAAGTTTTCTTGCCGATTTGAGCGGCCGCGCGTACGCGCGTGGAGCTGAAAACCTCCTTCCATATAAGGGCAAAAATTCAATCCGCGATTCTGATTGGTTGGTTGGGAATTCTAATAATCCCCAGCATAGTTCTGAACATATAGGGGGAAGTTGCACGCTTCTACGTGATAAGCTTCTGTAGGTATGTATAATTACATAGACGTACACTTACATGTAAGCTGTGTCAAAGTCATAAATACCATTGTCAACACACACTTTTATAAACTCTTTTGTCTGAAAAAAAAATTAAGTAGACAATATATATATATACAGCAGTTTGCAAAAATTTTGAACCCCCCAAAATATATCATTATATCCAGATATAAAGCATTGTTAGAGAGCAGGGATATAAATGATATATTTTGGGGGGGTTCAAAATTTTTGCAAACTGCTGTATATATATATATATATATCACATTGCCTTCCAAATTCCAGGCAACCAATTGATATATGAATGTTTGAAAGAAAATTTGCCCTGAGTGGGATTTGAACCAAGTCCCCCTGCACACTAGTCAGGACAACCATCAGGACAACCATGCTGGCAACATGGCAATCAAAGAGGTGATTTATGTGATTCCAGACATGGGCTTCCCGGGATTTTTTCTTTTGAGGTGACAGGGTAGGGGAAGCCTATAACTCCATTTGAAACCTAACTAAGGATCAAATTCATGATACACAACCGAAGTCAACTTAATGAGTGACAAGGGAGGATCCACAAGGGATACAGGCTATTTTATATATTATATATGAACAGTGTATGAGAAAACCCCTAACCCTGCACGCCCCAAATAATCATATTTTTACTGCGACATGCGGCACGATTAAGGGCGCAGCGGCTATTGTTAACTTGAATTAAGCGTGCAGTGGCTAGTGTTATTTGTATGTCTAATTAATTCCTATTCGCCTTTTTTCATTTTTCAGTTTTCATTTTTCTATGACAAAATTATTGCAATTAGGTGTATATATATATATATATATATATATAATTATACAGTAATATGATAAAAGGAAGGGGTCTTGTTAGAGAAGGGGAGGGCTTATTCGAGAGAGGGGGCTTTGTAGAGGATTTATGGTAATCTAAAAATAAGAGTATGGATTGCCTGCAATGTTACAAATACAAAAGGTGAATCAGTCACACACCTGGTCAAAGTCACATTGCCTTCCAAATTCCAGGCAACCAATTGATGTTTTAACAGGAATGGAGGCCATCTCTAGATCTGTGCAGTTTCCGAAAACTGTAAAAAAATGTAAATTTTAATAAATGTGACCTCTCACACGAGAACGTACACTAACGACTTTCCGTTAAACGGGTAAAACGCACCGCTATCGAACGGGTTAGAAACGGCTTACCAAGCCGTTTTAAACAGCTGAAACTGAACGGCTGAATGGCTTATCAATAATTTACCGGCGGTAAATTTTGTCTGCAATGCTTCCCAGCCGCAGACTATATTAAAACGACTGAATAACAAAAATAACTTGAAGGGCAAAACAAAACAAGTGAACTGCAAGCAAACTCTGTATCAATGGATGTCACTAGTCTGTACAAAAACACACTGCAGGAGGAAGGCATTACCACCGTATGCAATGCATACTAAAATTTCCATAGAAACAAACCTCCTATCCCAACCCATTTCCTCAAAGAAATGCTAAAAACTTAACATACAGGAGAATTCATTTCATTTTACCAGAGAAAATTATCTCCAAACACTTGGAATGAAAAGGCAGTGGCTTTTGCCAACATTTTCATGGCAGTGGATTATGTGATACTTCTGGAGGATGTACCTACTTGTGGAGTATGTACCTACTTCTGGAGTATGTACCTACTTGTGGAGGATGCACCTACTTGTGGAGGATGCACCTACTTGTGGAGGATGCACCTACGTGTGGAGGATGCACCTACTTGTGAAGTATGTACCTACTTCTGGAGTATGTACCTACTTGTGGAGGATGCACCTACGTGTGGAGGATGCACCTACTTCTGGAGTATGTACCTACCTGTGGAGTATGCACCTACTTGTGGAGGATGCACCTACTTGTGGAGGATGCACCTACTTGTGGAGGATGCACCTACTTGTGGAGGATGCACCTACTTGTGGAGGATGCACCTACTTGTGGAGGATGCACCTACTTGTGGAGGATGCACCTACTTGTGGAGGATGCACCTACTTGTGGAGGATGCACCTACTTGTGGAGGATGCACCTACTTGTGGAGGATGCACCTACTTGTGGAGGATGCACCTACTTGTGGAGGATGCACCTACTTGTGGAGGATGCACCTACTTGTGGAGGATGCACCTACTTGTGGAGGATGCACCTACTTGTGGAGGATGCACCTACTTGTGGAGGATGCACCTACTTGTGGAGGATGCACCTACTTGTGGAGGATGCACCTACTTGTGGAGGATGCACCTACTTGTGGAGGATGCACCTACTTGTGGAGGATGCACCTACTTGTGGAGGATGCACCTACTTGTGGAGGATGCACCTACTTGTGGAGGATGCACCTACTTGTGGAGGATGCACCTACTTGTGGAGGATGCACCTACTTGTGGAGGATGCACCTACTTGTGGAGGATGCACCTACTTGTGGAGGATGCACCTACTTGTGGAGGATGCACCTACTTGTGGAGGATGCACCTACTTGTGGAGGATGCACCTACTTGTGGAGGATGCACCTACTTGTGGAGGATGCACCTACTTGTGGAGGATGCACCTACTTGTGGAGGATGCACCTACTTGTGGAGGATGCACCTACTTGTGGAGGATGCACCTACTTGTGGAGGATGCACCTACTTGTGGAGGATGCACCTACTTGTGGAGGATGCACCTACTTGTGGAGGATGCACCTACTTGTGGAGGATGCACCTACTTGTGGAGGATGCACCTACTTGTGGAGGATGCACCTACTTGTGGAGGATGCACCTACTTGTGGAGGATGCACCTACTTGTGGAGGATGCACCTACTTGTGGAGGATGCACCTACTTGTGGAGGATGCACCTACTTGTGGAGGATGCACCTACTTGTGGAGGATGCACCTACTTGTGGAGGATGCACCTACTTGTGGAGGATGCACCTACTTGTGGAGGATGCACCTACTTGTGGAGGATGCACCTACTTGTGGAGGATGCACCTACTTGTGGAGGATGCACCTACTTGTGGAGGATGCACCTACCTGTGGAGGATGCACCTACCTGTGGAGGATGCACCTACATGTGGAGGATGGACCTACTTCTGGAGTATGTACCTACCTGTGGAGTATGCACCTACTTGTGGAGGATGCACCTACCTGTGGAGGATGCACCTACCTGTGGAGGATGCACCTACCTGTGGAGGATGCACCTACCTGTGGAGGATGCACCTACATGTGGAGGATGGACCTACTTCTGGAGTATGTACCTACCTGTGGAGTATGCACCTACTTGTGGAGGATGCACCTACTTGTGGAGGATGCACCTACCTGTGGAGGATGCACCTACTTGTGGAGGATGCACCTACTTGTGGAGGATGCACCTACTTGTGGAGTATGCACCTACTTGTTGAGGATGCACCTACTTGTGGAGGATGCACCTACTTGTGGAGGATGTACCTACTTGTGGAGTATGTACCTACCTGTGGAGTATGCACCTACTTGTGGAGGATGCACCTACCTGTGGAGGATGCACCTACCTGTGGAGGATGCACCTACTTGTGGAGGATGCACCTACTTGTGGAGGATGCACCTACTTGTGGAGTATGTACCTACTTCTGGAGTATGTACCTACTTGTGGAGGATGCACCTATTTGTGGAGGATGCACCTACTTGTGGAGTATGCACCTACTTGTGGAGGATGCACCAACTTGTGGAGGATGCACCTACTTGTGGAGGTTGCACAAAAATGGAAAGTCGTTAGTGTATGTTTTTGCGTGAGAGGTCACAAATGTGTCTCTACTTAATCTTTTAAAATACTTGCTGGTGCAATTGTACATACATGTACTTTTGTAATTGGTTGTACTTGTTTAAGTAAGAATCCCTGCACCCTTCTCGAAGTCCCCTTTTGTAAAACCAGCACTTTTCAATCTTCTTACTTTAATCGCACTGTAAATCTATGGAACTGCCAGAATTATTGTTTGTTCTGATGTAAAATTTTGTCTAAGGCCTTGGAAAACTTTAAAAGCATGTCAAATAACATGTTTTTTTAAAAAAAAATTTATGATATTTTTGCATATTAATAATGAAAAAAGTTAGTGTTTGGCATTTCTCTCCCGCTTCCTGCCCTTTCCTCTCCTGCCTCCCATACTCCTTCAACCCCCTATTCTCCTGGGCTCCTGCCCCTCCCCCCACTTATTTATCACACATTTGCTTCCGAAGTTGTATTAGCCCAGGCCTTATAATCAGCATTTTTAATACGGAAGGTGATGTTCACGGCGGCCATGTTGGTCTTAACTAAACATCAAACAAACAACAATTTAATTCTCAAAGGATGGCAATAGACAAATTTGGCTAATGCATTGTTGGACCTAATTCAAATCTTTTGGAATAAGAACTCTTTGTTTGTCATATTTCCATATCAATGAAGCATATTGACTTTGAACTGGGCTGTTCTGAAAATCACATTCTGTGAGAACGCACCCTGTATAAATATTATTATTATTATTATTATTATTATTATTATTATTATTATTATACGGAAATATTGTGAACAAAGGATCTTATTCCCAGAAGGTTTGAATTGGGTACAACAATGCGTTATCCAAATTTGTCTATATTCACTATTTTGACCACCAACATATGGCCACCGTGACAACCACAAGAGCGACTATGGAATGCAGGGCCACTTTGGTCCACCTCATTTACATGTGTCGGAACTCGTTGAATGAGGTATAACCGAAAACCCATAAGTGGGTTGAACATGTAACACGCATTCACAGCTTCTGAATATTCATTTTTTGCTTAGTACCATTGGAAACTCCTCGGTCTCTCGAGATTGAAAGCAAGTTGTTCTGGCGAATTGATTGGTTAATATTTTGATTTTGATTTTCCAAATATGGCTGTAACAACTTCTTAAGGCTGGTTTTCACCGGCGACGGAGACGAAGTCTGAGTCGTAGTTGGAGTCGTAAGAGTGCTACCGACCTATATCGGCCGAGTGTTGGCCGATAGTCGGTCAATATATCGGTCGACAATCGGTCGAGAGTGGATCAATAGTCGGCCAATATATCGCTTGATATGTCTAAGTCCCATCTCAGTTGAGTATCGGTCAAATGTCGGTGGTATGTCGGCCCAATGTTGGTGTATATTTAACAAAGATCCAACATATAGTAGAAGAATAAGTATATACCCGCGGCACCGTAAATAGTGCTTTTCGCGCTCTCTGATTTGCTAACTCGGAGGTGAATATCCTCTGCTATTCAACATGTTACTACTGGCGCCTACTTGCGTCTTCACGATTTCAGCACTGACAGGACAGTTAACGCGTCATGGCTGTGCGCTGTAGTAATTTGCAATAGAACATAGAATGGGTTACTTTTCTTATACATATCGGTCAAAAACAAACTCAACTGTTGTGTTTTTGTTAACCTAAACGTTTAAACGATGGTATTTTTTAATTAGTATATTCGGCCTGTAATCTGTACTTGTGATTATAAAGATTTTGGTAATGACTTAAAGTCCTATATTTATCATTATAAGTCAGGTGAATACTTTCAACTGTTGACTTCACCGTGATTTAATCGTCAGCAGAGTGAAAAAATACTGTTATCCATGGATTTTTTAATCGACTGATAGTTGACCGATACTTGGTGAAGTATCAGTAAAGTGTCGGGGAAGAATCGGTAAAGTGTCGGGGAAGTATCAGCGAAGTATCGGTGACGTATCGGTGAAGTATCAGTGAACTAAAAACTATATCGGCCGCCATACATCTTGACCAACATATCAGCCGACTGTCGGCCTACAAACGGCTGACTATCGACCGACTATCGGCCGACTATCGACCGATATGTCGGCCGAGTGTCGATCGATATATCGGTCGACACTCGGCCGATACTACAGATGATCCGAGACAGTTGCACGTTTCAACCCACCTGTGATGGGTTTCTGGTATAACACATTAGGCACTTTTGTCATTCAATGAGATGCAAATAAGTGGCCCTGTATTCTCTTTAAAAAACGAGTTAATGGTAAAAAATATTAATGATGTTCGTGTGCTCAATCGCGGCAAACTCCTCCAGCTTTTTGGAGTGCTCAGCATATATAATCCATGACACACATCTAGATCGAAATTCTCGTCAATAAACGCATGCTTTAAATAGGCAACAGTGAAATATTATATAAGGTGTGGTATTTACTAACCTTAAATAAGTTATGATCTGTCGTGGGAAGTGAACTTCAAGGAGAAATTAATTCGACGTTACAATGTACATGCAACGCGTTCAGAGGTCTTTTTGTCACTGCCGAGGCTGTTGTGATTCTAGCAAGGGTCTGGGTTCGATCCGGCTTACGTTGTCACGCATTGTCACGCTTTATGCGTCCGGCCCACACCAGCTCCTTAAATTCTTTCTCCCGCAGTTCATATGAATTTATTTTCATATACACATAATTAGATCTCTTAAATACTGCAATTATTGTTCTAGCACGCTTTCTTTTTTGTTATGTTTTTTCTTTGCATGTGTGACTTTGTTTTATAATTATCTACGATCCGAGGATGTTGCCTTGCAATCACACCCACCGCCCCCTTCCCCACCACCTCTTCCCCCGCCAGCCTGTAACAGGTACTATAGTTATCTTGAAGATGCCTTTAGTCAATGGTTAGTAGATAAGGTAATGTAAAGTCGCACATGAGCCACAGGTAGCCTCGTAGCATGATGCCAGTCCATCACAGGGTTACCCCCAGTGTTTTGTCGTTGGTACCCATTTATACACCTGGGTGGAGAGAGGCAACGTGGAGCAAAGTTTCTTGTCTAAGGAAACAATCAGACAACCATGACTGATGCCTTGTCGTTTTAAATCCGGATTATCCCCCCCCCCCCCCCCCAACCCGGGCATGTATAGTGCGTGACAGTACAAGATAGCGTGTGGATAGCGTAACAACTTCAGCTGGATTGAAACCCGAGTCCAGGCTCGGCCAAGAGAGCAACTTTGGATCATTTCCCCTTGGATTTCGGCTCATCCTCGGTGTAAAAACCTGCCAACTCACTTGTGACGTAAAACAAAGAATACAAAAGGTACTGAAACAATAGAGTGCAAAACAACAAAGATAGAAAACAAAACAAAAAAGTCAGGCATTTCAGCCTTCTGAGAGTAGCTTTCAGCAAGTTTAAATCGGCTTTGAACTGAGCAAAAACAAAAACAATCTTGTGGCCTAAATGCAGGGCATTTGAGGGTCTGTAGACTTTCTAGGCTTTCACCCAAATTTATAATGAATTGTTGGATGCTCGGCTAGAATGTCATTTTGTATCTGCTTTGTGTTTATGATGTATTAGATATGTGTCAATTGAAACCTTTATCACACCAGGTTATAATGTTAATAACAGCTTTTATAGCTCAATGGTTATATTTATACAGTGAAAGACAAGTTTTTGTATATGCGTTTAAAGCACTGTTTCTTTCAGTTGAGCTAGCACTTCGATGTTTTTTGAAGAGTGGAGCATTTAATAGAGCGTGGCCGCTGACCAAATGTGCCTGTCAAAATTATTGTGGGGGGGGGGGGGGGGGGGGGGCATGGGGAGCCCCCCCCTGCTGTGGCCCTGAATTGAGTCCAGACCAGCCAACAATGTCTGCCTTAGAGAAGTATCCACCTTACATTAAGACTGCAGCCCACTTTGTTCTGAGAGAGTTGACTCTGTTACAATTAAATGCATGCACCCTGCACTATTACTTTAGTCATTTGCATGCTTTGCCAAGTCTAAATACGCCCCGAGGTCCAAACCCTTACCCTTTCATATACCGTTTTTGACAGAAATTAGGTACGGCCTTTCATATACCTTTCATTGAAAATGGTACCCCTTTCATATAGCCTTTACGTGCTTCTGTTTGATATATTTTGAAAGGCCCTTTTTATAATACTCAAATGGCAGTTTTCCCTACCTTTTTTATACTTCAACTCGTGTTTTCGCTCCATTTCCTATTCTTCGTGAAATCCCTACCCTTTCACATACTTAAACTCGTGAAATCCCGACCCTTTTATATACCTCCAGCCTAAAAAAGGTACCCCTTTTGGGCAGAGCATCCCCATATAGTCCATTATAGTGAGTACCTCCCCCCCCCCCCCCCCCCCCCCCCCCCCCCCCATCGGGTATGCAGCCAGTATGTCACACCTTTGAACTAATTGTGCCAATACAGGAATATGTTATAAAGGATATAGCTATTTAACTGTAGTAAAGTTTCTCCTTTTTAAAAAAATAACTTTCAAAGTAAAAAAGCACTTCTCCTCTCAATTCCTGCATGTTTTCAGTTCTAAACAATGCACTCACGCATGCATGGTTATCAGGTTATTGAATTGAAGGGCTCCAGGCAAGAATGTCCTAGTATTATAAAGTATTTTTTGGCAACTTTCACTAAAATTGTTTGCTTTTAAGGCCTTTAAAAGCACAGTTTTGTCAAATTAAAAAAATGGGGAAGAAAATCCACATCTCTGAGAAAATGTTTTGGGCCTCAGGACACCCTACAGTATGTATCTTTTCAAGATAAAATTTTATTCTGTTTAAAGATAGAAGATTTATTGACATTGAAATCCTTTCAGACACATTTATATGATCCAGTCATAATTTTGGCAAGTGAGTCCCTTTTGAGGCCAAAATTTCAAGATTTCAGTGAAAATTTTCCAACAAGATATACTTTATAGGACGTTCTTGCTGGGAGGCCTTCAATTGTTAGTAATTTAATCACAGTGTTAAAATTTTGCTAATAAATTCACTGTATGTACCAAATAGTAGGAAAATATTAAATTTTGCTAACATTTTTTATTACAATTTATGGTCACTACATTCAAGATGGCCTCTGTTCCTGTTAAGACATCAATCGGCTGCTCAGAATTTGTTAGGCAAATCGACCTCAACCAGGTGTGTGACTAATCATTGCAGCTGGGGATCTTATAGTCTTGGTAACCACTTATTGAAAATAAAATTAATTCTTTCCATAAATTATAAGAAAAAACCAATTCCTAAAATGAAGCAAGGATGGGAGGTATTGTATCTGTAATATTAATAGCCTGTTCCAGGCTCTCAGATAGTGGGGGCGAGCGAAAAATGTCGGAGTGAGCGAAGAAAAAACGAGGGAGGGGGGGTGGGGGAAGGGGCTTCCTTCTCCCTCTCCCCAGTCCCCACTCGTTTTTTTCTTCGCTACCAACATTTTTCACTCGCCCTCACTATCTGAGAGCCTGGAACAGGCTATAATATTAATGGTTTCAAACATAATAACTTCAAATGAAACAGCACTGCTATTAATTATATAATTAGTCCTTAGCCTGGTCTTACTAGTATGTGGCCAGCATGATAGTGTCGTAGTGGTTTAAGGTTCTTGGACTTCAGAACTGAAGGCCAGTAGTTCAAGGCAATGCCATCCTGTTGTTGTTTTTTATGTTATGTTATGTGTGAGTTAAATTTTTACGTTTTTTTACCTTGGAGACCTAAACTAATATTTAATAATAAAAGATGCAGGCAAACCTGGAAAGGTTTCAAATATTAGTAGTAATTAATCCACATCCTGCAGGTAACAATATAGCATTCATTACCTAAATATATTTCCTGTTGTATTATTTTCAGGTAAAAGAATTTGTAAAAATGTGCGTTGAAAATGGTATTTACAACTTTGACACAGCTTACAGGTAAGTGTATATGCTTAGATTGTAAACTGGTTTATTAACACATCCTTTTAGCTTGTCATGCCGTGGAAGGGGGGCGGAAGGGGGGGGGGGGGGTACCCAAACAGTGCACTAGTGTACTATATGGGACGGCCCCACCCGAAAGGGGTGCCTTTTTCTCTCTCAAAGTATTTAGAAGGGTAGCGAAATTTAAAGTTAGAACTTGAAAGGCTTGCAAAAATGGTCTGGGAAAGGCAAGGGTAGCAATTAAATCTAAGTGTTAGAAAGGGTAGCAAAAACTGGGCAGAAATTGTACCCAAAGATAATGCTTGCTGCTGAAAAATATTGAACTCAGGTACAGTTCTTTTATTTCAAATGTTATGTGACTCCACCAGGATGATCTTCTGTCTTTGGCTTATTTTTTAGGTATATAAGAAATTAAAGGGGTACAAATTTGTGTCATGGACAGTGAATGTGATGGAAGGGGTATGAAACTTTATGGAGTTCCCCCAGGCATGACACAATCTGGTAGGAGCGAATGATGAGTTTGTTGTTGTTGTTGTTGGGTACTGAGATGCAATAAGTGGTTGATCATGAGGGCTATAAGTTGTGATGTTTTCAGACTGTGGTACAGGACCGTACAGGACAGAGGGGTGGGAACACAGGAGAAAAGGAGGTAGGAAGTCCATGCAGGAGATGGGAAAGCGAGAGTGGGAAGTACAGGAGGATTTCCAAGGTATTTGGAAAACAACTCAAGAGAAACAGGAAAAATGTCACTGCATATATATTGCATAATATTGCAAACATGTGGGAACCAATAAAGAGGACTGCCAGACTGGAACAGCAGCTTACTATTGTAGAGGAAATGCAGATTATACCATGCCTTATTAGTTCTTGACAACTATACTGAAACCATGGTTATTTTTGCTGTTATAATTCATTTATCAAAGGTATGCTGGAGGTAAGAGTGAAGAAGTGATGGGAAATATTGACTACATTCGTGATCCCAAGGTATTTAAATAGCATAGTAGTCTGATGCCCCTTTAAGTGTAAAATTGCTGCTTATATTAATTGCTTAAAAGAGCACCATGGCGGTCGGTGCTTCTTTTAAAAATTTCATGACTTTCCAATACGGCACTTATTGCAAAGCAACAATTACTCATTATAATATTTCGTCATGTTCTTGTTTCAATTCAGATGTTTATTGCAACAAAAGCCAATCCTTGGAGTGAGAAAGGTAACGCATCACTCAGTAATTCTCTATTAATTTAATTTCTTCTCGTCAAGTTAATTTATTGATACAGAATGGCATTTAGTATCAATTCAAATTGTTTATTAGTAAGTGTTAGGTCCTTGACCATATTGTTTGCTTAAGGTTTGAAGTATGATCGAGTGCTGGAACAGTTGAATGAATCTCTTAAAAGATTGAAGAAAGACTGTGTGGAGTTATTCTACCTTCATGCTCCAGATCACAATACACCCATTGAGGAAACACTTCAAGCTGTCAATCAGCTCTATAAAGGTAAAATATTTACTAAAGGGTGAATCCCCGGGGGCGAATCCCTGTGCACAATGACTAGACCATCATAAATTTCTGGGATCGCTGTCTTCAGCAAAGACCCGGGGGGGGGGGGGTACCCAACAAAGTTTTGTACGGGGATGCTCCGCCCCAAAGTCCAAACCCTTACCCTTTCATATACCGTTTTTGACAGAAAAGGTACCCCTTTCATATACCTTTCATTAAAAATGGTACCCCTTTCATATACCTTTCATTGAAAATGGTACCCCTTTCATATAGCCTTTACGTGCGTCTGTTTGATATGTTTTGAAAGGCGCTTTTTATAATACTTAAATGGCAGTTTTCCCTTGCCTTTTTTATACTTCAACTCGTGTTTTCCCTACCCTTCCCTTTACTTCGTGAAGTCCCTACCCTTTCATATACTTCAACTCGTGAAATCCCTACCCTTTCATATACTTCAACTCGTGAAATCCCTACCTTTTCATATACTTCAACTCGTGAAATCCCTACCCTTTCATCAGACCTCCAGCCTAAAAAAGGTACCCCTTTCGGGCGGAGCATCCCCGTATAGCCCATTATAGGGAGTACCCCCCCCGGGGCAAAGACAAAAATGTCATTTTTGAACTATTGATGATGACGACTAAGAAGACGACAACGCGACGACAACGACAACGACTTTATTTGAGCATCCATTTTTTTCAGCCGGACACAGGTACCCTACTAATGTGGGAGACTTTCTATAGAGTAATTAAGAAATGTAACGGTCCCAGGGAGTTTGAAAGGTAGTCATGCTGCTAGTTTTTCATCCAATTCAACTTTTACCTTTGATACATACATACGTAGACTTTATTTAATTCGGATTTACAAAGTAGCATAGATATGCTAGATAGTTCATGTAACTACATATCTCTTCTATCAACGGGAGAGGGTCCTGGTACTTCTCACACCATGTAACGTTATGCTATAACTAAAAAGTAGATTATGTAAAGAAAACATTATATGACTGTATTATATACTTATATTTCAGAGGGGAAATTTAAATATTTTGGACTCTCCAATTATGCCTCGTGGGAAGTGGTAAGTGGTTTAGTTTATTATAAGCTGCCTTTTCCAGCTATGTATTAAGTATCCTGCTTTCTACTTTTATTATTTGATATAATACGCGATCGCCGCGCGATAGTAGCACGATCGTGGCTTGTTGCCGAGATTTCGGAGAGATCCGTTTCAAATCTTACCGAGATTCCCGAGATTCCGGCGAAACAAGTTTTTATTGTCACCGAAATTGTCACAATGCGGCGCCATGTCTCCACAATCGCGGCACGATGACACCGCGATATCGCAGCGCGTTTTTGGCTGCGACCCGGCGGCGGCGACATTTCGAAGAAAACACAATTTAACTTGTTCGGCATTTTGTTGAATTTTCGCGGCCGTTATTGTTGTGATATGTCCGATTTATTTTACTCAAATCCACGAAATCGGCAAACGACATTTCGTTCGTTACATGTGATGAATACGAAACCTCACTCAAGAATAGTGATAAAGAGAGACATGTGATCGCATGATTGATCTGGGCTTTAAATTTATTTGCTGAAGACCACCGTTTGTAAATACGTCTAAAGAATATTTTGTGGGAAACTGCTGCAAAAAGAATAAATTTTGGCGGATTTTGACTCCAACAATTTTTTTTTTTAGGCTGAAATCTATTACCTGTGTAAAATGAATAACTACCCATTACCGACTGTCTACCAGGGAGCATATAATCCTGTCACAAGGTAGGTGAAAATAAACATCAAAATTAAGTTGGTCGTAGTTGAATAATATGCAGGCTGCATTCCCTTTTCAAGTTACTCTCTTTAAAGTTCTTTTGTTTAAAAACGAAAATTCATTTTCTTTTTAGAGGTGTAGAAAGAGAGCTGTTGCCATGTCTGAGAAGATTTGGAATGGCTTTTTATGCATACAATCCAGTAAGTACTTCCAGGACTCAGTTTAGTAGGGGAAACAAGGGAATTTAGAATATGCATCGATAGGAGAAGGAGTGACGGCGAGAGGCGGTTGATGTAGATGGCGGGATGAAACTGTCGCGGTGGGTGTGCCTGGTTTTGCGTGTTACAGGTCTTAAATAGTTTCTGGAAACAACTGGAATTAGTCTGACGTAGATCTTATACAGCAAGCTGAGGCGGGCATTATTTCTGTGTATTGGTAGTGGAAAGCTGAAGTCTCACAAGAAAGTATTTAAAAATGAATAAATCGTTGCGTTCAAGCCCTTTATGGTTGTAATAAACAATCTAACTTAGAAACTGGACAAAGTTGGGGTACATAAAACGGTGGAGTATGCCCTAGAGAGTTAGTGATGTAAGGTGCAACTCGGTTGCTATGTTGATTTCCTACAGGAGTGCTTCACATCATATCACCAACGTATCATTTATTTTCTGTTGTAGCTTGCTGGTGGACTGTTAACAGGCAAACATCGCTATGAGGACAGAGAAAACGATAAGATTCAGTGTGGCCGTTTTACCCATCCAACTCCGTTTACTGATACGTTGTAAGTTATCGATCGTTTCTTGTGAAAGATTTTCCGAAGGGCCACCAAGTGTACAAACCTGTCAAACCTTATTATCCGATCTCTAGACTGCTAACAGTCCTTTTATAGATTCAGTTTGGTTTGGTCGTTTTGAAGGAACTGGCCAACACTTGACTGATCTGTAAGTTGCTTTAAAAACTGTTACAATCAAACACGTTCTCGGACACCGTAGGAACCACTGAAACCGACCGTATTAACCGAGTCCATAATTATGGCCATTGCTTTCAGCTTACTTCATTATCTTGAAATAGGAAGACAAAAAAACGCCAAAAGGAACGAAAGGTAAGGCAAAGGTAAAGTCGCATACGGGCCACAGGTAACCCACTCGGCCGGAGCTTAACCCGGTTTCTGTAGCATGAAGCTGCTAGGAGTATTGCTACTCCCCACTGGATGGGATGCTAGTCCATAGCAGGGTCAACAACACGACGGTCGTGTCCAGGCCTCGAATCACCGGCCTTCGGATCTTCAGTCAAATGCACTCACGACTACATCACCGCGCCTTTACTAAAGTGATGAAGGCAAAGAAATACAAGCTAAAACACTCAGTTTCATAAGAATGGCAATTCTGATTTCTTGACTGCCTGTTACTGTCAATGAAATTTGATGAACTGTAATCCACTTCCATCCTTGTAATCCTTCACCTCTCCCCCAAACTATTTGTTTTATTTTGCTCTGTAGAATCGTTTTATTCAGTTTAGTTGTATATTTTGTGGCATTTGGCAAAATAACATGGAAATGTCGATATTTTGCTTGGACAGAGTTCCCATGAATGACATAAATGATGCGTTTTATCGTTTTTGAAGAAAAATACAGTACAGTACCACATCTCATAACCCCACTTAACCCTTTAACACCCAAGAGTGCCAAAACTCAAAATTCAAGAAAAATCCCAAATTTCATTTTGCACAATATTGAAAAACAAATGGTACCATGCAAAAGTACTGCTGAAGAGGTTTCATATGAATGGTCACACCATAGGATTTCATCGACAGACTCAAAAGTTAGAAATACACTACATGACTCCATAATTGACTCTGGGAGTGAAAGGGTTAAAGACAGTCATACAAAACAATTACGATTAGACAAAAATTTCATTTTCCTTTGATTTTCCTCATATGCGGGTGTCCGTAAAGCAAGGTTCGACTGTATAATTATATAATTCCCCATTAAATATTTTCCAAAAGGCCACCAAGTGTACGGATCTCTATACTCGCTCTCCCCCGGCCCTGCCTAACTTTTCTCTTACTCGTGGTGCCGTGGAGTGGGGTGATGTACACCCTGGGAGCTAAAGGCGCTTACCATTTGTCAGAATTTTTTTGAGCTTGTTCCTTTTAGTCCATCAAAAGGGTGCATAATTTAGCGCAACAAAGCTTGAAGACGTCAGACAGCGGTACTACTTCATGTAAGCCTATATATAGGAGCATGGTAAACAAAGATGGCGGACGGTAAACGGTACGCGAACCATCGAAAGGACCTTTTACCAACTTTTTTTGGTTTCAAAGAAGACGAAGTGGAATGGCGAAAAGCCTCACACGCAAATCGAGACGCCACCAAAGTTTCGAACGGCGGTGCACCCTCCCCCGAGCTTCGCGAGGTTCTGCGAGACACGTATTTCTAGAAGCATGATGTTTTCGAATTGAGCGGAAATGACATGTACCCATTGCACACCTATTTTGTATTTTACAGTTACATAAAACGTTATTGGAAGAAGCCATTCTTTGATTTACTTGACAAACTCAGAGAAACACTGGATCGTGTTTACGGTGAAGGAAAAGTGACGTTAGCTGATGCGACCCTTCGCTGGATGTACCATCACTCCAAAATGGACGGTGCACATGGAGGTATGTTGACTACAAACCTTTTTAAAGTGTTCTTTGTTTTTTATTCTTAAAATTAAAGCTATCAGTGAACAGATGGCATTAATTTTTGTATCTACTGCGCTTACATAGGTAGACAGTATGCTTAAACCGAAAGCTGTAACAATGAAAGCTGTAACAATGATGCAACCAGAAAGAGATCAAATTCGCTGAAGGTCAATGGCACGAGACCTGAATTACGCAAAGACCTTTCCACACTTTCTACACACGAAATTCTGCAAAAGTCAACACTTCGAACATTAAAATCTCTGAACCTTTAACACTTTGTTCTTGACATGAAATTGATGAAACATTGGCCATAGAAGATCAGACAAGACGATAATAAATGCCGCGCGTTACAACCGCGTGGGTCAAGAATATCATTGCTATCCACCAGGTGACCTGGTAGAGTCCCGGGGGGTACTCAACGAAATTTTGTACGGGGATGCTCCGCCCCGAGGTCCAAACCCTTACCCTTTCATATACCGTTCTTGACAGAAAAGGTACCCCTTTCATATACCTTTCATTGAAAATGGTACCCCTTTCATATAACATTTACGTGCGTCTGTTCGGTATATTTTGAAAGGCGCTTTTTATAATACTTAAATCACAGTTTTCCCTACGTTTTTTATACTTCAACTCGTGTTTTCGCTACCCTTTCCTATTCTTCGTGAAATCCCTACCCTTTCATATACTTCAACTCGTGAAATCCAGACCCTTTCATATACCTCCAGCCTCAAAAAGGTACCCCTTTCGGGCGGAGCATCCCCGTATATCTCATTATAGGGAGTACCCCCTACGGGGGTAGAGTTGGCGACCAAGTAGACTTAGCTAGTAGAGTTGCTTCAAGTATACCCGGGTAAACCCTAAAATTTCAACAACAAAAAAAGAAAGATTGAATTAATTGTACATCGAAAATTTAGTAGTGTGTAGTAGACACATGCTCCCCAAAGTTAGCCTATTTTTTATGGCTTTTGTCGCATATTTGTTTTCAGATGCTGTTATTCTAGGAGCATCTTCCGTAAAACATTTGGAAGAAAACCTCAAGAGTACAAAAAATGGACCCTTACATGAAGGTTAGTTCAGTATTGTTTGGGATATTTTTAACTTCAATCTGAATGACGGCTTCTTAATCGCTTATCTCGTGATATATACTGACGGTAGTTGCGCTTTGTTCCTCAGATGCTAGTGATACAAATTAACGGGATAAATCGAGGAGAGAATGGGCGCTTTTCTCGGACTTCTCGTGCCAAATAAAATAAGACAGAAAAAAGAAAGAAAAAAACACTGTTAAGGTTGCTCAGGAGGCAGTGTCTCTTGATGTCAGTAGACCTTTTTACCGATACGGCAGTCATATTAAATTTACCCTCGGGCATCCCCTAACATGTCATTATTCGTTTCCCAGGAGCAAAGTCAATATGGCTGCCGTATGGGTAAAGGCTATCAGGCGATAGGGCCGACATCAATATAATTGTCATATTTTCTCCTCTCTACAGATGTTGTCAAAGTATTTGATGAGACCTGGGACGAGACAAAAGGCGATAGCATGTTGTATTTCAGCTGATCTGACCATTGAAGGCTCATTGGGCGTGTGTATCGAATAGCACTACTCTCCTCGAGTAGAAATTTTTTGAAAAGCAGGGTGCCGAAAATGCATCGATAAATTTATCAGTAGATTTACCTAGGACTTAAATGAGATATTTTAACTTCCATAGTGCTACAACTTTACCTCTGTGTGATATATAACACATGCGAATTAAGTTATAACCATGAGTAGCTTGTCTTGATTGTTTGCCAGAATATCGTCCAAAATCAGCTTTAAAGGGCACTGTCACGCATGCGCTGACCAGGCTCACTTCCGGTCAACTTGAAAACATTTGGGCGCCATTACGATCTGGAATTGGTGGCAGAAAATGCTCATTTTCAGCGTAATATGGCTAATATGCGATGATTTTCAAAAAACCAGACATGTTTTATGGTGGAACGGAAATAGTTCTTTAACTGTGGCTGAAAAAATCGCCGGTCGGATGGATTTTTAGGACGCAAATCTGGAAAACAGTGGCGACAAAGAAACCGAAAACGGCCAGAAAAAACCCAAAGGACAAAATATGTCGCTTTATTGAATTAATGTCTAAATTTCGCTTTATTTAGCGTTCGAAATCTACGTTATTTTTAACCCATACAACGTCTTATAAAGCGCTCAAATTTTCAACGGCCGCCGTGTAATAGGGATGATATCTGTTTACAAACATTCTTTTTGTTATTCAAATGTGCCAGCCACTGGAACAAAAGAACCCTTTGTTTCGGCAGCCAATAAGGCTCTGGTTGGCACATTAATAACAATTGGTGACGTCATTGATATCTTCCCTATACCGCTTTCAATACCGCTTTCATTGAAGGGTCACGTCCTGACTCACACACCGCTGATAATTTAAAATCTTTTGCTTTCTCGTGACGTGAGCAATATTCTTGCGACAACAAGTGCGCTGCGAAGACAGAATCGGAGCAAGTTTCGTAGCCTGCGATGAATTTCGCTTCATGGGATGACTTAGAAATTGTATCTTCGAAATAAACACGTTTATGGGATTTCAACCACTCTTTCATCGCTCTTTTCTGCGTACCAAATATCCTTTTCCGTCCCGAGTTTTTATAGTTTCCACCGTGACCGCCTCCACTAGTCGACGCCATTTTTGAAATTGACAGTTCAACTTGAAATTCGAGAAACTGGCGCATGCGCCCTCGTGATAGTGTCCCTTTAACTAGTCGGACAAAAGTAAAGATACCTACCACTTGAGTATTAAGTTTATCAGGTTGTAAAATATAAAATGGGACCTTTTACGCGACGCGAGTAAATGACTGGCGGTATCCTTCTGTTAGAGTACTCCACGCATCTGAACCAATCAATCTTCCAAATCATTCCAACAAACACATTGCAGTTTGCGGCCTTTCCCCACATCAGTATAACAAGGAAAGTCAATGGAATAGCTAGTATCCTGGTGGCGATTTCATGCTATGAGGCTACTTGTGGCTCGTGCGCGACTTTACATCACCTTACCTACTAACCATTGACTAAAAGCCATCTTCAAGACAACTATAGTATCTTAATACTCGAGAGGTACATATCTTTTTTCCGACCAGTTAAAGCTGATTTTGGACAAGATTTAGAAAATCAGTCCAAAAGCGGGGTAGGAACACGGCTATAGGAAAAGTGCATCTCGACTAAATAAAGTTTTATTTATCTCAAAACTGGTCACATTTAGTAGTCTTGTGTCTTGTTTGGTCGTTCCTCTCCATATATTTTGTAGACAAAGCTTTTAAAACACTGCATTTTATTCAGAAATAATGCCAGCATTCGTAAAGTCTTAGTTACCAACCGTTTTTTATCGAATCTGAGGCGCGGGCGCAAAGAGCTCGGTGTTAACTCATAAAAATGACCGAGTGGGAAACGGTTCGGCCGTTGCTAAGAGATCTGGGCTATTGACCAATCGTTGGGCAGAAAGGACCATGGCAACTGTTTTTGAAATTCGTCTTCAGCTGGTAGGAGCCAAAGTCTCATCCATTCCCCCGCTAGCACCGCTAGTTAAAAAACAACTCTTCCCACTTGGGTGATTGTGGCGAAAATGTCACCGGAAGATGTTTGTTCCCTATTTTTTAAGGACACAATAAAAAATCCGTCCTGCTTTTTCTGCATCTAAGCCTGTTGTCTCGTTTTCTTTGCCGCTTTGTTGCTTTGCGGCTCTTTCATCCACGCTGAAACACTCTGTCAAAATCGCACGATTACAATTACAATTACAATTTATCAGATAGCGCTAAATCCTATCATCCTAAGGCGCTTTACAATAAACTATACAGACACTGTAAATACCAGATTACAAAAGTAAATTTATTCAAAAGTAAATAAGATTGATAACGGACTTTGCAGTTTCCGCTCAAGTAACGATACAAAAATGAAAGCAAAGGATAAATATATGTTGTTCTTTTCTCAAATTGTCCAACTTCTTAATAAAGTAATGGAGAAAGTGAACATACGACGGTTCATTTTCCATCCTCTATTTAAAGGTAAAAGCAATCCGTACAAATTCAGCTCCTGGACAATCCATGCAAACTAAACAAATTAAGTAATGCTCCACATAAGAACTACTGTAAACTTCATTGTTCTGCCGCAATGGCTCTTTCCCACATAGAATATCTTTGATTTCAAGAATAGAGGACGGGCTGACGGTTCATAGCTATATTTCAGTATAAAAATAAAGAAAATCCATTTGCGTCAAATAAATTTTAGGAAATGTTCGTGCTTAACCAATCAGAATAGCAGAAGACAATAGCTAATAATTTTGCTTATTTGATGAAGTTCCCCAAATACAAAATCTTTTAAAAATTCCATGTTGTGCGATTGGGTCTCAAATTACTTGAAACCTTAAAAACATTAGACAAAATGCACCTTGAACCTTAACTTTTTAGCAGTTTTTGAGTCTAGGCCAATGAGATCACTAGTTGTAACAAAAAAAATTGTTGGCATTCCATCGTGCATTGCGTTTCAGCGCTTTCCTTCTTATGCGGATCATTACTTAACTGGAACAACTCTGAAACGCAGTTTAAAATAGCGCGAATTCTCTTTTGAAGTGACGTTTTCCTTGGCGCTGCCGTTGTCGTTGCTTAAATTCACTAAAATATTTTTTTGAAAATCAAAACCGTCACTTCGCTCCGCGTAGAAAATCCCCGAACAACTTGGTTTCCAGGTTTCTCGCGCCAACTTAGTTCCAACTCAGTTCAAATGTAGACCGATTTAGACCCAGAACTGGCCATCCTTTGCTTCTATATATGGAGATGGCCATAGCTGCGTCTTGCGAGCTTCGCACGACAGTTTGGATTTGTTCTTACCCAGTGGATTTTATGAATTAACACCGAGTGCTAAGCGCTCGCGCCTCGGTTCGGAAAAAAAAGCGCTTGGTTACCAAGACTTTACGAATACTGGCGCAATTTATGAATCGAATGCATTGTTTTCCGGGAAGAAAAGAAACGCCCAGACAAGACACAGGACTACTTAAATGTGAGAAATTTAAGTTTATTTTAGATCATGAAACTTTATTTCGTCAAGCTACTCATGTTTATAGTTTTATTTGCAGCTTACATATAACACAAAGAAGTAAAGTAGTAGCACTATGTAAGTTAAAATATCTCCTAAGTCCTGGGTAACTCTAACGATACATTTATCGATGCATTTTCGGCACTCTGCTTTTCCAACAATTTCTACTCAAAGAGAGTAATGATTGTGGCCAATCATAGCAGATTCTAAACTGGAACTTTCAAACGATTTGGCCGAGAACACCAAAGCAAAAGTAAATTACTTTCAAAACTAGATTGAAATCTGCTGTATTGAGACATGTACAAAATTCCATCCTATCGATTGCCTTTCAACGTCAAAACGTTGCTCTACTGGCCGAGCCGGCCTGGCCTGGGTTCAATCCAGCTGAAGTTGTCACGCTATCCTGTACTGTCACGCACTTATGTTGTCTCGTGTCATCAATATAGCGTTTGTTCAGGTTAGTTTTGTCCGACTAGTTAGAGCTGATTTTGGACGAGATTCTAGAAATCAGTCCAAAACAAGGATAAGACAAACAATCAAGACAAGCAACTCATGTTTATAGTTTTATTCGCATGTGTTATATATCACACAAATAAGTTAAGTAGTAGCACTATGGAAGTTAAAATATCTCTGTAAGTCCTCGGTAAATCTACTGATACATTTATCGATGCATTTTCGGCACCCTACTTTTCCAACAATTTCTACTCAAAGAGAGTAGTTCTATTCGAAAAACACGCTCAACGAGCCTTCTATGGTCAGATCAGCGGAAATACAACATACTATCGCCTTTTGTTTCGTCCCAGGTCTCCTCAAACACTTTGACAACATCTGAAGAAAGGAGAAAATATGACAATAATATTAATGTCGGCCCTATCACCTGACAGCCTTTACCGATACGGCAGCCATATCGACTTTGCTCCTGGGCATTCTATAATGACATGTTAATAAAGGAAAGTATTAATTTCAATGGTCATTATGGGATGCCCAGGGGGCAAAATCAATATGGCTGCCGTATCGGTAAAAAGGTCTATTGACATTAAGAGAGACTTTATCGTGAGTAACTGCAACTGTTTTTTTTTCTGTCTTATTTTATTTGGCGCGAGAAGTCCGAGAAAAGCGCCAATTCTCTCCTCGCTTATCCCGTTAATTTGCATTACTAGCATCTGAGGAACAAAGCGCAACTACCGTCAGTATACATCGTGAGATAAGCGATTAAGAAGCCGCATTATTGAAGTTAAAAATTTCCCAAACAATACTGAACTAACCTTCATGTAGGGGTCCATTTTTTGTACTCTTGAGGTTTTCTTCCAAGTGTTTTACGGAAGATGCTCCAAGAATAACAGCATCTGAAAACAAGTATGCGACAAAAGCCATAAAAAATATAGGCTACCTTTGGGGATCACGTGTCTACTACACGTTACTAAATTTTCGATGTATACTGAGTTATTCAACCTTTCTTCTTTTGAAATTTTGGGATCTTCTCGGGTATACTTGAAGCAACTCTACCAGCTAGGTCTACTCGGTCACCAACTCTACCAGGACACTTTGTGCGGGGTAGCAATGATATTCTTAACCCACGCGGTTGTAACGCGCGGCATTTATTATCGTCTTGTCTGATCTTCTATGGCCAATGTTTCATCAAATTCATGTCTTAAAAGAACAAAGTGTTAAAGGTTCAGAGGTTTTAATGTTCGAAGTGTTGACTTTTGCAGAATTTCGTGTGTAGAAAGTGTGGAAAGGTCTTTGCGTAATTCAGGTCTCGTGCCATTGACCTTCAGCGAATTTGATCTCTTTCTGGTTGCATCATTGTTACAGCTTTCATTGTTACAGCTTTCGGTTTAAGCATACTGTCTACCTATGTAAGCGCAGTATATAGACACAAAAATTAATGTCATCCGTTCACTGATAGCTTTGATTTTTAGAATAAAAACCAAGGAACACTTAAAAAAGGTTTGTAGTCAACATACCTCCATGTGTACCGTCCATTTTGGAGTGATGGTACATCCAGCGAAGGGTCGCATCAACTAACGTCACTTTTCCTTCGCCGTAAATACGATCCAGAGTTGCTCTGAGTTTGTCAAGTAAATCAAACAATGGCTTCTTCCAGTAACGTTTTTTGTAACTGTAAAATACAAAATAGGTGTGTAGTCGTACTAGTTTACTGTTAGGGCGCTTTCCATTTGCCAGAACTGGCCAGTCGGACCGCTCAATTCGTAAATATTATGCCATTATTTGTCAAAACTGTTTGGCCAGACTGATCTGTTCGAAAAAATTATGCACCCTTTTGATGGACTTTGGGAACAACGTATTCAAAAACCACATTCTAGTTACAATCGGACCGGTCCCGCCGGCTGACAAATGGCAAGCGCGTTTAGTTCCCAGGATGTACATCACCCCAGACCACGGCACCACGCAGTGAGAGCGAGTATAAAGATCTGTACAGTTGGTGGCCTTTTGGAAAATATTTCATGGGGAATTATATATACAGTAGTCGAACCCTGCTTTACAGACACCCGCATATAAGTTTGGTCGAAGGAAAATAATCGTAATTTTTTTGTTTGACTATCTTTAAGTGGGGCTATGAGAAGTGGTACTGTACTGTATTTTTCTTCAAAAACGATAAAACGCATCATTTATGTCATTCATGGGAACTCGTCTAAAGGGACAACTGTCCAAGCAAAATATCGACATTTCCATGTTATTTTGCCAAATGCCACAAAATATACAACAAAATTGGATAAAACGATTTTACAGAGCAAAATAAAACAAATAGTTTGGGGAGAGGTGTAGGGTTACAAGGATGGAAGTGGATTACAGTTCATCAAATTTGACTTCGTGACAGGTGGTCTAAAAATCAAAATGGCCATTCTTGTGAAACTGAGTTTTTTTTTTAGCTTTTTAGTTTCTATTTCTTTGCTTTCATCTCTTATTAGTGAAAGGGCGGTGGTGTAGTGGTTGGTGTATTGGACTGGTCACGGCCGTCGTGTTGTTTCTTTGCTGGGGGAAACCCTGTGATGGACTAGCATCCCATCTAGTGGGGAGTAGTACGTAATACTCCTAGTTGCTTCATGCTACAGAAATCGGGTTTAGCGCCAGCCGAGTGGGCCACCTGTGACTCGTGTGCGACTATATACCTTACTTTTCGTCGCTGTTTGCGTTAAAACAACTTACACATCAGTCCAGAGTTGGCCAGTTCCTGCAAAACGGCCAAACTGAATCTTATCGTTTTCTCTGTCCTCATAACGATGTTTGCCTGTTAACAGTCCACCAGCAAGCTACAATAGAAAGCAAATGATACGTTGGTGATATGATGTGAACCACTGTAGGAAATCAACATAGGAACCGAGTGGTACCTTACATCACCAACTCTCTAGGGCAGACTCCACCATTTGTTGTACCCTAACTTTGTCCAGTTTCTGTGTTAGATTGGTGTTACAATAGCGGGTTTAATACTACAATGCAGGGCTCGAACGCAACGTTTTATACATTTTCAAATACTCTCTTGTGAGACTTCAGCTTTCCACTACCAAGACACAGAAATAATGCCCGCCTCAGCTTGCTGCATAAGATCTACTACAGACTAATTCCAGTTGTTTCTAGAAACTATTTACGACCTGTAACGCGCAAAACCATGCACACCCACCGCGACAGTTTCATTCCGCCATCTACATCAACCGCCTCTCGCCATCTCTTCTCCTATCGGTGCATGTCCCAAATCCCCTTGTTTTTCCTACTAAAAGTCCTGGAAGAACTTACTGGATTGTACGCGTAAAAAGCCATTCCAAATCTTCTCAGACAGGGTAACAGCTCTCTTTCTACACCTCTAAAAAGGAAATGAATTTTACTTTTTAAACAAGAGAACTCCATAGAGTAACTTGAAAAGGGAATGCAGCCTGCATATTATTCAACTTCAGCCAAGTTAATTTTGATGTTTATTTTCACCTACCTTGTGACAGGATTATATACGCCCTGGTAGACAGTCGGTAATGGGTAGTTATTCATCTTACATAGGTAATAGATTTCAGCCTAAAAAAGATAAAAATTTGTTGACGTCAAAATCCCCAAAATATATTCTCTCTGTAGTAGTTTCCCACAAAATATTTTTTACAAGTATTTACAAACGGTGATCTTCGGCAAATTAATTTAAAGCCCAGAACAATCATGCGATATTATACTTCACATGTCTTTCTTTAACATTATTCTTCAGTAAGGTTTTGTATTCATCACATGTAACGAAATGCCGTTTGAAATGTCATGGATTGGAGAAAAATAAATCGGGCATATCACAACAATAACGGCCTCGACAATTCAACAAAATTCCGAACAACTTGAGTTTCCTTCGAAATCGGGGCCAAAAAACGCGCCGCTGCGATATCGCAGTGACATCGTGCCGTGATTGTGGAGACATGGCGCCGCATTGCGACAATTTCGGTGACATTAAAGACTTGTTTCGCCGGCATCTCGGGAATCTCGGTAAGATTTGAAACTGATCTCTGCGAAATCTCATTCTCGTCCCCAGAGCCTTCGTTTCGTTTGGTCAGCGGAAAAAACGAACGGCTCTGGTAACAGTGCCTTCCGGATGTCGTAAAATCCACGACATCCGTTAGCGCATGCCTAATGCATTAATGTACTATTGCGCTTGCTCAATGCCAGAAACCGGAAATAAAAAAAACCTTTCGTGTGTGCATTCTCGTCCCCAGAGCCCTCGTTCCGTTTGGTTGAGCTCTGGAGACGAGAATGTTGTATGTGTGGAATGGCGTTCGAAAGGACTGTACAAGACTTAAAGTGCCTATGAAATGATTTTTTTTTTTCGTTTTTTATTAGTTTATTATGTCCAAAGAACGAAAACAATTATCATTTCCCGAGGAAAAGAAAGAAAATCGGTTTTTTAGCCCCTCAAAGATGCGTCACTTCGGTTGAAAAGTGGCTCCAATTTTTGGAGAGCCTGGGGCGAGTGGGCGTACGTGATGACGTAAATTACGTAAATAATAGTATGACACATTGGTTTGTTTGCGCTATAATTCCCTTGGAATCCTTTAGCGTGATGGTCATTTTGCCAACGTTTTTGGCTGTACAAATTTCAGACAGCGCCTAATTTGTTTCTTTACAGTCCTGAAGGTGAAGAGGATCAGTTGCGGATCACTCTTGATCAACTGAAATGATCGTGTCCACTGTAGTTTTGCCGTAGCGAGACGAACCGACTGTGCTGCTTGAGCGAAGGAAGTGAACATGAAGAAGACGGACTTCGATTTAGATTATTGAACGTGAAAGGTATACATTTCAGTAGCACAGCGTCTCAGTGGTTCGCCAGTTGAGTTGTAAGCTTATTGAACGCAGAGGCGTTTTTGTTGTTTCTTTTTAGTGGCTCGTTGACTAGCGTTTATCGAACGCGAACGATATATCTGTAGTACAAACAATCATGATATTAGCGCATTGGCGACTCGGCCGGTCTTCTCTGAAGTTCATTGATCGCGCGTAGAGGTTATGAACTTATTTTTTCGGCTTGGCAATTCGCCCATCTACTTAAAGTTCTTTTTTCAATGCGAAGGATATGTCTTGGCAGCTTGCTAGTTGAAAGTTTCAAAATTATACTGATATGTTATCCATATCCGAGGTGGTGTTTTTCAGGCGGCTTGCTGAATTGAATGTGAATGGTGTATTTTTAGCGGCAAGGTGCCTTGATAGCGTATTTAATTATTCAAAATGTTTGAACTCAAGTATATACGTAATAATTATGCTTCTTAGTTCAGTGTCTTGCCAGCGATTGAACGTTTCTGGAAATTTTAAGCACTTGGCGGCTTGTAATTGAGTTCAAAGTATCGTGTTTTAGTGTTTACATTTATGTCTGATTTATATTTCATTGTATAAAAATTGATCTGATCGAACACGCAATGATTCAGCGATGTAGTTTGTTCCCAATAGTCTTACGCATTTGTACATGTAGATTTTTGATAGATGTTCCGTAGAATAGACGCCTTCCAGTGAACACTTGCGTCGCTGCACTTTGAATTTTATAATTCGGAATACCGTATAAACAAAATATATTACTCGCCAGTCAGTGCCGATGGAGTAAGTAAGTATATTTTTGTTAGCCTCACTGACTTCGACGGCTGTCCAGTCGAGCCGAGGCTTGAAAGAACTTCCAAACTATGGATTGGGAAAATTATCAGCTTGATTAAACGGCCTCTCCGGCCAGAATGTTATTTTCTTTTGCAAAATAATATAAATCTTAACAATATGCGCTTTCATTGAAAACAACATCGCTTGACGTACCCTTTCCGATGTCGGCGAACAAATTTCGTGTATTTCGCCGGCCTATTTTCCTCTGGAGCAAAATAAAGCTTTGTTACACCCTCTATTATCGTAGAATTCTAATATCTCGTATGTTTGAGGCCGCTCGCCACATAGTATTGGTCCACCTCAAGCGACGTCTCTTGTAAACTCTCTTGTTCTCTGTATTCCAGCAGCAGTTTGTACAACTATTTACGTCACAGTGTAATATGACACTGGTTTTGGCCGCGCACAAATTGGAGCCACTTTTTAGCGCCAACAACCTAACTTTGAGACCATAAAATAAGCGTTTCGCATCGTCCCTAACACTTTAAACCTTTTATTCCAAGGTCTAAAAAGGTGAAACTTTCGATACATCAAAAAATAAATTACATTTCATAGACACTTTAACAATATTTACAGGAAAACATCGCGCCAAAAAGGAAAGAAGAAAAGCTTTACGTGCTGCTGTTATTTAGAAGAAAGATTGTCTTCGTATTTTGCCTACTGGTTTTAGAAATTCCTCGATAAGACAAGTCAACCGATTTCTTTCGTTTGGGAGCTGTGTATTTATCGTTTCGCCACTGAACGCTATCATATATCCGACCAAATCAGTTGACGGGACAGCTAAGTTTGTTGATGGACACGCTGTGGTCATTGATTAGGCTTATTTCATCGAACAATGGTAAGAAATATCGAGGAATTTTTGTTTTGCATTCGTTTTATTTGAGCTATTTTGAAAAAAATAGCTCATTAGCAGGCGCAAAGGTTGGTTTGTGATGTTAGTATGTTTGTTACTTTGTTTGTTTGTTTGTTTGTTTGTATGTATGTCTTGGGTTATGTCACACCAATCAGATTGCCTCTAGTATGTACACCGTGTACTATGTCAGCCAATCAAATTTTCGCTTCTAAAATGGTATTACTGAAGGTCAAAGAAGGGCACTTGACATGAATTGAAAATCAGCCATCTTGAATCTCCGCGATTGTTGCCGCAAACACTAAAAGTGTAAAGTTTTGAAAATTTGTTGCTTGGGAACTGTTCTCTAATCCAGACTGGCTTGCTAACCTGGCAATATCAAGGACATTTATTCGGAAATACCGCCTATAATGTGCCCTATGCATGAATGGTAGAATGGTCTGCGGGGGACGAGACGTCCAAAAAATGTGGACTGCGGTTACGTTCATAGGTGAGCTTATACTGAAGTATGAGTATAGTTTTATTGCAAAAACGGCAAGCCGATTTCAAATAATATGATGCGGAACATGAATTGTATGTTTCAAGCCTGGGTTTCAAGAGATTACTATTTAAAATTGGATTTTTTTTTTGTCAGACACGCTGTCTGCACGTGAAAATGTTGAACTTTGTCCTTATAGAAACTTGTCCGTGATGCATGGAGTTCAACAGAGAAAATGTAATGCAATTAATCTACAATTTACAGTATGTAAAACGTTTATCTTTCTTTGAATTAATGTGAGCTGATGTGTAGGTTATTAATTGTATGCCTCAAGCGATTACTATAAGCGAGAAGCGACTGTATTTTGTATGAGCAGTCACGTTGTGTGCACGTGCAAATATTGAACTTTGTCCTTATAGAAACTGGTACGTGATGAAATTCAACATGTTTTCGAGAAAACGTAATGTAATTAATTTATATGGTGCGTTAAAAAACGCCTGTTTAAAAAATATTAGTTGCAATTTACTAGGAAACAAGCAAAATTCATTTTGGATGCGCTAAGTTTCTGCTGGTCGACATTACAGGAAAAGGTGTTTGGTTCCAAATGTTAACCTCAACAATGTTCATGTAAGTAATTCAATTAGCTTGTGGTTTTGAGTCGAAAACAATTTAATCTAATTAGTTCTGTTTCTATTTGCACGACTTTTTTGTGGAGAATAAAAACAGTTGTTTAAATAATATTAGTTCCAATTTACTAGGAGAATACTTATATTCATTTTTCATGCGTTTAGTTTCTGTGAAAGACTTTTCTGGTTGACATTACAGAAACAGGTGGTTCAAAGAATTTTCGTGTCACTAATTTAATTAGCTTGTGGTTTGGAGTTGAAAACAATTTAATTTAATTAGTTTGCGTCTTCCAGGCCAAAGGAACCTTTTCCACGTGTCTTTTGTGAATAATAAAAGAAACCTTTAAAAAAAGACTAGATACAAATTTCCAGGAAATAATAAGCCTTCAATTTGGATGCATCAAATTTATGTGCAGGACTTTTCTGGTTGACATTTAATTTAATACACTCATTACTGAAACAAGTTGCTCATTTCACTGGGACCGTAGTTTCGTCAAAAAATAACTCCGGAAATCCCGTGAAAAAAAGCTAGCCGAGAAACGAGAAACGGGACCCAGTTGGTTATCTCGGTATTTTTTTTGGTAGTGGGCGGGCCGGAGGATTTGAAAAACGTATATCTGCAAGCGGTTATTTGTGCGAGTTAACTTCCGCTGTTTTGTTACTTTCACTATTTCATATCATTTAGGTAATTTTCAAAATAGCTCATGCACGCAATGCGTGCCTATGTTGTTATTTTAATTGGGCGTCGAGTGACCTTCGTTTCCCTAGATTTGTATTTCAAGTTGTAGCAAAGAGTGCTGCCTAATAAAGAAAATATAACTTGCTTACGAGAGTGCTGATAGCGTTGTTGTTGTTGTTATTTAAAATGGGTAACCTAGTGGTAATATTTCTTTTCACCCTTGGGCTTTCTTCAGGATTTCTGCCTCTCCTTTAATTAATACTCGTCCCTGTTGCAAGCAACATACTTCTTCAATATTCGTGGCCGCTTATAGCTTCGTCTTCCAAGACACATACTGATTATTTTCGGAAACGAATCGCTCATATTTAGCCACAATCAGATCCCGTTATACTTTGAAATTTAACAGCCATATCTTTACCTGCTAAACCAAACAAAACTGTGTGACATTGGTTGTTGAATGCGTTGAAATTAAAACGTTGGTTTTGTTGATGTGGTCATAGGACTTCAACATTTGAAATTCAACCGGAAGTAAAACCTTATGCGTAGAGACTTAAAATTTTTTACCTTGTTGCGCATTCATTTTTAAACGGCCAATCAAAAAATTCAAATTTTCGTCCGTTACCAGAGCTACACGAGACGCAATTTAAAAAAAACCGTGTAGCTCTGGGAACGAGAATGGCGAAATCTCGGCAACAAGTCACGATCGTGCTATGCGCACTATCACGCGGCGATTGCGCATAACAGCGGAGCTCTCGCGTAGCTCCATACTCATAGAACCTATGCTCTTCATTTTTCATGGTCATGGCTAGCGGAATGTTTTGCGGGCGCGTCGGTCCGTGTGCCGTTGGGCAGGACTAGCTCGCGGGCGCGTATGACGTCACGCAACATCCGGGATCTTAGCAATTTTCAAACCAAAGCGAGGGTTTGTTTTTAGCGCGGCTACACGGCCGAATGTCACGTCAGCTCGGTAAACACTTTGATGTTTTTCTGTGTTTTATAGCAGGGAAAAACGTTTCAAATTAGAGTCGTTATTTCCCTGCATTTTTTCGCGGTTTGCTACTCAAGACAGGGATACTAATTAAGGTATACTCAGAACCCGCTATAGTGGAAAAAGAAGAGCTTTCAGGGATGAAATCTTGCTTCGAGGAACTTCATACGTTTTTATCAATGCGGGAGCAATGCGGGGAGATGTTTCTCACTTCGGATTTCAGAACTGAACTCTGAAGAAGCGGAGATGTAAAGAATTTCCAGCAGTCGATCAAGAGACTTAAAGGTAAAACAAATTACATTTTTCTATGGGAATTTATGTTGATATCAGTCTGTGATTGACTTTTTCTTTGTGTTCTCGTTAGTTTTGGAGAATTATTTATAAAACGTGCTTAAATTCAGTCGTTTTGATTTCTTTCATAAAGACAGCTCGGCCTCGATGCGCTATAAATGGTTCGCGTTTTGCTTTTAAACATAAACTTATGGAGATATGAATAAAATTTTTCGAAAGAAGATTGTGTTGTCCATTTTTATGTGTTTGTTCATTCAGTACATAGGTTGAAAATTGATTTTATGTAAACAAAACAAGACTTTGATTTTATAGTTCTTACTTCACTCGCGTCGCCTTTTAATATGCAAATATGTTTGTGTATTTTTTGCAATTTTGATTTCCAAATCAGTTTCTCGGGCAATTTTTAATACGCAACAGGTGTATATTATTCAAAACGTTTGTTTTTGTTTTTTGTGAACGTTTGTACGGTCTAAATGTACTGTGCAGACGGTCGCGTAATACTGTTTTTGAGAATTGCTAAAATTGAAAAATAGCCTGGTCGCAAATCTTAATTCTTGTGCTTCCGACCTTTTACCTTAGTTAAGTTTATCATCGGCTTTCTGTTCAGAGAGCTACGCTGTTAGGCTCAGCCTATCTATATATATATATATTATCAAATAATAAAAGTAGAAAGCAGGATACTTTATACATAGCTGGAAAAGGCAGCTTATAAAAAACTAAACCACTTACCACTTCCCATGAGGCAAAATTGGAGAGTCCAAAATGTTTAAATTTCCCCTCTGAAACATAAGTATATAATATACAGTGATAATTTTTTTCTTTACAGTTACATAATATAATTTTTTAGTTATAGCATAACGTTACATGATGTCAGAAGTGCCAGGACCCTCTCCCGGTGATAGAAGAGATGTTACCTGAACTATCTAGCATATCTATGCTACTTAGTAAATCCGAATTAAATAAAGTCTACGTATGTATGCTGTATCAAAGGTAAAAATTAAATTGGATGAAAAACTAGCAGCATGACTACCTTTCAAACTCCCTGGGGCCGTTACATTTCTTAATTACTCTATAGAACGTCTCCCACATTAGTAGGGTACCTGTGTCCGGCTAAAAAAAATTAAGACTCAAATAAAGTCGTTGTCGTTGTCGTCGCGTTGTCGTCTTCTTCGTCGTCATCATCATCAAAAGTTCAAAAATGACATTTTTGTCTTTGCTGAAGACAGCGATCCCAGACATTTATGATGGTCTAGTCATTGTGCACAGGGATTCACCCTTTAGTAAATATTTTACCTTTATAGAGCTGATTGACAGCTTGAAGTGTTTCCTCAATGGGTGTATTGTGATCTGGAGCATGAAGGTAGAATAACTCCACACAGTCTTTCTTCAATCTTTTAAGAGATTCATTCAACTGTTCCAGCACTCGATCATACTTCAGACCTAAAGCAAACAATATGGTCAAGTACGTAACTCTTACTAATAAACAATTTGAATTGATACTAAATCATTCTGTATCAATAACTTGACGAGATGAAATGAAATTAGAGAATTACTGAGTGATGCGTTACCTTTCTCACTCCAAGGATTGGCTTTTGTTGCAATAAACATCTGAATTAAAACAAGAACATGAAATATTATAATGATTAATTTATTGTTGCTTTGCAAATAAGTGCCGTAATGGAAAGTCATGAAATTTAAGAAGCACCATGATGCTCTTTTAAGTAAATATAAGCAGCAATTTGGAACTTAAAGGGACACTGTCCCGCCGGCTGAAATCTCATGTTTTCATGATTATGGCCAGGAGCTTGCTTTAAACTAACTTTATTATCATGAAATTGGAAGAAACCATCGCCAAAAGTGATAGAAGCAAAGAAATGTGTCAGAAATATGAACTAAACAGACAAAATAACGGTTAGAAAAGTCAAAATTTCACAAGAATGACAAGTTTGATTTCTTGACCGCCTGTTAATAAATCAAATTTTATGAATTATAATCCACTTCAATCCTTGCAATCCTGCACTTTATCTCCAAACTACTGCTTTTGTTTTGCTCTATAGAATCCTTTTATCCAACTAAGTTGCATATTTGGTGGCATTTGGCAATATAACGTGGAAATAAGCTAAGCTAAATTTTTCTTTTTCGGCGGGACACTGTCCCTTAAAGGAGCATGACTACTATGCTATTTAAATACCTTGGGATCATGAATGTAGTCAATATTTCCCATCACTTCTTCACTCTTCCCTCCTGCATACCTTTGATAAATGAATTATAACAGCAAAAATAACCATGGTTTCAGTATAGTTGTCAAGAACTAATAAGGCATGGTATAATCTGCATTTCCTCTACAATAATAAGCTGCTGTTCCAGTCTGGCAGTCCTCTTTATTGGTTCCCACATGTTTGCAATATTATGCAATTTATTGCGACATTTTTCTGTTTCTCTTTCCAGTTTTTGCTACCCCTTCTTACACTTAGGTTTAATTGCTCCCTTGCCCTCCCCAGATCATTTTTGCAACCCTTTCAAGTGCTAACTTCAAATTTTGCTACCCTTCTGAATACTTTGAGAGTGAAAAAGGCACCCCTTTCAGGTGGGGCCGTCCCATATAGTGCCCCCGAGGGCACGACAAGCTCTAAAGATGTCTAATTAAACCAGTTTACAAATAAATCTAAGCATAAACTAACTTACATGTAAGCTGTGTCAAAGTCGTAAAGACCATTTTCAACACACAGTTTTACAAATTCTTTTGCCTGAAAATAATACAACAGGAAATATATTTATGTAATGAATGCTATATTGTTACCTACAGGATGTGGATTTACTACTTATATTTGAAACCTTTCCAGGTTTGCCTGCATCTTATATAATAGTTTACTCCAAGGTAAAAAAAGGCAAATTAGTCACACATAAGATAAACAACAACTTCAGAATGGCAGAGGCCACGCCTTGAACCACTGGCCTTCAGTTCTTAAGTCCAAAGGCCTTTAAACCACTACACCATCGTGCCAATAAATGTAAGACCAAGCTAAGGACTTAAATTATATAATTATATTTATATAGCAGTGCTGTATCATTTTGAAGTTATTGCATTTGAAACCATTAATATCACAGATTCAATATCCCCCATCCTTGCTTCATTTTAGAATTTGGTTTTTCCTGATAATTTATTGTAAGAATTTACTTAAAGCAAGTGGTTACACAAGAATAAGGTAATTAGATCCCCAGTTGCAATCATCTGCAGTCACATACCTGGTTCAGGTCGCATTGCCTTCCAAAGTCCATGCAGCCGATTGATGTCTTAACAGGAACAGAGGACATCTTGAATGTGTAGTGACCTGATAAATTATAATAAAAAATGTGAATTTATTGGCAACATTTCAACACTGTTATTAAATATTAACAATTCAATAATGGATTGGTAAGTAACCATATCCGAGTGCAGTGTTTTAGTACTTGGAAAACAAGCAGGGATTTTAAAAAATGCATAAGAATTTAAATGGTAGAGAAGTGTCTTTTCACTTTTAAAGTTGTTTATATTTTGTAAGTTGTTATAAAGTTGTTTGGCAGAATTACCTCACTCAAAGGTGTGACAAACTAGCTGCATACATTCATGTATGAAGTAAGACTTGGCAAAGCATATGAATGACTATATTAATAAAGCTGGGTGTATGCACTGTAATTAGCGACCTTCAGATTGGACTACGAGTACGAGATTGAGTACGAGTACGAGTTTTCAAACCAAATTCGTGTGCCTCATATACTTAATTATCACACCAATCTTATCCCTAACGTTTATTTACGTGTTAGTCAGCAACAGGAAGGAGTTACAGTTCGGTGGATACAATAATCTCGAAATTCCAAAGTCGTACTCGTACTCGATATTTCGTACTCGTAGTCAAATCTGAAGGTCGCTAATGTCAACTTTGTAACAGTCAACTCTCTCAGAACAAGTTGGGCACTCTTGTACGGTGGACACCCTCCTAAGGCGGACACTGTTGGCTGGTGTGGACTCAATTCAGGGCCATAGCATGGGGAGGGCCTGGGGGGGGGCACATTTGGTCAGCGGCCACGCTGTTCACACACTACACTCTATAGATATAGCCCCTCTCTGGATAGTCCAGCGGGAGAGCAAACATATGATCCGCGATCCGATCGGCGAGCGAGCGAAAGTAATTCAAACCGAGGCGTTCCGGGGAAGAGGCGGGGGTGCACCCCTCCCCCAGTTTCCCCTTGGCTCATTCGCTCGCTCCAGTCTCACTGAGCTTGTTTTTGTGATTAGCTCGCCCGCTCAATTGACTGAAAAGGGACAGCTAGCAGCTAGTCTATTACACATTTACAAAACCTTGACTTTCACTACATAAATATAACATTGAGCTATAAAAGCTTTTATTAACATTTTAATAACCTGGTTTGATAAAACGTTTCTATGTAGACATATCTAATCACTAACACTAACACAGTTACAAAATGACATCCTAGCTGGGCTGACCCAACAATTTGTTATAAATTTGGATTTTTTTTGTCAAGCCATTTAAACTTGATGGAAACTACTCTTAGAAGGCTGGAAATGCTATTTTAGTGACCCTATATGTAAAACAATTCCAGGGCAGCTTGCCCCCGGACTGCCCTAGAAACTGATGCTCATGATGCAGATGGAATCCCCTAACAATTTTTACCATGCACACCTTTCTAAGGTAGACAGTGGACACTTTTAAAGCAAGATTCTGGTAAATTCTGAACTTGATCTGCACCAATCGTAGCCTGTGCATTTTCCTGCGGGGGGGGGGGGGAGGAGGAGTGCTCTTTACATTTTTGGGTGGTGGTGTGCCGCTGGGACTGTGAAACACTTACCTCATACCAGACCATGTTTAGCTGAATTTTGCAACCCCAGAAAGATCAAACTCTATCTTCATGCCACAAATCAGTTTCCCAATAAATATCCCATTTTAGACCAAAACGTTTTGATACTATACTGTAAGCCAGACTAAACTGTTTGAAAACCATATCCTTGACCTTCACAGTGGCACATACCCATATGACTTATTTTAGACAGAACCCCCCCCCCCCCCCCCCCCCCCCCCTCCCCAGCTGCAAGATGGCGCAATAAATCAAAAACCTCTTCATTTGCAAGAAATTTAACATCCTCCAGAAGTCTACTTGTTTCCCACTCCCAACAGAAGTTTGTTTATAAGTGTTTGGCTGCGATTTTCTGAATTTTTACACTCTTCGTACGCGTGGCTCATTCGTGGCAAAAATCCGTTCGCTTTCATAGGGAATTGTAAGGCATAACCCCATCACTGTGTTACATTCATCTTGATCGAAATCCCCACGAATACACGCATACTAGGAACACGAATACTACATAAGTGCTACCCTAGGGCGTTTACTAACCTTAAAATTGTTATTATCTGTCGTGGAAAGTAAGCAACCTAAAGTTCTCCTGGCCGAGACTGGCCTGGGTTTAATCCAGCTGAAGTTGTCACGCTATATCCACACGGAATCTTGTACTGTCACGCACTTGTGTTGAGGTCCCATGTTGTCTCGTGTAAAGGTAGCGTTTGTTCGGGTTAGTTTTTCCCCAGCATCAAAACTCTTCTCACGACAGTTGACTAAGGTAATTAAATAACTTCTAGCAGTTATCGTAAATCTCACAATTATTATTCTAGCACGCTTTATTCTATATTTCTAGGAGAATGCACTGCAAATTGAATGAACTATAAAAATTCATTGTTTAAACTTTTTCAGCATGTTTGTATTTTCCCATGGCGGCTTTAAAAATTGTAAAGGTTCATCTACAATTCAAGGCATTCTATAATTTAACATTGCATTTCAGTTTGGTTTAAATGCTTTATGCCTTGTATGACCAGTGTGCAAACACTGCATTTTGTTGCCTAACCTCCCCACCCCTCCCCCCCCCCCCCCAAAAAAAAATATAAATAAATAAACAACAACAACAAATGTACATCTCATGTTCTGCACACTGGTAGCTACTGGTACATGTGTCTGATTCATTGCCTGAGTACAAGGGCTCTTAAACTTGCTCCTGGTGCAATATAATAATTGCCTTTCTTCGTTGATTTTAAGATGGCCACTGTTCCTGTGAAGACGGCTATTGGATGCATGGAATTTGGACGACAATGTGACGCAGACCAGGTGTGTGACTTACATGGTTAAGGTACACCACAAGATGCAGAGTTAAGGAAGGCCAAGGAGTATTCTGACTTGTATCAATTGATCGTGTTAACTGAACTAGCTTGCTAGTGGAAACATGCTAATGATTTGTTTCTCTTCCAAATGCAACTGTCTCAGAATAGAGCGTTTTCACTTGACGTCATAGCCGCCATATTGGTGTTCCCGTACAAAATAATTTTAATTAACTTCTTTTGTTAGGAACACCAACATGGCTGCCATGGCCTTTGTCATTTGAGTCCCACGGGATTGAAGGTCACGTGAGTGAAAACGCTCTATACATGTACTTTTGAGCAGTACACTGTGAGAATTCTGTCGCATTATCTCATTCCCAGAGCTGTGTTCCTTTTGATCAGCACCAATTAGAGGAAAATACCGCAGATCTTGACAACCTAAGGCGGAGTCCTATTACTGGGCTAATTAAGAAGCACCACTTTGAAGGAAAAAGCACTTTAGGCCTTGCATTATTTAATACATGCTAGAAAATTAGGCATTCATGAAATTGTAAATTGAAAGTTTATTTAAGAACATTAATAATTAAAAACTCAAATTAACTATAAAGAACATGAATGAACAGTGTCTATTAAGTAACAATCCGTGTAAGAAGTAGGCAATTCTCTATTGTTCCGATGCATTTCGCTTTCCCCACATAAGAATGTTTAGATTTTCGTACTGAGAATACGTCAACCTATGGACAACATGGTTTTGAAATAAAATTTACTGAAACTTTATTTTAAAGCGATGTTTCTTTTGTGTTACAAGATTTCATCCAATCGTGAGACTCCAAAACAATGGCCAAGAAAGACTTCTAATTTTCCATGTTCCCCACAGAATTTTTGTTGCATTAAAAATCACAATAGTTTTCACTAAAAGGGAATCAATTAGTAAACTAGAGATAAATAAATGCGCTGCCTGATGAAGTTATAGTAGATTTTCATATTTTAGCCAATGAGGTGGACAGTTTCAACAATAGCACAATTCACACCTTTCTGCATTCCGTGGATTTGGGTTGCCTACTTCTTACACGGATTGTTACTTAATCTGAAATAACTGGATTTAATAATCTGCACCCCTCTTTGTTCTACCCAGGATTGAGTTTTGTGAGGGCAAGGGTAATAATTCTGCCCTATCATTTGATATGGCATTCAAGTTTTAGTACACAGCAAGCCTTTAATGCATGAACAACAACAACAACAACAACAATGTTTATTAAATTGTACTGTAAAATTACAAAGATGTATACATAATATATAATAAAATAAACAAAATATTCATTTGGAAAGTATTCAAAGATTGAGAAAAAAAATTCCAAACTATCTTCAAACCTGGTGGCATCTTTTCTTTTTATTGTTGTTAATTGCAGGCAAAAGAATTTATAAAATGTTCCATGGAAAATGGTGTATACGATTTTGATACAGCTTCCGTGTAAGTATATATATAATTTTAGAATAAATTTTTTTTTCTATAAAAAGTGGCAAGGGTGTCCCTTTAGTGGAGTCTAACTGTATTAAAGAAAAAAGAACATTAAATGATAAAAGTATCAATGATGCACTTTTTTTTTTTTTGGGGGGGGGGGGGGGGGGGAGGGGACTTTGATATGATGTGTGCTCTATTAACATACAACCTAAACTTAACAACTTCAAGAAGGTTCTTGTAATTTTCCTTAATTTGACTTACAGCTACAATGCAGGAAAGAGTGAGGAAATTATGGGAAACATTGACAGCCTTCATGATTCCAAGGTATTTTTGAATAAGTAACTAAAAATATACAATAAATTCTAGCTCACTGGGACTTTCAGACCTGTACAATAATGTACTAGGTAAATTACAAATTAAAGCAACTTTTATTAATTTTGCATTTCTAATATTATTATCCAGGCCTTCATTGCCACAAAAGCCAATCCTAGGGGAGAAGGTCTGTTATTCTATTTTATATTTGCTTCATAATCACTTCTCCACTACTATACGTCAAATATTCAATGGGTCACTAAAACCCTTGTGATTATTAAATAATAGCTTGCAATATGATGGCATTTGATATTGCGAGATTCATTCACTTGTTTATTTGTTCATTATCTCCCATTGTTCTCTGCTTTTGTTTATTCTTCTATTAATCAATCATTTGTTCAAAATTGAATGAATAGTTGTTATTGACTATTCATCCATTTTTTCATTGTTCATTCTTTCATTGAATCCATATTTTTATTATTAATTTTTTTACATTAATTAATTAATAAATTCATTCATTCATTATATTGTTCCACTTCACAATTTGTCTGTCCATCCCTTTGCCCCTTTTATCCATCCACCCCTTCATCTGTTCATGTGTTCATTTTATTCCTCCATTTATCCATTAATTTCCCCATGTGTTGGTTTCATCCATCTGTTCTGCTATCAGTTAGTCCTTCCATCCATCCATCCATCCATCCATCCATCCATCCATCCATCCATCCATCCATCCATCCATCCATCCATCCATCCATCCATCCATCCATCCATCCATTTATTTCTTTGTTTATTCATTCCATTCTTTCATTTATTGTTCTCTAAAGGTTTGAAGTATAACAGAGTACAGGAACAGTTGAATGAATCTCTCAAAAGATTAAAGAAAGACAGCGTGGAGCTGTTCTACCTCCATTCTCCAGATCACAATACTCCCATTGAGGAAACACTTGAAGCTGTCAATCACCTCCATAAAGGTGACCATATAAACTTACTCAAAAATCTACTGAAGTACAAAGTACTTGTTAGACTTTAAGAATGAAAGCTTAAGTTCTGAAGTCCAAGAAACATCTAGTGCTCAATAATTATTGTTTACTCATAACAAAACATGTGGTTCCCAGTAATGTTTCAATCTATACCCACCAATTACTGAACTTTTTGCAGATTTATAGTCCACCTTTTCAGTTTTGTGAGGAAAAAAGGTCTTCGTAAAGATGTTATAGCTAGATAGCTAGCTAAGGTTTTTTGTAGCAACAAAAAACCCAGCTTGTCACAAACTATTAGCCGTGAACTTTTTGGAGATTTAGTCCACCTTTTGTGAGGAAAAAAGTGTTCATAAAGATGTCAAATCCAGTCGCTAGGCTTTTTGTCACAACAACAAGCACAAGTTTGTCACAAACAATAGCTGGGAGGTGTGTTTCAGTTGTTATTGAACTTATATACATTTTAAAAATGAACTTGTTTGGTATGTTTCAGAGGGAAAATTTAAATCATTTGGTCTCTCAAATTATTCTGCTTGGCAAGTGGTAAGTACTCTGTATTCATTTTGAAGTGGTTGCGACCACACCTAGACAATCAACTGGAGTTTAACTGATGGGGCCCCATTAGGAGGTAGATTATATCTCATATTCCATTAAATTTTGGCCTAAATATCCCATATCCTTTTAATTTTATGACTTTGTATTCTTATATAATGCCAATAACTGCTGATTACATAATTTCTTGTAACACAAATGCAAAGGCAATACCAACCTGCACCCCCAACCCCCCCCCCCCCTCCACCACGCCCACACCCCACCCCCTATTTATGCCTAACAGGCTTACTGCAATTCACACCAATATTCAATAAATAGTATTTGTAATTTTAAAATTTTTATTATTTTCAGGCTGAAATCTATTACCTGTGCAAGATGAATAGCTACCCATTACCAACTGTCTACCAAGGAATGTATAATCCTGTCACAAGGTTAGAAATGGCCAGTGGTTAATGTCACAAGAAACATATTACCACTGGTTGAATTCCGAAAGTAGCCGTCCCTATTACTTTCAGAATTAGCAGTCCTTAGGGACCGCAACTTTTGTCACTAATTATGTTGGTTTGTACTCATGTCATGTTGTATCAAAATTCAGAAGCATTAAAAAACAGATTTTGATTCCAATATGTTTATGGAATTGTAGAGAGTTTAAAACTACATATCTGGGGCATTTCCTTCAAGGGTTATAGATCAATCAATCAATCAATTAACTTTATTTCAACATGGTAAAACGGCTCAGTAAAACTGTTTTTCAGACATGCCGTGCACTTAAATATAATCTAATCTAAATGATAAAAAAAATATATATATATATATAAGTAGTTAGTAGAGTGGCGGTCAAATACGGTTTTTTAAACCCCTAAATAAGCGGGCCTCACGCGTTCGGCCCGCTTATTTAGGGGTTTTAAAAAACCGTATTTGACGCGCCACTCTACTAACTACTCGGGATACCCGTCCTCAAACCCCTTAAGAGGGGGTCAAATGCGTTTTTCCCGAGCCCATCCGCAACGGCAAGCGAGACATAACCAATTGGAGAAATCATACACTTCTTGTATAAACACGATGGCGAACAGAGCTATGACTGCTGTTGAGTTCTTGTCCCTGAAAGGAATCCCTTTGAAAGAAGGCGATGATGTCTTTGCAAAGAACAAAGGGACGTTCGGATACAACCCTTGCAGGCATTGTGGTTTAAACTTCACCGAATGGCATTCTCTTGTCAGGCATCAAAAATACGCTTGCAAGATGCTGAGAACAGAACCACGGCCGAAAGTGATTTGCCCCGGCTGCGATCGAAGATTTTATCGACAAACGGTTTCCAGACACTTAAGAAATGGTTGCCCTCCCGCGAAAAGAAACTCTCGAGTTTTTATACAGCGTGAGGTTGTTCGAGATGTTTTTGCAAACATTAGCCAGCATGGGCTGAATGCCTGGCTTGACGAGCAAGAACAAGAACCATTTATAAACAAAAGCCTGGAGGATCTCAACCCCTTACCCAGGATCCGAGATTTGAGCTTTGTTTCTGATTTCATCGAAGGCAAGTCATCACTCGCAACGTTTCAAATTGAGTTGAGTGGTTATTATCAATTGAAAAAAACGCCCGGACTTTGTATACCAATGATGACGGCAACACAAGAGTTCATGAACTTTCTCAAATCGAGACACACTGGTCTGAAACAAAAGAGCGCCGGCTGGCTCTCAGCCAGACAAAAAACAATTGGGGCCTCAGAGATTTCTGCCTTGACAGGATCGTCGCCGTTTGAATCACTGCACAGCTTGCTTATGAAGAAAATTCAGCCAACACATATGCTCAACAATGCGGCTTGTACCTGGGGCAATCTGTTCGAGCCGATTATTCGCAAGTATTTTGAGCAAAAACATTCTGTTTCCGTTTTTGGCCACAGCATATCTCTTAATCTAGCAAGACATCATCCGCTTTATCGAAAGGTCACTTGTAGCCCAGACGGTTATTTCATGAATAAAGACGGCAGCTTTATTCTGTTGGAGTTTAAATGTCCGTTCAAGCGAAAAATAGCTATGAACAGAATTCCTAGCTATTATAGCGATCAGATACAAACAGGGCTTGCTTTGAGTGGCGACATGGTCTCCAAAGGCTTGTTTGTTGACGGCTATTTCAGAATGTGTTCTTTAAACCAGATTGGTTTAAGTTTAGCTCATAATTCTTTTCTCAACGCCGGGAAAACATACAAGACAAAAAACAATTCAACTCTTGCCTGGGGGGTCTGTTATCTATTCAGTAAACAAAACATCAAGAGCAATCAAGCCGAACTTATTGATCTTGGTGCAACACAAACAATTGCTTTGTTTGAACATGTCATGGGTTTAATAGCCACTGAAGATGTTTGGATTTCTTATGGCAAAATACGAATGGAGTTCACAGCCCGTGACGAAAATGATGAATTTTTACGTTTTAACTCATGAAAGAAGCGTTCTCTAATCCGCGTAGAGAATGGCCCAAAACCTGTCGCAATGTTCGCTTGGAAATTGCTCGATCTCATTGAAATTTGGGAGTTTAAAAAACCAAATTTCTTGAGGGATATTCAAAGATCTGTTGAATGCTTTCATGATAATTTATCAAAATTGAATGGAAGAATCAGAAATTATACTTACACCGAGGACTCTACCACAATTCCAAACACAGGCGATGACAAGGCGATTTTGGAAGCCTTTCTAATGGAGCAAGTGGCAAGGCTTACTCCAGAGTTCAACCGCATGTAGAATAAAGGATTTTGGTTTTTATTGAAACAATACGCATGCGTATTGCTTTCAATTTCTCAGTGTTAGCCAAAGGCGAAACCACAAGTAAGCGGATTGTTGAACTAACCACTATAAATAGAAGAAACATCCCATATATTTCTTAGTTCGACAGATTTTGGTGAAGTCTAGGGAGGTGAAAGCTGGCCAACTTTCTGAATCCCGTTTAAAGGCTTGTGCGAAAGGTTGAATTACAGAGTAGAGGGGGAAGTCTTCCAGTGGACGGTACCCCCGGGTGAGCCGCTCTGGCCCTACTGGTTCCAGGGGGGTGCCAAACAGAGTTCTCGCCCTCGCTCCCAGAGGTAAAATGTGGAAATGACAACCGCCTTGTCAGCGGTTAAAGTCCTAGCCTAGGCTAGGCAAAGAACTGCCACCGGCACCCCCCTGCAAGGGTTTTTGCCCTTCTTGTTGACCTGTCACGCAATGTGTCACGCGTGACAAGTAACGCAATGTCACACAACGTGACCCATCTTTTCAAGCATGATCTTCCAGTTTTGTTCGTGTTTACTCATTGATTTTTGTGGAACTTGTAGCCAGAAGTAATTGACAATCATCCGTTGTGGATTTCTTTGTACAATTTCGTCAAAGATTTTATAGGTTACAAATGGCATAGAGATTCTTTCAGGTAGATATTCTTCGATGAATTTGAATGCCTCGTTTGCATGTTGTATTTCTTCGGAGGACAAGCAGACGTTGGGTTCACAAATTTTCAGATGTTTCTTGAGATAGCTTTTGAAGTTGTAGTGTTTGGTGGACATTCTTTTTTTGGTAATTTTGTAATCACCACCATAGAGTTCGTTATAATCGAAGGTCACACCATCCAGAGGCTCTAATAGCCCGCAGTCCTCACAGCAAAGTTCTGATGAAAACATCCTGAGGTTTAATTTGCCTTTGCAGTTTTGGCAAGCTTTTATCCTTTCATTCAAAAGGGTGAAAGGTGAGTGTGGGGTATATTGTGCCTCGGAGAAAGACACTCCTTGATGTGATGAAGGCGTTCTGTCAGGTTTGAACGCCGTATTTCCTTGTTGTAGTTGTCGAGTGAGCGCAGGAGGATAAATTTGTATTCTTTATCCAGCTCATCGAGTTTGGCTTTGTATTCACCTTTAGTGTCCAAGGACCGAACATCAGCCAGTTGTTTAGCGAACTTCTCCATGGATATACACCGTGTTGTGTATTCAATTGGACGCAAAGGTTTTATCCTTCGAAATGTAGAGGTTAAAACCTGAATTTAGTTTCTCAAATCGGACTTGGATGCTGCGGTGAGAAGACTTATCTTTTTTTGAAACTCTTGTTTAACTTCCTTGCGAAGTTCGTTTTTGAGTTTCTCGACGTCTGGTGTTTGTGTTTGAGTGGCAACGTTTTTTGATGCCTTTACACCATCCCTGGTTGCAGCTTTGAGTTCGTGATATTTTTCCACCTCACGATTAATTATGGTGAATTCTGTATCACTGATCCTCTTGTCTTCCAGAGCCTTTGAGACTAGTTCATTGACAGAGTTGCGTTTAGCCAGTGCCAGTGTATAGATATTCTCATGTTTAGTCACTTTCCTCTCTAGCCGCTTGTTGACAGCTGTAAAGCCAACTGATGACAGCCCACAAAGCGTCGCAACGCCGGCAAGTGCTGGACTTGCAACAATTCCGAACCCAGTCAATGCAGTGGCAAGAGCTCCTGATGACAACCCGACAGAAAGCGACCCAAGGCCAACCGCCGAGCCAAGGACTAAGGATTGGGTTCATTTGTATTTCTTTGCGACTTGCCTGTAGTGCTCGGCTTCGTCAGACAACTCCTTCAGCAAGTCAGAGATCTTTTTGAGCCGGAAGTCTTCTGCATTAATTTGAGTGATCTCACGCATAGGGTATAGCTGTTGTGTCTCGCTGTATTCGGGGGCCGATGGAAGCACATTGGCAGAACTCATGGCGTGGGTATATATATGATTTTTAATTTATCTCAACTTCAAATTCCAAAGGCGCGTCATTGAAGTTGAAGAGGTCATTGTTCTCATCCCTCACTGACAGTGTGATACTGTTTACATAAACACCGGACGATACGTCACGCAAGACGTTTTTTGTGTTGTCTCGTAATAAACCTTCTCAAAGGGCTTTCCCCGAACATCAAACCGAGCCAAAACTGTCGAAGGCTTACCATTGAGTAAGTTCTGCTCCTTATCAACCAGATCACAGTGGATAAAGTAAGTGCTTGGTGATGTGAATTTTTTAGTGGTTATGTGAGGGGGTGTTTGTGTGTCATTGCCAAATAATAATCTAAGATTATTCGAAAGCCCTATTAGATATTTACCCCTGGGTTCAAAATCACCATTGCGCCAAGAGATGTATATGGTTTTACATTTATCTCCATGTTCTCTTCTGCGTACTTGTCAGTTATCGTTTTTGCCAAAGTACTTGGAGTGTAAAAACCAGGCTCAATGTCAATTATAACGGATTGGGCCCCCGAGCTTAATGGTTTTACTGACATTTGTCCTTTTTGCTTCAAATTATGCCACGAGTTGAAAATTGAGCAAGAGATGAGCCGTATATAACTCGGTTTCGGCAGTGGGTGCTCGAAGTAGATAGTGTGAGGGTTCGAAGACGTGACGATTGTTAACACAACCATGATTGTTGTATAAATTAACATTTTATAATTATAATTATATACAACCATGTTTGGCGGACGGCCCGGTGGATTTAATCCTAATTCAAATCTTGGTATAAACATCGGCGGCCGCAATTACGGACCCCCACCCCCTTTTTATTCGCCTCCAAACGCCTATACCCATGTGGCGCCAAAGCCACCACCCCCTGATCCTAAAATTGCTTGGTTGAGTTCGCCGGAGGCTGCCAAGCTCTCTGCCGCGGCCAAGGCCAAGGCGATCTCAGACTTCAAAAAGCGTTTCCCGCGCGCCGATATGTCACGCTTTGAAGTGCAAGTGGAGTTTGGCGACGACCACAAAACCGCCACGGGGGAAGTGCTTTACAAAGAGGGTCAAGGCTCATTTGCGCTTATCACAGAAATAGCCCACAAAGATTGGACTGGCGCCGAAAGAGACGCTCTTGGTCTCCACTATGACGGTGGTTTCCCTTATCAGTTATCGTTGGGGCAACAAATGTTATCAATCCCGGCTGTTGCTTTCACCACAACAATAGACAAAGACATGATGATTGGCGCAATATTAAATGACAAAGAGCAAAAGATTTACGTCACGCCAACTGATTATTTCACAACGAAATACAGAAATATCTTCAGGGACACGCAGATTTCATTCACAACCGCGAAATACAGCCGAAAATGGCTCGGTGGGCCGCACATGAGTTTTTGGCCGCAACAACTCTCCTTCGCCCTGTGGTGTGCAACAACCGGCTGTGGAATCTCGCGCGACATTCTCTTCGATAAGAACTCCAGTCTATCTCTAACCCCACAGCTCCGGTCGTTTTACCGGTTTCACGTTTATTTCACAACGAGGCGATTTCTTTACCAGATGGGCGGGGAACAAAGCGTGAGTGCTTTGCCAGACGACCCTCCATTTTCCCAGAAAGATAACAAATACAACATCGACGCGTACAAGAAGATTTGCATAGAGTTCGGTATCGCCCCCAGTTCTGACTTCCGTTACACGTACGGCAAGAACCACTGGGGAATGTCTACATTTGGGCTTATGGAGAGGGCCCCACCTCTACCGATTACACTTATCCAGACTCTGATCTAGCTCTGTTCGATGATGAGCGAGTGACTGACAGAAAAGACCCCAACTATCGCGCCAATGGAATAACTTTCGTCCGCAACGACCAAGGGGCGGATACCCAGTTCGAGCACTTTGTGCCAAATTACGCAAAGGGGCTAACACAGCCAGGGCTCGCCCGTATGAACCAATCAATCGAGGCCTTTGTGTACTGCATTCTTGGTTCACAAGCTAAAACCCGCAGCAGCATCATTGGAAGAGGAGGCCGGGCCTTCGAAACGCAGAGAGTATTCCTCACCCATCTAGAGGAGGCCATAATACTGAACGACATCGCAACAAGCGTACAGCGTTACCAGCTTGCCATCCAAGCAACGAAAGTGCGCTTAGACTTTGCGACAGCACCGGAAGCTGGCTCATGCCATCGCGCATGATTATCAACACAGAGAGCGTGATCGGGTATAACAACAATCTACAGGAGGCAAGGCAAGGGATTAAGCTGGGCGTAAACAACGATGTTAATCTGGGCACAAAAAAAGCCTCCATTCGCCACATGGACGGTGGCCGACAAAGATCAATCCACCAAACAGCCACCCATCAAACCCGATACATCTCCAGGCCACACAGGCACAGGGCATCGCCCCACCCACACCCACACCCACAGCCCCCACACCCACCCACACCCGCACCCGCACCACAGCCCGACTCACATCACGTCTCCAAGGCAGTCGTTGCTGTGGGTGCGCTTGCTTTGGCAGGGCTTTTCGTTTGGTTAAGATAAGTGTTCAAGACTTCGCCGCTTAGTGATCCTTTCAACCAGGAAGGCCACCACGGCAAGGATGAGCAGCCAGGCGTGTTTACCCAGATATGAGATTACCGACCCAGCCGCTTTGAAGATGAAGCCCACAATTGAGCCAATGAGGCCAGGCAGTGCGCTGGCTGCCTTTTTGCCAAGCTCTTTAAGCCCATTTCCAATAGCCTTGGTGGCCTTTGCCAGGCCGTTCAAGGTGGCGAGTACCACAGCGCTGATGGTGATGCCAGCTGCCAGAACAATCGCTTGCAGGGTCCATCCGTATTTCTTGAAGATTTCTCTGACCCTCTCTCTCAAAGACATGCCCTCTCCCGCACCTCAATTTCTGTATTGAGCCTTGCCAGTTCTTCTTCTCGCTCAGCAGCCCGGTCTTCCGCGGCTGCTCTTTCAGAGGGAGAAGTGTCCTCAGCCTCAATCACGCGCTTGTCTTCTGCGATCTGTCGTTCAAGCTCTTCTTTGTTCTGTTTCAGTTCGTCCAGTGGTTTTATGGCGTCCTTTTTTGCTCTAAGTTCCTCTAAGCGGCGGGTTAAACCCTTTTTGTCAAGCATGATTTTGTCTATGTCTTTTTGTAGTTTGTCTGCTTGTTGGGCAGCTTTTCGCACCTTGTCCAGTTCTTTTCGTTTAGCTTGTTTCCTCAGCTTCAGCAGCTCTCTTTTCATTTTTCAGTCTTTGTATTGCCTCCGTATCCAGTGACCCATGTGCAGCATCTTCCAGTTCCGAATCTGGCATCATACTCTTTGGTTCTATTTCTGAGGCCTCCATGTCGCGGCGAATTTTTTGCACACCAGCAGCCTTTTGTTCCAGTTGTTGTAGTTGTTTTTGTTTTGCTTCCAGTTCTTTTTGAGTTGCTTGAAGTGCAGCATTTGTGTCATTGAACTCTTCATCCACAGACTTTCCTAGAGCCCTTTTGATCTCTTTTGGAAGAGAAGTGTTGAGAGTCTTTTCGAAAGCCCCACGGCTTTTTGTGTAAAGAGGATACCATTTGTCTCTAGTATGATATTTTACCTCGATGATGGCTCCACCTGATTGGTGCCCTCTCGTACCGAAAATTAAGTTGATTTCTGTCTGCGCTGGTAAACTCTGCCTTAACTCATCAAAGGCCATATCTCATTGTTCATCACCCGCCGGCCTTGAGTATCCCCCCCAATGAAAGAGGTTTCTTCAGTGCGGGAGCCTTGTTGTTCTGGGGGCAACCTTGTTCTTGTGGCCAAAGGCACTTGTTCACCGGGGGTGGATTGTACCGCTGGTTCAAAGGGGCCGGTGTCTTGGGCCCATTGTGTTGGGCTTCTTGCCATTCTTCTTCTGGAATTTGATCCCCCATTACTTCAAGGCTCTCATCGTATCATCATCGTCATCCCCTGTGCTGGGATGAGAGGGTCTCTTTCAGTTGTCTCAGTTGGATCATATCCGCCTTCTGCCATGAGGGTATATAAATATAAATTTAAAAAAACACAAATATATACCATGGCTGTGCAACCGAATCTACTTCCATCTCACAGTGAAAAGACACTGGGCGCCATGAAGGCAGAGCGAACCGTCAAGCGCATCACATTCAACCCTTCTGAGGCCAACCCCGGCGAGACACTGTACGTCTCGGTGCCCAAGCTGGGCGAGCACGATGTCATTGTGTCCGGCTCACTTGCACTGGTGTTTAACATCAACCTAGCCGGGGCACGCTAACAACTATCTCGTGCAAAATGTTTCTCGGGCCCTGGTGGACAGGTTGTTGTAAAGTTTGCCGCCACCACTGTCCAGGACACGGTTGGGTACGACATCTACAAGATCTTCGAAGACTTATTCAAATCAACCGATGAGCGGGAAAATATGCTTATGGAGGGCATCCAGAGTGTGGATTTGTGTAAGATTCGCTCTGGTGCTGGCGAAAGAGACCTCAGGCGTGGATGGAAACAAGCTGGAGACAATATACAAGAATAAGTATCGCATCAAACTGGATCACCAAATCTTAACTGATCACGGAATCATATACCCTCAAGCGTATAACGATCTGGTCTTCGAACTAACCCTCGCCCCCGCAAGCCAAGTTGTCCGGGCTCAGACACAAGCAAGCTCGTGTACAAGTTGGAAAACATCCAGCTGGAGTATGAGACGATCAGAAGTAAGGTCTGGCCGACGAAGCAACAAGCGCTTACACTAGCGGTAAGGAGTTCGCTTATGACCTCGTAATGCGAGATCGGGTGCATCCCTTCACAAAAGGCGTTGACACTCGGCTGAATCTTCGGGTTAACCCACAGCGCCGGTCTCTCAAGGGCATCCTCTTGCTGTTCATCAATCCCTATGTAGCGGGTGCCAGGGACTCTGAGCTATTTCAACCCCGACATCACCAAAGTGAAGGTCACAGTCAACGGGTCCCAAACAGGATCTACAACGAGGGCATCAGTGGTACTGACATGTGGAGAGAGATAACCGGCATTTTACCCCACACACGGACGGCAGGCCTAACATGAACTTGACCAAATATCTCACAGGCAACAAGTTTGGTCTCTGGATTGACCTGCGGTCCATGGCAGACACAGCCCTGCACGGCAACGGCCAACGGCTCGTCAACACACAGGATGGCGTGCAACTCGAGATCGAACGAGACGGCAAAGGCTCGGGAACCGCAAACTGCCACATCTTCACCATCTCAGACTCACAGATGAACATCATGGCAAGCAGCTGGAATCTGTACAGTACTAGTAACACACAACACACGCATATATACCATGGCCACAAAACACAAACCACAAACAAGATCAACTTCTATGCCAAGCCGGCTCCCTGCCATCCACCGGACCATTATCACACAATGAAATACAAAGACTTCTGGCAAAGGCCCCTCCCCACCAGTTTGCAAACCAACTAATATAGCGGTTGGTTATGGACCCAAGAAAGCTGCCATTCAACGCACTAATCGTGGGCCCCACTAACTCTGGCAAGACACAGTATCTTCTCTCCCAACTGCGAGGCCCCTTTAGGGGTTGTTTTGATTACATCGTTTTATTCTGCCCCACATTTGTCAAGAACAAGACATACGATGGCTTCGTGGACCGCGATCCGCACATCTTCGTGATTGTCTGCCAACAGCATGAGATCGAAGACTGGTTGAAGCTGGCGAGCTTCTTTTTCACATGCACCAACACTTTATTCATTCTCGATGACTGCGCCGCCTCCAAAGATGTCAAAGGCCGCACGAGTCAGCTGGTCAATCTGGGGTTCAGCGCAAGGCATGACGGCATATCCGTGTGGGTCTTGACCCAGCAGATCACCAGCATTGCCAAGCCATATCGTGATAACATTGCAGCGATCGTGCTCTTTTACACGCCCTCCAGCAAGACCACCAAGGCCATCTTCGAAGACTATGCCGGCGAGCTCTCCCATGAGGAGTACAAAGAGCTTATTGCAAGGCTCAAATCCCGCAAGTTCTCCCACCTGGTTTTCTCTCTTAGGCACCCGTATGGAATTGAGTACAAAGTTTAAACACACATATATACACATGAATGCGCCAACCAGCCTACACAACTGTGTGTGCTTTCACAGCTTTTGGATGAATTGCACAAACACACATTGATGCGCAAAACAAAATTATCAAAGCCGCTGGTGAGGAAGATCTGCGCCTCATGCTTCTCAACAGATATCCATTGCGGTTGAATTCTATGCCAGACACCACGGCGGGGCTTATACGGGAGCTTGAAACCCTTTTGCCAGACATCAAGAGAATTATTGAAAAATAAAAAAAACACATATGTATACCCTGATGATGGCAGAAGCCGCTGAAGACCAGGTCAACTTGGACGAAGTAATGCAGATGCTGGAGGCCACCCCTGGTACCGCACCTCCCACAGGGCTAGTTGGTGACAATGCATTCCTGCCAAACGGGAGAGTCTTGCAATCCTTGTTTCAACTGGGAAGGCAAAGAAGCTATCGGCGTGCAGCTCACACTACGATCATGTGGCGCGGTTGTCAGACAAGGACGTTGAGAAGTACTGCAAAAGGTACGAGGCCTAAGTCGGCAACAAGACGACCGAATCCCTAATTGATTCCGCCATCATGCTCGTGACCAAGGCGTTGGTATGGTGGTCCCGATTGATGATGTCAAGGTGTTGCAGCAAGAACTCAAGAACAACTACATCATCAACCTGGAGCTGGCAAAGCTTGCTGGGGGTCTTGCCCTGCGATGCGGACGATGGCTGGCGCTTGCCAATGCTGCTCTCATCACAACAAACCGCATCAAGTTTGACCGAGAGACTGACAAGGCTTATTTGATAGAATTGGAAGATCAATCCACACATCCAACCAGAGACAGTGAAGGTTATCCCACTTGAGGGCTTTGATGAAGTTGGGCTGGGACCTGTGCTGACCTCACAGGAACCTTGAAGGAACCTGGCTGGAACCTAGCTGGAACCCTGACAGCACACTTATCACAAGATAAAATAAAAATCATATATATACCCACGATGGCCACACCACTCGAGACGATCCCTGAAGAAACTCAAACTCCAACACCTGCACGTGTTACCTCTGAGACCCCGAAAACAAAGCCCGCAACAGAAAAGAACCCCGGCCGCGTTGCTTCTGGCAAAAGGCTAGCAGAACGCAACCGCCTGGCCCGTGAAGCAAAGAAAAAGGCTGAAGCACAAAAGCCTGCACCCTCAACAAGTGAAAACAATTCTGCAACAAGTGACACAACAAGTGGCACAACAAGTGACAGCGACAGCAACTCGATCTTTTATATTCTGGGGGTTGCAGGGTTGGTTGTCTCTGCTGCTGGTGTTTATTACCAACGCGAAGCCATAATGCAAAGGTTCGGACGCAAATCAAACACACCAGCAACACCAGCAACACCAGAAGCCACACCCACTGCAACGCCCCAATCTCGAATTCCGGTAAGACAAGGAATTTAAAAAATGGAATAAAAAAACAAAAACATATATATACTGACCATGAATCCTTTCCAGGAGGCGATGACTGGTGCTGCAATCGGAGGCGTGTTTCTTGTTTGGGGCAAACTTAGCGTGGCCGCCTTTCAAACAGTTTACAGATTGGCAATGAACAGGCACAACGAGCTCGAGTATGTGTACGTGTATGTGTCCGAGACCGAGGCCGAGGCCGAGGGCGAGCCCGAGGAACCCCAATGCCGATACCGAGGCCGAGGTCGAGGTCGAGTCTGAGTCAGAAAAATAAAAAATCATATGTATACTGGACACAAACCATGTCTGACAACAAGCTTGTGAAGTCTATCCTCGACGCCGCAACAATAACTGGCCTTGTCACCGGTATTGGTTGGATTGGTAAAAAGACCATCAAAGAAAACTTCACTGCCGACCCCAGTGCAAGCTAAATGAACTACGTCAAGTTCACAGCCGTCATGGCTGGCAGCATCGCGCTGAAGAAATATCTCGAAGATCAAAAAATCCTCCCAGACAACATGTAAAAAAACATATGTATACACACGACCACAATGGCTTCGATTGCAATAATGGCCCTTGGCGCTGTTCTTAATGCGGCCGCTTTCACTGGCGGCAATTATCTCGCGAAATATCTATCTGGTGATAACGGAAAGGCAGCAATGGATGAGAAAATCCGACATGACCACGCCCTGGAACAATACCAAGCGGCTTACGCCAAATACCAAAAGGACCGCACCAAGCTCCTCGACTGGATTGCAGCCAACGATCGGATTAAACACCAAGCTACAATTAGCTGCAAAACTGTTGAGACACTCTGACAAAAAACACTCACTTTTTATAAAAAATGATGCCTCAAAAAACGAAAGAACAATATATTTCCCTCACAACCCCCCCACCCCCGTTCAATGTTGTTAGCCAAAGTTTTGGACATGGCGCCGGTCACAAAACAACATTGATGAGGGGGAGGGGTAAGGAAAGGTAGCAATGGTGCACTTCTTCAAAAAAAGCACTTGTGAATGAAAGTGTCTCAACTACTTTTGCAGCTAATTGTAGCAAAAACTTCCAAACCACTGACCAAGCCCTGGTCTTGTATAATCAGATGCACCAAACACAACCAGATAAACAAATCAAAGACTACAAAGAACCTGTCTTCTCGGACTTCTACAAGCCCAGCCCACAACAGCAGAATGGTGAACTTGTGTTCATTGGAGGCACCCTGCTTGCGGGTGGGTATGCGGCTTATCGCTTTCTGTAAACAAACATATATATACCCCCCTATGGAGGCGAAACTCTCAAAAATCTATTACAGTCCGAAAGGGTATTGGAAAGGTCTTGCCGCTGTGAAAAAGCTAGCTGCAGCAGCCAAGGTCTCTGATGATGTCGCAAAGAAATGGCTGGTCAAACAAGCCCTTTGGCAAGTTTACCTCCCAGCGCCACGCCATATCCCTCGACCCAAGTTTTGATGTCTCATCACCCAATGCAGTGCATCAAGCGGATCTTCTCTTCCTACCCCACGACAAACTTCCCCGCGGGAGAAAGGTGTACAAATACGCATTAACCCTTGTTGATGTGGCTAGCCGTTTCAAAAGCGGCAGAGCCCTTAACTTCGAAAGAGTCTGAAGAAGTGGCTAAAGCATTTGCGCGGATTTACAGACGAGGGCCTTTGAAGTGGCCTCAACTCTTGCAAGTTGACCCTGGGAAAGAGTTTATGGGGGCTGTGACAAAGACCATGGAAAACAACAAAACGGCATTCGTCGCGGGCGGGTTGACATCCACAGAGGCCAAGCAATTGTGGAGAGATTCAATCGCACCCTGGCTGAAAGACTGTTTGGTTATCAGTATGCCGTTGAAATGAATATGCCCTCTAGTCGTTCGACTGCTTGGGTTAAAAGATTGCCAGAGGTTGTCTCGGCCTTGAACAATGAAGTAACAAGACTCACTGGCAAGAAGGCCGCTCAAGCAATCAAAGAGAAAGCCGTTTCTTCCAAGCCCTCGACACCATATGCTAGGCCTGTGGGGGTGAATGAAAAGAAGCTCCCTCCACGGGTGAGTGTGAGATATCTTTATTATCCCGGTGAGCTAGAAGGCGGTGGGAGGCGTGCGACTGATCCGATCTGGTCTTTGAAGGTCTACAACAATTGAGAAGGTTGTCACCAAGCCAGATGCGCCTGTCGTATATTATCTCTACGACGGCCCCAAGAGAGGGTTTGTTCGTGAGGAGTTGATGGTTGTGCCGCCGGGCACTCAGTTGCCCCCAGCTGGGTTGTGAAACTCGATTGGTTCTGTGTGGATACCGTCTGGCAGCACCCAACGCTTGTCGTAATAAGCGGAAAGGCCCAGCTTGTGCTGCTGGTATGTGAACATGGCCCTTTGTGCATTCGAAGCCCCTGTTGGTGGCCATGTCCCTGCCTCCCTGCAAGGCTCTTTCGTACCTTTCCCAGCGAAGCTCGTTCTGCTTCTTGTTGACGCCCTTGGAGGACATCTTGGCCTCTCCGTTAGCCTCGTTTTCTACGTAATAACACTTGCTGCACAGGGCGATGGCCCGTGTGCCTTCCTTCTCAAGCTTAAACAAGCCCGGCTCTCTTCCGGTCCACTTGTCCCACGCCAACCAATTCTTCTTCTCCGCCTCGAACTGGTCACGAAGTTCGGGCGCACGGCCTCTTCCAGAGTGTCGTGAGCAAGAGCGAAGTACATGCTGTCCGTGTCCATCTGGATGAGCTCGAAGTCGCGCCTGTCGATGAAGTAATCTGGGAAGTCGTAATAGAACTCCAGCATGCGGAGCTTGGAAAGTTGGTACACAACAATGCCCACTTGAAAGGGGCGGTCGATTGTGACCTTTGGCTTGCGCAGCTCGATCTTGTAAGCATCTCCGATCTCTTCGAGGTCATCGAACAAGGGGGAGCGGAGGTTCTTGTCGACCTCGTCCTCGTCAGTTGTGTACATCGTTCTTGTCTGGCGCTCCACAGCTTCGATGAACTTGCCGTAAGCGGCGTTGCCAAGAAGCTTGAACACTTCAGCAAGCAGTACCTTCTCCCTGTCAGCGTCGCCTTTCCTTCGGTTGTCGGCTACCTCGCGAACGAACCAGTCGAAGAGCTTTTTGGGTATGTAATCGATCGTGCGGTAGATTGCCGTGATCTTGAGCCCGATGTTGAGATACCACTTCAAGAGGGGTGCATAGATCAGCATCTTTTTCGCTGACAACACACCCAGAAGCTTTTTCTGGCCGGGAAAGCGGGTTCGGCCACTTTCTTGGAGGTAATCGTGCATATGCTGTGGAACAAATTCGTCAGACACTGCTTGGTTGATGAAGAGCGGTGGAAACTCTTCGAACTTCTCCCACAACTCTTGTGGGACTTCGATGTCCACTTCCGCAAACCCGAACCACCTGCCTGTATTCAGATTCATTTTTGATAGATCTCGCTGCCAACACCGGGAAATTGTAATTCACAACCTTCTCTTTACCACAGGGCATCTCCTGCAGCATCGTGCTTGGGTAAAAGGAGTTAGCGTCGAACCTCACAATCCGTTTCGTGAGGGGGGCTAAGTCGTATTTGTGAGAACGGATGCGGGTTTCACCGCGCACGTGTTTGCGGGTGAAGACCAGGCTTGGCCCGCCAACAACAGCCCCCTTCAGCATAGCGTAAGCTTCTGGGTCGGGGGCGTATAGTTTTGGAGCATTGCGCCCTCCTCTCAATGAGCCTCGCAAGACGTATTGCATTGATACTCCTGGCAAGGAGACCGCGTCTTTGAAGATGTCCACCCCGAGGCCCGTATAAAAGTCCTTCATCGTTTGGAGAGCTTCGAGGAAGGGAGACACGTCTAGATTGTTGTAATACTCCAGCCAGTCTCCGAATGTCTTCATACCTTTCTCGCGGAAGATGCGATTGCATTCTTCGTGCTCTTTGGGAGAAAGAACGAAGGCGTTTTTGAGTTGTGAGTACCAGCACTCGTGTGGAGGAAGCCCCGGGTAATCCAGCTTGTCAGCGCTGTCAAACCACTCGTATGGGAGCCAGGACTTGGTCTGTGTCGCTCCATACGTCTTGACCCACTTGTCGTACGTGATGCCTGGGGCCAAATAATTCATGATGTCCAAGAACTTGTAGCTGGGAGTGTTGATGAACATGATGCGGCCGGCCCTCTTTCTCCGCGGCGAAGACCCCGTTCTCTTGAGCGAAATGAGAAACAAAGTACTTGCGGATAAGCTTGAGGTCGTAATGGCCTGAGTTGAACCCGACCACAGGAACTTGGTTGCACCATTTGTCGATGAGCTTGAGTTGCTTCTCAGGAAGATTCTCAAGGTCTGGGGGCATGTATTTTGCAACCACATCCTCTCGGATGGCTGAGGCCCGCCACTCCAGGGAGGCATAAAACAGCCCGATAAGCTCGTCAGGATCTTTGGAGCAAATGTACTCAGGCTCAGGGTGCAACGTGTCGGCAATGGAGACTGAGATGGGCACATGCTCGCTTTCATAAGAGAGATCGCGTGTCGGGCGAGCTGCCTTGGTCTTGTCCTGGTACGCTTCGAAGTCGTAGACGATCGCGTGGGGATATGTTTTGTTTATTTTCTGTGGGCAACGATCATTCCGCCAGGGGGAAGGCTTTTCGTGTTCCCACCTTTCCACCACGGTGTACCCAGCGTCTCGAAGAAACTGAGTTCGTTGCAGAGTCTTTTGATAAGCAATCGTCCTTGTGATTGCGTTGCCCCTTCGGTCAACATGAATCGCTTCGAACCTCTGCTCAAAGTGGGGGTAACATTCCTCGCAACCGTGCCAGTGACAACCGTGGAACTGAAAAACTGTCTTGCTTTCTGGGTGATAGCCGTCGACTGGAGACCCACAAATATAGCTCTCACCACCATGGCCGCATCTGTGATGGTGGATGTGAATGCCACGCTGCTTCGCCTCCCACTCCAGCCAGCACACCCCCTTGACACCGAAACCACCTTCTGGGTAAAAGGCTTTCTCAAAAGCTGACTCCGGAGGGAGGACACGTTTCCCGGGGCAGAGATTTTGGTTTGGCCACGAGTACACGTCTTGGAGTGGCGCTTCAAGCTATCAGCCCGTGTGAACCTCCCACCGCACTCGCCACAAGTGTAATTGTTTGTGACTTTATTGATATTGGTGATCAAGAAGGAGTGGCCCTCATGAATACCGACAGTCATGGTTGGAGTGCCCACCTTGTCGTAATTCGCAGGGGTGTGAGCTAAAATGAAGTCACCATTGGGGAGAACAAGATATGCGGCAATTCCTTGCTTGAAATGCCTTTCGATTTTGGAGAAGTGCCGCAAATTTAGCTGGCCTCGAAGCCCCGGATAAACTGCGAAGAAGCTTTCCGCGAGTTCTCTGGTTCTGCGAGTGTTGTAATCTCTACGAGCGCCCCAATGAACAGCCAAGCAACGAAAGAGACAAAGATTGTCGTTGAAATTGTCAAGGGCAATGACTTCTCTTTTGTTGCGAATCCAATCAGGAAGACGTCCGAGACCTATTTGCAAGGGTTGTCGATCCAGCACGACTTTAAGATCAAGCAGGACAGTGCGTTCGTAAACCCATTTGGTGTCAGGCCTGTTGAGTCTTGCATTTTGAAGACGAAACTCTTCCTGGGATTGCAACCACTGTCGTGTCTCGGAAAGAGTGGCTAGCCAACGACTGTTGTGGTTGTTTTGATAAAACTCTCTCAACTCCGCGGTTTCAGTGTTTCGTAACTCGAATGTGAAGCGTAAATTGATTGTGTGTCGTGTGTGAACATTTTGCTTGATTTTGTTCAAAATTCTGGCGACAAGAGAGTTTTCGAGATCGTTTACAAAGCGGAACCGGAGTGTTCGTCTGCCGTGTTCAACCCATCGGTCAACCCGATCATAGATTTGAACAAGTTGTTCAAAATCTAGCTCCTGCGGGTTGTTTTGAGGTTCGACCTCAGCATTATTGTCGTCGGCAGGCTCGATCCGCTCGAGATTTCGGGCCTGTTCGTCCAGCCAGGCAATCAGCTCGCGTTGATCGGCATCACGTCGTCTTCGTTGCCGTGGTTGTGCCATCGTGGTATATACAAGGGTTTTGGATTTCTCCAATTGGTTATGCCTCGCTTGCCGTTGCGGGCAGGCTCGGGAAAAACGCATTTGACCCCCTCTTAAGGGGTTTGAGGACGGGTATCCCGAGTAGTTATTAGAGTGGCGCGTCAAATACGGTTTTTTAAACCCCCTAAATAAGCGGGCCGAACGCGTGAGGCCCGCTTATTTAGGGGTTTAAAAAACCGTATTTGACCGCCACTCTACTAACTACTATATATATAGTGGCAAAACTGTTATACTATACTAGTTTAAATAATACTAATAAGATTAATAAAAACACTAACTTACATCATAATATCCTATATACCCCATAAAAATTTAGCTTCAATCATAGATGCGTGCTATAGAACCAGAGGATCTTTTTTTGTGCGAGAGCTCTTTTGAAAGCAGTTAAACTACTGAGTTCTCGTATTTTGTTGGGAAGCTCATTCCAGGCAATGGCACCAAGTATTATCAGACATTATCAGTAAAAATGTATGGAGCGGCCATCTTGGTGTACCACTTCAGTACACCAACATGGTGGCCAAAACTTCAAAGTCATAATTACGCAAAAAATCTTATGATATCACTAAAGATTTGATTCACTATATGTTACATTAAATTGGCTTATAAGCATCTATAATGCAAAAATAATTTTCAACTGGTTCAATGAAGGATTGTAACACTGGTATCTACATACCATGTTAGAAACAGCTTTATAGGATGTAAAGTTTAGATTTTTTTATTTTTATGATGTCATGTGCAAGCCAAGAATAAGCTAGGACTAAATTTTTGTCTTCGGAAGTTTATATTTTAAAGGGATATTACTTTCTTTTCAGAGAAATAGAAAAAGAACTCTTTCCATGTTTGAGAAGATTTGAAATGGCCTTTTATGCATACAATCCAGTGAGTATGGCGTCCTAAAAAATCTGAAGGTTTATAATTCCCCATGCATATAATATAAGAACTGCTAATAATTTTATTTGTTTCCTTAAAGTTATGGTCAGTCAGAGCATGAGAAGTATCTCGATCGCTAAACTATAAACATTAGCAAACAACGGAGAAAATTGGCCTGCGAAAACAGCCGCCTGTCATCTCTCCCGAACGCCCCAGCGGCCGGGAGCGATGAGAGGCAGCTGAATGCACAGGCTAGGAGATAAGGGCCTGCTTCTCAGAGTCCTGTTTACTTCAAAGGCAGTGGACCGAACGAGATACGAGGGACGACTTGAGAGTTACGAGAACGTAGCCTGAGAAGAAAAAAGAAGAGGTCATGTTGCTTTATACTCTTGCGCTCTTTGTAGCCACGCTTGTTCATCGTTCCACTCTTGCTCTTGATCCACTGTTTTTGAAAAACAATTTGGACTGTAGTCGCACCCCAGTTTTTTCGCATTTGCTTTGCATTGCTTCCCATTACGAACTCCTCTTTGCTTTCCATTGCAGCTCGCTGGAGGACTGTTAACGGGAAAACATCGCTATGAAGATAAAGATAGCGGCAAGATTCAGCATGGTCGTTATGCCGGAACTGGTCCATGGGCTGATGTGTAAGTGCTTTGAATTTCTTTAGGTCAAATCGATTGTATGTCTTTTTTCACCTTAGTTACGTTATGAAACTGAACCAACCTTTACAAATCCCACAGCACCAAACACATATACCTTTTGCGTACCTTTTTTGTATTCCACAGGTACGTAAAGCGGTTTTGGAAGAAGCCATTGTTTGATTCACTTGACAGACTCAGAGAAACGTTGGATCGTGTTTATGGTGACGGAAAAGTGAGTTTAATTGACGCGTCTCTTCGGTGGATGTACCATCACTCCAAAATGGACGGTGCGCATGGAGGTACGTGAAACGTCTGTCAACTTGTTCTTTGGTTTCCTTTCTCTTTGTTTGTTCAAAAAGATACAAACCTTATAGACTCTCTGTCCTCTCAAGGATACATATAGAGTGTTTTCACTGACGTCATATCAAAATTCAGAAGCAGTTTTCGATTCTAAAATGTTTATGGAATCGTAGAGAGCTTAAAACTACACATCTGGGCCAAATTTTGAAGCGCAAGAGCGTTTCATTCAAGAGTTATAGGCGAATGAGTATAGACATTTTTAGTAAGAAATGTATGGAGCGGCCATCTTGGTGTCCCACTTAGGGACACCAACATGGCGGCCAAAAATTTAAAGACTTTAAAGTCTTAATATAACACCAAAAATCTCATCACAAAATATTGTATTCACTATAAGAGGCATGAAATCGGCTTATAAGCATCTATAATTCGTTAATAACTTTCAACTGGTTCAATTTTGTTTATTTTCACGGCTTATCTGAAATAGCGTGACGAATTGCGTGACACATTTACAACCTTTCTAAATCGAAAACGAAACATCGTTAAAACCTGAAACTTTTTGTGAAAGATTATAACATTGGTTTCCACATACCATGTTAGAAACAGCTTTGTAGGATGTATACTATAGATTTTTTAATTTTTATGACGTCATGTGAAAACACTCTATAGTTGGGTGAGCGAAACACGGAAGAACGCACAAAAATCGCCAGCAGCGAGGGTTTCTCTTTCCCATGTTTACAAAAGCCCATCTCAAACGGCTATGTAACCAGTATCAGATTGTGGTTAACAAGTACTTTGTTACCGGGGATATTAAAGGCCCACCTTCACCCAAAATGCTCTGCGCGCCGTGATCACTTTCTGTGCCGAATTTCGTGTAACACGAAATTCACGCTTGAATGCGTGCAACCAATCAGATCACGCGTATGAACAATGGAGCATTTCAAAACAAAAACAAACGACCGCAACGTCTTTTGGGTGAAGGTGGGCCTTTAACCCACAATATTTATTCTTTTGTTCCATGCTCCGACTGACTTAATCAAATACTGAAATAGAAAGATGAAAATTTAATTTAACTACAGTCAAACCTCCGTGTGTAACCACCACCTCTCCAAAGCGACCGCTTTAACAAAATTATATTTTTTTTCCGGTCAAATCACTAGTTATATATCAAACATGAGACACAGTGTTTCATCAGATTTCCAAACACCGCGAAGTGGGTTGAAAAACGAGGCGAAGCTGAGTTTTTTTTAACCCACTTCTAGGTGTTTGGAAATCCGATGAAATACTGTGTCGAATGTTTGATATTACTTTTCAAACAAAATGATTTTAGAAGGAGAAATTAAGGATGCAACCCTGGTGATTTGAATTTTCCTATTGTTTTTAACCTCTGGTAAACAACCACTCGCCCATATTTCGATGTCACTACAGACGCAAATTGAATCATGTGTTACAGTACAATTCCAATAAAACGTTAAAATATTTTGCGCTGATAGGTATTACTACAGGTTTGTATGATTCAAAGTTAAAGGGACACTGTCACCTATTTTTAGTATCACTTTGAAAAGCCAAAAAACATATTTGTTTCAATGGAAACCTTAAACCAGTTTTGTTAACAAATACTCTATCAGTGCACAGAAACTAGTAATCGTTTATCGTTAATCGTTAGTCGTTATCTTTGGCTGCGGATGGCCAGGATGGAAATGGATTGCAACTTGAAAAATTGGCCAATTTTTTCAAGTTCCTCCCAAGAGTCGTGGAAAAATCACAGAAAAACTTATTATGGTTTGTTCTTCCTTGAAGAAATCACTTGATATTATCTTCTTGGTGTTCTAAAAGCAATTTTATGTTTGAGCAAAGGTACTTTGTCATATATTTAGTGTATTTTGACCAAAACACAGCAAAATCTGTGTGACAATGCCCCTTTAAAACCCCCTGCCTTGTCTGACCTCTTGTAAGCGACCACCTTGGCTTTGTATTTTGGGTTGTCGCTTGTGGGAGGTACGACTGAAGAGAAACAAATGCAGTGGAGAACCTTCTGTGGTGTTTTCAGACGCCGTTATTATTGGAGCCTCATCTGTCAAACACTTGGAAGAGAACCTCAAGAGTACAAAGAATGGTCCCTTGCATGAAGGTGGGTTTAACACATTGATCGATCAGTTAAAAACTTCGGTTGTTCACTCGCTAGTTCTCTGAGAACTGTGCATTTTTACTCGTCAGTTTTTTTCTCGCTTCAAGGTTCGAAGGTTAAAGGTTGGAAGCGGAGGGGGGGGGGGGGGGGTTGTAAGCTCATTAAGCGAAAGTGTTCAATTTCCTGCCGGCAGCTGGTAGGCAGACTAATAGGATCGACTCCGGCCTGGACCAGCTTCGGAGTTAAACCGAGTGAGTAGGAAGGTAACTAACTACTCTTGCAAATGGCTAGACATTCGCGTGGGGACGAAAAAGAACCATTAAGGACGAAACAAATCCTGTCTGTGACTACCCTCAGAAACATTTATTCGTTTATGGGTTGTGTGCGAGACAAGATCAGCACCGGACTGATATCACCTGTTTGGGGCGCTTCTACCAGCTGATGGTATTCCAGCGTTTGGCAGATCCAGGAAGACCCCCCCCCCCCCCCCCTTATCTCGTAAGGCTTGAATGGCCGAACATTGTTTCAGTCTCGCAACATATGCATTCCGAGTCCCCTCCCTCCTCCCTAATTCATCCACCACCCCCCCCCCCCCCCCCCCCCCCCCCCCCCCCCGTTACGATGGAGTCTGGATGCGCTACTGTCCTATTCCTTTATGCACGCACTGTATGAAAAAATATAACATAGCACTATGGCGAAAAAATTCACTCCACCTTCATGGTTTGCATAACCTCATCTAAAAACATAGCCACTTAGAACGTGCGTACTATACAAAATATCACATATCTTGCGTTTGGTATTTTAAAGAAATCATTTTTTATGTTTCTTTTTCTGCAGATGTTGTCAAAGTATTCGAAGAGGCCTGGGGCGAAATTGAAGGCATCTGTCCCTTGTATTTCCGCTGAATCGAGCATTGAAGCTCAACGTTGGTTAATATTTGTTTCTCGCGAAGCCAGAAAAAAAGAAACAAAATCCATCAGAAATATAAGAATTAAAGTTGATCAACGTTTTGATGTATCCGGCGACATCATTTTTAACCAAAGGCATTTTTGTTAATGAGCTAGCGCTCGCGTGTTTGATTAATAAGTCAACTAGTAGTAATCATACCTCGTAGTACGTAGTACCTCAGTTTCAGCCATTGTTGAAAGGGGCTATGTCACGAGATATGTCACGCAGGCAAAAACGTCGGGCCGACGTCAAACAAATTCACGCTATCGCCGTGGAATCGGGCAAAATCCTTCAATTCTGCCGTGCTGTGTACCCCGAAAGGTCTCAGATTTTTCCGACATAAATAGTATATTTGTCTTGATTTAATTTCGGTTTATATTTCTCCGATTCTGAAATGATACGCCTCAGTACTTGGTGTAATATCCACAAGGATTTTACCAACTAAATAAATGTAGATATCTCAATGTCTGGAAGTTGCATTCAGCATATGTTTAATCAAGATGGCGCAGATTTGGTACCGACACTTTTCTCGATTCGTTCCGCCTAGACGACGCGCTAAGCATGCTGGATACTATTGTGACGTTTCAAGATGGCGCAGATTTGGTTCCGACACTTTTCTCGATTCGTTCCGCCTAGCCGACAAGATTAGGAAGCGTCTCCTTCGTCGACGCCATTAATTGGCGTTAAGTGTCGGTTTTCGGGCTTTCCTTTTTCATTTTTAACCAAAGCAAACTTACGATTTTACATAGTATAAACTAGTAGTAATCATAGATTATAGTGCGTCTCCTTATCCCGTGGCACTTCGTCTTGACCTAGTACCTCAGTTTCATGAATTAATCCAGCCACTGTTTAAAAGGGCTATGTCGCGGGATATGTCACGCAGGCAAAAATGCCGGGTCGACATCAAACAAATTCACGCTATCGCCGTGGGATCGGGAAAAATCCTGCCGTGCTGTGTACTCCGAAAGGTCTCACTACAGATTTTTCCGACATATAAATAGTATATTTCTCTTGATTTCATTTCGGTTTAATATTTCTCCGATTCTGAAATCATACTCCTCAGTACATGAACTAATACCGGAACCGGAAATGAGAAATTTCTGAGAAAGTCTGAAAAAGTGCTCCCTTGATAAACTTCTTGGAGACCGCGTTAATGGAACATGAAATCGACGATTAAGTCACGCAACATTCAACGTGAATTTCGCAGGATTTTTCGGATAAAGTTACAACTACCAGTTGCAAGTAGGACACAAGACTGTTGAATATAATTCCTTTATTAGCTAGACAAATTTTAGTCACAAAACTGCGAAATCTTTAGTCGCAAATGCGCCCGATACAGGCGCAATTTCGAGCACTGTAAAGTTAATCTGCGTTCGCCTGGCGCGGCCGGTCAGTGAATTATTGCTACAAGACATACAGCGAATTGCACCGTACCGTAGAACATCGCGAAGAACGACTTCGGTATTTAGGTGAAAGCTTCCCAAATCAGGCAGAGAACCACAGCAAAATCAAGATAGAACATTCAAAAGTAGGCATTGAAATATTGAGCCGTACGATTCCAAAATCGGGAAAATATCCGAAACTAAATCAAGACAAATAGATTATTCACATGTGACATTTCGGAATATGATGCCTGATTTCCACGCGCTGGGAATGCTGGATACTATTGTGACATTTCAAGATGGCGCAGATTTGGTACCGACACTTTTCTCGATTTGTTCCGCCTAGACGACGCGCTAAGCATGCTGGATACTATTGTGACGTTTCAAGATGGCGCAGATTTGGTACCGACACTTTTCTCGATTCGTTCCGCCTAGCCGACAAGATTAGGAAGCGTCTCCTTCGTCGACGCAATTACAAGACCTAATGGTCAGGAGGCTTTACGTTATGATGGTATAATCATACCGAGCGGCTTTAAGTAATGAAGGTTTTTCTTGGTGGTCACGTTTTGTGATAAATTATCACCCTAAAGGCCCTGTCACACTATTGCGTATTAAAGAAACGTATGAGTTGCGTATGAAAATTCATAAAATAATTTTCATACGCACAAAATTCCCTTGAAAATACAGCGTATGACCAGCGTACCTGACTTACGAGTAACGCACCTCTGGCGTAACTCTCGCGTATCATTCAGCGTATGCCTAGCGTATGTTTAGCGTATAAACCATACGTCCGAATACGCACAAAATTTTTAAGCATGCTTAAGAAACATTTTCTGCCTCGCCGTATGCCAGCGTATGCCACCGTATACGACCCTGCTTGAAACGTATACAACCTATGCCGAACGTACCCCTAGCGTATGTCAGCGTATACCAGCGTACGAGTGATATTTTTCATACGCTGGCATACGCTAGTACGATACGCAATAGTGTGACAGGGCGATAATGTATGTACCAAAACTGTTGACAAGTGAATCTTAGGAGTAGAAAACAGGCGGGGAGGGGGGGATACTCTCATATATAAACTATATAGGTATGTGCCGCTGTGAAGGGTATGGTTTTCAAGCAGTTTAGTCTGGGATAGGGTATAGAAATCAGAGAGGTTTTGTCTAGAATAGGGTATCATTGACCGGGAAACTGATCAGTGGTATGAAGAATTAAGTCTAGAATAGGAATTGAAACTCGGAAGAGAATGAGCCTTCCCTAAACTGAAATAAAATCATCGCGGCGACAAATAATTAACGTATATTGGACTGTAATAGTGATACAGTTCTAAAAATAGCAAGTCTGAGATTGAGTAGGGATTTTCGGTGTCTAGTCTAGTATAGGGTTGCAAAATCTGCTGAACATGGTCTGGTATAGGGTAAGGGTATCAGAGTCCCAGCGGCACACCCCCACCCAGAAATATCAAATATCACCCCCTCAAACAGGGTCCTTAATTACATGAATGTATTTCTACGGTTGTTTGGAGTTCTTTGAACAGGGATTTTCTATTTTTATTAGACTAACTCATGGAAATTGTTATCAAAGTGTTTAAAGAGGCTTGGGGCGAAATTTAAGCCGGTTGTCCTTTGTATTTCCGCCGAACAGGCCATCGAAGGCTCATTAAGCATATCAGACAACGTTCCTTGATATTTGTCTTTGTCGAAAAAAACACCAGCAGAGAGATATATATATATATATATATCTGCTGGTGTTTTTTTCGACAAAGACAAATATCAAGGAACGTTGTCTGATATGCTTAATGAGCCTTCGATGGCCTGTTGGCCTGTATATATATATATACAAAGCCCAGATTAGCAAACCATCAAATCAATCAGAAGAAATTGATAACAACTTTAATTGCCGAAACAAGAATTCTTGCCCACTTGAAGGAAATTGTAATGACCGGAACATTGTCTATCAAGCAGAGGTCGCGACTCCACAGACAAAACAAACATACATCGGACTGTGTGACACGACATTTAAGGAACGCTACAATAACCACACATGTTCTTTCAGGAACGAACGGTACAAAAATGTAACCGAGCTTAGCAAGTACATATGGAGTCTAAAGGAACGGAAAATCAATTATCAAATTAAGTGGAGAAAAGTAAAGCATGCTAGGTCGTATTCAAATGTCAACAAAAAATGTAATCTTTGCCTTTGGGAGAAATATTTTATAATTTGTAAGCCGGAAATGTCGACACTTAATCATAGAAACGAACTGACATCGATCTGTAGACATTCTAAGAAATTCCTGTTAAATACCGCGTTTACCTAATATAGATTTACCTGATCGTTTAGCGCTTTTGCCGTCCAATTACATCTCGGCATGTCACGCTAGTAAGCATTGCCCTCATTTTCAAATTTGTATATCTTTACATGTAACCGTTATTGTTGTCAGTTGCCTGATGATTGCTTCATTAGAAGCATGAAACTCCGAGTAGCGATTAAATGTTTTTGAACTAGTCCGACTCCAGCAATTCATCTTTATATATATATATATATATATATATATATATGGGAATTATATAGTTCTTACTAAGATCTTTAAGCCTGTATAGTAATACAGCATTCCGTTTTGTCGATCAAATTAAAACGATTTCTTGTTAAAAAGGATAAAATTATTGGGTTTCTATTAATACAAAATAATATGTTTTGGGTTTTCAAAGTGATACTAAAAATAGGTGACATTACCCCATGGGGGGCCCCATGGGTCTTTATCACGCCCCGCCATTTTGTATAAAAACAAAAGATTTGCCCCCCAAGCCTCGCAGTGAAAAAGTTAAGAACGAGGTTAAGCAGGGGAAAACAAAGCATTTTATTCTCTTGGGAATCAACATGGTCGTCGCGTGATAAAGGCCCATTGTTGTCAGTTTTCTGGCTAGCCGAAGGTCCCTGGACACACAATAAGGGAGCTTAATCAACCATGACGGAGATACCAAGGAAAACGTCACTAGAAAAAAAGAATTCGCGCTCTTTTACACTACAGTCAACTCTCTCGTAAGCGACCACTCTCTTAAGCGACCACTGCTCGTAAGCGACCACTTTGAAGAGGAAGAGGAAGAGACTTGTATAGCGCACATATCACATGTTTCATGGCGCTTTACATACACTTATGGGAATGAGATCGGACGTCAGCTTATGTAAATAACCGTTTTGTTTCTCACGTCAAACACTGTTTCAAATTGATTATTCTCTTAAGCGACCACCTCCGAGCTTAAGCGACCACTTTGTAAATAACCGTTTTGTTTCTCACGTCAAATACTGTTTCAAATTGATTATTCTCTTAAGAGACCACCTCCGAGCTTAAGCGACCACTTTGTAAATAACCGTTTTGTTTCTCACGTCAAATACTGTTTCAAATTGATTATTCTCTTAAGAGACCACCTCCGAGCTTAAGCGACCACTTTTTCCTGCACCAAGGGTGGTCGCTTAAGAGAGAGTTGACTGTACTTTGCAATTGTTCCAATTTGTTCCAATTTGTTTAAGGTGCCTAAATGTTTATGCAGCGAGAAACTTTCAAGTTAAAATATCCAAAGGAGAATTAACCATCGCTTAGTGTTTACGTTCTGCACAAAACCCATCATGTGATCATTTTGATCAGGGAACTGCAAAGAAATGTACTAAAAGGAAAACGCAGGTGCAGAGGTATGTCGCCCGGGGTGGGGGGGGGGGACTCCCATATAAAAATGACAGGGGTGCTCGTCGGAAATTTTCGAAAAGCACCCTAAAAGGTACCAGAATGTTGTTTGATGGGCGTGGCTCAAATGAATTTTTACATACATACATACATACATACATACATACATATAACTTTATTTAAACTCGGTAAAATCATTCAGTATATAAAAAGTGACAATTATATCATTAAAAATATATATACACTTCACTTACTGTTTTACAAGGTTGCCGAGTGGGAAACCGATGATTGAAATAGTCGGTTTATTATGGCGTTATATCCCCGCCAAAATTCAAGCTTGTGTTTGCAACATTGTTGCTTTGAATTAATGCTCGTTTTTACAATGCAATATTCAACGTCTATAATTCAACATTGCGCATTCACGAATCAACATCCATATTTCAAATTCAAGCTTGTGTTTGCAACATTGTTGCTTTGAATTTATGCTCGTTTTTACAATGCAATATTCGACGTCTATAATTCAACATTGCGCATTCACGAATCAACATCCATATTTCAAATTCAGTATGCTTCGTTTGCATGCGACATTCGTCTGTGTGTGTTGCGGTGTATAGTGCGATATCCAACATTCTTGTTTTCCGTATTCACACACCAACATCCATATTTTAAATTCACCTTCCCTTCGTTTTAATGCGACATTCATGTCTTTCATTGCTATGTTGATGCTCGGTATGTGTGTTGCGGTGCAGAGTGCGATATGCTCGCAGCACACTGCAACATTCTTGTTAGACGTTGAACTTCACGCTTGAGTGAGCTGACCTTCAGATGGTAAGCCGCTGTACAAAACATGCGGGCTCAAAATAGTTGCACGTGCTTTCTCAGGTTGTTTCAGGCGAGACAATAGCGACCTTCAGATTGCACTACGAGTACGAAATCGAGTACGAGTACGACTTTGGAACTTCGAGATAATTGTATCCCCCGAATTGTAACTCTTTCCTGTTGCTGACTAACACATAAATAAACGTTAGGGATAAGATTGGTGTGATAATTAATTATATGAGACACACGAATTTGGTTTGAAAACTCGTACTCGTACTCAATCTCGTACTCGTAGTCCAATCTAAAGGTCGCTAGTGATGGCGGATAAGGTGAACCCTGCGAACACGTCTGCGAACGTCTACAGTACATATAGCCTATAATCTCCTGCTAGCCCTAAAGTCCATTGAACACAGCAGTCTACACCGAAGAGGTACCTGGATGTTCAAGACAAATTGAGAGTGAAAATGAAGAGAACGGCTATGACATACCGAGCTACCAAACTCCAACAGAAGATGCTAGTGGTCACGGTGACCGAAGCAAAGGCCATTCCATTCCAAAAATTACTTGGGGATCATTTCGGGGTCAGTGTGAAAAAAATGGGGATCATTTCGGGGTCGGGATCATTTCGGGGTCGATTTGGGGATCATTTCGGGGTCGGGGATCATTTCGGGGTCGGGATCATTTCGGGGGCTGTACAGAACGCAAAGCACTACATGAGCTAAAACATAACACTGAAATTAACCTTAAAAAAGCGGACAAGGGAAGTACCACTGTTGTCATGAACAAAACCGATAAAATACGAGAAGGACAAATCCAAGTCGATGATCAAAACAATTACAGTCCTCTCGCTGAACCCATGGTTAAAGAGACACATACCAAGGTGTCGCGTCTGATTTCAGAACTACACCAAAGAAACCACATTGATAATATGACAAAAAAAATGGCTGTTACAAACACCAAATCCACCAAGAATACACCCTCACAAAAATCCACAGACCAACCATCACAGGGAGACCAATTATCTCCGGTTGTGATGGACCTACAGAAAGAATATCATCTTTTGTTGACACATTACTTCAGCCTATATCGAAATCACAAGCGTCTTATCTTAAAGATACGACCGATTTCATAAAATTTATTGAGAAAACCAGAGTGAAAAGACGAACATTCCTTGTATCGATGGATGTCACAAGTCTATACACAAACATACCACAGGAACAGGCCAGTAGGAACGAATTTGAAAGTGAGAGGGCACGATCGACTGTTGTCGGCCGAGACCCCTTCAATATTTTCGACGGTTAAGTGGCAGTCTTCTTTTTTTTAATTTTCACCCGAAAAGTAGGGGGGGCACGGGCCTACCCGGCCCCCCCCCCTAATCCTACGGGCCTGAGGAAGAGGGTATTATTACAGCATGTACAGCATACGAGAACGTTTACAAAAGCGACCCTCCCATACCAACACATTTATATCCCAGAGAAATGCTTAGACTTATTCTCAAAGAAAGTTCCTTCCAGTTTAATGGAAAGAACTATCTGCAAATACACGGTACTGCCATGGGAACTAAAATGGCCGTTGCCTTTGCAAACATATTCATGGCGAACATTGAAACACAAATTCTAAGCAAAAACGTCTCTAAACCCACAGTTTGGAAGCGTTACATTTTGACGATATATTCTCAATATGGGACATCAGCAAACCAGATATTGTACAATTCATCGAACAAGCCAACTCTCATCACCCTACAATCAAATTTACAGCTGAAATCTCAGAAACTGAAACTACTTTTCTGAATAGTTATACACAAAGGCGAAAGATTCAAGGAACAATCTATCCTTGATATAAAAACACATTTTAAGCCAACGGAAACCTTTCAATATACAAATTTTACCTCTTGTCACCCGCCAAGTGTTAAAATAGGATTCGTGAAGGGCGAAGCCCTGAGACTTCTACGAACTAATTCTTCAAAAACCACTTTTGAGGAAAATATTTCAAAATTTAAAAAACGCTTGCTGACTAGAGGCTACCCAAATAACCTGGTAGAAAAATTCCTATCAGGAATAAAATTCACAGAAAGGGAATCGGCGCTTAGACAAGATAAACAAACTCGAAAAGACATTTTGCCTTTTGTTACACAATACCAACCATCAGTGCCAAACATCAAACAAGCTTTAATGAGAAAATGGCACCATATACAAAACCAACCACTCCTACGGCAAATTGTTAAAGAACCACCTATTAAATCCTTTAAAAAAGGAAAATCTTTAAAAGATACACTCGTTAGAGCAAAGATATAAAAGGTTCTCATATGTTTCACACCGGTAGAGATTGTGCGGCCTGTCAACCCTTGCTATTTCCTACTGTTGAGCCCGCATGTTTGTACAGCGGCTTACCATCTGAAGGTCAGCTCACTCAAGCGTGAAGTTCAACGTCCAACAAGAATGTTGCAGTGTGCTGCAAGCATATCGCACTCTGCGCCGCAACACACATACCGAGCATCAACATAGCAATGAAAGACATGAATGTCGCATTAAAACGAAGGGAAGATGAATTTAAAATATGGATGTTGGTGTGTGAATACGGAAAACAAGAATGTTGGATTGCGATGCAAGCATATCGCACTATACACCGCAACACAGACAGACGAATGTCGCATGCAAACGAAGCATACTGAATTTGAAATATGGATGTTGATTCGTGAATGCGCAATGTTGAATTATAGACGTCGAATATTGCATTGTAAAAACGAGCATAAATTCAAAGCAACAATGTTGCAAACACAAGCTTGAATTTGAAATATGGATGTTGATTCGTGAATGCGCAATGTTGAATTATAGACGTCGAATATTGCATTGTAAAAACGAGCATAAATTCAAAGCAACAATGTTGCAAACACAAGCTTGAATTTTGGCGGGGATATAACGCCATAGTTTATTTCCCTTTTAAATTGCCCTATTGACTTGATATTCCTTACATCTTGTGGTAAGGAGTTCCACAACTGAGCCCCGCTATAGCTAAAGCTACGCTTTAGATAATTGGTGCGTGGCTTGGGCAATGTTAGTTTACCGCACGAATTTCGTAAATTGTAATTTGTGCTTCGTGTATTGAATAAGTCCTGCAAGTACACTGGGGCTAATTTGTTGAGGGATTTAAACATCACAACTGCCTTTTGCTTTTTTCGCCTTACTGAGAGTGAATCCCATTTCAGCATTTCCAGGAGTACGTTGGAGCTTGTCTCGTAATTAGCCCTCGAAATCACCCTGGCTGCACGGTTCTGTAATTTTTGCAGTTTATCGCTCAGTTGGTTACTAAACCCATCCCAGACGGGGCTACAGTAATCGAGATGGGGCTGGATTAGGGCGTTATAAATTTGTATTGCAGTAGATTGAGAGACAAAAGGCCTAATGCGCTTCAGAGCACCTATTGCTGAAGATACCTTTTTACATACTTCGTTAATATAATTTGACCAAGAGAGTCTATCGTCGATTGTAAGACCTAGCGACGTAGTATGATCCACTCTCTCGATTTGTTGATTTTCTAAACTGACACAAATTTCGTCATTACTCTCCACAAGTAGCCTCTGACGAGAACCTATGATCATGAACTCGGTTTTCGCAACGTTAAGGCTAAGCCTATTCGTTTTTAGCCAGCAATTGAGATTCGCGAGTTCAGAGTTTATCATCGGTTCAAGATCAGCGAGAGTACGGCCAGGAATACTAATATTAGTGTCGTCTGCGAACATTTTTGCGCAGGCTGTAGTGAGACAGTTCGGCAGGTCATTGATGTATATTAGAAAGAGTAGAGGGCCAATTGTGCTGCCTTGTGGCACCATAACTTATTTCGTTTGTGTTTGACAGAGCGCCATTAACGTTACACTTTTGACCCCTATTACTTAAGTATGAGGCGAACCATCGGAGGGAGTTCTCATCCACTCCGTAGTTTACGAGCTTACGCAAAATGATTTCATGGTCAATGGTGTCGAAGGCCTTTTTGAGGTCGATAAATATGACACCATTTAAAAGACCATTGTCTATATCGATTGACCAGTTGTTCGTGGTCTCAAGTAGGGCTGTTTGGGTGCTATACAGTGAGCGAAAACCAGACTGGTAATTGCTCAAGAGCTTGTTCTCGTTTAGGTAATCATAAAGTTGTTGGTAAATAATTTTTTCGAAAATTTTTGAGACAATGGGTAATACAGATATTGGTCTGTAATTGTTAAGGTCGGATTTGGCACCTTTTTTGAAGATTGGGGTTACCTTTGCTACTTTCCATTCACTTGGAAAAATGCCATTGTCTGTAGAGCTTTTAAATATGCTAGTTAGTGAGGGCCCAACAATATCACCGGCCAGTTTTAACAGTTTACAGGGAATTTTGTCCAACCCCATGGCTTTTCTCTCGTTTATGTCACTCAATAACTTGCAGACCGTTATAACGTTAGGGGCTTTAAGAGAAAACACTTTATCAGTGGGCTGAAGATAGGACTCCGGTTCAACATTTGTTGGGGGTATTTCACATGCTAGGTTAGGGCCGATAGTTGTGAAAAATTTGTTAAATGCTTCTGCCATTTCGGGTGCAGACTTTATGGTTTTGTCGTTAATCCTAATTTCGGAAATATTTCTTGTTTTGCCACATTTGCGTGAGCTTAGCTCATTAATTAGTTCCCATGTTTTGCGCGGGTTCTTTTTGTTGAATTCCAAATTGTCCTTGAGATATTGCCGTTTAGCTGTTCTAATGGCATTGTTTGCTTCATTCCTTGCATGCTTATATTGTTGCCAAGTTGTCACATCATTATTGAGAATTGCCTTTCTCTTTAAAGGCTGGTTTTCACTAGCGCATAAGCATCAGCACAAGCCAACATACGCAGACTCAGTAACGTGTTGATCATTAGTGCCTATTGTTCTGTTTTGTTCAAACAATTGGAACTAATGATCAACATGTTACTGAGTCTGCGTATGTTGGCTTGTGCTTATGCTTATGCGCTAGTGAAAACCAGCCTTAAGTAATTCCGTTTATGGATCTTACGTGACAATTCATATGTGATCCATGGGGAGTTTTTTTTACTAGCCCGCTTACTTTTAAGCGGCGCATGTTTATCAATAATTTCCATGAGAAGCTTTTTCCAAATTTCCCACATATTTCCTGGATTTGATTCTGTATTAATACTGTCCCATGGTTGTTGTGCAAGATCATGTAAAAATTGGTTTTTATTAAAATTTTTGAAAACACGTGTCTCGATCACACGATGAACGCCCGTTCGTTCGTAGCGTGATTTGCGGGTCATGAAGACTAATGAGTGATCGCTAATACCAAGATGAAGGACACCAGAATTTACTATTTTTCCAGGGGAGTTTGTTATACAAAGATCAATCAGGGTCCTTGTGTTTGGAGTAATCCTAGTTGGTTCGGAGATCAACTGACTTAACCCGTAAATATCAAATATATTAGTTAGAATCGATGAAATATGATTATTTGTTCGCTCATGTAGAATATCGCAATTTAGATCCCCCAGCAAGTAGAGTTCCTTGTCTTCGGCGTCTATTTTGTCAATTAACTTTTCAAATGCGTTAAAAATGTCCAAAGAGGAACTCGAGGGCCTGTACCAGGTGCTTACTAGGAAAGGTACTCCTAAGAGGTACCAATTTTTAAACAAGACATGTCATATTCTGGGCTTAATACCCTAAAAGGTACCACGATAATTCCAACGGGGGTCATTTTGAATTTTAGCACCCTAAGAGGAACCAATACACAAATTTTGACCCCTAAAAGGTACGACGAGCACCCCCGTCATTTTTATATGGGAGTCCCCCCCCCCCCCCCCCCCCCCCCCCGTATGTCGTCGTGTTTGCTTAAACCTGGTTTCCATATAATCGCAACGATCGCAGCGATCGTTACGATCGACGATCGCTGCGATTCTTGCGACCCTTGCGATCATATGGAAACCAAAACGTTGCGATCCTTGCGATTGCGATCGCAGAGATAGAATTACACCCCGTGTCCACCTCTCAGTTTGTTGCGTGCAAAATCGCGCGCAGCAAACCTTTAAGTGGAATAGGGGTTCTTCTACTCCTGCAAAATTGCGCGCTAAAATCTCGTCCCATATCCCCTATCTGCGTTATTGTTCAACATCTATCCTCAAATGGTCGTGACTAGAATCAGGTTGGACCACCTCGGACGCCTTATTTAGACTTATATAACGGAGTAACTGGTTAGCTTTCAGTTGAGGTTGGGATTAGCAGTTTATCGGCAGTTTATATAGTTAAATTTAGGACTAAGCAACCCGAGAAGCTAGGTGGTACAGTGGTAAGGTAGGCTATGTAAACCTAAGCCTAGCTGAGGTCACAGGTTCAATCCTGAGTGGGGATTTTAGATTTTCTTTTTTACACTTAAAAATTTATTGAAAATAAATTCTAAGTGTCGAAATTACGTTATATAATTCTCAGTAAGTGTCCGAGGTGGTCCAACCTGATTTTGGAGTATCCATTCTAGTCACGACCACCCTCAAATACTCCTTTTATCCGTCATGATGTTGCATAAATAAGTTGTAAAAAAATGTTGCACCCCAGGGGGGGGGGGGGGGGGGTACCCCTTATAATGGGCTATACGGGGATGCTCCGCCCGAAAGGGGTACCTTTTTGAGGTTGGAGGTATATGAAAGGGTCGGGATTTCACGAGTTGAAGTATGTGAAAGGTTAGGAATTTCACGAAGAATAGGAAATAGCGAAAACACGAGTTGAAGCATAACAAAGGTAGGGAAAACTGCAATTTAAGTATTATAAAAAGCGCTTTTCAAAATATATCAAACAGACGCACATAAAGGCTATATGAAAGGGGTACCATTTTTAATGAAAGGTATATGTAAGGGGTACCATTTTCAATGAAAGGTATATGAAAAGGGTACCTTTTCTGTCAAAAACGGTATATGAAAGGGTAAGGGTTTGGACCTCGGGGCGGAGCATCCCCGTACAAAACTTTGTTGAGTACCCCCCCCCCCCCCCCCCCCCGGGTGTTGCACTTACAGGTATCATATATCATACTCATATCATACTCGTATCCCTCTATCATACGGACACCAAAGGGGCCGACCCAAGTGTCCGTATTAGAGAGGTGTCCGTATTAACAGAGCGAGTCATGGATATAAGGCTCCAGTATGCTTCCAAACGGCCACAACTGGTCTTTTCGTTATTGTAAGCTTTTATTTCTTATCGTGTTTAAATAAAGGTTACCTACCTACCTTTTAGTTATTGTGACATTAATTTTAACGTTTGCTTTGCTTAACGCAAACTATATCGCTTGTTATCGCTGGAGTATATATGTTGAAAATTGTTCGAAGATAAAGAAACTCTGACAAATCATAACAATATATCAATCTATGAAGTAAAATACATGCAGCTTCTATTAAGCAAAAACTGTTAAATTGTAAAAACAATTGTTAAATTTTGGTCTGTTATCAAAAAACAAAATGTAATCCAATGTGACAATTAGTAATTTTGAAAATTGAAAATAGTGTTTAATCACTGTAACTAAGTATGAATTTACTCTCTACGTCCGAAATTTCCCGTTGTCCGTATTATAGAGGTTATTTCAAGTTTATAGAAAATATATGGGAGATTTTGCCGGCACCAGATGAAGTTTCTGTAATAGAGAGGTGTCCGTATTAGAGGGGTGTCCCTAAGAAGAGGTTCGACTGTATTAAATGTTGCATAGTGTGGCTACCTGTGTCTGGCCATTTAGGTCCTCCATATCCATTATTTTGCTCATCAAATGACACATCGGTTCAGTGCAGACCAAAACTATCTGGTGGACCCGTCTATTTCCGCTTTACAGGTTTTCCAAGATATGGAAGTCCGGCTCACAAAGGACCCCTTGTGGGCATTTGACGGCCTCAATTTTCTCCTCGATGAACAACTGGTCCTCTGGGGCCGATTCTTGCTCTGTTTGCAGTGTGGGAATTTCCAAGCTGTCTTCGACGGGGACTCCCACTTTCTCTGGCTCTGGTTTGGAATTTTCCAGCCACTCCGGGAAACTCACTTGTCTTTTGACATCCACCGCCAAAACCTTGTCTTCGAATTTATCATCTTCGTTGTTAGTTGATGCTGAGTGGAGTTTTGTTTCCTCGGATTTATCGTTCTTTCCTTTCTCCTCTTTTTGTTTGATGATGTTCTCGCTGATGCCCGGCATTTCAGATTGCGACGCTGTGCCTCGGGATCTCTTCTTCTGATCAAGCGCAATAAGTGGTATAGCACAGTGTTGAAAGTGACTCATTTTTAAAGGGAAAGCTATTGACTTGATTTCCTGTTGTATATAACATCCGACATCATCGTCTTCCTGTTTTCCGAAAAAAACATCTAGCGCATTTTAGGGTTGTAAACATAGTGCTCGCCCACTCACCAATTACGATTATAAACTCCTATTGGGTAAGCATACATTGTGTACCACTCACCCAGTTTTCACTTATAGGTAAATTATTCTTATTGTAACCAAAACGTATCTGCTTGTTTGACTACGTTCTCACTGATGTCCTACATTTCCGGATTTCGATGCTGTGTCTCCGGAGATTTTCGCTCTTTCAGCCACTCTGGTACGTCAGTTTGAGATATCTTCTTCTTAACATCCTGGTCCCTTTGTTTGATTTCCTGTTGTACGACACCATCGTCTTCCTGTTTTCCAAAAATAACATCAATCGAAAATAACATCACGACGAACCTCAAAGGCACTTTTTTGCTTGCCGCAGGGTGCCACAGTTGCTGTGGACGCTTTGCTTAAAGAGATTATCAAACCATATCCCACAGTGAGAAGTAATTACTTTTCTCGCCTTTGTGGTCCAATCAGGAATGCAACGAAATATGATAACGTGTCACTCCTATCAACACTGCCGCTTACTGCAAGGATAAACTGTGTAAAAGAAAACAGGGATTTGTTCCGGCTCGCGAGTTTCGAGACAACTGCCTCCGCGACTTCGCGCAACGAGCCGGGATGGCCGCGCAGAATCCAAACAGGAAGATCTGCAGACTATTCGCTCTTAGTAAAATTAACATACGTGTACTATCTATATGAAACATCCAATACTTTGCAAAATAATAAAAACAACAACAACATTTATTCAGGTTCCGTCTGTGTCGCAAGTTATTAATAATCATTTCACTTAGCCTTGACCAACCCGAATTTCTACGTTGTCAGTGGCTGATGTGCAAACACACAAGTTCACACAGCTCTATTAAACCCATTTTTATGCACTCTGAGTGTATAAGAATGCGTCATATTTAACGGAAAGGATATAAATGTATTTCTTTGCGATTGCGAAACCGGCACGTGCGCGTGCAAGCCGGAAACTAAAATGACCTTAGCACTTTGACACGCAATATCGACCAGCTCAATCGTATTTCGCTTCTCGCTTTAAATGTCCTTGACTTTTTTGTATACACGCTCCCCTCGAGAAAATCAGAGAATGAGAGGAGGTGGCTGTACAGGCCGGCAGCTGACGAAAAGATTATAATTTTTTTTTCTTTTCCCGCGGTGTTGAGGTAATTGAGCCTGCAATGTTCAAACTGCGGTCTCTGTCAGTACGAGGGTTGTACGTTGTGTATGTGTATGTAGTGTATGTAGTGTACATGTTCACCTGTACCGGTGGGAACATCCTGCGAAGCCTTGGTTTGCTTTAAATTCCAATCTCTGTTCTACGAAGCCTTCTATTTTTTGCTCATCTTCCTCAGCGAAGCTATTTCCAGCGGAATACTCGTTTGCCATCCAAATGGTTCTCCGCGAAGGGACACAGCGAGAAAGTGTACGTGGCAACAGCCTTCGGCATTCTTCTCGGGATTTTAAGGCTGAAAACGTTGGAAAATTGCTCATTCATTCACACAAGGTCTTTTCGTTCGGTGCTTTCGACGATAATCGTGCGTTGATTTGAATGCCTTTGAAGATGGATCCACTCTGGCGAGCAATCCGTTGTCAACTGCAAGCCCGCCAAAATGTGACAAAAGCCCGCGCGCGCCAAAAATGTGACCAGATCCCGCCATCACTCGCAAGAAAAGAACCATTGCAGAATCGAAGATAGACCAAGACCTATCACCGAAGACCAAGAAAACGAAAATCCGCGAATCTACAAATGTTCTTATGAACAAGATCCAGACGATTTGCGAATGCGAGGGAGAGACACTCGAGACTGTCATGGGGGAATGCGCTCTATGGCGGGAAAGGAAAATGTCTCCCGGGAAGCTGTTTGCTCAACGTTTGATTTGATGGTGGAGGAGAAGGGAGTTCGTGTGGCATTTTCCAAACTGCTACCTGTAGAGGCATGGCAGAAGAGAATCGAGTATATGCGTGTGCCAGACTGGGTGTACCTTTTGTTAAAGCTCAAAACCAGAATTTCAGACCGTGGCTGGCAAGATTTGCTCAATTTGACCAAGCTTGGAAGAACAGGGGTAAGTGCAGTTCAATATAATAATTAGGTGGGCATGTGAGGGCCCTCCAGCAGGTCAGACACATTATTGACAATTACATGATGTAAAGGTGACACTTCATTTGATTATTATTTAGTGTTAAAAAAAGTTAAGTAAAATCCCCATCCAGAATCTAACCTGTTACTTCAGTTACATGTAGCATCTCGGCTGTTAAAGAGCCTTTACTACCACATCACCAATGAGCGAGCTGCTCAAGTCAGTTCGGCTTACATTTAACTGTATGACCAGCTGAACCTACAAACCTTAACCGAAAGCACTGCAAATCCAGTTTTTATGTTATATAATTATTAATAAGGTGTCCAATTTCCTGTAGGGCCCTCTTGTCTCAAATTCCCTACCAGAATCATCATAATTCTTGTCAAGCAATGATGTGTCATTGGAATTCAGACAAACATGGTGGAATAATATTATAACAAAATTTTAAACATTTTAAAACCTCTAATCCACTGCTTTCACTTAGGTAATGTTTTTTTTTTGCAGTGAAACTTAAGATAGTTTGCAAAGTTGTCATACATGTAGTTTATGCCTTACATCATCATTATTAATTGATCAATGGCAATAAAAAAATGCAAAGTAAAGCTCTCAATTTAAATATTAACAAACGGATGCGATAGCAGAAAATTTTTTATGAGTTGAAGAAATAACACAACAATTTTCAATTTACAATACATGTTTCGGCAAACTTATGCCATCTTCAGTTGCAGAAGCTTGTTACAATTTGAATATTTTAAGTTATAGAAGTAGTAACAATTTGAATATGCTAATTATAGCAGTTTAAATGGAAGCTAAATGTGACAAAAGAACAATAGGAAAGAAAAAGAACTAGCATAAATGACAACTGAACTAAATGGAAAGTGACAAGTTTGCATGCTTCACCTATTGAACTTTAAATCCACTTCGCGATTAATTATGAAAACATTTGTTACAACAAAAAGCAGATTTGATTTATTACCTTTCAAATATTTTCAAAGAAACCTTTGGATTTTCACCATGTTTGTCCATGATAAAATGATGGATTATTGTGCCTTGAAGAGTTAAATATAAAAACCTGTATTTTTGTTTGTAACTTCACATGTGGCATTTTGTTCTGGGGTGGCAGAATATTGTGCTGCAAAGTGTGTTAAGGTGACAGTACATTTAAATGTACATGTAAATGTGTACATGTAAATCCATTCAGTTTCAGCTATGAAAACAAAATCCCCACGAGGAATGGAAACAAAGTCCATAACATTTTTTCAGTAAGAAAATGGACTGACAATCAAACATTCAATATCATCGGGAAATTTAAAAGCCAAAATAGGCAATACCCATATCCATTTTTTTGTACACTTACCTGTAAATTATATTTTCACTTGTTTTTTTTTTATTAAATTTAGATTTTATTTCTAACAATTTAACTCGTCAATTTGTTATGACAATGGAGGTTCCCTTTAAAGGATGTTTTAATTTTTTTTTAATTTTCAAAAAAACACTGCAGGAAATGACAATGAACTCTAATTAAGTATATACATGTACTGAAAAAGAACCTTGTTATTACCAATTAAAACATGATGGCATACTAGAAGACTGAACAAGAAGTAATTAATTGACAGATATTTGACAGCTTTTTCCTGTCTTAATTCCTCAGGTAAAGACCAAGTGACGGTTGGTGTTGTGCCTCTGGATGCTACAAATCAATCGCCACAAAGTGCAAAGAGCGTTAAGCCCCTTGTCTCGGCTAACTGCCGAGAGAAAAGGTCAGTTTGATTTCAATATCTCTAGCAACTTTAAAATTCTTAGAATGGAAATTGAAACTTATATTTAGTGTAAGAGCACTAATCATCTGTCTATGTTATCATTGTGATATTGTGTAACTGTTGTGTTTATTTAATTAATTGAACACTGCCCTCAAATACCCTCCCAAATGCCTACTAAATCAAACCAGAATAGCAAATTTATTTGAGTCATTCTTAATTTAAGGGATATGTAATACTTTGAAAGCACTTAAGTTTAACTGAATACATTTTCACGGATTGTGACTCATAAATAGTTTAATACATTTTGTTTTTTTGTTTTTTTCAAGGGAGGACCTCAAAAGGCTCCTTGCAAATTTAAACAAGCAGAAGGAAATACTGAAGAGGAATGGAATTCGAGTCGATGGGAGACACTATCGTATAAGTTTCAAGGGTACCTGAATACTTAACAATTATAGTGCGAAAGCGGCATGATTTGCCTAATTCTTAGCCGATAAGGAGCTAAACTCAGGTGATATCACGCAAGCTTGAGCACAATAATAGTTTTATAATTCAACACATTGATAACAAAGCACAGTTTAAAGAAAAAATATCGAGGCCGGCCCGTCATTTTTGCATTCTCTTGTCAAAATGTGAAATTTGCCTCCATCGTTGGATATACCTCATGTAGACATAGCATATTTTGATAACTTTTTGACCATATTTGGGCAGTGTATCAATGTGTTGAATTATAAGATGTGTTAATTTTCAAATTTAAAAAATTCAATGTACTGTTTGCATGATTAAGTGGGTGTTTTCATAATGCCATGATGTCTAGAACTCCTAAGTGCCGATTTGAGAAATGCAACAGAAACACTTAAGGTGGCACGCCCGTGCTTCTGTGAGTTAGACATGATGGCATTATGAAATTACCTGCACTCCTAACAGTAAATTGGGACACAATAATGTTTTGGTCTAACTGTCAATTGGTTTTTTTATAATGCCATGATGTCTAGAACTCCTAAGTGCAGATTTGAGAAATGCAACAGAAACACTAGGTGGCACGCCCATGATTCTGTGAGTTAGACGCTATGGCATTATGAAATTACCTGCACTCCTAACAGTAAATTGGGACACAATAATGTTTTGGTCTGACTGTCAATTGGTTTTTTTATAATGCCATGATATCTAGAACTTCTAAGTGCAGATTTGAGAAATGCAACAGAAACACTAGGTGGCACGCCCATGATTCTGTGAGTTAGGTGCGATGGCATTATGAAATTACCTGCACTCCTAACAGTAAATTGGGACACAATAATGTTTTGGTCTAACTGTCAATTGGTTTTTTTATAATGCCATGATGTCTAGAACTCCTAAGTGCAGATTTGAGAAATGCAACAGAAACACTAGGTGGCACGCCCATGATTCTGTGAGTTAGACGCTATGGCATTATGAAATTACCTGCACTCCTAACAGTAAATAAGGACACAATAATGTTTTGGTCTGACTGTCAATTGGTTTTTTTATAATGCCATGATGTCTAGAACTCCTAAGTGCAGATTTGAGAAATGCAACAGAAACACTAGGTGGCACGCCCATGATTCTGTGAGTTAGACGCTATGGCATTATGAAATTACCTGCACTCCTAACAGTAAATTGGGACACAATAATGTTTTGGTCTAACTGTCAATTGGTTTTTTTATAATGCCATGATGTCTAGAACTCCTAAGTGCAGATTTGAGAAATGCAACAGAAACACTAGGTGGCACGCCCATGATTCTGTGAGTTAGACGCTATGGCATTATGAAATTACCTGCACTCCTAACAGTAAATAAGGACACAATAATGTTTTGGTCTGACTGTCAATTGGTTTTTTTATAATGCCATGATGTCTAGAACTCCTAAGTGCAGATTTGAGAAATGCAACAGAAACACTAGGTGGCACGCCCATGATTCTGTGAGTTAGACGCTATGGCATTATGAAATTACCTGCACTCCTAACAGTAAATAAGGACACAATAATGTTTTGGTCTGACTGTCAATTGTTTTTTTTATAATGCCATGATGTCTAGAACTCCTATGTGCAGATTTGAGAAATGCAACAGAAACACTAGGTGGCACGCCCGTGATTCTGTGAGTTAGGTGCGATGGCATTATGAAATTACCTGCACTCCTAACAGTAAATAAGGACGCAATGTTTTGGTTTGACTGTCAATTGGTTTTTTATAATGCCATGATGTCTAGAACTCCTAAGTGCCGATTTGAGAAATGCAACAGAAACACTACAACTGTAGGTGGCACGCCCGTGATTCTGTGAGTTAGACGTGATGGCATTATGAAATTACCTGCACTCCTAACAGTAAATTGGGACACAATAATGTTTTGGTCTAACTGTCAATTGGTTTTTTTATAATGCCATGATGTCTAGAACTCCTAAGTGTAGATTTGAGAAATGCAACAGAAACACTAGGTGGCACGCCCATGATTCTGTGAGTTAGACGCTATGGCATTATGAAATTACCTGCACTCCTAACAGTAAATTGGGACACAATAATGTTTTGGTCTGACTGTCAATGGTTTTTTTTAATAATGCCATGATGTCTAGAACTCCTAAGTGCAGATTTGAGAAATGCAACAGAAACACTAGGTGGCACGCCCATGATTCTGTGAGTTAGATGCTATGGCATTATGAAATTACCTGCACTCCTAACAGTAAATTGGGACACAATAATGTTTTGGTCTGACTGTCAATTGGTTTTTTTTATAATGCCATGATATCTAGAACTTCTAAGTGCAGATTTGAGAAATGCAACAGAAACACTAGGTGGCACGCCCGTGATTCTGTGAGTTAGATGCGATGGCATTATGAAATTACCTGCACTCCTAACTGTAAATAAGGACACAATAATGTTTTGGTCTGACTGTCAATGATTTTTTTTTTTATAATGCCATGATGTCTAGAACTCCTAAGTGCAGATTTGAGAAATGCAACAGAAACACTAGGTGGCATGCTCATGATTCTGTGAGTTAGACGCTATGGCATTATGAAATTACCTGCACTCCTAACAGTAAATGGGACACAATAATGTTTTGGTCTGACTGTGAATGGTTTTTTTTATAATGCCATGATGTCTAGAACTCCGAAGTGCCGATTCGAGAAATGCAACAGCAACACTAGGTGGCACGCCCGTGATTCTGTGAGTTAGACGCTATGGCATTATGAAATTACCTGCAAACTTGACCTGCAGTATGTAATTTAATAATATAATATGTATAATGTTTTTTGTGTGTATTTTGACGAAGCCATGTTGCTCAAGTTCTATTTTGTTGATGTATAGTAACTCTAGATAGTAGTTGTAACATTTTTTTTTAGTTTAACATTTTTTTTAACATTGTTTTTATTAACAATTGAAAATGTTCAAACCAGTCTGGTTTTAATTTTCCTTTATCTCAGATTATTGTTATGAATCTGAGACGAAGGAAAATAACAATATTTGCAACCTATTTTTTTACTATAACTCAATTCTGTGGAGGGAGATGGTTCCAATTTTTGTCATAATGAGTAATTCTGGTGTGTTGCCAACCACTTTAGGTTCAAGGGACTACGAGATGACCTGACTTGCTTGCTTAAGAAAGAACGTAAAAGCTAAGCTATGAAGGTTTAAAATTCATTTGCGAACTGCAGGAGTCGTGAAGGCCCGTCAACACTTTTTAACTCTATGATATTTAATGGACGGGCCCCGTTCTGCCTCGCATGAGACTACTGCGCTTCCCACGTTTACTACTGCAGGTTTAAACACCATTGAGAGCAGAAGATTTACATGTTCAAAGAACGTATCGCTCTTAAAGAAAACCATCTTGCCTTCACAAAAACATGAATATCTGGAAAGCCAAACATTGGCCTGTGACCGGAAGCATAGCTTAAGAAAGAATGTAAGTAATCACTAGCATCCGTGAGATTTTCAAAACTGATCACCATATCTGTAAAAGACATTTTGGATGCGATAACGTCATTATGAAACAACGTAGGTCCTTCTAGCTCCATGAAACACAACTCTAGAGCAGAATAATACAAGGAGCTAAAACACATAAACTGCAAGACGTCTTGATTCCAATAGAGACACGGCAGCTTCAGACTTGGATCTTAGACGCTTACATCCGTGATAAAGATCTACTTTCTCAAAGTCTAGCACACCGCAGACTTTATAGCTAGAAATGAACTCGGAAGATTATCCTTGAAATTGAATATCGACACTTCCATTCTCAAATTCTGGATACATTTACAAACTTTACCAGAAAATAACATTGCAAAACAATGTTTGCAGATCTCTAAAGAAATGGCTGACAAAAACCAGCCAGGATTGTCACAGAAAATTAAAATGCTATGCAAAAAGTATATTTCTAGTTCCATGGTTTTAAATGACAACAACTGTAAAGCGTTTATTAACCACGTCAATCAAAATATACGCAAAGCATTAATTAACCATCAACTCTCACTTCTTAACTCAAACAGAAAACTGTGCTTTTACAACTCTTTTAAAACAGACACTAAACAAACTGTTTTTCTAGATGCTATTATAAATCCCCTCCATAGAACCGCTATAAATAAATTTCGCTTAGGAAATCATCAACTCCGCATTGAAACTGGAAGACATACTGTACCAAAAACTCCTGAAAATTTAAGAATTTGCAATTTGTGCCAGGTTAATGATGTTGAAAACGAATCTCACGTTCTATTCTCTTGCACTTTTTATGATAGCTTTCGAATCAAATTTTTTGATGAAATCACTGCAAAATACCAATTTTTTAAACAATTAGATATTAGTTCAAAAATTTTGTTCCTCTTTAATAGCATCGACCCATTTATTTGTAGATCAGTTGCTGCTTTTGTCTATGAAATCATGAACTCTAGATATAAAAAGTTATATAACAAGTGAAACTGTATTAGAAATTTACATAATTATATAATTTATATAAGGTAATGCCATGTATAGAAATGGAAATACCTCAATAAATTGTTGTTGTTGTTGTTGTATATAGACACTATCACGGGCAGAGAGATCATTTTCATAGCAATTACAAAAATTGCAGCCGTCCACTACTTATCTTGCAACAAAAGTTAGCCAAAGAAGCCCTAACATATGCCAAGAGAGCTAGCATAACGAAGGCATAGAGAAAGAATAATTCTATAAATGGCTAAACACAGCATGAAAACCTCCTGTCATTAAAGAGATTTATATCCCAAAGATCAAAGAACCAAAGAGTCACACAATATCAAGCATGCAAAACAAATAGATAATAGTGACTTGTCACAATTCTATTTTGGTGATCTACGGGAACAAATATCTCGAAGCCTTTCTTGGGAAAACTATTCTAAAGGCTTCTTTATACATTTTGCGACTAGCGGGAGTCGTGTTTGGCCTGTCACTTTTATAATACTGACATCATTTCAAACACAACCGCATTAATCCCTTCGCAAAGACCCTCCGCCAAATCTGTGTCTTTGTTGCTCGCTGGATTAAATAAATGATATAAAGTAAATGGGAGCTAACTGAACAAAATATCTAAGCCATTAAACACGGTTAAGTTAAAACATACACAAATCGTGTCAGAGGATTTTTCGAACAAAAGGCAAACTTAATGCGGCGTAAAATTCCATTTACTTGTATATAATTGAGTTTTTAGTTCAGGTTTAAAATGTAGATTCCAGTTTAAAACGTCTGCTCTCACAGGCTAAAAAAAGTCGACATGAGCGGGAAGTTTCTTTCCTCGCGGACTCGCGCCTTTATCGTGGTCTCGTGTTCGCCTCGCGGCCTCAAGCTAAAATCAACACGGTCGCGAGCGACTACGTGCCGTAGATCAAGCACTGTCTAGATTTGAGAAAAAACCTTTGACATAACTTTTCAACCCTCCAAAAAGTTCTGACTGTAATTATATACTTGTAAATACCTGTATAGCATGGGAAAAGCAATGTAAAGTTCGATTAGCCGTTAAAGTTGGTGAATAAAATAGTCAAAACAAACATGTTATGATCGCAATGAGTGTTTCCGAATTAAATGTCGCATTTATTAAAAACTTGACAGCCGACAACGTGTGATTTACATGTTTCAGGTATTTTCTGAGACCCCCGAGGTGTGATCTGCGTTGATCCTGGATGGTGTTGTCAGCGCCTGTATTGTTTTATATTGCGTAATCGGTCATTTCAGATGACCATCGATGCCGTATCCAAGGGCTTGCGTGTTCTCATGTATCGTCCAAAAATAAAACATCTATATTTCTACCATCGTGACACATGAACATTACTACATCTTTCTCATTTATCTCAAATGCTCTTGGGATCGAGGACTGCATATTCCAAAGAGCATTTCAAAACAATAGTTTATGCAAGATTTGGGGGGAAAACAAAGTATATTATGGGCAATTCGAAAATAGAGAATTTCATTACCGAGCTTAACATTTACCATCTTACTGTATTTATCATGCATCACATGGCGGTTTCGACATTGCTGATCCCAGCAGTATGCAGGACGTATGTCATATACGAACCTAGTCAAGGGCGTAGCTACCTGTACGCACGTACGCACCTGAAAAAGTCGAAAAAAGGAGAAAGATTTGGGACTTGAGGGCGGGGAGAGGAGGTAGGGGGAGTGTTTGAAAATTGATTGTGCGTCAGTGTAAAAAAGTCCTGGCTACGCCTCTGCTGGTACATAGGTTCGTAGCTCAGTGGTTAGAGCATCTCACCGGTGTACGGAAGTATCCCACCGGTGTACGGAAGTATCCCACCGGTGTGTGGAAGGTTATAGGTTCGATTCATGTCGGGCACTGTTTTCTTTGTCCCACGTTCGTGGCATGATGACTATTACATCTTCCTCATTTCAATACCAAACTTAACTGACCATTTACTATCGTTCTTTATTTGTCAACATCTCATCTATCGCACTTCAGGGTTGGAAATTAGCGGTCGCCCACTCGCCAATTGCCAACTAAAATCATACGCAAAAAAAACGAATTTTATTCGTAAAACAGCATACATTAACTTACAGTGAGGTGGAAATCAAGCAGCGCTTAAACACAAGCACAGGAACACCGTGAAGCAGTTGTTTAATGGATGAAAACAGCGAGCAAAAACGCGAGATCTGCCAGATCGAGAGCACCAAGTGGATTGGAACCGAACAGTGCAACTGTCGTTTTGTCTTACATTTGTATGACAAAAGCGGCCAATTGTCTACCTTTTGCTGCTGTTGTCAAGCATAAAATCTCTTCTGTAGGCCACACAAGAACTTCCCTTCAACCCCAAAAACCTAAAACGTCGTACGCTTTTATTTGTTTACACAAGAGCAAACTTGTCGCCTAGTGCGCACCAGTTTCCCCGGCCGTGATAATTATTCAAAATGGTGTTGAAAACGAAAATCGCTTGCGTTCACAGGACACCCATGAGATCAATGAGATCCCATCAGATTAGTATGCGTTCTCCTTCGTCGAACGAAATTATTTCTAAAAAGTACATCAATCAACCATTTTTTTATATTACATCGTGCCGCCCCGACTAACTGCCCATTAGTCTCTGAGGATGATCAGCTGCCAGCAATGCTCGAAAAAAGTGCTAACGTACACTATGCTCATAATTCTGCCCGGCCGTCACATAATAAGTTATTATGCTTTGTAAATTAATAAATGAAATGTTGTTAAGGATTTGAGAATGAAACGTCAATCATCCTTCATAACACCTCTTCATTATTAAACATTTTATAAAAAAGATTAAAGTGTATATGACAGTTATTTTTTTATTTGCTTGATCGAATCTACATGATGTTCTGATAAGAAAATGGATAAAAAATTTTCGATATCGACTTTCCTACTCCGCGTTTTGGCCGTCTAGAAACGTGAAATTTCACTTCCGCTGTGTTACAAAACCGCGCAAGAAGAAAGACTGGAAATAGTCCGCTATGACGTCAATACAAGAATGCCAGTGTCGCGATTTCTCAGTTACTCCGTTTTTTGGTGCGTGTTGCTACAACCATAGACAACACACCTTAATAGAACCATATTTCTTGCTCAGGGGGCATCAAAAATTGTGAGGAACTGAGAAACCTCGACACCGGCATTCCTGTATTGACGTCACAGCGGACTATTTCCAGTCTTTCTTCTCGCGCGGTTTTGTAACACACCGGAAGTGAAATTTCACGTTTTTAGACGGCTACAACGCAGAGAAGAAAAATCGATATCGAAAATTTTTTTTCCATTTTCTTATCAGAACATCATGTAGATTCGATCAAGCAAATAAAAAAATTACTGTCATATACACTTTAACAGGAAACTATAGGCAATGTTTGATGGGAATTTCCATGAATATACTTGTTAACACTCACTCGCACGCACATATTTTACGTCATTTTTTTGGCTAGTAGTAAGGCCTTGATAGTGAGCCGCTTAAAGAGGCTATGTCGCGAGGTTTCGCCTAATTTTAGTAACTTTAATTTACACTTTTATCTGTCAAAATTCTTTTGTTCGCTGATACGAAACAGGACTCGAAACGGAACCAGTGGTCACGTACACAAGAGCTATTGCTTGTTTTGAGTTAAGTCCAACAATTTCATCGCTCTTTTCTCAAGCGAAACAAAATCAGAAAAATGTTAGGTTTGTCTGTGGCGGTAAAGAAGTACAAAGGGAAGACTCTGGTACCATGTTAATATGCTGAAATGTACTATATTTAGCCAACAGAGAAGAAGAACCTTCGTCCATGACATTCCATGGTCAACTGATTTCCATCGATGCTCGTACATACACATGGCAAAGATTGAACAAATTCTATAAGAGCGTTTTAGAAATTTTTGGGGATGAAGTTTTGGGGATAATAAATACAGTGAAAAACATACTATCAACATAATTGGCTGATATCTAAAGAAAACGATGCGCTTTGGGAATGCAGTTTCATCTCATAGTAGTTTGATTCCATCTGAGATCGTGTGTAAAAAAAGTAAGGAGATTGCTTAGTTCGATTGTGAGAAAAAAGGATTTGATTAGTGTGCGTTCAGCTGCTGCTCTTGTTACCATTTTTGTATGTAATTTTGTCTACGCCTACAAATGTGAAGATAATTTGGAAACCGCTTGATAATTTTTTTTTTATAATTTGACAATCTCGAGATTAATCATCAATTTATATGGCCTGCAAGTTTCAAGGACATTGAAATTATGTAAGGCAATAAAATCGGGCCTCCAATGTACCATTTTATCCCTGCAGATGTTTACAAGTGAGCGTCCTCATTATTCACGGGTATTGTTTTCAAGTTTCATATGCACGTGCACAACTTTAGCAAGAAAATCATTTGCATCGAACAGAACGCTCGATTGCTTTCCGAAGAATTTTCCGAAACATGCTAATAACTGACTGACAAACAATCATTTCATTTGATTAAGAGTGATCCGAAACATCCTTCCTTTACCTCCTCAGGTAACAGTAGAGAAACAGACTAGTCTGTCATTTGTACGACCAAAAACGTTGGCAAAAATGACCATCTTGAAAACCAATGTGTGACATCCCATTTACGAAAAATACGCCATCACTTGCCCCAGTCTCTCCAAAAATTGGAGCGATTTCCCTACTTTTCCTCTGGAAATAATTATTGTTTAGTTCGTTGGACAAAATAAACTATACAGAAAAACTAAAAACAATTTTCGCTTCATAGTTTAACGTGCTCTGTAAAAAAAAATTGAAAATTGATTAACAATAAAACGCCAGTTATACATTATAACGCCTCTTTATTACACAATCTCTCAAAAACGCTGCTCATTTTAGAGGCTTTTTTTAAGCGTTTTTTAAATAAAAATGGCACTCTCTACATGCACTTCTTTTTTCACCGTCGGTTTTCTGATTATTCTCTACTTTGTTTCCATTATTTTGGTCATCACGTGACGAGTTTACCCACTGTTTGTCTACTAGGCAGCCGTTGTTTGTGATGATCGCGCAATGCCTCTGATGAAGCGTTGTGTGATGACCCAAATAACTTCAGCAACAAATAAGCTTCAGAGGAGGCTAATCTAGTTTTACATGTTTTCTAAGGATGCGAAGTCCGGTAGCTCACAAAAGACTACAGGTTGGCGTTCCACAGCCTCGATTTTCTCGTCGGTGAGCAACTCGTCTACTGGGGCCGATTCTTGGTCTACTTGCATTGTGGGAATTTCCAGAAGGTCTTCAATGGGGATTCCGACTTTCTCTGGCTCTGGTTCTGGGGTTTCCAGGCCCTTGTGGTAACGCGGTCGTCTTTTGACTTCCAGTACCACAATCTCTTCTTCAAATTCATCGTATTCTTCTTCTTCTTCGTCATCGTCATCTTCTTCTTCGCTGTCAGTTGAAGCTGGTTGAGGCGGTGCTGAGTGGACTTCTGTTTTCTCGGATTTTTTAATTTCTTCTTTCCCCTTCTCTTTCTCCTTGACCACATCATCAAGACTAAGAATTGAGATATCCGGCTTGTCCCTTTTGGAGACTTCAGCTCGGATCTTGCTCTCGTTGGCTTTTTCTTCCGATTCATTCTTTTTCGGTGCGTAATCGTTGGGATATTTCAAGTGGACGCTGATGTCAGACATTTCTGGATATCGACGCTGTGTATCAGGGGATTTTCGCTCTTCCATCCACTCGGGTACGTCAATTTGGGAGTTATCCTTCTTGACAACCACAATCGGGTGTTCGCCATCACGTCCGGAAGACTTCGTAGAGTGTTCGACAACACTTTGGTTCTCTCCTCCCCCAATCGTCTTGGTCACTACAGTTTTCTTGTATACTGAACTATAGCTATCACCATTCTTGTTTCCACCAGAAAACTCGGTTGTGATGGTAGTATGCCCCCTATTCTCAACGGTCTTGGTCAGGTCATGTCTTGGGAATTCTCTTTGATTTGATTGACCTTTGATTTCAACATTAATCAGGCGCCCTTGTTTTGCTTGTGGTTTGGTATCAAAATGCAAGAACACTTCTCTGTCTTGGAGGGATCGAGGTTTGCTTTCAGGTTGGAGTGCCGCTTGTTTTCCTGGAACATGATCTCCGTTTGAGATCTCTCTGGTTTCAGTCATGAAACTGCTAGACCCATCCCCGTTTGAATCTTTCTGTGTCGAAATCGTCGTTGTTGTCGTTTTCTTCACAATTCGTCGAACACGTCGGCCATTTTCGTCGACGTACTCCACAACTTCACTCCCGTCATCTTCCGGTTTGTCATGGCTCATCTCCAATATGTCCCTGGTAAGATTTTTCGGTGAATCGTCTCCACCAGAAGTTGTTCTTGTTGCAGTGGTTGTGACAGTTTTCTCCACCGTGCGTCTTACTCTCATACCGTTTTCGTCTGTGTACTCTACAACTTCTCCGTCCATATCTTCACCTTCGTTTTCCGTGTCGTGATCTGGTTCAGGAATGTCCTCTGCGCCTTCTTTCACTGTCTCGCCGTTTTCGTTTACGGCGTCTTCTGGCTGTTCCTCCGGATTTATCAAATTGACGTTTTCGTCAGGGTAGATTAGAGATTTTTCTTTGCCGTACGCAACTTTCACTCTGGGATCTTTTTCCTCCGGTTCACCTCGTAAACAACAGGGACAGCAACACCTTATAATGGCTGAGAAAACATAACAAACGATCACATTAATTCGTGAATGGGTTGTTTTAAAACCATTTTATATTGTAAACCATTAATACGCCCAACAATGGGCCTTAACTGAACCGCCACCTCCTTGTGTTCGTGGTTATGAGGAGAGTGTCATTTCGCCGACTGCATCATGAGTAATCTGGCCGGGCAAAATGGTGAAAAATACATAGAGTATAAATGTATAGAGTGTTTGCACGTGACGTCACGGCGGCCATATTGGTGTCCCAAAACGAATGCTAGGGACTTTAGCTGTATTCTTATTCAAACATTTGCTATTGTTTTAGCACTCCAATATGGCTGCCGGTCACGTGAGTGAAAAGACTCTGTAATCTGAGGGTTTGTATGGAAATTGAAAGCCCAAAAAATCTACACTCGAATGCATATTTTTGTTACTTTCTCCACCCAGAAAGAAAGGAGTGCTGGAAATGGCGTTTCAGAGGGTAAAATTGGAAAAATTTCCGGGCAGGCATGAACCCGGACCCCCCTTTCAGAAATCCCTGGATCCGCCTCTGTTTTAGCTCCTTGTTTTATATATAGTTCTGTTTCTGAGAAGTGTTTCTTGGAGCTTGAAGAACCTCCGTTGTTTCATCATGGCGTTATTGCATCCCGACATGGCTTGAACAGATATGATGATCTGTATTGAAAATCTCACGGACGCTAGAGAATTCTTACGTTTTTCTTAAGCAAGACTCGAGTTTCGGTTCTTAGGTGAACCTCATCAGTTGCTCCCATAAGTAACTGTCTCGCGGAATAATATGAAATTATTCCGTTGTACATGAAATGTTTGCCGCTTTTGTACTCTTGGGAAGGATCGAATGTTCCGTTTTCTCATTGGCTCGTTTAATTGAACCAATAGTATTGGTGTAGTTTCGATCCGACGTTAAGTTGTGTTTCTTTCTGAGGCTTTATTCTTAATTTCATAGCATGTATGATATTTTCTGACACAAAGAACAGTTCTTTTAGTGTTGTAGAGAGGAGGTCTCGTGTATGTCTCAATGAATTCAAGATACACTGCATATTTTTTCTACAACAGGCGTGTAATTCTGGTGTCAAGTTGTGTTTGCTTCATGCGTTCCATAATAGGATATAGTCTTGTGCAACGTAGCGGACTATTCCTAATATATATTTTTCAAATATACGTAATGGTCAAAAATGGTTTTTAAGTATTACACCTTTTTTTATTAAACAAAGCAATATTTGTCTGAAAAAAAAAATTCGTGCAGAGGGTTTCACCTGCAAAAAAAAAAATCCTGCACAAGCAATGGGCGAAAAAAAAAATTCGTGCAAGCTGAAAATCCCCCCCCCCCCCCCCCCCCCCCCATCACTTTTCTAATGGTCCGTCCCTTAAAGCAAGCTCCTGGCCATAATCATGAGAACACGATATATCAGCCGGGACCTTTCTCTTGAAGGCGGGGGTAAACATGAATTTGAATGAAATTTGAAGAGGTTTAAAGAAGGGATAGAAGAAAGAAAATGAGTTTTGGAACAACAACAGACAGTTGATACCCACGCAAGAGTACTCCAGGTTGCGTGTCCGTCTATTAATTATTAACCACAAATTCTAATTTTAAAACTCCACTAAATCTTCAATATTTCTTATTTCTCTAGATTTTACAAATCCTTTGAGAAAAACTATTTCCTCCCAAACATACCCAAAAATCCCCCAAAAATTTACAAAACACCCCATAAAATAGATTCATGAGATGAGCAGAGAGTTTTTGGATTGCTTGAAACGTGAGCGAGATATTTCCATTAAAGCCATGTGAAGTGGCGGGAAAATAGCATTCAGGTAGACCCCCGCCTTAACTGCAAAGTAGCCACAGTTTCGAAGCTTATGCCAGGTCCAATATCACTCAGTCCAACAATACCTGATTTAACTTATTTTGACCTCTGCCACAGAAATCGAAGTATATTTGGTCAAGTGTTGCACAGGAAGTTAATTTTAATTTAACGAAGTAGTTTGACAATACTGTAAAGAGACTAAATCAAACAATTGACGCCTGCATATTAAATCGCAAGCCTTGGGAAATTTGGCTAGTTTTTGCTATACGGGAAATCCACCAAATTGAATCACTTCAGCTGTTTTCAAAGAGGTTAAGCTGATTTTGAATAAATTACTAAAAAAATGTGACTTTTGAAAAGTTTGGACAAGTTTCAAGAATAACAAACAATGATCTACTGTGTTGTTTTAAAAATATGAAGTTGCACTATATCTATGTTGTAATTTCTAGATTTGATTCTTAGCGAGGAGTTCGTGCAACTTGGTTTGAATCACGTGTAATCACTGATACAGCAACCACAACTTAACAACAAACCTTCTCATGTATATTTCGTGAATCGTCGCTATTAGCCGTCCGCACTTCGTATATAAATGCATACTGTGTCACCCGCGACCTTAAGACATCGTATTATTATTTTAAAATAATCATGCAATGTCAGTTAACTGTGGCTGTTTAAAAATTGCATGCAAATGAGCTTTCCACATTGCTTGCCTCCGCCTTGTCTCGATCTCTTCGAATTAAACGAGCAATTAATCTTATCTTTAAACTAGAAAGGCAAAATAAATTGAATACTTTACAAAGCTTCTCCCCCGTTTCTGTTGTAACTGTTTCTAACTGCGAATAGTGTGCTCCAAAGACATTGAAACTTCTAAACAAACGGCTATGTTGTGACTAAACTGCACGACGAGGATCAACAACAGACTTCGTTAAGACAAATCAATAATCCAACCGAACGCAAGGTGAAATCAATACAGTATGAAGTGTTACAAAACTGCCGTTTGCTTGGTTTAAGTTCGATTTCGTACAGTAGCTAGTTTAAGAGCTAAACATACCTTTCATTGTAAATCAACGTTCCACTACGACGACTGGTACACGGTATGGTTCGATTCGCAACGTAAAACGTGTGAAAGGGCGGGCGACGGATAGATCGCACAAATTAACAACTTATGCTAGAGTGGATTCAGTGATGCAACTGACCCCTGTCCTCAAGCCTCAAGATATGTTCGTGATCTGAGCATCACGTGAAAACTTTCATAGCAACGCCGCTTTTCAATTTTTCCGTTTCTGGATTACGGTACAAAGGCACGCTTTTGCAACGTTGGGCTGAATAATTTGGACAAAATTTTAATATTAAGTGACTAACGAGGCAACGATGCGTTTACATGGGCGTGCGAAAAATCCAGCAAAATATATTAATTAGGTTATTTTTATTTCTGCTTGGTGTTTTCAAATTCTTTTCACATCATTTTACTATTCACAACTCAGAGCAGTTCAGTCACGAGAGTAAAAAATCACGATACACTTCTAGACGCCTAAATCTACACTTGATTCATCCACAGTGTATTCTGATGTAAATTTATTGTTTACACTGCTCTCAGTTAGTTCTTGTTAGTTTATTAGCATCAACATCAAATCATCCGTAAAGAGTTGTTTGTAATTAAGTTTCGGCATACGCTATAAAAATAATTTTGTATTTATTTTATTTTGTATTTTTTTTTTTTTTGCTAAAATACCCTGTGAAAGCAATATTGTATCGAACGGTTTTAATTCCTTTACATAGCATAAAAATTATTGAAAGACTTCACTACCGTCAAAATTAGAATATTCGAGAACAATGCATGTCTCATTAAAGGGCGCTTTCCATTTGTCAGAACGTTCAATTTGTAAATAATATACCATTATTTTTTTAGAACTGGCGATCAAGACTGGCAAATTCGTAAACAGCATGGATCACTTTGATAAACTTGTAGAAATTAAACATTAGAAATGAATACTGCAACTAATTAACATCGGCAAATTAATAATCCCAACTGGCAGGAGGCAGACCAGTTGGCTATTTTACACTGAAACGTGGCTGAGGAGTCGAACTCGTGTCTATGTGTAAATAACAAATAACAAATTTTAAAAAGCCAACTCCCCAGGAAATAATGTTTGTAAGATTTCATTTAAATGGTCACACTTTAGGATTTTATGTATATTTAGATATTGCATTCAAATCACGATTTTGAGGGTCAGTTTTAGATAGGATTTTATCTGGTACTGTGTTATATAGGAAAAGCTCCATATCTTTTGGCCGCAAATTTAACATTTACGGAATATTTGAAGTTGAAGACACTGTTTTATGGACAAAATTTCCACGCACAGCAGATAGCGTGAGGAAAACATGCTGTTTTTGTATATCGTTATATTAACGAGAGCACATTTAAATTTATGAATAAGTTTGTTTTGTAATAATATGGCATCCTGAATATAATAAGCTTTTTAAAACAAGCAAAACTAAGTGCTCACCTAACGGTATCCCAAGACGATAAGACGTCTTTTTTACAACATAACGCCTCGCAGACATGTTTCTCGTGTTTGCATTACTTTAAACACAATTTAAATTAAGAACCATCACAAACATGAATTGATGATGCGCATTCTGGCATGTATTAATGAATAAATCAATGCAAACTGACTTCCTTTGGCGCTTCTGTTGTTCAGTAAACTTATTTCGTTGTTTTTTAAAACTTCAGTATAGTGGGTTTTCTTCTTATTTTATTCCATCAATTTGCCGTTTACCTTTTAAAAATGGTTGCCGCGTCAGAAAGTTAGTCGAATTGTTTTGGTTGACTTCATGTACTGTACCGGACAGAAGTAACTAGAAGTCAACTAACAGACTGCTCAGAGCAGAATGCTTTTGCACTGGAGCCACAAATCTGTCAAAAACTGTCGAATTCTAGATTGTACCTTGAATTCATTTTGTGGATCTTGCCGATTTTTGATTGGCTGCAGTTCGCGTGCAAATACACCGCTCCGAGTTTTCTGTAAGTTTACTTCTAGCCTGTCCGGTACTGTACGGCTTGTCGTACAACTTCGTTCCTAGGGCGTTTTCCACGAATTGGACAATCGATGTAGAAATCGTTTGAAAATTTGCTAAAGAGACGTCTTAGATGCATTATATTCAATGTGTTGCTAATTTCCTATGCCTTGTATCATCATACACGCGGAGAGTCAACAGACCACTTCGTAGACTAGTTTCTAATTTTGTACAAAGATACAGTCAAACATATATTAAGAGGACACCCTCGGGGAATGCTGTAGCGTCCGCTAAATACAGGGTGTCCGCTTTAAAACAGGTTCCCAAAATTCTCATGTCCATGGTAACGAGAATAGTCCAACTTTGCAACAACTCAAACCAATCGATTAGGTTAATACTGGCTCATTCAATGGATCATGAGCCTATACTTTATGAACGATAGAAACAACCATTTTAGTCAACTTTTAGGTTGGCGTTCGCGCTGATTTTTCTACCTTTTTGCTGCTACACCGTGCTGATGAGACTCAATCAGGTCGAAACAGCTGTCCACGGTTGCATTTTGGCTTTCAGTTTGAGCTCTATCATGTCGTTGTCGTGTTAAATGTTCTACGTAGTATCAGCCTTGCTTACTGTTTGTATTACTATTTTTGGCTGATCAGATCTTCTATAGATCTTACGTACTCTAGCAGCATTTTCGTTCGCGATCCTTTGCTCCTTGTTCAACTTGAGGTGTTCGCGTCCGCTTAATACGGGGTCCGCTTCAGTAATACAGGTTTAACTGTAATTTCGGTTCGGACAGAAAAACAATAGATTTTGCCAGAAAACATCTTAAAATTAGAAGGACCTTAAAATTTGAACGTTATGTTTTGCTTAGAAGCAAAGATCTAGGCAAGCGAATTTTGAACTTTTTTACAGTGACGTTTGTATATGGCGGGTATATGCAAGATTTGAGCACCGCCATAGAAACATCTCGACATTCACTGACCTATATCTCGGTAAAACTGAAAAACTACGATGTGGTGCAAGAAACAGACCCTTGCCGTCATGCTGGATATTATTATTATTGTTATACAAAACTCAGCTCTTGCTGCAGTTCAGAACACTGTTGTTATGGGGTCAGTTTTGTTTAATTGTTTAAAATATGTCTGCTGAGCGAGTACACACAGTCACCTGTTTGCTCTAAAATAAATCCTAATCATAACCTAGTTTCCATATTGAAGTTATAAATTAATGTAGTTCTAAAATAACGTGAGAGCAAAAATGAAAGTCAAGAATGAAACTAAATTTGCATGGGTCACGAGCGAATAAGCAGCTTTTATAAAACACGACGCCAACTCAAGATTATACTATACACTGAATAATGTCTCAAATTGGTCCGCGCTTACTTAAATCGTTAGGTTTCGTCATTAACCATATAATACCTTCCATTTTTTTTTTAAAGAGAAATTGGAAGTTGCTTTTCCACGATTTATTTTTAAGTAACCCAAATTCTTATTCGTTAAAATAGACACAAAGTTTCTTTGTCTATGATCTCGTTACGTTCTCTTAATGAGACTTACTAAAAACTAACTAAAATTGATGGTTTAGAACATGTAGACGAACACAGTGAGCCGTCACCTACCTGTGCTTCGCTTTTCAAAAACGCCAGTTCAACTGCAGTGTAAGATTTGATCTGTCTGCTTGCCGAGAAAAAGCGCAATAAGTATTAATATTCAATTACATACAAACAATCCACTGCCTAACAATCAAACAGAACAACTCAGCCTTGCCTAATTTGTTATGACTATTAACCTTTTAGCTCTCAAGAGTGATAAATATCACAATTCTAGAAAAATCCCAAATTTTATTTTGTAAAATATTGAAAAACAAATGGTACCATGCACAAGTACTGCCAAAGAGGTTTCATATGAATGGCCACACCATAGGATTTCGTCGACAGACTCAAAAGTTAGAACTACACTACATGAACTGTCTCCATAATTGACTCTGGGAGTGACAGGGTCAAACTAATTAAATAAACTATTGTGGTCACACCCTTTCTTTCATGAGTGCCATGGAGTCTGTGAAGTGGCCTAGTGGTTGCGTGGCGATAAAAAGGGCGGGAAAACAGGGCGTATGGCTTGATCCGGTCCCAGTTCATTTACAGCTACTTCTTGTCGGGTGAAAGCTCAAAGCTCAAAGCCTACAAGTCAAGACCGAACGAGTAAACCGAGCGCCTGTTCCAGGCATGCAGATAGTTGGGAGGGGCGAAATGAAAAGAAACGGCGCGAATGAGCGATGCGACAAGCGGGAAAAACGTTTTTTTTTGCGCCGCTCCCAACTATCTTGGCTTGTAGCTTTGAGCTTTCATTCGACAACGTTAATTGAAATAGCTGTATACACTAAGGTAACAATAGTGGACCCAAAATGACCCTGGGGTACGTTACAACGTCAGCAGAAGCTCTACTTACGACCAAAAGAGAAGAAAAGACATTGAAAAGTTTTTTATCACGTGATTGGACAAAAAAGGCGCGAAATTTTCGCGCTGTGTCGCAGTATTCCTTGGCGAAGCTGAATGAATCAAAGCTCTCAGTGCTTCAAAATTTCAACCGCTCGACACGGGGTGAATGAAGGAGCACAATTTTCGGAAAATGCCTTAATGTAATCGACTCTGGAATATAATATACACTTGTTTCTTCCTTAGAAATGTTTCTGTTCTTTGTTTAAAACGAATTGGAGCTGAAAGATCTCTCAAATATGGCTATATGAGGTAAAAGGAGCAAGTTTTTAAACATGCAGCTGGTACTTCGATGTTAGGTTCAGACCGTATTTTGAAACTTTGCTGCTGATGGAAGGGACTAAAAAGCCACATAAGCAACAGGTAACACGATTTTCTAAACTGAGTTTATTTGTGCCCTTACGCTGTTATTGTTCGTAAGACTACCATACGTGTTTAATATCGCTGCAGCTCTTAAAGACTTTTCGTCGCTTTGATCAGGTCGCCATGTGTTTGTTAAGTCTGTTTTGATTCTGAATTGAACTTTTCAAAGACATGCAACACTTGTCATTAAGTGATTCTTTACCATTTTACTGTTTTGTGTACTTTGTTGTTCTTATAACGAAGACGAAAGCTCTCCTTATAAAACTCTCAATTTACTCAGTGTAAGCTTAATTTTAGCACAGGTTAACCATCCTCAAATAACGTGTGGTCGACTGTGCCTTATACATATATTAAACGGCTGCGTCGGTCAAGTTATAAACAGCCTTTCTGAATTTAGGGCTTTTTAAACAAATTAAAGTAAAATAAAAGCACTCAAAATATAGATATTTGTTGTTATGTGTTTGTTTTGTTGATTAAAAGCTTGCGGGAGCGGTTTTATAAACTTCTTTTGAAGTGAACTGTCCATTTTTTAACAGCTAGTACTTGTGCTCGGCTAACTGTGTTTTCTGTGACATTCTCAAGACAAAGATATGAAAAGGTGAGTGCTGCAGTTTTAAATTAATAAAAGACTGATTTTTATATCTTCTGTCAACTTACAATAAACTTCCAAAAATATCTCTTCGCCATTGGGCAATAGGACTGTTTCTTTACTTACGTCAGTTTAGACAATACAATGTCACATCGAAATATGTGGGAAGTGAAGAGTAAAAATACCTCTTTATCATGAGGGACTTCAGTTGTAAATATCTGCACAAATCACGTCTTCGCGATCGGGAAAAAAGGACTATCTCTTTTTTTGATCTACGTGAGTTTGGAGAGCAAAACTGCTTATCTGTCAAAAAAAATTCGCCAATGAGTAACAAGACTATCTCTTTCCTATATTTACCAGTCTATCGGGGTTGACTGAACAAAACTTGTCAAAATTGCCTGTTCAAAATATCTCCTCGTTATTGGGCCAAAGGAGTGTTTCGTCTTTTTTTGTCCTGACGTTAGTATAGAGAACAAAATTGTCAGAAATATCATTTCAAAATATCTTTTCGACTTGCGCAGAAAAACTGGCCCCAAAAAAAAAACAGTCGGGGTTCTTCTAAGCGACCACCCTGGGAGGTTAGAAAACACGGTCGTAACTAGAGTTGGTCGCTTACGAGAGCCTTTGATTAACTGTCTTAAGGGGACTGTTTCCGATTTATTCAAGGGCTATTTTAACATCAGACGCTGTGACATACATTCGCATAATACTAGATTTAGCAAGAATCTTATTATTGATAAAATTAAGTTGGAAATTTCTAAGCGTGCTTTTTATTATAAAGGTGCAATGATTTTTAACTCATAGCTTTTAGTATGTTTTAGCATTTTTTAACATTCTCCTGTTTTTGTATTTTTATTAATTAATTAACTGATTATTTCACAGGGCCCCCATGGATAGCAGTTATATAACTGAAGTGGTTACCCTGTGTAAATAATTTTTAATTTAATTTAATTTAATTTAATTTTACTGATAATTTTAGTAAACGGGATTTGGTGAGGACGCCCGGCCTCGGGCCAGGGAACTGGTCGCTCACGAGCGTGGTCGTTAGTAGTGTTCTGACTGTATCTGAGCTATATTTCCTTGTCATACTTGGATCGATATGTGTACGTCTACCTTTTGTAGTGTTTTATTTTTCGGTGACTTTTTTTCTATTTCAGCAGCAGTAATTCGCAATACAACATTTTACCACAATTGCCGGTAATCTCGCAATCTGATTGGTCGATGCGGGTGGTAAATGAGAGTACAGACAACGTTGCTGACGCTAACATCACGCAATGCAAGTTATAGACAACGCTTGCTCACGCAATGCATCACGTTTTGTAACGAAACTTCGATTTTTCTTGTATTTTTTTCTAAATATTTTGCTAAAAAACAGATTTCCACCGGTTTTCCGTGGTGTGGACTCTTATTTACCACGATTTACGTCATCACATGGTCAAAATTTGTTGCTGACTCACTCGGCTGCGCCTCGTGAGTCCACAACATTTTGACCATGTGATGACATAAATCGTGGTAAATAAAAGTCCACACCACGGAAAACCGGTGGAAATTTGCAAAATAACTTGCTGTGCATGTGAGTATTACAGGGAAAAAAAACACGAAAAAACTATTAAAAAACTAGCTGGGTTTACACTAGCTTATGAAAAACAAGCTGCGTTTACAAGGTGAACATTTCTCAATGCGGGGATGGATTTTTTAGGAAACTAAGAATCTGGATTCTTGGCCGATTCTTGTACAGGTATTGCAAAGCACGCCAACTATAACATTATTTAACTTTGTTACTTGGCAAAAGGAAATCAGTAAAATTTCAAAAATGGTTCGAATTTCTTCTCGGTAACTTTGAGAGGGGGGGGGGGTACTCCCTTATATGACCTATACCGGGACGTGCCGCTGCACATGACAGGATATGGTTTTTGTAGAAAATCAGAAAACGGCAAACTGATCCTTACGGCAAGACAATGAAGGAGTAAACAAAAGAATAAAACAAAAATTATATATATTCAAACAAATTTGCCCAATATTTCGGTTTGAAAACAAACCTTCTTCAGGGGCTTTTTGTTCTGAACAGGGTATATAATTTAACGTGAGTCTCTTAAACAGGGTTTGAATCTGTCCTAAACAGGGTATGGTTCCAGTTAACTTAGCGCTTTTGGTGACTCACCTAGAGAAGGTCCTGAAATGGAGGGTGTTGTCTTACACAGGTAGGTATTTTCGTTTTTGTTGTTGTTGTCCTAAACAGGATCAGAGTCTCAGACCCTCAGCAGCACCCCTATACCCGAATATTTGTCAAGTACCCCCCCCCCCCGGGGGGGGGGGGAAACCTCAAGAGCTGACGGATTAATTGCCACCAAGAGAACTTGAAACTTAATAGCAGTGAAAATTTCTCCCGCATAGTTGAAATCACGCGGCTCTTTCTCCCGCAAAATGTGTGTGAAATTAACTATCTTTTTTAATCTACCTACTTCTGTTCTAACCATAACCTTTGTTGACCTTTTACGAGGCACGTTACTGAATAAGTAATGAAGTACATAGTCACGACATATTCCATAGCCACGACGAAAAACTACCACCAAAAAACAAATAGATTAATAAACTCATCCAATATAAGCACATTATGACCTAGGATAAAAAGTTAAGAGAGTGATAAATATTTCAGGTTTTTAGAAACAGAGAAACTTGCGCTGTAATTTTTACTTGGCTTTGGCACAGTACTCGTTTTTATTCAATAAGCTATTGACAATAATCTCTTTTTGATGAAAATCCGTCATTTAAAACAACAAACTGCTTTGTCATAGAAAATAGTTTCTGTTTGAGATTTGTTGATAATTAGATGTTCTGAATTTTATACCTTGGAGTATCATTTCTGCGCTTTATTTCACGGATATAAGAGTTCTGTTGACTGTACAAGTACTCAGATGACAAATTCTTTGAAACCGCTTTGTAAAATGAAAGAAAAGAATCGACATTGTCACACGGGATAGTAGCCAAGTTAAGGTAACATATTCAATATGTTAAAATTTAAGCGATAACGGTGTATTGTCAGAAATAATGAATTGCTTTGCAATACTTTGTCTAGGCCAAAGTAGAACTTGAAAAAAAAATTCCGCCTTTTAAAACAAACTGCATCACAGGAAAGTATTTCCCAATAGCATTGATTTGAATGTTTATACTGTCAAAGCTCCAAACATAAGAAACACATTTCATGACCGGGATTTGACCTTGCATGGGAGAAGGGGCTTTTGTCAGTGTTTTGTTGTCTGTTTTTCACTGTCTTTCTGTTAATCAAACATTTTTAACGTTTTCGCTTGGAGGCCTAGAACTGATCGCAAGCTCGACGGAATGGTGAATACAACTGGCGAGTTGAACGGTTTTGGTTTGAGTTGTATGTATTCGTGAGAGAAGCGAAATTCCGCGAGCGCGGTACGCGATTTTGACTGTTTTCTCGCGCGCAACATATTGATCACGAACTCGTTCCAGATCCTCTCATGCTTTGACGAGATCAGGGCCGAGTTGTTCAAAGCAGGGTAAGTTAACTTAGGATTAACGCCAACTTTAAATCCAAATCTACATGTTTTTTCTGCTTTTTTCGCGTACAATTGGGCTTTGACTGCTCTCAGATTGTTAATAAAAATTAACAGCAAAAACGCTTTGAAACAAGACAAACAGAAATCTGGATTAACATTTATCTCAGGGCCAGTAGCGTTATCCGGCTTTCGAACAATTTGAACCAAAGGTGCTGCAATCTATGGATGCTGAAATCGGCTCTTCTACTTTCCGACATGACAATGCAATTTCATATACTACCAAATTTTATGATTTTAAATTAAATTTTTTTAGATGTCGATGATTCATGCAACAGCAAATATTGTGTTGTTAATTTTTTTTCTTTTTTCCTATGGGAGTGGAACGGTCTCTCCTATTTCCTTCATTGTAAACTGAAAGAAACTAGACTAAAAGAAACGGCTATTTCAGAGTGTGGAATATAATTCATTTACACTTTAAATGGTGATATTTAAAAGTTGACTAAGTTTTTCAAATGTATTTGTTCAACTTCAAGCAGTGGATTAATAACAGCTTTCATTTAAATTGTCACGCCTATCTACAGTCACCGAACGCCTGAACCACTCTGGCTGTACGTATAAACAGCACCATAAGGAAGTACTGCTCGATAGTTTTTATTTGAATGGTCACACTTTAGAATCAGTTCATCCACAGTCTCAAAAGTTAAAACGACATTGTTTCGCATAATGAACAGCACCACAGGAAAGTACTGCTCAGTAGCTGTCATTTGAATGGTTACACTTTAGGATTTCATCCACAGACTCAAAAGTTAAAACCACTTTGTACAGCATAATAAACAGCATCACAGCAAAGTACTGCTCAATAGCTTTCATTTGAATGGTCACACTTTAGGATTTCATCCACAGACTCAAAAGTTAGAACCACCTGAGCATAATAAACAACACCACAGGAAAGTACTGCTCATTGACTTTCACTTAAATAGTCACAGCTTAGGATTTCTTATTAAGGCAAGAAGTTATAGAGTGTGCACCACTGTGATTCCCGGAGGCAAATTTAAAACCTTCAGTTTGTAGCAATTTTTCTCAGCAACATGATAATTTTCATTCATCCCCGCTTTCATTGTTGTTTAGTGCTTTTGTTGTAATTGAAACTACGTCGAACGCATATTCTAAAAGGAAAAGGGTTAGCACTCATTGGAGCCTGTTAAAGTTTTAGTTTTTGAATAGTTTCCCAGCACTGCATTTCTATTTAATAAATACCACAATTGTTCGTTTTTTCCTTTGTTTTAATGCAAAATCTATGCGGAACTGTGATTTTAAAATAGAACTGGTTAAACTTCATTGAAAGCATTTTAAATGATTTCAGTTTGTGAACAACAAACAAAACAACAACAATTGTGAATATTTTCCCAGCGTCACATTTCTATGATTCACATCTCCTTTGTTCTGTTTTAAGTGTTTCTTTTGTTAGAATTACGCCTCCACCAATGCGAAACCAAGCAGTGAAAATGAACAGCTTTAAAGGATTAAGTCTTTCAATTAACTCTTCAACTCCCTAGGTGCCTTTTAAAAAACCTAGGATTTGTTTGCGAAGTCTTCAGCCCGAATGTTTGCAGGAGTTTTTGACTTTGCTTTAACGCAGAGACATACTTTACCAGATAAAAAAAAACAACTTTAGATTACAAGTGAGTAAATAATCATCTTAAAAGGACCGTAAAATTGCTAGCTAATATATTAACGCATGGAGTGTGAAATGTTTTTTTAGCCATCATGACCATGCTTAATTATAAATTCAAGTTGCGTGTTACTTTATTTTTCTTCAGACCCTGTAAAGCAGTGTGGTGCTCACGAACTGAACACGCAACGAAATCTGAAAAAAACAATACAAGCTGTTTGTGGTGACGCAAAATCTCTTTACGACGAAAAAACTTGATTTGTTCAGTAAGAACTCGATCAACACGCTGAGAAGACACTATAAAGGAAACGAATCGTCAGTAAACAAAGCTTAAGAAACAGCTAAACGTAATTCATTTTGGACACGGTGAATACAGTTGCAGCTGGGGGATGGAGTACAGCTTCAAATGCGGAATGAGAGTTCGGCACGTCATGAAGAGAACAGTGGTCACTTCATCTACAACTACAACAAGCTCTGGACAAAAACGGAGTCTCGTTGAAATGGAACCCAAAGGAGAGCCTTTCCAAAGACATGACCTCAAATTGGTTCCAAGAGAGGAATATTCAACAATGTCATCTGAATCTTTTAGTCATATAAGTATAAACAACAACTATAATGCAGTTTACGAGCGGTCAGTCACAACGAAGTCGATCGAAGGAAGCGAAAATCGAAGATTTATGGAGCAGTTCACGAAGTCTTCCGGTCATGGCGACGAACAACCGATTGTTGTTGTTTTAAAGAACTGGACCCAGATTGACGCACCTGAGTGGATGGAGAAACGGAAATCTTCTGCAACAGAGCGCGAAGGGATTTCAAACATAAATTTTTTCTTGAAATATCCCGACGATTATTCTGCGAAAAAGGAAGACACCGAAGATAAAGCCAACGAGAGAAAGATCCTCCCGGAAGACGCCAAACGGGACAAACGGGCTATTCCTTTTCTTCCAGATGAGGAAGATGATGAAGAGGAGTCTGAGGAAGAATACGATGAATTTGAAGAAGAGATCGTGGTGGTGAATGTCAGTAAAAAACCAACTTGGCGCAAACGGCTGGAAATTCCAAAACCACAGCCAGAGAAAGTCGGAATACCCATCGAAGACCTCCTGGCGGTTCCGACACTGCAAGAGAAGCAGGAATCGTTGCCTGACGAGTTATTGATTGATGAGAAAATCGAGTCCGTTGAACGACCTCCAGTTGTGTTTGCAGAACTACCGGACTTTGGTATCTTGGACAACCCATGAACCCTGTAAAATTGGTGAATCTAAATATGACATTGCAAAATAACGGAACAAAAATCAGGATTAGATCTGAAATGTCAAAGTTTACTAGGTTTTATTTCAATAATCAAACTTAAAGGCTTTACCCAGGCTTGAAATTATACAATAAAGTGTAGAGCGGCAGTATTTAGTGTAGAGTAAAGTGCAGTGTAAAGTACGCATAACGTTTTGCGTGTCGTACATGATAGTAAAAGACAGACTCTGTAACAACAGCTGATATCTATTTTTTTCTACCTTTTTCTCATGTTCGGCGTGGGGATAGAGAGAGACCGGCGTCATAGCGGAAAATGTAATCAGTATAAGAGCTATTTAACTAGTGAGCTTTCTTTGTAAGGATTAATAGTACATTGCAAAGAAAGTAAAAACGGGGAGGGGATCTCTTTTATTACATCTGCTACACGAGCTACCTAAAACGTGATCATGATTTTGCCGCCATTGTTCACGTTTGCCGTTTTCAATGCAAGGAATGCTGTTTTCACGTTTGCCGTTTGTCGTTTTTCAATGCAAGTAAGGCTGTTTTTACGTTGGTAAACCAAATGAGTATTGACTTTGATATTCTAAATCGTTCTGCTGTATTTACAACTCTGTGACAACGGATAGAAATTATATAGCAAGCAAACTCAAAATTATACTGATATCAGAAATCAGGAGTATCAGTTCTACCATATATAAATACACATGAATAAAATGCCGTCCAATTACTTGCAAACCTTTCTACTGAAACATTGCAGCTCTGACTCTGTTCAGTCTTGCACCACAGTGAACTCTATATCTAAGCCAGATCCCATCGGGATCAGATCTTGCTGTCTGTCGTAGGGATGTCCGCTTTACAAGCGAGGGTGGTACGAGTGACTATATCAACAGCTAAACCACCTCGGTACAAATAAACGTTATTGTCGTTACTGTTGTCGTCCTCACTGCACGAAAAGTTGCGCAACACTGGCATAGACGTTGCCTTTGACACACCTTTGACGCACGTCACAGGTGAATCAAAAGTGCCTCTGTGCCAGTCAAAGTTACATTTGACAGCACCTTAACTATACCTTTGATAAGCGTCAAAGGTGCACTGCCTTTGGCTTAAATCAAAGACGGTCGTTGCAACCTTTTGCGTGTTAAATCTTTGACACGCGCTGGTGTGGCAAAAACCGTCGGCCTTTGCCACCTTTGACCGCATATTTCAAGGCGTGTCATAATAGGACAATCACATGACTTTTGGAGGGCATATAGTTTATTTGTGGCCCGAGTAGCATCATTTGCGCCCGAGCGGAGCGAGGGTGCAAATGATGCTACGAGGGACACAAATAAACTATATGCCCGACAAAAGTCATGTGATTATCATTATTATCAATACACAAGGCCAAATCGTACAAATTCATTTAATAAGAAAAAAAAACAGGGCCGTAAATGCGTTTGCAGCCCGTCAAATTCAATATCGCCCGCCACTCACGCGTGTTTTCTCGAAGGCAGTTTCTTATTTGGCCGCGTATATTGATAATAATGGTGATTTTTCGTGCAGTGCCTCCTCTGGATTCCCACACTGCAAGGGAAGCAAAAATTGCCAGCCTCCGAGAAGTTATTCACTGATGAAACCCAGTTGGACCTTTATTATCTAACTTGCAGGCAACGTTTCGCTCAGAAAATGGTAGGATCTCTTCAGGTAACCATCTTCTCATTTATTCAGGAAAATCAAATCACAGTGTCAAATCGAATGCTGGCAAAAAGGCGTCGGTACACCCTCTGGCTTTTAGGTTACTGTTTACAAAAAAGTTTATTCCGCTCTCTTTTTAAGAATTAAGACGGAACATTTCGCCTGGAAGGTATACCCTCCCTGGTTTGGGAGCCTTTTTGGTCAAAAAATGGGTATAAAATTTGAAAATTGTGTTATGAAAATGGGTGTTTTGCCTTTTCCTAAAATGGCCGTTTAGATTTGACTATTTTCAATTCCCACAACCCCTCCCACTTTCAGATCTTACTCTTAAAAGAACTAGATCTGAAAATGAGAACGGAATAGTTACATATTTTGGTAAAAATCATCACAGATTTTAACTGCTACCCCGGAGCTTTGTAAACCTTGTCTGCCTTGTAGAATGCTTTGTGGATACGTTGGCTCATTTGGCTATTTTCAGTACAATTTTGACCACATACTGCACCCTATCATTAAAACATATGGTAGATATAAAAACGTATTTATGTCCTTTATTTGCGCGACTGTACTGGGGGTAGACATTGCGTGATTCGGAACACTTCATGAAACAATAGGTCTAGTAAATTATCTGTCTATAGTCAGTTTAAGATTAACCGTTTTGCCTCAGAACGTTCGAAATGTGATCTTGACTCAGTCTAGTCTATAAATCTGCACCGACTGTTTCTGTGTTTGTTTTCTCCATTTATTTTGCTAACTAAAAGTTGTACGTGTTTCTTAAGAACAGAAAGTATATTTTTCTTTCCCCCCTCATCAAGAGCGTGGGAAAACGTGCAAGGCAAATTAACGGCTTTTCAAAGGGATTAGTTTCTCAAATCCCAAGGCGGCATTTTAAAAACTGGTTTGTTTGCAGGGTGTGATATTAGGCTGGTTTAGCTTGGGTGTTTGCAGACGCTTTAACTTTGTTTGAAAACCTCAGAGTCGTACCTAACCAGAAATAAAAAACCCTAAACATCTTCAGAACAGAAGTGAGTACATTATCATATTTAAAGGACTATAGTATTGTTTGCTTATTCATTTAAGGCCTAGAGTGCCATAAATAAGTTGTGCTGACACTTTGGTTAATTACAAATTCAAGTGATGTGTGTTGTTGTCTTTTTCATTAGACAGTAAAAGGTGAGTTGTACTTCTTGAAATCGCAACTAAACCCAACGAAGAAAGACCAAAGGACACTTGTGGTGAAGTAAAATCGCCTGACATCGAAGAAAACGTAATTTGCTGACAACTCACGAACGCGTCGAAAAAACTCAGTGAAGGGAAACGAAGCGAAGCCTGGGTAAACAAGGCATCAAGACAGTGATCTTGAAGACAACTGAAGGAATCATTTTGGACACGGTGAAAAGAATTACAGCGGAGTTATGGAGTATAGTTACGAAAGCGAAATGCGAGGTCGACATGTGATGAAGAAAACGTCGATGACTTCGTCTATAACTAGAAAGAGTTTTCAGGGCGAATCCGAGGGACAACGGAGACTGGTCGAGATGGAGGCCAAAGGACAGCCTTTTGGAAGACATGAAATGAAGAAGTTTTCAAAAGAGGAATACTCAACAATGTCATCTGAATCTTTTAGTTACAGAAGCACAAACAACAGCTTCAGTTCAGTTTACGAGCGATCAGACACGACGAAGTTTATCGGAGGAGGCGACAACCGAAGATTCCTCGAACCCTTCACGAAGTCTTCCGATGGTCGTAACGAACAACCGGTTGTGCCGGTTGTGAAGAATAAAGCCCAAATAGATGTGCCTGAGTGGATGGAGGAGCAAAACTCTCCCGGAACAGAGCGCCGTGACGTTGACATTTCCGGCAGCAACGCTTTTTTGGAATATTCCAGCGATTATAGTCCGAGAAAGAAGGAACTGGAGGACAAGGTCAAAGAGAGCAAGATCCGCCCAGAAGTCGCCAAACGGGACAAACAAGATATTCCTATGCTTCCAGCTGAGGAAGACGACGAAGAGGAATCTGAAGAAGAATACGATGAATTTGAAGAGGAGATTGTGGTGATGCACGTCCGAAGAAACCCATTTTGGCGCAAAGGGCTGCAAATTCCAAAACCAGAGCCAGAGAAAGTCGGAATACCCATCGAAGACCTCCTGGAGATTCCGACACTGGAAGCGAAGCAAGAATCGGCTCCCGATGAGTTATTGATTGATGAGAAAATCGAATCCGTGGAACGCCCGCCTGTGGTTCATGCAGAAGTACCGGACTTTGGTATCTTGGAAAAACTGTAAAACCTGTTAAACAGGTTCCGTTTTAATCCTTTCACTTTCAGTTGGTACACAAGCTGAAAATTTAACTTTGGACCGGCTTGAAAGTTAGTTTACACTAGAAATGAAAAATTAGCACATTTAGTATGATAGTATGCGTGGGTCGAGAGCGGTTTTATTTCTTAATCACAAGACAAGCACGGTCAAAGCCTGATTACCTCTTGGGGATTAAAATTGGTGCTTTTGTACCACTAAGGGTGTTAAAATCGAAAACGACAACTGTCAGAATTATTTTGATGCTTTTTAGGATATTAAGCCAGAAAAATATACTGATAGGAACAACTTTGCAGAAAGAATTAAATAGTAGCTCTTGGGGGTAAAAGTAAATGTGAGCCATGCCACAAAACGAGTTTCTAGTAATTTCAAGGGGTTCGTTTCAAATTTTCCGACTATCACTCCCTTTTTGGTGCGGTAAGGAGGCCTGGCACCTCCCCCCTCCCGTAAAATTTCTGCCCCTCGTGATTTATTTTTTGGGGAAATAGAGAGTGTTTAATCCCTCAATTTTTCAAATTTCATCTTGCAAAATACTAAAAACAAACAGCACCACAGGAATGTACAGCTCAGTAGCTTTTATTTGAATGGTTACACTTTAGGATTGTATCCACAGTGTCAAAAGTTAGAACCACCTTGTACAGCATAATTACCGTAATAAACATTGCCACAGGAAAGTACTTCTCATTAGCTTTCATTTGAATGGTCACATTTCAGGATTTCCTCCACAGACTCAAAAGTTAGAACCACCTTGTACAGCATTATAAACAGTACAACAGGAAAGTACTTCTCATTAGCTTTCATTTGAATGGTCACACTTTAGGATTTCATCCACAGACTAAAAAAATTGAGCCACTTCTTAGAATTTCGGCCACAGGCTTGAGAGTTAAGCCCACACGGCCTAACACAAGGTTTTTCGATAACAGTTAAAACTATACAGTCTCATCTCTCATCGAAAGTAGATTTTTATAAAAGCTATGAAACTGTACTTTTATCATGCATAACCCTTGAAGTGTGAAATAGTTGTGGTAAAACCGCCTGTGCTTAATTATAAATTCAAGTTGTGTGTTTATTCACATCGTAAAGGTGTGTCATGCTTGCTGTACTCGCAACGAAACCTTCCGAAAACCGAAAACCGACGTGTGTTAACGTAAAATCTCCCAACAAAGAAGAATCTGACGTGATCTGCTTACAACTAGACAAATAAGGCGATAAAACGCAGTGAAAAGAAAGGAACCAACGGTAAGTGAGGCGTGGAATACAACTGAACGTAATTCATTTGAGCCACAACGAACAAAGTAACGGCGAAGTTATGGAGCACAGCTACACATGTGGAATGCGAGTTCGACGCGTGATGAAAAAAACTGTGGTGACTTCATCTACAACTTCAACGAGTTCTGAGAGACAGTGTGATCGAAAACGTAACCTGGTTACGATAAAAATCAATTGCAAAGGACAGCCTTTCCCAAGACATGACGTCAAGATGTTTCCAAGAGAGGCATATTCATCAATGTCATCTGAATCATTTAGCTACCATAGCATAAACAACAACTATAGTTCAGGTTCAGTAAAAGAGCAATCAGTCACAACGAAGACGATCGGAGGAGGCGAGCACCGAAGATTTATCGAACACTTCACGAAATCATTCGGTCATGGCGACGAACAACCGATCGTGGTTGTTATGAGGAATAGATCTCAAATTGACGTGCCCAAGTGGATGGAAGAGCGAAAATCTCCCAGAACAGAGCACCCAGAGGTTGACATTTCGAACATCAACGTTTTCTTGAAATATCCCAGCGATAATACCTCTAGAAAGAAAGAACCGGATGATAAAGTCAAAGAGAGAAAGATCCACCCAGAGGTATCCAAACGTAACAAACAGGTTATTCCTGTTTTTGCTGTTGAAAAAGACGACAAAGACAACGAGCCGACAGTCACAACGAAGACGATCGGAGGAAGCGAAAGTCGAAGTTTTATCGAACACTTTACGAAATCTTCTGATCATGTCCAGCTACAACCGATCGAAGTTATCATAAGACATAGATCCCGAATTGAAGTGCCTGAGTGGATGGAAGAGCAAAAATCCCCTGGAAAAGAGCGCCAAGACGTTGACATTTCAAATATCAACGTTTTATTGAATTATTCCACCGATTATAATCCGGGGAAAAAGGAACTCGAGGATAAAGTCTTCGAGAGCAAGATCCACCCTGAAATCGCCAAACGGGACAAACAGGTTATTTCTGTGTTTCCAACTGAAGAAGACACCGAAGAAAACGAGCCAACAGTCACAACTAAGACGATCAAAGGAGGCGAGAGCCGAAAATTTATCGAACACTTTACGAAGTCTTCCGGGCATGGCGAGCTACAACCGATCGAAGTTGTCATAAGACATGGATCCCAAATTGACGTGCCTGAATGGATGGAAAAATCAACATACCCCGAAAAAGAGCACCCAGAGGTTGACATTACAAACGTCAACGTTTTCTTGAAATATCCTAGCAATTATACCTCAAGAAAGACGGAACCAGATGATAAAGTCACCGAGAGCAAGATCCACCCTGAAGTCGCCAAACGTGACAAACAGGATATTCCTGTTCTTCTAGTTGAGGAAGATGACGAAGATAAGGAGTGGTTAGTCACAACGAAAAGGATCGGAGGAGGCGAGAGCCGAAGATTTAACGAACACTTCACGAAGTCTTCCGATCATGGCGACGAACAACCGATCGTGGTTGTTATGAGGAACAGATCCCATATTGATGTGCCTGAGTGGATGGAAGATCGAAAATCACCCGGAAAAGAGCGTCGAGATGTTGACATTTCGAACATCAACGTTTTCTTGAAATATCCAAGCAATTATATCTCTAGAAAGAAAGAAGCAGACGATAAAGTCACCGAAAGCAAGATCCACCCTGAAGTCGCTAAACGTGACAAACAGGTCATTCCTGTTCTTCCAGTTGAGGAAGATGACGAAGATAAGGAGTGGTCAGTCACAACGAAAAGGATCGGAAGTGAAAGCCGAAGATTTAACGAACACTTCACGAAGACTTCCGATCATGGCGACGAACAACCGATCGTGGTTGTTATGAGGAATCGATCTCGAATTGATGTGCCTGAGTGGATGGAAGAGCAAAAATCACCCGGAAAAGAGCATCGAAAGGTTGACATTTCAAATATCAGCGTTTTCCTGAAATATCCCAGCGATTTTATCCCGGAAAAGAGAGAACTCGAAGAGACAGTCAACGAGAGCAAGATCCACCCTGAAGTCGCCAAACGTGACAAACAGGTTATTCCTGTTCTTCCAGTTGAGCAAGATGACGAAGATGACGAGGAGGAATCTGAAGAAGAATACGATGAATTTGAAGAAGAGATTGTCGTGATGGACGTCCGAAGAAAACCCATGTGGCGCAAGGGCCTTGAAATTCCCAAACCACAGCCAGAGAAAGTCGGAATACCCATTGAAGACCTCCTCGAGATTCCGACGCTGCAAGCAAAGCAAGAATCAGTCCCCGATGCGTTATTGATTGATGAGAAAATCGAGTTCTTGGAACGCCCACCCGTTGTTCATGCCGAAATACACGACTTCTTAGAAAACCTGTAAACTTTCTGTAAAACTGACGACTCAGTTTTGATCGTTTTCATATAACTTCTAATCAGTGTACAAGCTTATATTTTTTGGCAAAATAATGAAACTTTCATTTATTAGGATGTTTTTAGTTAGATCTACGTTTTGTTTTTAGGGACGGTTTCACTCCTAGAATTGGCTTGTTAGAAAACCTGTAAAATCTATAAAACTAGCAACCCAGTTTTGACTCAGTCCAACCGGTACACAAGCTTAAGTTTCTTTGAAACTTTCATTTGACTTCCAACTATATAGTACACAAGCTTAAGTTTTTTTGAAACTTTCATTTAATTTTTCAGGATTATTAATGCCCAGGGTTTATACTGTAGCTATAAATCTACCTTTTGTTTTTACGGAAGGTTTCACTCTGGGAATGAAAATATGAACTGATATATACCATTATATGCTGATGACTTGTTGACTCTGTGAGTACTGTAAGGGAGATACAGTAACAGTTTCACTGCTGTTTAGTGTTTGCCTTTCGAACGCGGTCCAAGCACCTTCTCCCGCGAGCTTCTAGCCACTCACGTCTAGTTTTAGAGAGAGTAGTGATTTTTTATTCTTTTCACTGCCATTAGTGATATTTTGCGCTTTTAAATTGACTGTCAAAAGCAATTTCGCACTTGCTTTGGTTTTGCATAGCTACGCTTTGTGATTGGCTGAAGCATTTCGCGCCACTTTTTCGACCAACCAAAAGTAAAACCAAAACCAACCGTTACTTGCTCGCACGCGTTTGGGTAGTCCTGCGCTTGGCGCCGGTTGTGTTGTGATTGGCCAGAGTAATAACTTTGGTTTTGGTTTTACGACACTCAATAGGCCATTTCCGAGTTACGTTACGCCTCGTTGTCAAAGCGAGGCTAGGTGCAAAACCTTTCATATGAAAATGAGTTTTCATTCACATGCAAATGAAAACTCATTTTCATATAAAAGGTTTCGCACCTAGCCTCGCTTTGATAGAGAGGCTAAAGGCAACTCGGAAATGGCCTATTGAAAACTGCTCTTATCGAGGCCTTATGTACCACTTAGCACTGAAAAGGCTGAAAGAGACATGCTACCGAGTTACTATCGTAGTTTAAAGCTGTCCAAAAGTACTAACCTAGTAGACTAGATTTAAAAAGTCACACTTATTCGAAATAAGTGCTGTCCTATTTGCCGTAAGAAGCGGTAGAGTTTTATGAAAGAAAAAAATCGACCCCCGGCTGCTGTTCGAAACGGCGCAATAGCCGTTCATTTAAAAAGTCACACTTAACGATTTTATCTGCAGACTTAGTGGAACTACCTTGTTCAGCATAATAAACAGCACAACAGGAAAGTGCTGTTCAGTATCTTTTATTTTGTGTGGTCGCACTGTAGGATTTTATCCAGAGACTCTACAGCTGACTCCAGTAAGGTCCACTTTGTACAGCATAATAAACAGCACCACAGGAAGGGGATCGGAAGGAACTACTCAATAGCTTCCATTTGAGTTACTACACTTTAGAAATCCTTAAGTGTAACTATTGAGTATTTACTTCCTGTGCTACTGCTTATATGCTGTCATTTGAGTTGCCACACTTTGCAAAATCAAACGTTAGAACCACCTTGTATAGAATAATAAACAGCACTTGACTACAGGAAAGTACTTCTCAACAACTTTCATTTGAATGGTCACACTTTAAGATTTCATCCACAGACTCAAACGATAAAACCACCTTGTATATCATAATAAACAGCACCACTGAAAAGTACTGCTCAATAGCTTTCATTTGAATGGTCACACTTTAGGGTTTTATCCACAAACTCAAACGATAAAACCACCTTGTACAGCACAATAAAGAGCACCACTGGGAAGTACTTCTTAATAGTTTCTATTCGAATGGTCACACTGTAGTAGGATTTTATTCTCAGACTCAAAAGTTTACTAGAAGCACCTTGTTTGTGTTGTTCGATCGTCCATCGTTGTCGAAGATGACCATGAACATCACTTCAGATTAAAAATGGTAATGATCCGCATAAAAAGGAATTGCTAACGGCAATGCACGATGGAATGTCAACTTTTTCCATTGTTACCACTAGTGATCTCATTGGCCTAGACTCAAAGACCGCTAAAAAGTTAGGTTTCAAGGTGCATTTTTATTTTTATTTTTTTAAGGTTTCATATAATTTAAGACCCAATCGCAAAACATGCAATTTTTTAAAGAAATTGTATTTGGGGAACTTCATTAAAACAGCAAAATTATTAGCTATTGTCTTCTGCTATTCTGATTGGTTAAGCACGAACATTTCCTAAAATTTATCTGACAAAAATGCATATTCTTTATTTTTATACTGAAATATAATTATAAACATTAGCTCCTCCCCTATTCTTGAAATCAAAGACATTCTATGTGGGAAAGAGCCAATGCCGCAGAACAATGAAGTTTGCTGTCAGTAGTTCTTATGTGGAGCGTTACTTAAATGGCAGATAAAAACTTAAACGATAGGATAAAAAAATAGGCCGTGTATACAATCAAAGCTGTGTATTTGTGAGTTGTACTGTGACTAATACTGTATAATAAACAAGAAAATCGGAAAGTACTGATCAATAGCTTTCATGTGAATGGTCATTTGTCTAACCTTAGATTTCATCCACAGACTGAAACGTTAGAGAACATTGTGCGGCGCAATAATCAGCACCACAGAAAAGTACTGCTCGGTACCTTTCATCTAAGATTATCCATTAGACTCGAATGTTAGAACTATGCACCTCGTAAGCATAACAAACAATGCCATAGAAAAGTACTTCTCGGTAGCTTTCATTTAAATTGTCACACTTTAGAATTTAATCCAAAGATTCGATAGTTAGAGCCATCTTGTACAAGAAACCACATGAAAGGACTGCTAGATCACTCCAACGTTAGAACTACATGACATGACTTAAGTTTAAGGGTTCGGTCTCCACATGAAGTACAGTGGACGTTAATAAATCAATTTAAAAAAGCAATTAGAGACCTTATGGAACGAGAAAGTTGACGCCCCCGGCCGACGTCACCGGTGGGAAAGGGAAGTCTTTGCCGTACCTATGATAGAACACTTCTACGTGACTGGCAACAACAGGACGTCGTTAGTATTCATTTATAGAACATTTTGACGTGATCCGCAACAATCCACTTATGTTAATCTGTGATTTTACACTTCAGTGATGAGGATCAAAAACCGCAGCAACAAAGAAATCATACAACTTCCCGTCACCACTAATGACGTTAAGTGACCTCAGCCTTGTTGTTGCGCAAGCTTTCCTTTCACTGTAAAGAGCCCTAGAATAACTGACCTGTTAAGAGTGAAATAGATGTGGTTAAACCGTGTTTAATTATAAATACAAGTTGTGTGTTGTTTATTTTCATTCAGACATTGTAGAGTTGTGCATGTGTTGTGCTTGCTGTACTTGTGACGAAACCTAAGTGAGCTAAAAACGATCGAAAGACTCTCCTGAACAACAAAGAAACGAGATTGCGACGACTCACAAGGCGACCAAACGCAGTGAAAAGAAAACAGACGAGGGTAAACAAGGCACAGAAGACAACCGACGGAACGTAGTTCATTTTCAGTTTTGGTCACAACGAATAAAGTTACAACAGAGTCATGAAGTACAATTATGAATTAGAAGTTGGAGTTCGACACGTGATTAAGATTACCGTGGTGACTTCCTCTACGGCTACAACAAGTTCTGAAAACGAGTCCGGCAGAAAACGAAACCTTGTCGAGATAGAAATTAGAGAACATTTTCAGTTCCCAAGATATCATGTCAAGATATTTCCAAGAGTGGTGTATTCAACAACGAAGACCATCGGAGGTGGCGAGAACCGAAGATTTATCGAACACTTTACGAAGACGTTCGGTCTTCGCGACATACAACCGATAGTGGTTGATATGAGGGGTCGATCCGATATTGACGTTCCTTTAAAGTGGATGAAATATCCCAGTGCCAAACGGAACGAACCGGTTCTTCCAATGATTCCAGCTGAGGAAGACGACGAAGAGGAATCTAAAGAAGATGAAGAAGAAGAAAAAGGAGAAGAAGAAGAAGAAGAAGAAGAAGAAGAAGAAGAAGAAGAGGAAGAAGAAGAATACGATGAATTTGAAGAAGTGATTGTGGTGATGAACGTCCGAAGAAACCCAGTTTGGCGCAAAGGGCTGGAAATTCCTGAACCAGAGCCAGAGAAAGTGGGAATACCCATTGAAGACCTCCTTGAGATTCCGACAGAGCAAGCGAAGCAAGAATCGGCCCCCGGTGAGGTATTGATTTATGAAAAAATCGAGTCCGTGGAACGCCCGCCCGTTGCATTCATGCAGAATTACCGAACTTTGGTATCATGGAGAATCTGTAAAGAAACTGTCAAGCAAAATTGTAAACGGTGTTTTTCTAGTGACTTTAGTCTAATTAAAACAATCACATTTGGTCAATCGTAAAGCGATCAATCACTGTATCAGCCGAAAGATTCTTAAAATGTTTGTCCTGAAAATTCTTTAAAATGTTTGTAAAATTCTTGTAAATAGAGTATCAAGTGGATACTTTGTTATTCTATATCAGAATTGTCGCTAATCAGTAGTATTTCGTGTTTTCTATATTTTATTATATTGTAATTTAATTTAAACTCGCATTTGTGTTTGCAATTTAAGCGATTGCAGAGAAGCCTTAATTGTTTTTAAATTGTTTTTTTTTTCTTGAACAAATGAACTTGGATAAATGAACCAGTGGTCTGAATAGAAGGGGATATTTCAATGCACTACCTGACAATTTCTGACTGGAATTCCCGGAAAATCAACTGTTCCATTGGCGGCTTTCAACTGAAATTAATTAACGCGAATTTAGGTCAAACGTAAAGCATCCCAAATTACCACTGGGCTTGTTTTTTGATCTGAAGTGGTTTTCTATTGTGGGTCGTAAAACCTAAACCAAAGTAATTGAAACTGGCTAATCACATCACAAACCAAAGAACCAATCAGAACTTAAAGAAAAATGCATGAAGCCGCCGCAAAGCGCGGGAAAATTCGAGCGAGCAATTCACGATTGATTTTGATCTGACTTCTAGTTGATTGAAAAAGTGGCGCGAATTTTTAACCAATAACAACATGAAGCGCATTACAGTAAAACCAAACTTTCGACACTCAATTGAAAACCTTTGTTACACATTCTTTCTTTTCAGATCAGTCTTAGAGACCATGTTAGAGTATTTGTATTTATTTTGAGTAAAGAAGACCTGACATATCCGAAACTCCTTTATTTTCACTGTAGAAGTGGAACTTGTTCTTAGTTACATTGTTGAAAATCAGTGCATGCATGTTTTAGATATGCACAAAAGCTTGCATTAGCGCTGAATATCAGTCAGCAGTTTCTTTTATATAGCAACAGTAATAAGACTGAGTAGAATACAATTCATGGAGAAATCGGGCGAGTAATTAACTTCAAATCGCGCATAACGCGACTCTTTGATATTACGAGCTTGATTTTCCCTGGATTGTACGACACGAAGTCCAGTTACTAATTAATCGCATCAAAAACAAAATTTTGAGATTAAAAGTCTATGTGGACTTTTTTGAACTCAATACGTTCGGGATATTTTCCGCGCGCGCAACGTAAGTGTTCAATTACAGCTATCCAATTACAAAAAAGTTGTAATTGGATAGCTGTAATTAGACACCCACAAAACTACGCGCCAATTACGTAAGAAATAGACATACGGATGATCAATCACAATCAAGAATTTTGTTATTGATACCATTTAAAAAGTAATAACAATAATAGAGAAAATACAGTATACGGACAACATATCAGATTTTATTTAGTTACCCTGTGCAGCAGGCATGTTGTTGCAGGCATGGAGTATACGCCCATTTTAGCATTAAAAAACAAAGGTAGCTCTTTTACGTGTCCCAAGCTGGGAGTCAAGGAATACAAAGGCGTGCATGAAAATGTCTGTCTCCCAGTGATGTGCATCAAACAAAGAGGTACCCTCAAAAGTACTCAGGATGCCTTCAATACAAAAATGATTGATTAGCATGCATATAGCTCGGAATCCTAAACATAGTATGTTGACCTTCATAGCTACTATTGTTACTGCATATGACATGAATGGCTCATTTTGCACATAATCTAAAGCCACACTGGGAATAGTGGTAAAGTTCTTGCTACGACTCTGACAAACTGAACTGTTCCACTGTTCCCGCGACCGGCGATAACAGGAAGTCGTTAGTATCCATTTATAGCATAATAAACAGCACCACAGGAAGGAACTACTCAATAGCTTTCATTTGAGTTGCCATACTTTTAATAGAAATCCTAAAGTGTGACTATTGAGTAGTTCCTTTCTGTGCTACTGCTTATATCAGCAGGGGTTTTAATAGAAGCCGGCTACCGGCGGTGAACCGCCACCTTCTTCGCCTCTCACCGTCGGTTACTGACACTCAATTTCCTGCTCAGAATGCTGGAAATTGGATTTCCGAGCCTGTAGATTTCAATATTTTCCCCCTAGTGCAACGGGGGCTTACGGCCCCTTAACTGTCACAGCCGCCTATGACACCTTGGCCAGCCGCCTACTTCAATTCTCAGTTATTGAAACCCCTGATATTATATGCTGTCATTTGAGTTGCCACACTTTAGACTGCTTGTTGTATAACTGGAAGTCGTTAGTATCCATTTAAAAAACAATTCTAGTTGATCACAACAATCACAGTCTCACTCCAGTGAGTAACAAAGAAAACACACAACCTGCGGTCACCATCATTGACGTAGATCGTCACCGCAACGCCATCATTACGCGCTGTTTTCGGCCTTTCATTGTAAAGAACCCTAGAATTGCTTGCTAAACTTAACTGCTCTCTGAAGTGTGAAATAGTTGTGGTTAAACCGTGCTTATTTATATATCATGATAAGTTGTGTGTTGTTTATTTTCCTTCAGACATTGTAGAGTTGTGTTTGCAGTGAGAACTTGTGACTTGTGTTGATGAAAATTCTTCTGAACAACGAAGAAAACGAGATTGCGACGACGAAGAAGCCGGCGACCAAACGCAAGTGAAGAGAAACGAGCGATGGTTCTGACAAGGCATAAAAAACAGCGGGACGTAACTCATTTCCACCACAACGAACAAGGTTACGGCAAAGTTATGGAGAAGAGCTACAAAAGTGGAATGCGAGTTCGAAGCGAAATAAAGAAAACGGTGGTGACATCATCTACAACTTCAACAAGTTTCGAGAGAGAGTGTGATCGAAAACGCCACCTGGTTAAGATAAAAATCAATTGCAAAGGACAGCCTTTCCCAAGACATGACGTCAAGATGTTTCCAAGAGAAGCATATTCAACGATGTCAAGTTACAGCAGAGTCATGAAGTACAATTACGAAAGTGAACTGAGAGTTCCACACGTGATTAATATAGCCGTGGCGACTTCCTCTACGTCTACTATAAGTGCTGAAAACGAGTCCCGCAGAAAATTGAAGCTGGTTGAGTTACAAATCAGAGGTTATCTTCAGTTCCCAAGACATGATGTTAAGAATGCATTTCCAAGAGTGGTGTATTCAACGACGAAGACCATTGGAGGTGGCGAGGACCGAAGATATATCGAACACTTCACGAAGACTTTCGGTCTTCGTGACCAACAACCGATAGTGGTTGATATGAGGGGTCGATCCGATATTAACATTCCTTTAAAGTGGATGAAATATCCCAGTGCCAAACGGAACGAACCAGTTATTCCAATGATTCCAGCTGAGGAAGACAACGAAAAGGAATCTGAAGAAGAATACGAAGAATTTAAAGAAGAGATCGTGGTGATGAATGTCCGAAGAAACCCCATTTGGAGCAAACTGCTGGAAATTCCCGAACCAGAGGCAGGGCTGAAAGTGGGAATACCCATTGAAGACCTTCTTGAGATTCCGACAGAGCAAGCGAAGCAAGAATCGGCCCCCGGAGAAGTATTGATTTATGAAAAAATCGAGTCCGTGGAACGCCCACCCATGGTTTATGCAGAATTACCGGTCTTTGCTGTCTTGGAGAACCTCTAAAAAGATGTAAAGCAGTGTACTGTAAACGGCATATCTTTTTTTTTTGTCCTTTTGCCTGTGGAGATGTCTAATTTGGGACAAATGAAAAATAGGCGAACATTAAGTAGACTAAACAAGAAGACCTGATAAATCCTAAACACTTTTATTTTTCACTGTGGTAGAGTAACTTGTTTTTGGTTACAATGTTATAAATCGGTACATACAGTTGTACATGAGTCAGAATTGCACAAAAGCTTGCGCTGGCAATGCATTAGCATAGAGGTTTCCTTTGAGACAAAGCTCGCTAAAAAATAAGTGGCTGTTTTCTCGTAAACGAGCCCACCATTTTTTTCGTCCTTTCTAATCAAGTACCGAAAACCTTTGTATAAGAAAAGACTTATTAAATTTCTATTGTTGAAAATTTAATAAATGAGAGAAATAGAGCTGAACTGCAGTTTCTCTGTTTTGCATTTTAGTAATCTGGAAAACTGATTTTGTCTGATATTTGCCTAAGCGCTATGCGATGTCTTCTTTTGCATGTTCTCAGGAGTTTTTGAGTTTTGAGAAGTTTTCAAATAATGACAATGCACTTCAATAACAACACTGCTAAAATACCAACACAGGGCATATTTGATGCCTGACAGCTCCTTAACCAACACGGGCACCCCCATTTTTTTTATTAATTAAAGTTTTCATATAATAAATATCTTGTAGGCAATTTGAGCAAGAATCTATTGTAAGTTCTATTTCAGTGGAATTACCTTAATAGAGAAAATAAAGAACACAGACCAAGCTTAAACTGGGGAATTTTTAGCCTATGTAGCAGGCATAGCTGGGGTGGGCAGGCATTGAGCATATGCCACAACCTTGGAATTAAAAATAAAAACAGGTAGCTCCTTTGCATGCCCCACGCTGGGGGTCATTGTCAAACTATGAGTAGCTGGCCATCTTTACTGTAGTTGCTAAGCCATAATAGCCTGGTGCTAGTTACTATTGACAGCCTTGTAATCTAGAGTCGCAGTGCAGTGTTCTCCCTAAATTTTAGCTCAGCAGGAAAGGGAGCATTCCTAACCAGTTAAACTAAAAGTGTGCGCCTGAGGCTCACTTTCCGAGGGGGTAAAGCTAGGTTCTCTGAAAGCCCATTTCCTTCATTTAGAGACCTATTTTAGGCAAATTCACTTATGCACACCTTCGACCTTCAAAGGTAAAACAACTTACAACAATTTAATAATTCATTCCTTACACAACAATAATCTTTTATTTTAGAATAAACACTTTGCTAAATTTCAAAAACCTCCAAGAGATTGCAGGTGGTAAAAAATGTTGCTTCAAGCGGTAAATTTTACCTGTTACCGCCTGATAAGGAGAACACTGCACTGGAAACAAGACTGTAGGGTGCTAGCTGCCCCTTTTCAGTCAATCGACTGGGCGAGCTAATCACTAAAACAAGCTCAGCGAGACTGGAGCATTACTTTTGCTCGATCGTTCTATCACCAGTCACGTATTTGCTCGCCCGCTCAACTATCCAGAGAGGGCCTGCTAGCAGTGTAGATAGCAAGATGATGGCTATGAGGCAAAGACTAATCACATTCAGTTAAGGGACCTTAGGGTGATCTCTGGGGTGCGACATTTGCAGACTGTGGACTAAAGTTAAGCCTACAGATGAGATTAAGTCTATTTTCTGAGCGTACTATGTTCAGGCTTAAATCAAGCTTTTATTAGGTCTAGTCTAATCAGTTAATTGTGAGTATTAGTCTACAGTCTGTAAACGTTGCACACTGAACAATCTTAGAGTAATTTTTAAATATAATATTATCCTACAACAGCTACAAACAAACAGAATGCAACAAAGAATCGTCTATGACTGTGACCAAGGTTTCTCATTAATCCGTTGTCTCTCATAAGCTGCCATTGATCGCTTCGGTGGAACAAGAGAGTCGGTGACACCTGGTTTTCGTTTCTTCTTCTTTTTCATTTCCCAGCTTTCCTCGTCTTCATCTGGATCATAGCTTGTCGCTGCATTGGAGAGGCTGGGTACTACATTAGGCTCTCTTGGCCTTTCAGGCTCAGAGTTTGAAGTTTCTGTAGCCACTCCATGGGAAAATTTACACTTGTCCCCAAGTCTGCAACGACCTTTTTGAAACTTAAAACAAACTTGTTTTTTGCGTCTGTTCTCTTCTTCTGGCTTGCTCTCTGAAAGCTGTACATGTTTCTCAAGAACAGAAAGTTTCTTTTTCTCTTCAGCCAGAAATGGGTTGAAGAAAACCGAAGATGTCTGGTAGGCTCTCTGGTTTAGTTCCTTCGTTGTCGATGGTGAATTTTTGCTGAAATCCAATGTCGGCAAAGGAAGTGGTATTTGAGCATTTTCAGGCTCCTTTGGCTCATTATTGCCACCTGAATCTTTCGTAGATCCTTCTAGTTTATTTTCATCTTCATCGGATTCAGAAGAACTGCTGGAATCACTTCCATAATCTGGCACAAGACCGAGAAGCGACATTCTACCTCTGAACCGGTTTCTCCGCCATATTGGATTGACTTGTGACAATGTTCTTCCGTTGTAGGGTAGACTAAGCAAATGTTTTGTATTAAGATTATTGTTCAAGAAAAAAGAAGTTTCTTAGCGTAATAAAATCCACCAAACATTGTTATTATCTTTATATATCTAGTATATATAAAAAATTGCTTTAGTTTTATATTAAAACTCAAAAACTTAGGGGAAGTTTTATATTTTTAAATACTCTTCGTACCCCACACTACCCCACACTGGAAAGGATAAATTTTACTTCGGCCCAGGTTTTCTCCTTCACACGTGGAATTTGTTTACAAAATGGCGGACGAGGTTTCGGAGGATACAGATGAAATCTTGAGTGAATTCTTGACATGGTGCGATATAAATGGCTTAATACTGAGCAAAAAGGTTTGATAAGGAAAAGAACTTCGCTTGTGGAATTTTGTTCAACTTTTTCACGTCGAAGAAAGTCTAAATTCGGAAGTCTAAAGAAGATTGCAAATTTGCACTGTGTGACCTACTTAAGTTAATCACTGTTTGTTTTTAGGTGAAAGTTGGACTGCGAGGATCATGCCACCGATATGGCATGATAGCGACAGATGACATAAAGAAAGGAGAATGCCTGTTTGAGATTCCTCGATCACTTCTGTTGCAGCCCAAGACGTCGTCTATCTCAGGAATTCTCGGAAATTTAACAGACGAGGATCAGCTTGTTTCAGAAAGAGGGTAAACTCTATATATCTTACATTATTTTTTGTTTTTAGTTAAAGGAGAAGTTCACTCCAGATAGCATCCTTGTTTCTTTCCACTAAATGAAAAGTACATATTATAGAGATACATGTACATGCAAGATGCTGACCGAAGTTTCAGCTTCCAATCCTTATTAAATCACAGGAAGCCCAAGATTTCTATAAGAGTTTGTATGGAGAATTCGGACTGATAATTATAATCAAACATTAAACGAGTAAATAGAGTAAGTCGTTAAATGGAACTTCATAAAACGTTACCTTGTGTTGTTTCTTGTCTTTTTATGGCATTTTTTTTTTCTTTACAATTTCAGTGATTTTAAGTCCTTTACCCTACAGCGTATAAAAGAGAGACAAGGAAGGAGTCTGAATTGCACTTTGACCATTCAACATGCTGCAAAATGGCTTGAATTTTCTAGCAAATAAAGTATGCACTTACATTAATTTTTTTCTCACAGAGCTCACAAAGTGACGCCTTCAGAAACCCCTTTCTGATGTCAAATTGATTGAGCATACCTTGAGTCTTTGCAGTAGAAGACCATCAAAAACATTGAACAAAATTCAAAAATCTGCTCCACTGTTTTATGTTTGATTATAATTATCAGTCCAAATTCTCCATACAAACTCTTATAGTAAGCTTGGGCTTCCTGTGATTAAATCCTTGTCCAAATTAGCCCAAAATTCATCTTGAACGCCGTCATTTTTTAACCATTACATGTATAATCAATCCTTCAATCACTCAATCTGTCAATAAGTCTAACTAATCAAATCAGTCAATTAATGCAATTAGTCAGTCAATCAATCAATCAGTGGAGTTAATCAATCTAAGCATGGCCATGATAATAATAATAATAATAATAATAATAATAATAATAAAGAATTTTTATAGCTCCATATCCATGGGCTCATGGCACTTTAAAGCATAATATTTCAAAGTCAATCAGTTGAACAATCTGTCAATCAATCAATCAATTTATTTCATCCAGGTCTGGCTGGGCTCCCCTTCTTCTCACGTTAATGTACGAGTACACTAATTCAACATCTCGTTGGAAGCCATATCTGAATCTTGTGCGTGATGTCACTGTGCTGGATCAACCCATGTTCTGGGGAGAAGATGAGAGACAGAGAGAGCTCAAGGGGACTGGGATAGAGGAGGATGTGGAATCTGATATTCAGCATATTGAAGAAGAGTATAATACCATTGTACTGCCATTTATTAAGAAACACCAGCAATATTTTAGGTAAATGTAAACTCAAATTCAAAGTTGCAGGTGAACCTGTCCTGATGACCACCCCCCACGGGTACCACTGGGAACCACGATTCGTGAATCTGGTAAAAATGTTTGAAAACTAAGAATCAACTAGAGTCTAAAATACCGGTGTTAACTTTGAGCATCCCATATTCTTGCAAACTATTAGTTAGATCAAAAATTAGTGTGCAATAAATGCATTCCAGGACCTCCCTGGCACAGTGTGGTCACTTGAGAGAAAGCACCTCAGCACCTAGGCATTTGAAAAATAAATATGATGCAAACTAAGTAAGAAGCAGAGCTCATTTTCTACAACATCGTGTGTAAAATACATTATGTGATTCATGATTTGAGGGAATAAAGGCTGAATGATTCTTGATTGTGAACCCACTTTTACCACCTTTTCATCTATCACTGGAAACCTTCCCACAGTAGCTAACTCTCTACAAGGTTGGTCTAAAAATTCTGTCCCGAGTGGCTGTTGTAGAGAGGTTTAACTGAATTTTGAATGTTTAATAATACCTTTTTACCGTATTTTTCTCCTTTTGCATCCTGAAATAATCTGGTTTACAGTTCAATTTTCTTTACTGCCCTTTATAGTGAGTGCCTCCACACCCTTTATCTGTACAGACACATGGCGGCTTTTGTCATGGCCTACAGTTTTACAGAACAAAGCCCAAACAATGATGACGACGACGACGATAATGATGATGATGATACAGCCCCTGCAATGGTGCCAATGGCTGACATACTTAATCACATCAGTAACAATAACGCACACTTGGAGTTTGGTGCAAAAACTTTGTCTATGGTGGCAACACAACATATTTGTAAGGTAAGGTGGGTCAAAACAGTACTACATGTAACCAATTATATGTGAGGGCAAAACTATATTTAAAACTCTTTAACTCCCAAGAGTGCCAAAAATCAAAATTCAAGAAAAATCCCCAACTTGATTTTGTAAAATATTGAAAAACAAAAGGTACCATGCCAAAGTACTGCCAAAGAGGTTTCATTTGAATGGTCACATCATAGGATGTCATCAACAGACTGACAAGTTGGAACTATATTACATGGACGTCTTCGTAATTGACTCTGGGAATGAAAGGGTTAAACTTTTTGCAAATTAACACAAATTTCTTACAATCAGAATGGGTAAACATCAGTCTTGGGTGATGCCCTTCTAAATCACAAACTTATGAATAAAGGACAGCCTTGGATCACAGGGTAGTTCATCGTAGTTCAAGCCCCCCACCCTTGTCTTCTGTCTCTTTGTACACTGTATTATCCTTTGGTTTGTAAGCTAACGTTTTAGTGTTCCTTTAGTTAGTTATTCATAAAGGCTGCCTAAGTACCAAGTTATGCATGTTCTTTTGTCATTAAATGTGTCAGTTTTAGGTTCATAATAATTCATCGTGCTATCTTTTGCTTTCAGTTGTAAGCAGAGGTTTAAAGGGCTGATTATTAAAAATATAACATGTAAATGTATGCTACGTATAAAAGAATAATAATATAGACTGATATGCAATTCATGTACAGTGTATGTAGATATTGTAAAAGAGTATACATATATATTTGTGGTATTTTTCATTTCTTCAAAATGATAATTATTTTTCCCAATAATCATGAAAATTGGCTGTCAAGTTATTATTAATATCATTATTTTCAAAAATAGAAACCAATAATTTTGTTTTAATGATTTAATTTTCATATAATTTCTCCATTCCATTTTTTTAGGGACAGGAGATTTTTAACACATATGGCAAACTTGCAAACTGCCACTTGCTTCAGTCTTATGGTTTTGTGGAGGATGAATTGCCAAATCCTTATGATATGGTATGGGTTGCACATAATTTCTTTATAATAATTTCATGTTAAATAAATAAGGATAGATTCTTCAAGAACAAAAGCAGGGATTTTCTTAGTATTTTGGAAACCATTTTTGGTTATAAGGCTATTGTATTTGTTTTAGAATGTTTTTGTTAGGAATCTTATTTTTTACATCACTTCATCCGATTAAAACACCCAGAAAAAGCAGAAATGATTGAAGACACAGACACGGGGTTCTCACAAAGTTTTAGAGTAGATGGTTGAGATAATTATAATAGTAGGCACCTTCATTCAGGTTTGTTTAACACTAAGCCTTTTCACTGAAAAGAAAGTGGCTCAAAGTTCGAAGTCGCCGGTTTTTAATCTGGTTGCCAGAACTTAATGAGAACCTGCAGACAAAAGAGTCGATTGCACAAGGAGCCTACAATAGACACAGACAAAAAGTGGTGGAATGTACAGTGGCTTACTGTACAGTGAACTTACTGCACAGTGAACTTACTGCACAGTGAACCTACTGCACAGTGAACCTACTGCACAGTGAACTTGCTGCACAGTGAACCTACTGCATAGTGAACCTACTGCACAGTGAACCTACTGCACAGTGAACCTACTGCACAGTGAACCTACTGCACAGTGAACCTACTGCACAGTGAACCTACTGCACAGTGAACCTACTGCACAGTGAACCTACTGCACAGTGAACCTACTGTACAGTGAACCTACTGCACAGTGAACCTACTGCATAGTGAACCTACTGCACAGTGAACCTACTGCACAGTGAACCTACTGCACAGTGAACCTACTGTACAGTGAACTTACTGTACAGTGAACCTACTGCACAGTGAACCTACTGCACAGTGAACCTACTGCACAGTGAACCTACTGCACAGTGAACCTACTGCACAGTGAACCTACTGCACAGTGAACCTACTGCACAGTGAACCTACTGCACAGTGAACCTACTGCACAGTGAACCTACTGCACAGTGAACCTACTGTACAGTGAACTTACTGCACAGTGAACCTACTGTACAGTGAACTTCCTGTACAGTGAACCTACTGCACAGTGAACCTACTGCATAGTGAACCTACTGCACAGTGAACCTACTGCATAGTGAACCTACTGCACAGTGAACCTACTGCACAGTGAACCTACTGCACAGTGAACCTACTGCACAGTGAACCTTCTGCACAGTGAACCTACTGCACAGTGAACCTACTGTACAGTGAACTTACTGTACAGTGAACCTACTGCACAGTGAACCTACTGCATAGTGAACCTACTGCACAGTGAACCTACTGCACAGTGAACCTACTGCACAGTGAACCTACTGTACAGTGAACCTACTGCACAGTGAACCTACTGCACTGTGAACCTACTGTACACTGAACCTACTGCACTGTGAACCTACTGCACACTGAACCTACTGCACTGTGAACCCACTACATGTATCCATGGGTACTCAAGTTGACTCAAGGTAATAAATTTTATCTCCCCAACAAATATCCTCTTGTTTTGTTGATGGTTTAATTATTGTTTGTCCAGTATTATGAGTAACTTCAACACAAAGTAACTGGGATTTGTCTCTTCTGTTAGGTGGACATTCCCATTAGTGCATTGTGTGAGGTAATAAAGGCCAGCCAGTCCTCAAAGGCAACACAATTGTTGAATGCTAAGTTTGAGTTTATGGAGGAAATGGTAAGTATGATGTGCTAATTCTTATGTTGCAATACTCAACTGATGCTGTACAATAAACAGTCCAAAATGTATTTGTATGCCTTCATGCTACAGTATTACTCAAAAGTAAGTTATCACCCTCTCATGGGACGTGAATCGCGTATGTATGCACCTTCTTAGCGTTATGTATAAATTTACATTATAGTTTTCTTTGGTCACAATGTGTTTTCATGTATCTTCTAAAACTCATTAGTAATTCATGACAAGAACACAAAGGGAATCACTATCGTGAAGGAGGTTGGGGATACCTGGTCTTAATTTGGATACATATTACTCGCAATATCTGTTGTCAGTTGTTTTATTTCGTTCAGTCAACAGTGCTCTGTGCTCTGTGCTCTGTGCTCTGTTTAAACTGGCTATAAATTATGAATGCTAAACCAGATGTTAAATAAAAATCTGTTGTCGGTTGTTTCTTTCGTTCAGTCAACAGTGCTCTGTGCTCTGTTTAAACTGGCTATAAATTATGAATGCTAAACCAGATGTTAAATAAAAATAAAAACATCCCCTAACAGATACTTCGTTTAACTGTCCCAGCCAAATACAAACACTCCGTTTTTAACCTCCCATAAGCAGACATATCTCCGAAGTGGACAGTAGAACATGATCGGGTCACAAGGGTGTGAAGTAATGGGAGGTTTCACTGTAGGATCACTGTGTTTATTAACAGTGATAAACTCTTGTTTTTGAAAGGGTGTGGCATCGGAGGATGACGTGTTTCTGTTTGGAAGAGAGGGGTGTTCACACTTTGGTCCAGATTTGTATGCCACCCTGAGGGTAAATATAATTAAATATTAATCATTGATACCTTTTAATACGAATCTAGACGTAAGAAATTACTTGACCAGTAGTTTTACAGTTGAGGCCATGTAGAGGTCAGAGTCTACGCTTGTATGATTGAGCAACAAGGCATGAAAGTCATAAGACTAAGGCCCGGGTCCATACGTATACGTTTACGTCTGTAAAAGCAAATGTTTTTATCTAAATTTTAAAAACGCCCCCGTCCACACCAACACATGTACGTTTACGTTCGTAAACGCTGAAGTTTTTTTATGCGTTTAGACCTCTCGTCCACACGTCAACGCTAAAAAGATCTGCATTGAGCATGCGTAGATAAAAAGTATCTACATCAGCAATATCCGTTTACGCTGTCCACACGTAAACAGGTTAGTAGTGTAGCGGTCTAGATAAGATCGAGCACGACATACATGTAGGTCTATTTGTCTTCCGAAAATGAAGTGCTGTCATTTTACAATTTTGGAAATGTCATAGTAAAATCATCAGCCATCAAGTTCTTTTAAGTTAGCCAACCAGTCAGATGGTCGGTAAGTCAGTCGGTCAGCTAGCCAGTCAATCAACCAACCAGCCAGCCATTTCGTCATTCAGGTAAGCCAGCCAGCTAGTCAGCCAGCTTGGTTGGTCAGTCAATCATTTATCAGTCGTTTAATTAGTTACCTAAAGATTAAATATTTTCTTGTATGCTTTTGGCTTATTAATGTTTACCGAATTGTTTCCAATTTCGATTTTTGTAGATCCTTCATTTGTCCGAGGTAAAGTTCAGGCAGCTTCTAGAGGAGCAAATCCAAAAACAAAGAAGCAAAGAATTTGATGACATTAGCCATGCGTTGAATCAGCATGATGAAGAAACCAAAAAAGACACAAGTTGGAAAATTTTGGAACTTGTGTTTAATGCAGAACAGAAAAGGGACAAGAAGAAAAGGGGAATAGAAGACGAGAAGTCAAAAGAGAAAAACAAGAAATTTAAAAAGGTCCAAAATGACAAAAAGCTGGGAGTTGAAGATTGCAATCTTGGAGCTATTTCAGTAAATGATTCTTTCAGTAACTCTTACAGTGATGGTGTTGCACTGTGTTTAAATGGTTACTTAGAAACTGGAAATATTAAAAGTGACAAGAACCCCTCAGCCGGGAAAGCGGTCTGCAGTCCAATTGTGGACGGAAAATTGATTGAAACCAAAACAAAGGATGAGAGCAAATGTGTGAAACAAGATTTTGTACAAGGAGGTGTAGAGACCTGTGATAGAGAGAGATCAAAAAATGGTGTCGTGACTGAAGGTGACAGCCGTGATTGTGACGGTGACATTGGTGATGATGAAGGTGATGGTGATAGTGAAGAAATTGAAGACAATGTTGAGGATGATGATGATGATGACGATGTTGATGATGATGATGATGATGATGATGATGATTATGTTAATGTTGATGACTATGATGATGATGATGATGAGGAGGAGGAGGAGGAGGAGGAGGAGGAGGAGGGGGATGAAGAGGAGGAATCTGAACAACCACTAACTTACAGTAAGTAACAAAGCAAGCAGCTACAACAACAAGGAAAAAATAGCTTAACCACTGAATTTCCAAACGTTCGCGCGTGTCAGAGCAATTTTCATTTGGCTGTCATAGAACCAAAACCAAAGTAATCAGTCTGGCCAATCAACCCACGCAAACCCGAATAACTTTTCACACTCAGTTGAAAGCCTGTCTAATAAAATTGGTATGAACTCACTGCATGAATTTTTTTTCGCAGATTTGTTGTCTCAGTGGCCAATAGAATGGAGAAAAACACTGCAAAGGTAAGCATGCTAACAATAGATTTTTTCTTCGTTTTTCATTATTAACCTTATTGGGCGAAGTTTTTTTTTAAAGTTTATTGCCTTTCGTCTTGAAAAACTCACTAAAACTTAGATTGTGGTAGATTCTCCTTTCGAAAATTCATTTAATATCTCCTCGTGGTGTTCTTTAAGCATTTTTTGTGAGCAAAGGTACTTAGTTTTAATTTGGGGTAAAAACGTCAAAATCCCCGTGACTCCTTTAAGACTGTTTTGTAGTGTACGGTGTTTCCGATACCTGGTTTATGAGTCGGGGGGGGGGGGGGGGGGGGGGGGGGGGGGACAGGGGGGTCAAAACCTCCCGCCTCCCGTACCTTTGTGTCCCGTTGTCTCCCGACTCCCCATGACTCCTTTAAGACTGTTTTGTAGTGTACGGTGTTTCCGATAACTGGTTTCTCAACTGACAATGTTTCTTCTAACTCAAAACAGTGCTGCAGAGTTGTGCATAAAGAAACGATATGGAGAAGACAAGATGGATGAAGAAGAAGACAAGAATTTAAGTAAAAGACAGTTGTCTGTGTTACGAATCAAGCGAGGCCAGAGATCTATATATCAACGAATTTGTGAACTTGTCGTCGAAAACTGACAATCTGCATCAAATATAATAATAAATAGAGTGGAACGTAATACAGTGATTTCACAAAACCCGTGAAACATTTTTTTTTTTGTTTATTTAAAGTTTGTCATTGCAATGACCATACAACATTGATATACGGGAAACAAAGTGCAGAGAAAGTCCAAAAGAAAGTCCAAGTTATTGATAAATAGTCAAAAGTAAACAATGGAATTCTATTTCACGGGTTAAGTGGAACCACTCTAATAGAATGCACTTTTTTATAAAAAAAATATATACATTTTATTGTTTCTTTGCATACATTTTTATAATTTTCAATCTTCATTATTATTTGTTTATTTTCGTTTGCCCATCATTAACTGCATCATCAATGTATTAAGTAGTAGATAAAATATGAGCGGGAGATCTGTATGGGCGTTTACAATGGCGAGCCGAAGGCGAGCCATTGTAAACGCCTTTACAGATCGGACGCGAATATTTTATCATACTTATGAAATGAAACAATGAGTAGAGATCTGTATGAATACTAATTAGCTGAGCAGGTGTCTGTATCAAAAGTTAATTCTACTGTTTAATAATTCATCAACTCAGTTGATTTGTATTGGGGTTTACAGAGGTGTTCATGTGACTCAAATACCACCTGTTATGAATTATTAATGAATTTTATAAGTAATGTAAACAGCATTCACTTCAGAGGGCAACTGAATGTTTAAATATTTTGAATGTCACGATAAAATCTGTGTTCCATCTACAGGCGTTTATTATAAATTCATTTTTTTACTTATGATCAATGACTTTTGTCTTATTTTTTAAATGCTAATTTCCACTTTTGTTCTAGGCATCAACTTCCCTTCAAATCCCTCAGTAACATTCTTTTCTGCTCCTGTAAAGTGACATAAAGAAACGAATGTTCATTGAATGTAGGATAATTTGTACCCGGGGGGGGGGGGGGGGGGGACTCCCATATAAAAATGACGGGGGTGCTCGTCGTACCTTTTAGGGGTTAAAATTTGTAGATTGGTACCGCTTAGGGTGCTAAAATCTAAAATAACTACCGTTAGAATTTTCGCGGTACGTTTTAGGGTATGAGCCGAAAAAATATGACAGAATATGACATGTGTTGTTTTAGAATTGGTATCTCTTAGGGGTAAAAATTCTTTTGAGCCACGCCCATCAAACGAGATTCTGGTACCTTTTAGGGTGTTTTTCGAAAATTTCCGACGAGCACCCCCGTCATTTTTATATGGGAGTCCCCCCCCCCCCCCCCCCCCCCCCCGGGAATTTGTAAATATAAATATTGAGAGTTCAGAACAAAATTCAAAGTTTTCACAAGGACACAAGAATAGCATAAGTGGCTTTCAAGTGAAAATAGCAGTGATGCAAGTACAAACATAAAAACAAGAGGGAAAAGTCACTCTTTCGTCTTCCTGGTTTTGGAAAGGAATATCCTCAACGTTTTCCTAAGTGCTTTTGTGCTCGCGCTTATGATTGCATTGCTATGACAACCAGGCTTATAGGGACACTGTCTCTCTGAAATATCGAAATTTCCTAATTACCACGTTATATTATTGCCAATTGCCATTACATATACAACTAAATCGGATAAAAAGATTCCATAGAGTAAAACACGAGAAGAGTTTTGGGGATAAGTGCACGATTACAATGACGGAAATGGATTACAGTTCGTCAAATTAAATTTCGTGACAGACGATCAAGAAATCAAACCCGCCATTCTGGTGAAACTCTGAGTCTTTAAGCCGTTATTTTTTCTCTGTATTTTATATAGCCTGCGAATACAGCCGCCTCTCATCGCTCCCGGCCGCTATGGGCGTTCGCGTGAGAGCGATGAGAGGCGGCTGTATTCGCAGGCTATATTTTATACTTCTTTGTTTTCATCGCTTTTGGCGATTCTTTCTTTCTTTCTGTTTTTAAGATGATAAATCAAGCCCCTGGTCATACTCGTGAAACTACGATTATCAGTCGAGACACTGTCCGGCCCTTGAAGTCAGAACGTTACATGTTACATGACACAAGGTTTGGCCTTTAGAGTGAACTTTTAAATACAATTATCGTAGTAGTCTGATTCCTTCATGATAGAGTGGTTTTCAACTGGGCGTCGAAAATGCTTTCGTATTTGCTTTGGCTTGCATTGCTACGCTTTGTCACTCAGTACTCGACCAACTAGGAATGAAACCAACTGAAAACCAAGCTAAACCAATTGTGACTCGCTCACACTTTTAACGCGCTTGGCGTCGGCTAGATGCATTTTCTTTGGGTTCTGATTGGTTCATTGGATTGTCTGCGTCTGTTGTGATTGGTCAGAGTAATTACTTTGGTTTTGTGTAACATCGTGGAGGCGCGGTGGTGTAAGTGGTTAACCTTTGCAGTGGTGTAGTGGTTAGGCTGTGGAGTGGTGTAGTGGTTAGGCTGTGGAGTGGTGCAGTGGTTAGCCTGTGGAGTGGTGTAGTGGTTAGCCTGTGCGGTGGTGTAGTGGTTATCCTGTGGAGTGGTGTAGTGGTTAGGGCGTTGGACTTCATGTGAAGGCCTGGTCTCGGCTGTCGTGTTGTTTCCTTAGACATGAAACTGTGCGACTTTACTGTTTACTGTTGTATACCACTCACTTACTTGGTCATGTGACCACTTCGGCCGAGTGGGTTACCTGTGGCGCGTGTGCGACTTTACTGTTAACTGTTGCATACCACTCACTTACCTGGTCATGTGACCACTACGGCCGAGTGGGCTACCTGTGGCTCGTGTGCGACTTTACTGTTTACTGTTGTATACCACTCACTTACCTGGTCATGTGACCACTACGGCCGAGTGGGTTACCTGTGGCTCGTGTGCGACTTTACTGTTTACTGTTGCATACCACTCACTTACCTGGTCATGTGACCACTTTTCAGCACACTGTTCCGTCGCAAGTGTTCAAACATTGCTCCCGCGATTCAAAGTTATTTTCATTTCCCAGCCATCCATTGTAGATAAAAAGCTCGCAAAGCTGGGTGTCTTTGTTGTAGTAGAAGCGAACAGCTAACGAACTACCGACACCATCATCTTTGGGCAAACAACAAAGGTTTGCTGAACCTTTTGAAAGAGGAAAAAAACAACGTTTCATCAGCCCCATACAAATCCGAACAACCGGAAAAACAAAACATGTGGGGAGTAAGGAGAGGTTAAAAATGTATTGAAAGTCTCAAATTAGATGATGTTCAAACTTGCGAAAAATAAAACAAAACGATTTAACTTGATTGAAATTGAATTAAGGTATTCTTGATTTTGTGGGGATAGGAAAACCGGCTTTCATCACTCCACTGCACTCCTAATTACGTTTTGGTTCTGTAGCAAATAAAATCCTGATTTCTTATCGTTTCTAAATATGCCTTACGCGATTTCAGTTGGCTTTTTGGACTCTTTTTAATCTTGACCAATTATGGGCCTTCGTAATCTTTCCTCAGGTTTTCTTGTAGTTGCAAACCATTATAATTATTATTTCATGTAAAATACTTGAATGTGTAGCGTGACTCCGTTTTTAAGGTCAAACAACCCCAAGCAAAATTAATCTACTGACTTGAACGTTCATTCACACACTCGGCCTTTCGGTTCGAAAACGAATCTTCTTGATGCTTGAAGACTGAGATTTTCGGTTTCCAGGTATGAAACAGTAATTTGGCACTTATAGCACCAAGCAATAATACTGACATGCTGCAACGTGCTTCAATCTATAATATTGTGTTTGTCTGAGGCAAAAATGCGAAAATCATAGGAGTCTCTCTCCAAAAAAAAAACTAAATTACTTGATAAGAGACCTCATAAAAATGTATGTCGTTAAAACGATATTTTATTCCGGCAGCAATCCGTATCATGATTGTATAGGACCACAACTGAAAAACAACACAGCAAAATACTGCGGCAGAGCTCCTACATGTCCGACTGTCGTCTGTGTCATAACTGAGCGCAAAGAAAAATGCTTATGTTCCCCCACGGGAAAAAAAAAACGTTTGTCGGCATCTTTCTGTCTACCTTTTTACCTTTTTAAAAACATTACAAAGATACTAAAAAATCCCAGGAATTAGGATTATCAACAACTCGCAAGGATAAAATGGATTGAAAAAGTTATGACTTGATTCGTTTCTGACGTGAAGAAATCAACACTGATTATGTAAAGTCGTGTAATACTCATTTACTGCCCCTCTCCCCACCTCCGGATGTTTTTCCTTCAGGCCTCATGGCTAAAGACACTGGACAGCAAAACCACGTGACTACGAATCAAAGAGAGGTCCCAGATCGACATCAGGATAGGCAGACAATCTTAAACAAATGCAAATAATAGCACGGCAAACTGACAATACGGTGGAGAAAAGAAAGAGACAGGAAGAACAAAAATAATAAAAAATATATATCTACCTGATTTTTTGTACATATGGATGATGAAAAATTGCAGTATTTGCTGCGAGCCCCCAGGCGAGTAGCACACTAATCTTTGGTTTGCCTGTGGTTGCTTGGGTTCCCTGCGCTTTATGTTATGCTGCTGCAGTCTCGATTTTTGTGTTAGAGTGTAACATAGGGGGAACAAATATACAGACACGATACCAGCTAGAAGAGTGAAACTCAAATGTGGGGTGGTTCGTGTACAGTAGCTTAACTAGTGTCCTAACGGCAGGCTATAATCACATGATAGCATGAGAGGGAAATCACTGAGAGCTTGGTCGTACAAGTTAGAACTGAGAAAATAATATTACTTCACGCTAGAAATTGCCTACAAGACTGTTGCACTATAGACCATAGACCTAGACTATTGCACTAGTGACCGAAAACAGCATGGCAGAATCACATCACAGCATGAGTGGGAAATCACTGGAGCTTTGACCAACAATTTAACCTAGTAAAAGTACAATTACTTCAGGCAAACAATGACCTATGGACTGTTGCAAAACAGAGACTTCAGAGCTTATTAACCTCGGTTTAATAGCTAAAACTTGTAAAAAAAATAACCAATGACAGCGTTAGGATTCGAACAGTTAATCATTACAATTGACAAAACTTCATTGCCCAATCCGTGACAATCACATTTGAGCTACAACTGAAAACCTTGCTTAAACCTATGACATTACTACAGAAATTGAAATATAATATCAGCAATAAAACCCGAAATAAAAACCCTGCATACACCTGTGACATCGCTACAGAAAATGAAAATATCTCCCATGAAACTGAACTCAAAACCCTTCTTTAAACCTGTCACATTGCAATAAAAACAAAAAAATATCTGCCATGAAATCGAACTAAAAACCTTCTTTAAACCTGTGACATCGCTATAGAAAATAAAAATATTTTCATTGAAACCGAACTAAAAACGTACCTTCTTTAAACCTGTGACATCGCTATAGAAAATAAAAATATTTCCCTTGAAACCGAACTTAAAACGTTCTTTAAACCTGTGACGTCGCTGTACAAAATGAAATTAACCCCCCCGTGAAAACGAATTCAAAGCCCTGCTTAAACCTGTGACATCGCTATAAAAATAAAAAAATATATGCCACGAAACCCAACTAAAAACCTTCTGTAAACCTGTGACATTGCTATAGAAAATGAAAATATGTCCCATGAAACCGAACTAAAAACGTTCTTTAAGGACGTTCGCGCTAATTGTTTATGCGCATCCTTACTGCGCGCGCACGAGCGCGCGCGCAAAGTAAAACTAAACAGATAAAGGACTGGTAGCCGTTGCGTTAGCTTTACTTAGATTTTACTCGCTTGGATGGTCGGTGACCCCTACGTTTTTAGGCTACATAATTTTCTTTTCTAATTCTCGACAGATTGTGAAAAAATGAACACAAAATCAACGTAGGAAGTTTAAAATTTTCCCATTTTTCGAACCACGCGAACATCGAATCCCGCCAACTTTGCAAACGGTGTCGGTTAAATATAACATTTACTTTAAGGGACGTTACCAGTTGATTTAATTTGCTTTATAGACCCACTCGTACAAAATTTGGCGTAGAAAGTTCCATTCTAGAGTTTCATTTGCAGTATTTTTTGACTAACAGACATTGGGGCCATAACGAGTAAGGAAGACCGATTTTTCAAAATTAAGATGGCCTTTCAGATATCTTATCTCCGAAACGAATTCGGTGACCACCCTCCTCCCCCCACCCCCCTCTCCCCCGCCCCCCCCCCCCCCCCAATTTTTTTGCATTTCTAACACGAGTAACTCGTTACCTAGCTGTAGCAAAAGTTTTAGAAAAAAAAACAATGTTAGAAGATTTTCGCGCGAACGTCCTTAAACCTGTGACGTCGCTATAGAAAATGAAATTAACCCTCCGTAAAAACGAATTCAAAGCCCTGCTTAAACCTGTGACATCGCTATAGAAATAAAAAATATCTGCCGCGAAACTGAACTAAAAACCTTCTTTAAACCTGTGACATCGCTATAGAAAATGAAAATATGTCCCATGAAACCGAACTAAAAACCTTCGTTAAACCTGTGAAGTCGCTATAGAAAATGAAATTAACCCCCTGTGAAAACGAATATAAAGTCCTGCTTAAACCGGTGACATCGCGTTGGAAAACTTGGCAAGCAAGGCGCTTCGTGGTAAGTACAAACTTTTGGTCCTTTGTTACTGAGTTCTGTAGCACTTAGAATTAGTTATACCTTGTATACATTTTTATTTTTATTAACTTGATGTAATGCGAAGGCGATCATATACTCATGAAGCCTGCGCAATATAAATGCATAATTAGTATTATTATTATTATTATTATTATTATTATTATTATATTAACTTTGTACTATCTTTTTTTAGTCTTTTATTGATATATTTTTCATATACATGTAGGTATACATACATTTTAAAGGCTTTGGAAAGGAATTTATTAAGTAATCAAGTTATTAATCAATTAAGTAATTAAGTAAATTTGATTATCAATTTATAGTTAGTGAAAATTATAATTATTGCTATTTTTAATAAAGTTTTTTCTTATTTTTAAAAAATTATTATTATTATTATTATTATTATTATTATTATATTAAGATCAAAGGGCTCTTCAAGCCATCTCGTTAATGCGTTAGAAGGTGAGGTTAATAAAAAATAGGCAGTCTATGACTGCATGTAGCTTACTGCGCCTGTTATTACTTAGATTATCGTAGGATTTCCTCCCCCCACCTCCCCCCCCCCCCCCCCCCCCCCCCCCCCCCTTGCCCCCTGGATTTCCAAGCCGAGAGACCCCCTCTCCTGCCCGGATTTGCAATAAAGTTTTGGAAGCCCTAAATTTACAGGTAATGAGAAAAAAAATACATGTGAACGCATTCAGAAGATTTTGTTTTTATAATTTTCAAAACCGTGGTGACGAGAGCTAGAAATTGGTGAAACATTTTAAAAATAAATATTGCGTGACGCATCATGAACCCCCCCCCCCCCCCCCCCACCCCCCCGTGATTTCAAGACTAAATCGAAGTGAAATTTTTCTAGTTCCTAAATAACTGCTTTGATTTTGCCATGTATTAGTTTTTCCTGGCTTCATAGTTTATTCAAAGTGTTGTCGCAAATACACAATATTTCCTTGAATGAAAATGTCTTTCCCTTGAAAGTGATTTTCTGCTTCCGGAAGGCTTAGCGATTTGTTTATCCTAATTGCAGCGCCAGCGTCTGCGAATTATATTATAAACATCACAAAATAATATTTAAATTCAGCAACCTACTTTATTATATCTAGTGTTTTCTAAAATTTGCGACTTTTCATGTGTATATAGAATGCCATTTTTATCCAATTTAGTTTAGTCTCAAGAGGAAAACGCGTCAAATTATCGCATCAAGGAAACTGTCGGCCACGCAAATTTGTTCAGCATCTGGCGAATTTCTCGCTCGACCGATTGTGGTCAAGTTTTCTAAATATTTGTCAAAAGCTACTAATAAGACAAAGAAACAGTCTATGAAATGTTTCTTACAAAGTAAATGGACATTAAAAATTGTGACTTTCTTTACCGTAGTTTTCCAGGAATACTTGAAAATTCTTAGTAAAGTCTGCCGCTTCGAGTATAAATTCTGAAAGAAGACATGTCCTCACTTGTGACAAATTTCATCGCTTTCAGCTCTCAAACTACCACTACAAAGGCATAAAAATCTTCTAAAGGACTTTTTCTTTCCATTTCGAAGTCTTAAAAGGCGTGCTTTTATTCCGGTTATGCAAAATGAACGTCTACAAAATGAAAGCGTGGAGTTCACGGGCGGCCATATTTGTTAGAAATCTGATAGTCTTCTGAGGGAACATTCGATTCGGGCCATTCGAAGCTATCCTCGACAAACGTTGAGCAACCGACGAGGTTCCAAAACAGAAAAGGAGTTAAGATCGGGGAATATCGGGTCAAAATCGGCAGAGTTCGTTGTGGGCTCGGATTCTATTGTTACACTCACTCACTCACTCAAACGGATAGCATAGTAGCTTTCGTAGTTTCGTAACTCTCTTGTGGGCTTCGCAGTACACTTGTGGCAAGTCTAAAATTTAGGAAGGCAGTGAATATGCAATAACCTAAGGTAATATAGAATTGGAAAAAGCGTGTTTTTTTGGGTAGGGACAAAACGTGGGGTACCCCATGGCCTAGGCCATGGGGTAGGCCATGGTGTAGGCCATGGGGTAGGCCATGGGGTAGGCCATGGCCTACCGGTGGTTAATTTCTTTTAAAAAAATCCTAAAAAATAAATAAATAAATAATTCCTCTTTGAATACCATAAATCTCTGTGTTCAAGAGTTCCAGCCTTGTACCACTTCATAGAACTAAGGCCTAGTTTATACGTCGAATTTCAGACGAAAATAATTCAGACGAATTTAATGCAAGGAATTAAATTCGTCTGAAGAGCGACGTTTAAAACCGTCTCCCATAATTAAATTCGTCTAGACGTTGTATCCGTCTGGATCAGACGGATACAACGTCTAAAAAGCGTGTGAATTTGGACGTCGAATTTCAGACGCATGGAACCTAATGCATAAATTTCAATTACATTAATGTAATGTAGTATCTGTTGTGTGATGTAATTCAAGTGGCGGGAAACTGAGGAATACGTGACTTGATGACATATCCTTTCAATTCGCCTGCGCAGTAAGGCAAAGACCAAAATTCCACCATCCCCGATTTCTGTGAAAGCGACGACAACTGCGAATATTTGAATTCTGGACAGTTTCACAAGAATGCATTGAGAAACAGAGTATAATCGAGACTTGCAACAATAATCGTTTCCTGATCACAGCTAATGATATCATTTGATGAAGAAGTTAAAGCCTTTTCAATCTTTCTCCAATATAAATCATGGAAACAACAATCCATTTCCTGAAGCGCGCCATGTTTTTTTCCGCTGTTCGATGGCAGTCACGGCTCACTAGTTTTTAAATTCGTCTGAATTTAATTCGTCGTCTAAATCGGAGCTATATAATAATATCGACGTCTCACAGACGAAGTTAATGCGAATTAAATCCGTCTGAATTAAATTCGACGTATAAACTAGGCCTAAAAGACAGAACTTCATGGGTTGACTATAAAAAGGTGCGTAAATTGAAACCCGAGTTTCTCCCCCAAGGATAGTTTGAATATAAAATAGTTATGGTATAAATGGAAAATTTGAGTTGATAATGCATGGAAACTTGAGACGTAATAGGCGCGTCGTATTTACGAAGCGGCAGACACAATAATTCATTTGAAACGTGCAAGGTCCACCGTCTTCGCTCTGATTCAAATCGCAGCTCCTAAACGACTCAATAAGATACAGGGAAATAACATTATTATCAAATGATTATGTTATAGGTAATACAGCGTTTGGGTTCCCTGTGGTAGTACTTTTTTTCTAATCCTTCCCCGGCATGAATCATCAGGATTAAGATCTTATCTGAAGTAGCCGCTGCGTTCGGATTTGGATTTTCTGGATGCATTATAACTTAGGATTTTAGTGAAAAACCCGTTTTTGCTTTCAAGAATCACGATTTAGATTTCCCACCCTCTCCCCCCCAAAAAAAACCTGCACCTTTTAATAGTCTACCCCTCCGTTTAGTACAGACTCCCTGTCTTTAAGTTGTATGAAGTGGTACAAGGCTGGAACAGACAACACAGAGATTTTACAGTATTTAAGAGGAATTATTTATTTACTTTTTAGAATGTTTTTTAAAGAAATTAACCACTGGTAGGCCATGGCCTACACCATGGCCTACCCCATGGCCTAGGCCATGGGGTACCCCACGTTTTGTCCCTACCCGTGTTTTTTGGAAGTGAATTGTTGATACATATTCTGGGGGGGGGAGTACTCCCGACAATTAAGGGTAGGTGTGTGCCGCCTGAAGCATCAAAAGCAACCATTATAAACAATTGATAATTTTGTTTTACGAAATAATAGATTTCAATATATATTTTCTTGCTTTAAGTCTGCTATATTCTTTGCTAATTGAGCTACGTTGAGCACTCTAAGGCAACTCTCTTGCGTCAGGATTTCAATGCGATAAAGCTACGTTGAGCACTCTAAGGTATCTGTCTTGTCCGCTTCACGATTTGAATGTGATGAGAATAACACACCGACTGATTATTATTCCTCTTCCTTTTATAAGCGGAGAACGTTTTCTCTGTCTTGCTTGCCACTAAAATAATACATTGTCTTTTTGTTTGTTTTGTCAATTAGCTCCCATATAGTGCCAATATTTTTCCTTTAAAAAAAATCAACACGCTGAAATCGCTTATAATGCTTGCTTGATAAACTTTTGTTAACTAAATCAGCAAAATTATTACGTCTTTTGCATACTATTGCATAATCAAACCGTAATGGCAATGATTCAGTGTTCCAAAATAGAACAAAAGCCAAATCCATACTCTTGCACAATCAAACGGGAACATTTTTAGTTAGCTGAATATATACCATGCGCGATTTAGGGGTAACACTTATTCTTTTGTTAAAACAATAGAATATTAGAGCACAAAAGAACGACAATACAATAGAATACAATACCATAGAATATATTAGAATACATAATTTTACCTAATACAATGAATGTGTACAATGTACAATAGAGCTAACACCCTAAATCGGGCATCATATGGCTGAATACGCAAAATCTCACCTCTCTTGCATACTATTGCATAATCATGACACCTCAACATTTAATGACCATTCAAAATTGAAATTTCTCTTTAATAATCAAACCGTAATAGGAATGATTCAGTATTCCAATGACTACTGAAAAGGGACATTAACGTTAATTTTGCAGAAAAGCAAATCCATTGTATAATACAATCAAATTAGGCCCCTTCACGAGCAACGCATGAAAATAGAACGCGTGTTTTATTTCCGATTTGACAGCCTTGTCAGATAAATGACCACAAGTTGCTTCTTATTGTCTAAAATTAATTGCCGACTGGCTTAAGCTACCTGCTTTGGTGGCTTAAATTTAACTAGAGTTTAACTCAATTAAGCTGACTCGCTTAACTTTAAGCAAATTGGAAAACCAACTCTTTTGCTCTTCATGGTTAGTCATCAACGTATCGCAGAACATTCCTCACAATTTTTCTTTTCGCGAACATTTCCGGTTGTCACTCGCTAAGCGACTTGAAAAATCGCTCTTCAGGGTTAGTCATCCCTTTCCGGTTGTAACTAGCTAACGACTTGAAAAATCGCTCTTCAGGGTTAGTCATCCCGGGTACACAACGTATCGCAGAACATTCCTGACAATTTTTCTTTTCACGACATTTCCACTTGTCACTCGCTAAGCGACTTCAAAAATCGCTCCTCGCGGTTAATCTTCCCGAGTAGACAAGGTATCGCAGAACATTTCTGCCAATTTTTAGAATTTTCTATCAATTTTCTATTTAAGTGCTTAAAACCACAAAAACAATAAATCCAAGATAAGAAACAATCTGTCAGGCGATGAGGTCATAGCTCTAAAGCATTTGTAAAACAGGAATGTTTAGGAAATCGCTTGAAATGGCGTTGTACTGTTTTTCAAAATCGTTTTAGTGCCTTTTATACTAATACAGTTGGAGCTTTTCGATTCGTTGCTGAATATTTGAACAGGGACCCCAACAATGAATGTTTGGGAAACGCTTGTAATGGCGTTGTCCTGTTTTCATACAGTTGGAGCTTTTCGATTCCCTCAGCTGAATATTTAGAGGCAGAAACTTTTAGGGAACGGAATCTTATCCCAAGAATTTACCAACTGCTTTCTCTTCACCGAAAGTCCCAGCTGGTTTTATTTTGTACCCTAAAGGACATCTATTATCCAACCGAAAACAAAAGGATTGGAATTTTCCGACGTTACGTAAGTTTCAGGCGACATTTTTGTACAGAAAACTCGAGTTCGTGGTCTAATTAATTACGAATTTTTAAAGCCTTTTTAAGATGACTGAGGCTGATTTGGAATACCCTTTTTATCTCGTTAATGCGCTTGCGCGTAAACGAGATGTACGATTTACTACGAAAAAAAGGGGCAAAAGTTGTTAACAAAGGTTCTTTGTTTAGTTTGTTAACATTTGTCCGGGGGGGTTAATTATTTATTTTTTATAGAAGCTATATTAGGGCAACGAGGATATGGTTAGTTAAACAGGTTAGGATTTCATGAAGTGCGTCACATACCGCCACTAAAATTTTTGAGGGGCACCCCCGGACCTATTGTTAATTTCCTTAGGGTATTGAATTGTCATGAACTTGTTATGTCTTACGTTACGTTACCGCACAAAGGTATTACAGTTCTTAGAGCTATGACCTCACCACAAGGGTATTACAGTTCTTATTTACAGTGATTTGCGTGAGTTGCGCTTTGACATTTTTCGCGTACAGTTCTTATTTACAGTGATTTGGGTGAGTTGCGCTTTGACATTTTCCGCGCTCGACGAAGCTAAGAAATTTCACCCTGTATCTTTGTTTGCTTTTTTAGGTTTATAGCTGACATTTTCCGCGCTCGACGAAGCTAAGAAATTTCACCTTGTATGTTTGTCCGCTTTCTGAGGTTTATACGCGGGTTTATAGCAGAGTTCGTTGGAGGCCCCTGTTCAAATGAACAGCAATAACTTGGAATGAAATATAGTCGACACTTTCCTTTGAGACACCTAAAAAATTAGGACACCTCTTTATTTCGGACTGTTCACTTGGTCTCGAATAGACCAAAAAATCATATGAACTCTATCGTTATAATACAGACACATCCTCACGTAATACAGACAATTGGGTCGGACCCATTGATTTTAAACTGTTCTAAACAAAACTAGATCTAACCCGTCTGGGTGCACCGAAACTCGGTTATAGTAGAATGTTAAAACATTTATTTTCTGAGGTTTCAGAAGAAACTACAAGTTTACAAGTTTCTGTGAGTTTTCTCTCCCCACCCCCTTCCCCACAAAAAAATAGCCGAACGCGTCTCCATAATCTCTGATTACTACTAGTAATAACCAATATTCGAGTCCACAGTGAAGGACATTGTGACGCAGTACAAAAACTGTACATTTGAACACGAGACATTCATGGAGTAAACACGAGTCTTTCACGAAAACGAGGCAAGAAATACATAACAGTTTCCGGCGGAAATGAGCCCCTGAAAAAAACAATAGGGGCGGCCATTTGGAATACCGTCTACCAAAAAATCTCAAATTCTACTGCACATAAACCACAGGACAACCAACACGAAATTAAGATTGCGTTCTTCGAACGCAATAATTCAACACATTGATACATTGCCCAAATATGGTCATAGCGCCCTTGATATCGGCAGCTCTAAAATGACATATATCCTGCGATGGTGGCAATTTCGAATGAAAGTGAAAGCGATCGCTGCATGCAATTTCGTATCTTTGGGAGAAAAAAAATGCGTGAACTATTATGGATAAAAAAGGGAAAAAAGAGAACAAAAGAAGAGAGAAAACTTATTGATCATACGATTGGACAAAAAAGGCGCAAAATTGTCGCGTTGTGTCTCAGTGAATAAAAGTTGTTTCAAGGTTTCAACCGCTCGCCAAGGAGTGAATGAAAAAGCATATTTTTTTGGAAAATGCCTTATAGTAATCAGCTCTGGAATATAATATAGACATGATACTTACTCAGAAAAGCTTCTAATCTTTGTTTTTAGCGGATTGATGCTAAAAGATCTCGCAATTACGGCTGTAGGAAATTAAACAAGCAAGTTTGTAAACAACGGTCGATTCAGCTCGTACTTCGATGTTTGAAAATTTGATGCCGATGGAAGGGACTAGAAATTCACATAAACTACAGGTAACGACGTTTTAAAGGTTTATTGTGTCCTTACGTTGTAAATTTTTGTAAGACTTACTGTCCTCTCTTCAGTTCTTTCAGACTTTTCACCGCTCTGTTCAGGTAGGCGTGTGTTTGTTCAGTTTGTTTTGATTCTGAATTGAACTTTTTTTAAGACACGAAACATTTTTCATTAAGGAATTCTCTACCATTGTACTGTGTTTTAATTCGTGCAGTCATTGCTCTGTCGTTCTAAACGTAGACGAAATTAAAGCTCTCCGTATGAAACTGTCAATTTTAGCGTGGCAAAATTGTCATTGCTTGTTAAACCGGGTTTGGCTTTATGCCAAGAGCGGCTTTATAAAATGTGTTTGCTACATACATGGCGAGACTTCGCAATTAGCGTGGTGGGTTCACACTATACAGTAAGTCCGCTCTTGTGTTTCTATAAAGTTCTCACTGTTAAGTGCTATCAAGATGGAGAGTAGATAAATTGATCAATAACTTCTGTTTTTTTGCGAACATATGTTCTTCTTCAGACTTTAGTGAACTATCACTGTGTAAGCGTATGACTTTTGAACTGGCTGCCTCAGGACTCACGGTTTCTTTGATAACATGACGCCCCGAAGAATTAGAAGAGAGAATTGACATTAAATATTGCTGCTGCACTATTTCATCGATCGAAACCGAACCGTTGTTATTAAAGAACTTTTTATGATATTTTGAAGATCTGTTTTTACTGTAGACTGATCTCCATTTAATGAGAAAAACATTCATCACTTGATTCTCGCTCGTAATAGCAGAGCTGTTGTCTGGCGTAGGAGATACGATTGTAAGAAAGAGGTTTGATTAGTTTATTTTAAATAAAGGAAGTGGATAGAGTGACGTGTCGTGTGTTTCTGATGAGTTGTTGTAAGTAGCGTCAGAAACCCATAACTTATGGGTTTCTGGTAGCGTTTAACAAGAGTAAATGCATGCGACAAGGTCGTACTGTCAAAATTGGAGGACTCGGTAAAAAAGGAGGACTGCGGATATGTTTACAATTACATGTAAGAGTTATTTTTGTAGAGTTCTTGCACGGTTAACTAGTAAAAGATTTATCGATCGTGTCGATAAGCATATTATCGACAATGTTACTTTATCCTAAATTTTATCGCCGATTCTTCATAATAGCTGTGTTTTTAAGCCTACCGTACATTTTTGCATTTGTAATTTCAAACTTGAGACCGAATTCGTCGAGATTTTTGGGATTAAGAGTTAGTTTTTGTACAGTTTTTAAACAGTAAAAGATTTATCGATCGTGATGATAAGCATATTCTTTGTTAATTTATCTTAAATTTCATCGCCGATTCTTCTCAATACGTGTGTTTTTAATAGCAGTCGTCACTGCTTGTTTTAAATTGTACAATGCAAAGAAAGTTTTCCTATCGAAAGGATTTGAATGGTCAGCCATACGCGTTTTAAAATACGAGTTTGAAAAAAACAGCATTCTTGCACAAGACAGTCCCCTAAGGTCAACCAAATTTAACAAATCTCAGCTTTCATATTTATGTCACGCATCTTTTGAGATACGAATATATATTTTTTAATTTTGTATTATATTTATTTTCATCACTGTACTTACATTAATTACATTACAAAAAAAATTACATTGATCTCCCACTTACTTACACCAATCGCCTCACGCAAAAATTACATCACTTCTTTACACTAAGTTACACCACTTAAAAAAATACAAATACAATTGAAAGGCTTTAAAAACAGTAACAAAATTTTAATGTCATATATATTATAAAAGTTTTATTTGAGATCGAGTTTGAAGGTAGTAATTTCCACTTTAAAGATATGGATTACCAGATAGAAGGAGTTAGGAGCTATAAAGGGGAAAAAAAGAACTAAAGGAATCCCATTTAGTGAAATGTTTTAAAAGAGTTCCATTTTAACTTGCGATAAAGAATTCCAGGTTATAATTGGCTTTCAGTTTGGCTTGGAAAATTTCAAAAGATGGAACAATTTTATCAATTTTACATCTGTAAATAAACAGTTTTGCTAATAATAGAATATGATTAATCAACATAAAATCTTTGTCTAAATCAAATTTGCCAAAAAATATATCTTTAAACGTGAATTCTAATTCTTTATTATTATAAATTGCAATCCAAGATAACACCTCCTTCCAAAAGAGAGTTGTCAGAAATAGAACAAATACTATAGGGATTCGTCTTCATTCTCACAGAAAGTACAAACAGGGGAGTCAACGATTTTGAAAGCAAACAGCTTGTCGTTAGTAAATGTGATGCGATTTAACAGCTTATATTGAAAAGCTCTTAATTTCGTATCCAAAGAGACATTAAAAGCTAACGAATAAATTTTCTTCCAGTCAAAAGAAAGACTTGGATATTTATTTTTTACTCTGACTTGATCTGTAGGGGGACTCGCCTTATGGAACTTGAATTCATTATATATCATTTTGGAGGAAATACTCAACAGGTCAACTTTCTCACCCATTACTGGCAATTGAAAACAGTCTTCATTTAACTGAAATGGTTCGGAATACGTATTCCCTTTTATAATGTTGCGCCATTCACTAGGTATAGCGTCAACTATTCCTATCAAAACGAATATTTGACTTTAGGTTAGTTTAGCTCCTAGAATTTTCGTACTTTTGAGGAAAATATGATCCTTTGAGACCAAATCCCCAACTTTATTTAAACCCTGCTTACGAAAGAAAGGTTGATATATGGATTTTCCTAGACTGAATATATTTGTTGTTCCATACTACTTGATTCATTATGTCTTGATAAGAAACTACCTCCTTCGTTGTAAGGTAGGACCATGCCTCAAGACAATCTTTATAGAACATCGGCAAAGAAATAGGTAAATTGCAATGATCAAAATGACACTACAAGATAAACTTACCACCTTGTCCTTTTATTTAACTTTTACAATGATGTATAGTTTTCACTTAAATAAATAAAAAAAATCAAAATGACACTGCAGAATAAACTTACCACCTACTTTCTCCAAATAATGATCCAAAACGAATTTCCAAGGACTAATATAGTCTTTGATGTATTTTTTAAGACAGATAATTCGCTGAGCCCGAATCATACATTCTAAATCCATCATCTTCAAACCGCCATCTTCTATATCATTGATTAACGCCACCCGTTTGACCTTGTCCTTACCATTCCAAATAAAATGGTAAAGTTATTTGTTAACTTCCTTTACAAGATCGTTCGAAACAAAAATTACAGCTGCTTTTGACATAAATTTTGGAATAGCAAATGATTTAACTATTTGAATTTTCCCTATAATGGTAAGCCCCCTCCACCTAGACAACTCAATGTAACTAAAATGCACACCTAGGGTTTTTAATGATTTTTTAAATTCGTACGGAAACGTTTCCAGTTTTTTTTTTCCGAACCCAGACAAAAAAAAATCTGTTTTTCCTGCATTGACGTTGAGACCAGATAATGAAGCAAAGTGCGCAAGATTGCAAAGTAGGTACTCATAAGAAGAATTACCTTTCAAAAAGCATGTCATGTCATCAGCATAAATGGCAAGTTTAACCTCTTTGTTTCCGATCTTGATACCTTGAATATTTTCATCTTGCCGAATACTACATGCCAGAATTTCAAGGGCTAAAATGAATAGAAAGGGCGATAGTGGATCACCTTGTCTTACCCCCCGGTCTACCTTGAAATAATTTGAAGTGAAGCCGTTGTTCATGACACTACTAGACACTTCGTGATATACCCGATGATAGTGAAATACATGAATATAAATATATGAAAATCATATATGTGTACTGCGGATGAAACATGAGTGAAATTTCATCCTCGCAGCGAGCTATCAACTTAAGCAGTTGAAAAGAAACCTGAAAAAAATTGACTATCTATCCATATGGCTTGGTAGCTCAGTGGATAGAGCATTGCATCGGTATCGCAAGGTCATAGGTTCGAATCCCGTTCAAGCCTGAATTTTTTTTCAGGTTTCTTTTCAACTGCTTAAAGGGAGGGTTTTACGGTTTGGCGCATGTGCAAGCTATGACGTAATCCATTTCATTTCATTGTTTAGACCAATCGGAAGCGAGCAGATAACTTTGGCGGGAAATTTGCCCGTGAAAATGTCGCGGTCAGTCAGCTGAATGAATGGATGATTATGCATACCCATGTGGGCCATCAAAGCCACCAGAGCGTAGAATAAATCCTTCGAGTCAAAGGTTTTATTCAGTGTTAACTTTGTCGGTGTTTTTCGTTGAAATTCTCTGTAAATTTTGGTCATCCTTACCTTTGTTTGGACTAATTATAGTGTGTGATGTAAATGTGAGTGTTTTTTTTAATCGATAAAATGGGTAAGAAAGCGAATAAAGCATTTTAATCTGTGCACATGCGCCGAACCGTGAAACCATCCCTTTAAGTTGATAGCTCACTGCGAGGATCAAATTTCACTCATCACTCCTTATTAGCAATATACAGGAGTGTGAACCTCAACGATAAAGTACGTTTTAGGGTTCTTATCGCCCGAGAAACATACACACACATAAATACACATAATAATTAGATAGACTACCAAATTCGATTAAATTTTGATTAAATTAATATAAAGGTGACAATCAAGCGATGGAGTGCACTAAAAGAATTCGTTTATTGCGCACGCTCATTTTTTTTAATGCATAATTTACATTAGTGTTGTTGATTGTTACATTCCTTTTCGCTTTTATACGTAATTCTAGATCTGTATGAATAATTAATAACAGATTTAAAACTACATTTGTACTTTATTGTCGTGTCAAATTTATGTTACTTTTGTTACACTTATGCCAGGAGAGAATGCGTATTCTGCTTGGCTTTTAAACTTATAACTGTTTGTTATACTTTGAAGCGAGTAATGTTATATTGTTGTGTTTAAATTATCATAATATTAAAAACCTGTGCCACTTTTGCACCACGTGCACTTAAATTCTAGACTGCTTGATTTTTTTCTCACTTCTGTTCATTTTAGTTTTGTCTCTTCCAGAAAAGACTCATGGACAACATATACAAGGCTGTACAAGGCATCAATATTGCAATACTGATTGCCAATTTCCTTCTCAGCACCAATCGTGTTCTAAAGGCCATCCAGTTAACAAAAGAATGCTTCAGTCTCATTAACACTAAAGCTGTGAAAAAAATATTAGAAAAAAAAATAGTCAAAGTGCTATATTTCCTGTTGTTCAAAGGGTACCGTCATATTTACAATCATAAGAATGCGATAAAATGCGGTAGAAAGCTTCTGGCCTTATTGCGCGACAGTGGCGAAAAAGCAAAAGAAGGACAAGTAACCTTGCAACTAGCGGGATTGTATGAGTGTCAAGCTAAATATAACGAAGCAAAAGAACTTTATTCAAATACACTTAGTATCATGATAGCAACTGGACAAAGGAAAGGAGAAGCCTCATGTTATGCAAACCTAGGAACGGTGTTTCAGTCTCTCGGTAAATATGTCAAGGCTAAAGAACATCTCAGAAAAGCACTTGCGATCTTCAAAGAAATTGGCGACACAAATGGAGAAGCCTCATGTTGTGCAAACCTAGGAACGGTGTTTCAGTCTCTCGGTGAATATGCCAAGGCTAAAGAACATCTCGAAAAAACACTTGCGATCTTCAAAGAAATTGGCGACATAAATGGAGAAGCCTCGTGTTATGCAAACCTAGCAACGGTGTTTCAGTCTCTCGGTGAATATGACAAGGCTAAAGAACATCTCAAAAAAGAACTTGCGATCTTCAAAGAAATTGGCGACATAAATGGAGAAGCCTCGTGTTATGCAAACCTAGGAACGGTGTTTCAGTCTCTTGGTGAATATGCCAAGGCTAAAGAACATCTCGAAAAAACACTTGCGATCTTCAAAGAAATTGGCGACATAAATGGAGAAGCCTCGTGTTATGCAAACCTAGGAACGGTGTTTCAGTCTCTCGGTAAATATGTAAAGGCGAAAGAACATCTCGAAAAAGCACTTGCGATCAGTAAAGAAATTGCCGACATATATAAAGAAGCCTCGTGTTATGCAAACCTAGGAACGGTCTTTCAGTCTCTCGGTAAATATGTCAAGGCTAAAGAACATCTCAAAAAAGCACTTGCGATCTTCAAAGAAATTGGCGACATAAATGGAGAAGCCTCGTGTTATGCAAACCTAGGAACGGTCTTTCAGTCTCTCGGTAAATATGTCAAGGCTAAAGAACATCTCAAAAAAGCACTTGCGATCTTCAAAGAAATTGGCGACATAAATGGAGAAGCCTCGTGTTATGCAAACCTAGGAACGGTGTTTCAGTCTCTCGGTAAATATGTAAAGGCGAAAGAACATCTCGAAAAAGCACTTGCGATCAGTAAAGAAATTGCCGACATATATAAAGAAGCCTCGTGTTATGCAAACCTAGGAATGGTCTTTCAGTCTCTCGGTAAATATGTCAAGGCTAAAGAACATCTCAAAAAAGCGCTTGCGATCACAAAAGAAATTGGCGACATAAATGGAGAAGCCTCGTGTTATGTAAACCTAGGAATGGTGTTTCAGTCTCTCGGTGAATATGCCAAGGCTAGAGAACATCTCGAAAAAGCGCTTGCGATCAAAAAAGAAATTGGCGACATAAATGGAGAAGCCTTATGTTATTCAAACCTAGGAATGGTGTTTCAGTCTCTCGGTGAATATGTCAAGGCTAAAGAACATCTTGAAAAAGCACTTGCGATCACAAAAGAAATTGGCGACAAAAATGGAGAAGCCTCGTGTTATGCAAACCTAGGAACGGTGTTTCAGTCTCTCGGTGAATATGCCAAGGCTAAAGAACATCTCGAAAAAGCGCTTGCGATCACAAAAGAAATTGGCGACATAAATGGAGAAGCCTTATGTTATTCAAACCTAGGAATGGTGTTTCAGTCTCTCAGTGAATATGTCAAGGCTAAAGAACATCTTGAAAAAGCACTTGCAATCACAAAAGAAATTGGCGACATAAATGGAGAAGCCTCGTGTTATGCAAACCTCGGAATGGTGTTTCAGTCTCTCGGTGAATATGCCAAGGCTAAAGAACATCATGAAAAAGCACTTGCAATCAAAAAAGAAATTGGCGACATAAATGGAGAAGCCTCATGTTATTCCAACCTAGGAATGGTGTTTAAGTCTCTCGGTGAATATGCCAAGGCTAAAGAACATCATGAAAAAGCACTTGCAATCAAAAAAGAAATTGGCGACATAAATGGAGAAGCCTCATGTTATTCCAACCTAGGAATGGTGTTTCAGTCTCTTGGTAAATATGTCAAGGCTAAAGAACATCACAAAAAAGCACTTGCAATCAGAAAAAACATTGGCAACATAAATGGAGAAGCCTCGTGCTATGCAAACCTAGGAATGGTGTTTCAGTCTCTCGGTAAATATGTCAAGGCTAAAGAACATGTTGAAAAAGCACTTGCGATCAGAAAAGAAATTGGCGACATAGATGGAGAAGCCTCGTGCTATGCAAACCTAGGAACGGTGTTTCAGTCTCTTGGTGAATATGCCAAGGCTAAAGAACATCTCAAAAGAGCACTTGCGATCTTCAAAGAAATTGGCGACATCAATGGAGAAGCCTCGTGTTATGCAAACCTAGGAACGGTGTTTCAGTATCTCGGTGGATATGCTAAGGCTAAAGAACATCAGGAAAAAGCACTTGCAATCAGAAAAGAAATTGGCGACATAAATGGAGAAGCCTCGTGTTATGCAAACCTAGGAGCGGTGTTTCAGTCTCTTGGTGAATATGCCAAGGCTAAAGAACATCACGAAAAAGCACTTGCAATCCAAAAAGAAATTGGCGACATAAATGGAGAAGCCTCGTGTTATGCAAACCTAGGAATGGTGTTTCAGTCTCTCGGTGAATATGTCAATGCTAAAGAACATCTCGAAAAAGCACTCTTATTGCATAAAGAGATTGGAAATATTAGAGCTGAGGTAACAAACCTCGCTAACCTTGGATTTGTAAGGCTGTTGCATGGAAACATACATGAAGCGAAATCCCATTTATTTAACAGCATTCATAAAAGTGAGGAGATGCGCTGTTTCCTGAGAGATAATGACCAATTCAAGATATCGTTGTTTGACAAGCACGTTGATTGCTACCGGTTGCTAACTGCATTGTTCTTGTTAACTGGGAAGCCTAATGAAGCTCTCTACACTGTAGAGCTTGGACGAGCCAGAGCCCTGGCAGACTTAATGTCAACTCAGTACTCTTTGGTAAAAGAAATATCAGTCAATCCACAGACATGGGTTGGTATTGAAAGGATCATGGATAAAGAAAGTAACTGTTCTTGCCTATACATTTCATATGATAAAGATGCTATATATTTGTGGATTGTTAAAGCGGACAAACCTATACTTTTTCGGCAAAGAAACGTTAATGACTGTTTTGTTAACAAGGGAAGGGATATGCAGGTAGAGGAAGTTTTCGGAAACGAAATCTGGAGAAAGTTTCATTTTCCACCTCGACGGCAATGCGAAGATCGATCATGGTTGTCTTCAAATGTTACCCAACCAACGCGTAAATCATCTCAGGAAGATACCGTCGAAGCTTTTCGCCTGGTGGAAGAAGAGGAAGACGAGAACCAGCCACCCGACCCTGCTCTTGCTGAGTGTTTCAAAATGATCATCGCTCCTGTGGCAGACTCACTTGATGAAGCCGAAATCATTATTGTCCCTGATCGTTCTTTTTTCAAAGTTCCATTCGCAGCGTTAGAGGATGAAAGTGGAAAGTTTTTATCAGAGAATTTCAGGATCCGCATTGTTCCTTCTTTGACGACTCTCAAGCTCATACAGGACAGTCCAGTAGACTATCACAGTGAGACTGGTGCACTGATAGTGGGAGATCCTGCTGTTGGTGATGTGCTTTACAAGGGACGCTGTGAGAAACCAATACCATTGCATCGTGCAAGAGAGGAAGCAGAGATGATTGGAGGACTGCTTGGAGTTCAGCCTTTGCTAGGAACGCAAGCAACCAAGCAGAGGGTTCTTCAAAGGATTCATTCAGTGAGTCTGATACATTTCGCCGCTCATGGCGATGCCGAAAGAGGAGAAATTGTTCTTTCCCCTCAAAGACCCACCGATAGCAGGTTCCCAGAAGAAGAAGACTACTTGCTGACAATGACAGACATTTCACAAGTTCGACTGCGAGCCAAACTGGTAGTTCTTAGTTGTTGTCACAGTGCACGTGGGGAAATAAGAGCCGACGGAGTTGTTGGAATCGCCCGCGCATTCTTAGGATCCGGTGCACGCTCAGTATTGGTGGCCCTGTGGGCCATCGAAGACCTTGCAACAAAGCATTTTATGATTCGTTTTTACGAGCACCTTGTTCGAGGGGAAAGTGCCAGTGAATCTCTTCACCAGGCTATGAAGTGGATGAGAGATAACGGGTTTTTTAAAGTGCGACAATGGGCGCCATTTATGCTGATTGGAGATAACGTGACATTTGATTTCCATAAGTTAAGGTTAGTAGAAATTGTTTAATGCTACCTGGTGTATAAATACGGAGAGTAGTGTTTAGTAATAATAAAAATAATAATAATTGTGGCAGTAACAAAATTCTCGATTGCGAGTGGTCATCCGCGCGCCTATTTTTTAGGCAATTGGCGCAGTCACCTGGATGTCCAATCAAAGCTATTCAATTACAACTTTTTATGGCTGGATTGCTATAATTGGACACCTATGTTGCGCGCTCGTCAATCGGGTGCACTTAAAGCAAAATATCCTTCAACTTTTGAGTACAAAAAGGTCTACATAGACGTTTTAATCTCGAATTTTGTTGTAAATGCTATTAATTAGTATTTGAATTTCGTGTCGTATAATTTAGGAGTAATCATGGTCGTAATTTCAAAGCGTCCTCGCGTCATTTGAAATTACTCCCCCAATTACTCTCTTAATTATACTCCACTCTGTTCAATTACTACTACTACTACTACTACTACTACTACTACTACTAATAATAATAATAATAATAATAATAATAATAATAATAATAATAATAACAATAATAATTTTCGCTTGTGGCAAAATGGTAACCAAACGGTTATCCTCTTTTTAAAGAGGGAGTAAACAATGGCAAGACGTTGACTAAGATTTAGTTCTCGTTTAAAACATCGGTCCATTCTCTCTAGAAATGTACCGTAGAAACGGTCCAAAAGACCGTCGCTAAGTAAGCGTTAGACAATGAACGCGGGTGTGCTATGAAATATAGCGTCCCGAGTTGGGGATGACCGTATAAGTCGTCTTTGTTATGGAAGCAGATGATAAATGTAGTATTTTTTAAAATACGTTTATGATTTTTACATGTTATTAAACCCACCCCCACCAACAAATACGTCTTTTGTTATTAAGTTGCAGGTAGTCACCAAGTCTAATGTGTGGCTGGCAAATAGGAACTTTTCTTTGAATAAAGCTTCTGCTCCTACATTGAACAGTTGACCACGTGATACAGAAAACACGCAATCACCTGTATTGCAAGACTTTTTTGACCCACCGATTTTGTGTTCGTGCGCTCTCATTGGCTGTTGAGCCTTCTTGTATGTTCCCGTTTATGTACATTGTGTATTTGAGGGAGTGTATTATGATATTATTGCGCAAATCTTTCCATTAATCGGCAAAAAATATTTAAAATACTAACATAACAACTACTACAAATAATTCAAGCCAATTATGCATTGAACGTTGCAAATACGTGACGGATTCGTTAATTTCGAGGTCGGATTGCAGTTACGAGGACTGAGGCGCATTTATTTTTGGCCCGTACCTGGACAAACTATTAACTTCAGGTAAGTGCGAAATGCACTGATCCTTTGTTCAAAGGGTTTCTTTGTCTAATTAATTCGTGCTGGCTGGAAACGTAAAGAATCTGTTTTAAAAAGTATCAGTTTTGTATGAACAAGCATGACAGTGCCACTTTAAACGTTTCATAATTTTGTACCTTATAGGTATATTTTTTGTACTTTGAATCACCTTATTTTAGATGAGATATTTAGTGCATCGTTTATTAACGCTGGTTGTGTCTCCTTCTAAAAGCGAGACTACAATATATGACTCAATAGCAAATATTCCAGATCGTTATTCAGTTACAATGTATTTCGAAAGTGTTTTGCACATATCAAGTTGTTATATCAAATGTCCTCATGTAAAAAAGTTACCTTACTGTGTATTATACTGTTTTTAATCAAGAAACGCTGAGGCGCATATTAAATTTTTCCATTTCTTAATGTTGTGTTTAATAAATTACGAATAAAGTTTACATTTTTGAACAGGCGACGCGATGCTGTTGAGGGGTGTGGTTCCTTTTACGCAATCAGTTTAAGGCCTTGCTCAAGGTCTTTAACCAGGAAAAATGGTTTGTTCGTGATAACTTTAACAAAGAGATAGAAACTAAATACCCACGACACCCACACCCACGAGTTTCATGGCTCGTACATTGTAGAGGTAAACGACTCAAAGAGAACTCAACATCAGAAAATTTAAAAGAAAGTTTGATTAATTAAATTGAGACCATTTAAATAAGAGGGGGGGGGGGGTAACCCGGTTTCTGTAGCATGAAGCGACTGAGAGTATTACTACCACTCCCCCCTGGATGGGATGTTAGTCCATCGCACGGTTACCTCCCAGCATTATGTCGCCGGTACCCATTTATACACCTGGGTGGAGACAGACAATGTGGAGTAAAGTTTCTTGTCTAAGGAAACAACATGACGGCAGAGACCAGACTCAAACCACCGACCTTCAGGTTGAAAGTCCGACGCGCTAACCACTAGACCACCGCGCGCGGCGCGCACAATTTAGTTCTGTAACAGACCACGTTCAGCTGCATTTTGCAACCCTATTATAGACATAGCACCAAAAATCCCCCGCCCCTTCCCCCCTGTTGTTGAAAACACGATTATAGAGCTGGCTGGATCATATCACTGAACCACACTAAGCAAGGGACAACGAACCTGATCTGGCATTCAGTAGTCACAGAAAAATAATGATGAGGAACACAGACGGATATCTTCTTGAACCTTACGTATGTAGATTCCGATCTGGCCTTCTTGGAAGTCCAACGGACAGACAAATATTTCTTTGCTAGATTAATGTAATCAAAGATGAATCGAAGTTGAATTTGGTTGTTTTCGCGCTTTTCGTTATTTTTAAATCATTGATACACCTTATTAATTTTCTACTTAGACTCGTTAATCCGTGTTTATTATCCTGCTTCCACCCTCAAGGCAGACACCAGACCTCGAAGCACCGAGCGTTAGCGCAAAAGTGCTATTTACAAGCTATTTGTAATCGGCTTCTACGCTTCCACTTTCTGCCCAATTAGGTGCGGTAATTTGCAAACTTTTTTGCTAGTTATATCCTCGCTGTCTTGCAGCACTAAGTTTGTCGCACTACAATAGTTTTGACAGCTTTATCAGTTACACCCTTTTCGGTACAATCTACGTATAGAGTACACTGTATGACCAAAAAAGCAATGGTTCTCCCCTTAAACGGGCATGCGCCGCCCAACAGGGTATGGTTTTCAGGGTCTTGCGTCTTATTTCACTATTTAGACTGTATGATAGCACCTTACTTGACAAAGTGACCGAGGTGTTTGGTGCTTGATCTGTGTTTAACTGAAAAAGCTCATAAATAAACTTTATTAAAGTGCCTATGAAATGAAATTTTCGACCCGTTTTTTATACTAAAAAATTAAAGTCCATGTTCCACTGATTCATAATTTTCTAATTTAAGTTATGGTCAAGAGCGCAATCTATTTTTTTTTACCTCAAAGTTGGCCTATTTGAGTTAAAAATATGGGACAACCTGCACGCGACAAAATATGCAAATTAGGACTTGTGACGTCAACAGTTATACAGACCTTCGTAGTCAACATGGTAGTCAAAATTCATCGTCGGAGGACATTTCCAACTGAGCAAAACTGCAAAAACATAGCTAAAAAAGTGGTTTGTTTACGAGAAATATTGAAGCGTATGAAAGCGACACCGCATTTTTGGCATTTTTGCACAACTGATGACGTCACCATGTTATTTGCTTCTGCTTCTGTTTTTCACTTCAAGTATTAATACTGATCTAGGTCTGGAAACCCAGATCCGGCCTATGTTTCTTTTAATACTAGTTCCAGGCCCCAGGACACGAAAAGTTCATTTTTGACCAACTTTGGACGTCCAAAAAAAATACTTTTCGTTGCTTGACCATAATTTAAATTCCAAAATGATGAATCAGTGGAACATGGACTTCAATTTTTAGTATAAAAAACGGGTCGAAATTTTATTTCATGCGCACTTCAAAGTGTCAATAAAATCACATGGAACACTAAATCCATTGGGAACACAATTTAAAAAGAATTTACAAGCAATCGCAGAGTAGGAAGTCCAGCTATTTTATATATAGAGATCGTCTTTGACCATATGAAAACCAGCCTCTTTATTTAACTTTTGTGCGCATTTTTTAACTCGCGAATACGCGAAGCGTAATGAACGAGTGCGACCAGTGACCAGTACGGCCTTTACCCGTTTCAAATGCAATACTCGACCGCCGAAAAAGAGGACGTTATGAACACGATGTACTGATGTTTCGCGTTTGGAGTACTTTGATGGAAAATGAAAACCGATCTGCAGACTTGAAATAAATTTTTCAACATAGACATGAGTTAAATATTAAAATTCAACCTTTCCTGTTACTTGTGTGAGCTGTGGTCCAGTGGTGTAGGTCGCTATACTGTTAACCAGCGGTTCCGAGTTCAAATCCTGGACAAGACGTTAAATAACTTTTTTTTCTCTCTTTCTTTTCTTTTTTAATGGCATTCAGAGCGTTTTGTATCAGTCTTTGATTTTTTTAAGCGAACTTTTGCAGTCACAAAAACAAAATCATAAAGTTAACACGTGTGAAGTCCGTTTTTCGCGATTTAGGATTCGCTCACTGAAAAAGCGTGCACAATAGAATCGCGTCAAATATATAGCGTGATTGTCAGTGATTGGCTTCTTAGTTCCTAATCCATATTCATGTGACTTGCAGAACGTGTCACAAACCAAACAAGTTGCAGTTGAGCGAGGACGCCGAGAAGTTCGGATGTAGTTGCTGTATTAAAGGAGCGGGGAGTCGCACGACGGACAAGACGGAGATGAAGCGAGGAAAGAAGTCTTCAAACTTGAAACGCGTACGAGAACAACTGAAGGTGAGTACTTGTTTAAGAGAATATATTGTTACAAATTTGTCCCAAAATTAAAGTACTTTTTATTTCTTCTCAGACTGGGGAATTTGAAGCCGCACGAGGTAAACCGAAGAGATGAAACAAAGAAAGAAACCTTTCAACAAGTTCAACCAAAGGTGAGCAGTGGTTTCAAACTATATTACTTTTAAGTTTTTCCAGCAAGCTAAAACAATTTTCAAAATGCTACTCGTAGTACAAGTGTGACCACGTGCATTTTGAGCGTCGCTTCCTTGGCCGTAAAGCAGTGTATTTATTTGCATTAGTCGTATTTGCTTCAAATAGTGCAATAAAATGTAGCAGTCTTGCTTCTAAGCTGTAACGAACATTGAAATAAGTTTTGAGCCCTTAAAGTTTGACTAGGTCCATAAAGTTCGTAAAAGCAGCCTTGCGCATACATGTAGGTCATTCGTGTGCCTAAATTTATATGGGAAGCTTTACAACGCATATAAAAATTTTCGAGTTTGGCTTGCGTCATTAACAATTATTTACGGATATTTATAAGGTGCAGAGAAATTAGAAAGCAAACGAACATGTTCTTACCAATGAATCTGTTTATTTCTGTCTTCAGGATTACTTACACAGTGGTTTGGAAAAGAGGAGGAAAACAATAAAGAAGACAATGGACAATGGACAATGGACAATGGAATATGTACAATGGACAATGGAATATGTACAATGGACAATGGAATATGTACAATGGAATATATAACACAATATATAGTTTCTGAACATTGAAAAGAAACGCAAAAATATTGCCGTTTTGTGGCATTCGAGAATCCGGCAGTTTCGGACCGTCACAAATTTGATGAAACTTTAAACTGCTTTATAATGCTTTACTTTAGATGAAGATAGTTTACGACCATAAAAATTGTGTTGCTTTGGCAATTTTTAAAAATTTTATTGCATCAAAATGCTCAGGAAAGATTAGAAATTATTTCTTTGATTTTTAATTTCGAATGAGTTGTGAAAAAATATTTTAGTTGTTCGTTTAATAAAAGGGAAATAAATTTTAAAAAAGACGTTGTGTTTTTGTGGTCTGTATAACGTTCTTTTTATTTCGTAAAAAGTTGAAACTGGATTCAGTAGTGGGGACAAAAACTCGGTTTCTACTTAAAACCAGACATAGGGTTTTATTCTGGGCTATAATTACTATTAATTGTTTATAGACTTTTTTCTGCCAACACATATGTAGCACAAGCTAGAAGCAAACAAAACGAAATCTGATTTTTGAATTAATGTAACAGTCGAAAAATTGCTTTTAAACTCGACAAAAACATAGTCACTAGTAAGAGCATGGAGTGAAGTAACTATCTTTTGTACTCCAAATTGTTGAATTTCTGTACGACTTGCTTCAATCATGATTAAAAAAAAATAGAATTTAAGTTTTTATGCGACTCGTTTCTGGAAAAGAACATTGGCGATATTTTTTGGCGCTACAAACAAGAATTGTGTTGGCTGAAGAAGGTTTAGTTGGAGGCAACATGGCAAGGTATAAAACTGTTTAAGGAAAGATTGAAATGGACATGAAATAAAAAAACGTTCCAAAACCGAATCTTTGGAAATCAGTTTTATAAATCTTTTTAATTCCGTGCTAAAAATTGTTCACAGTGATTTATAACTTGCCATGTTGCTTTTAACCTTATTTCAATAACGTTTCACCGACACGTGCAAGAAATTGAAAAGACTACAAGGTTATCGGATGGGATGTTTTTCGATCAAAATTTAGTTTGAACAAGACATCGGGCATCTTACTATACTTGGCCTAAAACTTTTTTCTACGGGAAGTTTGGAATATTTTTTCACATTTTTTGCACGACGTGGTGTATGCAAGTGTTATTGGAGGAAAGTTTCTTAAGGACAACCTTTTCAAATTTTTTGTCAAAATTGTTGTTAGGGGAAACGCTATACAAATTTCTTTAGATTTTCCCGCCAAAAGACTTAGTATATATAGGAGGAATGTTTCTTGACACCTTTTTAATGATTTAATTGAAATTCAATTAACTAATTAAGATACTTAGTTAGAAAGACAAGATAAATAAAAAACATTTGTTTATACACTATCATATTGGAAGTGAAAGAAATAAAATATTACAACTTGAAGACTTGTTTTATTGACTACAATTTTAGAATACTAAAATATATTATTTATACTTAATACAAGCAAGGTTGACAATGAAAAATTTCATTTTTTTTAAAGCGGTGCATGCGTATTGTAGGGGCCGATTACATGGCGAATTTCAACCCAGGCTGGAATTTCAGCTCGGTATGACAGCTGCTGCGTCATCTTTTTTTATTGAAAACAAATCATTGCGCATGCCCAAGTACACTTTCTACCCAGGTGACCTCGCTTTTCAGCCCGGGCTGAAATTTATTCTGATTACATGAGGTTTTTCAGCCCGTTTGCCCAGCTGGAAATTTCAGCTTTCTTCATGTAATCGCAAACGTCGTTTTAAGAAGATTTGTTCAAGAATCCGGTCTGAAATCTCCGCCCGCCTAACCGGGCTGAAATTCGCCATGTAATCGGCCCCTTAGTGTCCTTAGTAGTGCGAAAACAAAAAACAGATTTATGCTACAAAGGCATGCACATTTTATAACTACTTCGTTGCATATGACTCGTGCAACTGCATATCCTTTATGTAGGGCAACTCTTTAAAATGTAAGAATAAGCTGGCGTTTAAAAAAAAAGTATTAATGTTAAATTATTTGTTGTTGATAAAATAGCAACTGTCCCTCGAATGGGAAGACATTTTATAGCAAATGTCCAAGGTCTCGACAAATGCAGAAATTGACTGAGACATGGCATTCATAATGAAAATTGCCTATGTCCCCGTACTTATCACCTGAAAGTAGTCCCCGCAAGTAGCTAAAGTTTTGGGTGTTGGCTTATTCCCATAACTACTGTCTGGGAAGTGGTCCCCGTAAGTAGCCAAAGTTAGTTATTGGCATGTCACTATAAGAGTATCACCATAAAAAAAAAAAACAATTTTCCTAATTCGAAAGAAATGTATCAAGAAAGGAAGTTACAAACAAACAACCCCCCTTTGTATTTTTTAGAAAACCTGCTACAGAAGAAGTAGTCGTCACAAGAGGAGTGTGGAAACATGGACCCCGCAAGTAGCCAGCGGCGCATGCGTGTGTTTGTTAGTGGCGGATCTAAGGGAGGGCCCCAACCCCCGTTATATTTTTAGTCTCTAACATTTTCACTCCGGGTCCCCCCTTATTCACCCCGGCTGACCCCTCCCTTTTACGATAGAGAGTGGATCCGCCACTGGTTGAAGCCCCAAAATATTTACTCAAATGAAGGCTACTGAGCCGTACTTTTCTATGGCGTTGATTAAATTTTCACGTTTTCATAGGGGGCGTTTATTTTATGAGAGGGGGTGTTTATTAGATGGCGGCCTTTTTTTTATTTCTCTGCAAAGACTTCTGGTTGGAACACAACTTTGTACTACATCAATAAAACTAGTTTTATTCATGCAATGTATCAAGTCTCTTGACTTATAGATGTATTTGTATTGCTTGTATTTTTCAAGCTGGATTTGGTTTTGGGGGTGGAGGGGCGTCTATTAGAGTGACCATTCTTCAAACGTACTTTCATATGGTGTTATTTGTTATTTAGTATTTTTTTCAAAATGAAGTTTAATATTTTTCATGAATTTGGATGTTTCGGTCGTGGCAGCCATTGCGCATTAATAATAAGATCTAATAATATGAAATAAACTTTATTATGTGTCAATAAAATGATATAGCAGAATGAATCCATTGGTGGCACTATTTCAAAATATTTACAATCAATCGCAGAGTAGGAAGTCCAGCTATTTTATATACAGAGATCGTCTTTGACCATATGAAAACCAGCCTCCTTTTTAACCCGTGAATACGTGCAAGCGCAATGAACGGGTTATCGGTAACGGTGGCCAATATTCACTCACTCACTCGCTTGCTCGCTCGCTCGTTCCATCACTCACATGTAAACTTTTTCCGCATATCTACGTTGAAATAACAAAATTTGACCTTTGTAATTAGTCAAGTCCTAGGTGGTACAGAGTATAAGCGATCAGACGATAGAACCGAAGGACGTGAGTTCGATTCTCGTCGGGAAGGATTTTTTTTCTTTTTCTTTTTCTTTTTTCGAACTGAAAATTACTGGGTTTTTTTTGTTTGTTTGCGTTCAACAAAAGTCGTTACATTTAATTTTCAAAAATAACCGCAATATTACGTTACCGCTCACTCGTTCCATCACTCAGCTGTGAACTTAGTACGAATGCATTTCGCAACTGAACTTTAATCCCCGCGTCAATCCAGCGATAACAATAACTAAATTGTTGAAAACGAATATAATTAACAATAAGCTTAAAGATGTTTCGCATTTGGAGTCTTTAATGCAACGATAAAATCGATTTAAAAGGATTTTTCAACCGAGACACGCGTTTTGATACGTATCTACCTTAAAGTAATTAAATTTATGCTGTTCAAGCCAGTGATCACGGTGGCCGGATGGTGTAAAGCGTTGACTGTTAGCCGAAAGGTCCCAGGTTCGAGTCTCGCTCCTGTCGTCCTTCTTTTTTTCCTTTTTTTTTTCTTTCTTCTTCAGACTGAACATTATGAAAGTGATGTACCGTATTTTTCTTTTTGCGTTTGTCAAAAATCCTTACGTTTAATTTTAAAAAAAATATTGAACCGTGTTGGTGTGAAAACATAAGCTTACCGCAATATTGCGTTACGCGTTAGCATTTCTTATTCACGGGTTTGTGCGCATTTATTAACTCGTGAATACGCGAAGCGTAATGAACGAGTGCGAGCAGTGACCAGTGCAGCCTTCACTAGCCTACGAGCAAGCTCTCGCCCCCCCCCCCCCCCCGAACCCGAGAGATTGCTCGCAGGTCAGACCTTTACCCGTTCCACATGCAATACTAGACCTCCGAAAACGAGTACAGTATGAACACGATGTACAGGCCCTGGTTGTTCAAAAGGCGGATAACGCTATCCACTCGATAAATCACTATCCAGTGGACAAGTATTAACAAAATCCTTTGTGTTATCCGCTGGATGGTGATTTATCCAGTGGATAGCGCTATCTAACTTTTGAACAACTGGGCCCTGATGTTTCGCGTTTGGAGTCCTTTGATGGAAAATTAAAACCGATCTGCAGTCTTGAAATGGACTTTTCAACATAGACATGAATCGGATATTAAAATGTAACCTTTCCAGTTGCTTGTGTGAGTGGTAGTCCAGTGGTTTAAGGCGCTGTATTGTTGAACCTGCGCTCCCGCGAGTTCGAATCCTGGAGAAGACGTTGAGAATCTTTTTTGTCCTCCTTTTCTTTTCTTTTTAAACGGAAATTTAAAATTTGAAGCTGGAATTTAAAGCGTTTTGTATCATAGGAGTCCTTAATTTTTTTAAACGAACTGTTGCAGTCACAAAAACAAAATCATAAAGTTAACACGTGTGAAGTCCTTTTCGCACTTAGGATTCGCTCACTGAAAAAGCATTCACAATAGAATCTATATCGCGTCAAGTCCGTGGCGTGCTGGTCAGTGATTGGCTTCTTAGTTCCTAATCCATATTCATGTCATTTGCAGAACCTGTCACAAACCAAGCAAGTTGTAGTTGAGCGAGGACGCCGAGATGTTCGGATGTCGTTGTTGTCTTAAAGAAGCGGGGAGTCGCACGACGGATAAGACAGAGATGAAGCGAGGAAGGAAGTCTTCAAACTGGAAATTCATACGAGTACAACCAAAGGTGAGCACTGGTTTGAAAGAATATATTGTTACAATTTTGTCCCGAAAACTAAAATAATTTTTATTTCTTCTCAAAAGGAGAATTTGAAGCCGCACGAGGGAAACCGAAGACATAAAGCAAAGAAAGAAAACTTCAACAAGTTTAACCAAAGGTGAGCAGTGGTTTCAAACTATATTATTTTTAAGTTTTTTTCCAGCAAGCTAAAACAATTTTCAAACTGCTACTCGTAGTACAAGTATGACCACGTGCATTTTAAGCGTCGCTTTCTTGGCCGTAAAACAGTGCATTTGCATTAGTCATATTTGCTTCATACAGTGCAGTAAAATGTAGCAGTCTTGCTTCTAAGCTGTAACGAACGTTGAAATAAGTTTTGGCCTCTTAAAAGTTTGACCACGTCCGTAAAATTTGTAAAAGCAGCCTCGCGCATAGGTCATTCGCGTGCATCCTAAATTCAGATGGGAAGCTTTACAAAGCGTATATAAATTTTCGAATTTTGCTTGCGTCATTAACAATTATTTACGGATATTTTTAAGATGCATAGAAATTAGAAAGCAAATGGACATGTCCTCACCAATGAATCTGTTTATTTCTGTTTTCAGGATTACTAACACGGTGGTGTGGTAAAGAGGAGGAAAACAACGAAGAAGACAATGGAATCACTGAATCAGGAGAAAACGCTACAAAGATAAGAACTTCAACATTTTAATTATATTGCAGTATAAAATGGTGGCTGACAAAAATTTCTATTTAGACGCAGATTTATCAATTAAAGTGCTTGGTGCAAAAAGGGCTTATATCCCGGATTTGGCCAAAATGTGAGAAGAACACTCCAAATTTGTCCATTTTTGCATGTACTGGGAATTTTATGCGTTAAACGTTGATTTGATTTATCCATTTGCGTAAAGGCTAAGTTCTAAGCTTTTAGTCACAGCAATAGCAATTGTTTAAGTACTGGCCGTTTGCTATGGCTAAATCCTGAGAAATAAAGTCTTCTGGCAAAGATTACACGCAGATCTGCGTTTAACACACAAAATTCGCAGTGCAGGCAAATAAGGTCACGTCTGGAGTTTTTTTCTTATTTTTTTTTACCAAACCCGTGATACATGCCTCCTTTGCGGCAAGCCATTCAGTCTTAAAAATACTGAATCAATAAAGACGCAAAGCTAGAAATTATAAATTTTTTTTCCTCAGCCACTATTTTATAAAGATTAGTTTCCAAAGGATAATGAATCTTAAGATCTTAGAAAGAGTGGAAACGTTGAGCGATGTTCTGTAAATTATTTGATCTGATTTATCGTATGGGTTTATTTTTATATGTATTTATTTTATCAAGAAGCAGCGAAGCAAATTCATATCAATGTATTAATTTACTTAAACTAGGCAACAAAAGCAAAGATGATTTTTTTAGTCTAGAATTGGTCGTCATCGCTCAAGGTTTCTGCCATTAGCACACACATAAAATCACAAAGCTCAGAGCCTTTGGTTACCATAGTTACATCTTCAGGTGGTGATGCAAGGAGGTGATTCTTTTAAGGTGGCTCTGTAAGGTTTAATATCCTTTTAGAAAAGCGCATAGTGCAAATAGCTGTGCATTTTTTTAATCAAGTATGATGGTAAAAAGTTAACGACAGCTACATGAACCTGACAAATGACTTATCAACATCATTAACAGAACAAACAAACAATAGACTGAACAAAAAGGCAAATTTGACTTCAAATTCGTGGTGTTCATAGCTTCTCATTAATCAAAGATCCAAACACAAAGGCATTAGAAATAGGTAAACAGTAACTATTTAAAAAAATCCAGCTCTGTAGTAGTCTTCACAACTATTAGGATGACACATTTACAATGCTATAGTTTCTGAACATTGAAACGAAAGGCAAAAATATTGCCGTTTTTGTGGCATTTAAGAATCTGGCCGTTTCGGACCGTCACAAATTTGAAGAAACTTTAAAATCCTATATTTCTAAAATGAAACATTCATTGAATATCAACATTTCCAGGACGATTTATCTCACTGATTATCAAAATATATAAAACGAAGAGCTTTTATGGTGGTCTTTAAGTTTTAGACCTTTTATAATGTCACATGAAAACCAACAACAGACAGACGAGAAGTACACTGACACACGGAACGCAAAGGACCAATCGCAACAACAAGAGACTTGATTAGCTTGGCATCAACTGATGATATACCATCCACATGACTCTTACTTCCGTTTAGGTTGTCGACTTGTTAGTCAATATCAACAACAACAGTTATTTTCAGGACTGCACTGATAAATACAACTACAGATGAAACTCGACAGACTGTTGACAAATATGTAAGGCGAAACATTCTAAAATTATATTATTTCGCAGCCTAGCGTCAAAATGCATGAAACTTTTAGCAAGACGAAATTGTTCCTGATGTTTTAGATTGTATACAATAGGCTTGACAGTGCCACCCTAATAGATTCAGCTTTGCATCACTGATTGATTGATTAATTAATTAATTAGTTAATCAACAAAAGAACAGACGTTTTCGACACAAACAACATTTTCAAGTTGAATTTTCTCTTTCAAATCCAAAAAAGATTGTTTATCGTTAATTTGATTTTAACAAAAATGTTTTTTTTTAGCTTCGGGTTATTTTGGGTGGAAAGGATCTCTGTGAAGATTTAAGTTTTGAAGGGCCTTTGTTCTCTTGTCGTCTTGGTAGCTTAGTTTATAAAACCCTCATGTCTGGTTCGGGGAAAGTTGGTATTTCTAGTTAATTGGGCCAGCTATACAGACCACAAAAAACACAACGATTACGTTTTACAAATAATCTAGAAATGAACTGAGCAATATAAATTGAAGATTTTGAGAACATTTCGAATGATTATGAATTCGGTCTATCCTGTCTTAAGTATTTTCCGTTTTAAATTAACGTTATTTCAAATTGGTAAAAGCATAAGATGGATATATTTATTGAAGAGGAGGTTCCATTTTTTACAAGTCCATTGTTTCATGTTATAATTCAAATGTCTGTCGATCATGTTAAAATTAACTGAATAATATAGTTTAAAGGTTTTGAGAATATTTCGAATGATTTTCAATTCGGTCTTTCCTGCCTCATAAGTTTCATTTTCACTTAGCGTTATTTCAAGTTGGTACAAACAATGCATAAGATAGCTCGCGACATTTACTGAAGCAGAGATTCCATTTTTAAGTCAATATTTTTTTGAATCTGTAATCTTTAATTTTCATGTTATAATTGCAATGATGATCCAGAAAAATGATCCAGATGAAACTAGGCAGTGTCTTTTGTATGTTTACTGCATTTTATATCTCACTGAGAAAGAAGGAAATACAAACTGCTATTTTTTCATAAGTCAAACAAATTGAACCAAGATCTAAAAATTCAAAATAGAAAAATTAACATTGGACTATGTGCAATTTCTGGTACAATGGATAAAATAATTGAGAATTGGATTATATGATCAATTTTAAGGTGGCCGAACACAGTTTTGATAGGTTGTGAGTACATGTCATTCGTTAGAGCATTATGTGAGAAAGGTTACAGCTTAGAAGCTGAAACTTGGCAAAAGGAAAATATAGTGATGGAAGATTTTAATTAACGACTAAAATGTGCGCTTTGAACTGTTTTCAGGACAACGTGGATGATTAAAAACAACTCTAAATTTCACTTTTATAAGGTTTTCGTACAATCCAGTCATTAGATTTTCTCATGAACTTGCACACAGCTTACAATAAATAATTCCTATTGTTTAAAATTGGCTACACCAAATTTTAACGAACGTTTTTTTAAATATTCAAGAACATAGCTGCCCAGTCAATATTTATCGTGTCACAGAATTCCTTTGTTAGACTTCTGTTTTAAAGTTCTTGTTATTTGAAATGCGACAAAAATAAGAATTATGACAAATTTCATGAAATTTTAATGAGTGGATTTTGAGAAATTGTCGTTTGTGGAGATTGTTTACAAAACGTAGCTGTCGCACATTCTTTCTAAAAACCCGCGCCGTCACGCGAAACTGTGTTCGGCCACCTTCAGGTGGCTCGACTAGATTTTTGGGGGGCGATACTTCCGAAGTTAAAACATCAACTATGACGCCAATAACAATGCTTTGGAAAAACGATTACCACAGCTGTATTAGATAAAGATGAAAATTTGTTAAGACCTGTACTATATTAACATCGGAGTTGTAATGACGCCATGACGTTTTTTACTTGCCGTTGCATTTCTCGGCACCAGGAGGTTTTTTCGGTAATTGCTAAAGGGAGCTTGTACCTCCTATAGCCGCCTCGGTTATGGCAAAGATTGAACAAATTCTATAAGAGAGTTTTAGAATTTTTTGGGGATGAAGTTTTGGGGATTATAAATACAGTGAAAAACATACTATCGACATAATTGGCTAATCTCTGAAGAAAACGATGCGCTTTGAGGATGCAGTCTCATCTCACAGTAGTTTGATTCCATTTGAAATCGTGTGTAAAAAGGGAGGGGATTGCTTTGGCCGATTGCGAGAAAGAAGGATTTGATTGGTGTGCGTTCAGCTGCTCTTGTTGGCATTTTTTTTATGTAATTTGGTCTACGGCTTTAAATGTGATAATTTAAAAACCGCTTGATAAATGTTTTTTAAAAAATTGACAATCTAGAGATTAATCATCAATTTATATGACATTGAAAGGACATTGAAATTATGTAAGGCAATAAAATAGGGCCTCCAATGTACCAATTTTTTCCCCGCAGATTTTGTGTTTACAAGTGAGCGTTCTCATTATTCACGGGTATTGTTTTCAAGTTTCATATGCACGTGCACAACTTAAGCAAAAAAATCATTTGCATCGAACAGAACGTTCGATTGCTTTCGAAGAATTTTCCGTAATATGCTAATAACTGGCTTGAGAATTGCAATAACATTACGCACAAGCTCCCTTAAGCGATTAAGGTAAAAACCTCCTGGTGTCGAGAAATACGACGGCAAGTAAAAAAAGTCATGGCGTCATTACGTTGCTATGGCAACTCCGAGGTTAATGTAACACTGGTCTTAACAAATTTTCATCTTTATCTAATACAGCTGTGGTGACCGTTTTTCCATAGAATTGTCAATGGTGTCGTAGTTAATGCTCAAACTTGGGGGGTATCGCCCCCACAAATTCCAGTCGAGCCACCTTAAATCCTTTACTAAATCCCATTAGAAACGGCAACAAAACAGGCAAATAAATTTCACATTACCTCAGTGTTTACATTAAGACTATGAAAAAGGCAGGAACTTACGCGCGACCGATAGGTTTTCGTGCCAAAAATTCGCCCTGATTATGCAATGTTTATATTTTTATTTATTAGCAAATCCATTCTATTTACCAAGAAAATAATACATCGTTCTCAATGGTTACTACTATGACGAAACGCCTTTTACAGTCAAAATACTTAGCGCGTTCCGCTTATCATTTGGGAATGACTTTCATTATCGGGAACGGATTGGATTATTGAAATACGCAAGCGTTGGCCGCTGTTGGTTTCAGTGTATTCAGTGGCTTGGACTTGGACCAAAACTCTTTGCGCTTGATCAAAATTATGTTGGCAAATGGCGCCGACAATTCTGCAGTTCACAGTTTTTAAAAGCTTAGAACGTTTTTTAGTAAACTTTCAAAACGTTTGGTAAATTGACAGTATATTGGCAATATATTAAACTTCAAACAGTGAAAATGACGACCTTAACTTCAAAGGTCAAATGAACCAAAAATTTAATTTTTTTCTTTATCCATTTAAAAGAAGAACGAAGATTTCCGAAGACTTCGCGAAAACGTTTCTGAAATGGCCGCGCGCCTCAAGTGGTAGGATTGGTAAGGATTAAGGCGAGCCAACCGTGTTCCTAGTGTCCTCTCTTCTGGCGAATACATGAGTATTCTAACTTGCATGTAAGATTTTCACTGTTTTCGTATTGAAAATGGACAGTTGTTGCTGAAGTTTATCGCAGAACAAAACACCACAGTTTTCCGCTCAGTCACCGACTTTCAACTTCAATCCTTGACAGTTTTGAGGTGTCAATAATGACGTCACTATTGGTTTCCGACAATTTTCCCGATCGCTCTACGATTATGAAGGCCAAAACGTTTCATTTTTCAATTTCCAATACCTCTGCGATGCCAAGTCCAATTCGTTTTAAACTTCAGAATATGTTTATTTGGTCCTCCACATTGCACTTATATTGGTCTAAAATAAAATATATCAAATTTTTGGTTCATTTGACCTTTAATTAAGTTTGCTTAACTTTTGCAAATTTCTCTCGTTTGACCGCGGTTAACAAGCCGCCAACTGTCGGCTGCTTTGCATGTGAACATTCGCCTGATGTCTATAACAAACCAATCAGCATCCGTTATTTCGAATAAGGCTACCGTTGGCCGATATTACAATATTCAATTTTTAACCTGAATTTTTATTTCAATAATGCAATCCGTTCCCGATTAATGAAAGTCATTCACAAATGATAAGCGGAACCCGTTCGAGTATTTTGACCGTAAAACGGTACATTTCGCTAACCCTTTGTACAAACAGAAACGTAGTACCTAAAGATTTGTGTTACATTTATCCGCGATAGGAAATCATGAAGAAAAAAACGTAGCGGTTTTAACACGGTTTACTTGCAGAATTTAGAATTTATAATAAAATAAAAATACTGCAAAAGGATCAAAAAGGCTCCTTTTTACGACAGGTAATACATGAACCCTTACAAAAAAAGTATCGGGGGAATATTTCGTGTGTGAAATTTTGTGGAAAGTTGCTTGCCATAAACCTTGAAATGTTGCAAATTTGAGAAGTTGTATAATTTAAAGATTCAGAACAAAAATTACAGAAACGTTAAAACGCTAACCTGTTTAAAATTCGAATTATAACATGAAGTCTAGCCTCAAGCAAACTTATCATAGTCTGGTAAAATCATATTTTTCGCTAGTTTTTTAAAACCTTTGTTTACCAAAATTGCGCTTCCAAAATAGAACTAGAGTCAATTTATTTCACCTGAAGTTCTTACTTATATGATTAAAATAGCGAACCATTTTTAAAAATCCTTTAAAAAAGATTTAGCTAAGTTTCTCATCACCAAAATTGGCCTAAAACTCTTGAGCTCTTGGCACAAAGTTATATGCTTTTTTGTTTAGATCTTCTAATTTGAATCGATAAATGATGCGATGTTTTGGCTATTTTACACAATGGAGATCTCAATTATTATTTATTATTAAAACAAATTTATCATCAAAGACTTAAGTTGTTTTTCTTCAATAACCGTCTTTCTTGTCAATTTATGATTTAAAATTTATGGTAAATTTATGGTAACGCACTTTTCCAGAAACAACGGGAAAACGAGACTTATTTATTTGTTTGAATTTTTTCCTTAAAAAATCATTCATTAAAGATTTAGCAAAGTTACCATCACTAAATTGTCATACAAAAGCCTGAGATTTTTTTCTCAAATTTGAATTAATAAGTGATATATAGGATGTCAATGATGATTTGGCCATTTTACACAATGGAGATCTGAATCAGATGAAATTACATTCATAGTCAGTGAAACAAATTTAGCGAAGTTTCCATCACTAAATTGTCATACAAAAGCTTGAGATCTTTCTCTCAAATTGGAATTTATAAGTGATAGGATGTCAGTGATGTTTTGGCCATTTTACACAATGGAGATCTGAATCAGATGAAATTACATTCATAGTCAGTGAAACAAATTTAGCGAAGTTTCCATCACTAAATTGTCATACAAAAGCTTGGGATCTTTTTCTCAAATTGGAATTTATAAGTGATAGGATGTCAGTGATGTTTTGGCCATTTTACACAATGGAGATCTGAATCAGATAAAATTAAATTTATAGTCAGTAAAACAAATTTAGTTAAGGCTTGACTTTTGTCCTCGTTAACTGTCTATATTTTGGATTTGAATTTATTTCCACGTTTCGTGTTTGAATATTTTACTTGAAACAAAGCTAAGGACGTTTAATGTAGATAACATTTTCTCATACGAATCGATAACTATTGTGTTTTTTGGTTACTTTACAAATGAACAGATCTATAACACGGTTGAATTGCTTGCGATTTCAAATTAGTAGTTATATTTGTGGCTGAGAACATTTCTGTTTTAAGACATTAAAGAACACTAACCTTCCTTTAGATCAGATTGGGGCAATAGTTTTTTGTATTTGAATTGGTTTGCTTAATGTTAACTGTCCAAAACCAGTTATTTTGACGTTTTACGATCTTAATGATTTTCACATTCACACCGACAAGGATAGTTAACAACCGTAAAAATTGTGTTGCTTTGGCGATTTTTATAAAGTTTATGGCATCAAAATGCTCAGGAAAGATGATAAATTATTTCTCAGTTGATTTGTAATAAAATATTTTAGTTGTTCGTTTAATAAAGGGGAAATAAATTTAAAAATATCTATATTTTAAGACGTTGTGTTTTTGTGGTCTGTATAACGTTATTTTCATTTCGTGAAAAGTTGAAACTGGATTCAGTAGTGGGGGCAAAAACTCGGGCAATTCTATTTGAAACCAGACATAGGGTTTTATTCTGGGCTGTAATTACTAATTAAGTGTTCATAGACTTTTTTTGCCAACACAGACCCAAAAAAGGAAATTGATTTTTGAATTAACTAACAGTCGAAAAATTGCTGTTAAACTCGACAAAAACATTTGTCACAAGTAAGAGCATGGAGTGAAGCAATTATTTCTTGTACTCCAAATTGTTGAATTTCTTTACTCGCTCCAATCATGATGAAAAATTAGAATTAAAGTCTGTAGGCAACGCGTTTGTAAAAAGAAAATTGGCGATATTTTTTGACGCTACAAACAAAATTGTGTTGGCTGAGGAAGGTCTAGTTAGAGGTAACATGGCAAGGTATAAAACTGTTTAAGGAAAGATTGAATTGGACATGGAATCAAAAACGTTCCAAAACCGAATCGCTTGTAATCAGTGATAGAAATCTTTTTAATTCCGTGCTAAAAATTGTTCACAGCGATTTATAACTTGCCACGTTGCTTTTAACGTTATTTCGAATACTATGTAAACACCGACTCGTGCAAGAATTTGAAAAGACAAAAAGGTTGTTGGATGGGATATTTTTTAAAAATTTAGTTGAAACAAGACATCGGGCACTTTACGATTCTTGGCTTAAAATTTATTTATAAGGGAAGTTTGGAATAATTTTTCACATATTTTGCACGAGGTGGTGTATGCAAGTTTTATGGCGGAAATTTTCTTAGGGGAAACGCTGTGCAAATTTCTCTAGATTTTCCCGCCAAAAGACTTAGTATATAAAGCAAGAACTTTTCTTGACACCTTTTTAATGATTTAATTGAATTCTATTAACTAATTAAGATAGTTAGAAAGAGAACGTAAATAAAAACATTTATTTATACACTATTCATATGGCAAGTGAAATAAATAAAATTACAACTTGAAGACTTGTTTTATTGACTTCAATTTTAGAATAATAAAATTTATTATTTATACTTAATTTTTTTTAAAAAATCGGCGCATGCGTATTTTGGGCGCCCGTATTTTTCTAAGTCTTTTGGCGGGAAAATTTAAACCGTTCAAACAAATGTTAACTAAAACAAGAAAAAGAATATACAGATAACATAAGGTTGCAAATAAATATTTTTTAAAAAAAACGGCGCATGCGTATTTTGGGCGCCCGTATTTTTTCTAAGTCTTTTGGCGGGAAAATTAAGCAATTTTGAACAGCTGTTACAATGGAAATAAAAATATCGAGAAAAGAATGTCTGAATGGAGTATGATACTTAGTTTACAGGACAGAAAGTTGCAATTTCAGTCTTTTAATAGTGCAAATCGCTTTTGTTGGAGTAACATTGAATGAACAAAGCGTCCGCGACGCTTTGTCACTCAACGTTTATAGTTTCACTTCCCCAAAATCGATGTGTACTCTTAAATGTTTGGATTTCTCTACGTCGCTTTGACTCGCTGGAAAACTAGGCTTTTTGCTTAGATCTAACTGCCAAGTGAGTTCCAAACTTAGCACGTTCACCCCTAACCCTCCTAGCAATCTTCTCACTGGTTTTCAGATTTTCGAAAAACCTTAATCTAAAATCTATTTTCTCTACCTCTTGTTCTTGCTTGGGGAATTCAGACATCGGTGGACAGCAGGCGTTGTCCTGTAGAATAATCAAAGGTAAATAAGTAACTACATCTACATTAAAATTCATTATCATACAGAGGCAAGTGAACATTTAAATAATTGCGGCAAAACAGTCACATCTGAATATAGTTTTCAGTTTTGAGCGATTTTGCTATGACCTTCTAAAACGGTGTCACTCCGGGTATTCGAAATTTTTTTATCCGCCAGTAGTTGAAAGGATCAAAACAAGCTTTGCTCATTTTCTCGCTGAAAAGCGTGTTACGTTAAAGAGAATAGCTACTTTTTAGCTCGCGATCCGTTATCTTTGCTTTGGGTGTTCGCTAAACCAATCAAATTGGTTGCTTGCTTGCTTTCTTCCGTTCAATTTACATTTTATTATATGTCAATACATCTTGACTAGTTTTCCACGCCGCTCTCAGCTTTCTCCACTGCCATCACGTAAGATTAGAATTTAAAATCTATGGATAAAATCCTAAAATGTGATTATTCAAGTAAAAACACAAGAGCAGTACTTTCCTGTGGTGCTGTTTATTATGCTGTGCAAGGTGATACTAACGTTTGAGTCTGGATAAAACGGTGAAGTGTGACCAAATGAAAGCTTCTGAGCAGTACTTTCCTGTGGTACTGTTTATAATGCTGTACAAGTTGGTTCTAAACTTTGAGTATGTGAATGAAATCCAAAAGTGTGACCATTCAAATGAATGCTACTCAGCAGTACTTCCCTGTGGTGCTGTTTATTACGCTGTACAAGATGGTTCTAACTTCTGAGTCTGTGAATGAAATCCTAAAGTGTGACCATTGAAATGAAAGCTACTGAGCAGTACTTTCCTGTGGTACTGTTTATAATGCTGTACAAGGTGCTTCTAAGCTTTGAGTATGTGAATGAAATCCAAAAGTGTGACCATTCAAATGAAAGCTACTGAACAGTACTTTCCTGTGGTACTGTTTATTATGCTGTACAAGATGGTTCTAACTTCTGAGTCTGTGAATGAAATCCTAAAGTGTGACCATTGAAATGAAAGCTACTGAGCAGTACTTTCCTGTGGTGCTGTTTATTATGTTGTAGAAGGTGATACTAACGTTTGAGTATGTTGATAAAACCGTGAAGTGTGACCAAATGAAAGCAAATGAAAGCAAATGAAAGCAAATGAAAGCTTCTGAGCAGTACTTTTCTGACTGGTACTATTTATTATGCTGTACAAGGTGGGTCTAACTTTTGAGTCTGTGGATGAAACCCTAAAGTGTGACCATTCAAATGAATGCTACTGAGCAGTTCTTTCCTGTGGTACTGTTTATTATGCTGTACAAGGTGGTTCTAACGTTTGAGTATGTGAATGAAATCGTAAAGTGTGACCATTCAAATGAAAGCTACTGAGCAGTACTTTCCTGTGGTACTGTTTATTATGCTGTACAAGGTGGTTCTAACGTTTGAGTATGTGAATGAAATCGTAAAGTGTGACCATTCAAATGAAAGCTACTGAGCAGTACTTTCCTGTCGTACTGTTTATTATGCTGTACAAGGTGGTTCTAACGTTTGAGTATGTGAATGAAATCGTAAAGTGTGACCATTCAAATGAAAGCTACTGAGCAGTACTTTCCTGTGGTGCTGTTTATTGTGCTGTTTATTATGCAGTTCAAGGTGGCTCTAACTTTTGAGTATGTGAATGAAATCCTACAGTGTGACCATTCAAAATAAAGCTCCTGAGCAGTACTTTCCTGTGGTGCTGTTTATTATGCTGTACAAGATGGTTCTAACTTTTGAGTATGTGAATGAAATCGTAAAGTGTGACCATTCAAATGAAAGCTACTGAGCAGTACTTTCCTGTGGTGCTGTTTATTATGCTGTACAAGGTGGTTCTAACGTTTGAGCATGTGAATGAAATCGTAAAGTGTGACCATTCAAATGAAAGCTACTGAACAGTACTTTCCTGTGGTACTGTTTATTATGCTGTACAAGGTGGTTCTAACTTTTGAGTCTGTGGATGAAATCCTACAGTGTGACCATTCAAATGAATGCTACTGAGCAGTACTTTCCTGTGGTACTGTTTATTATGTTGTACAAGGTGGTTCTAACTTTTGAGTCTGTGGATGAAATCGTAAAGTGTGACCATTCAAATGAAAGCTCCTGAGCAGTACTTTCCTGTGGTACTGTTTATTATGCTGTACAAGTTGGTTCTAACTTTTGAGTATGTGAATGAAATCCTAAAGTGTGACCATTCAAATTAAAGCTACTGAGCAGTACTTTCCTGTTGGTGCTGTTAAGTACGCTGTACAAGGTGGTTCTAACTTTTGAGTCTGTGTATGAAATCCAAAGTGTGACCATTCAAATGAAAGCTATTGAGCAGTACTTTCCTGTGGTACTGTTTGTCATGCTGTACAAGGCGGTTCTAACTTTGAGTCTGTGAATGAAATCCTAAAATGTAACCATTCAAAATAAAGCTACTGAGCAGTACTTTCCTGTGGTGCTGTTTATTGTGCTGTTTATTGTGCTGTTTATTATGCAGTTCAAGGTGGTTCTAACTTTTGAGTATGTGAATGAAATCCTACAGTGTGACCATTCAAAATAAAGCTCCTGAGCAGTACTTTCCTGTGGTGCTGTTTATTATGCTGTACAAGATGGTTCTAACTTTTGAGTATGTGAATGAAATCCTAAAGTGTGACCATTCAAATTAAAGCTACTGAGCAGTACTTTCCTGTGGTGCTGTTTATTATGCTGTACAAGATGGTTCTAACTTTTGAGTATGTGAATGAAATCCTAAAGTGTGACCATTCAAATTAAAGCTACTGAGCAGTACTTTCCTGTGGTGCTGTTTATTGTGCTGTTTATTATGCAGTTCAAGGTGGCTCTAACTTTTGAGTTTGTGAATGAAATCCGGCATTGTGATTATTCAAATGAATGCTACTGAACAATACTTTTCTGTGGTGCTGTTTAATTTGCTGCACAGGGTGGTTCTACTGAACAGGAAGATGAATGGGAAGGGGAGACCTTTTTTGTTGTTAATTGGCAGAATGTCTCTGTAAAAAATTAGTTTTAAAACTAGGAATAGACCATTTTGTTGCCTGTTAGGAGATCGTGGGGAATCAAGGCAATGTGGTGGAAAATTAAAAGGTTTCTATGGAAATTGAAAGCTAAAAATCTGTATGGGAATGAACACTTTTGTGACTTTCTTCATTCAAAACCTGACATACGAGTTCAAAGAAGTCACAGAATAAATTTGATAGCCTAGCCTAGCCTAGCCTAGCCTAGCCTAGCCTAGCCTAGCCTAGCCTAGCCTTTCATTTGAATTGTATTCCCAAACGTGTTTTTCTCCGTAATTATCTGTAATTCAGCATCAAACTATTGTTCTGATTTCCCATGATCCTCCAGCAAGCGCAAAGTGGTCTAATATTCATTCAATAGATATAAACTGTAGCACTAACCTGAGGTATGGGGAATATCGTCGTTGTGCTGTCCATGTCCAATGCAATCACAATATTTTTCTCCCATCAATACCGTATGGTCATTTTATGCCTGTTATTATATATATATAAAAAAAAACCCAGAACAGTTAGGTAAGAATGACAAGGGTCTATATTTGCAATGCACACACAGGGACCTTGAGAACAGCTGAATGACAGGACTGGTCTGTCAGGGCTTACTGAAAAAGCAGTGGGGGATCTATTGGAGGAGCCCGCTTCACCCCATCCTTCTTATTTACTTCCCTCCCCTCCCCCATCAGACCTTGAGCACAGCTGAATGACAGGAGGTGTTCTGTCAGGGCTTACTGGTTTCCTTTAAACCAGTGGGGGATCTATTGAAGGAGCCCGCCTCATTCCACCCTCGTTATTCACTTCCCCTCCGCCCCCCCCCCCCCCCCCCCCCCCCCCCCTCCCCATCAGACCTTGAGAACAGCTGAATGACAGGCGGTGGTCTTTCAGGGCTTACTGATCTCCTTTAAACTAGTGGGGGATCTATTGGAGGAGCCCGCCTCACCCCACCCTCCTTATATTCACCCCCTCCCTTCCTTACGATGGAGTCTGCAACTGTCACTGTGAACGAATTTAAACAAACATGTTTGTGTCAATGCAACTCCGATAATGTTGATCTGGCTCTGTTCAAAAATGCCCTGATATGATAAATAAGTGGCTGCGAATGTTTAGAATGGACATGATTGAAACTTGAAAAACTTAACCGTTCATTGGCTTATGTCTTGGAAACTCGCTAGCAACTGATCGCGGTTCGTTCTCCATTTCCTTATTCACTTAATACTGTTGATTTATTCCTTTCGATATTCTAGGCTGATTATTCCGTGTATGACAAAGGTATTTAGTTTTAGTTTAAAGCCTGATTTTTCATCTACAAACGTCAAAATTATTCCAATGACAAAGCTCCTTTAAAGAATTAGGAATAACTAGTATAGTTTACAACGTTTACAAAAACAACAAACCTAACACAACGAACGCGAGACCTGTTACCACAGCGACAATACCTTACATCAAGGGCACTTCGGAGACTATTGCGCGGATCTTACACCCTTACAACTCATCCGTGTTGCTCACAAACCGATTACTACTTTACGACAACTTCTAACAAACGTTAAAGACAAGGACGAACTTAACGACAGACAAGGAGCAGTGTACAATATCAAATGCTGCGACTACCAGGCCTCTTACATCGGTGAGACTGGCAAAAATTTGAACATACGACTGATTGAACACAAACGGGTGACGAGAAATGGTGATGTCAACAGTCACATTGCTGAACATCATTTACACACGAATCACAGGATTGACTGGGACTCTGCCGAATGCGTTAATATTTACAGTACGGACTTCTACAAACGATTCAATCTAGAAAGTTGGTTTACAAACTTAGAACAGACACCACTGAACCGATGCCAACAGCTACCTGCGGCCTACAAACGACATTTCAACAAAACGGACAGACTGAACTCGCACTAACAATACACGGATCGAAACGCACCAATCACTGACTTGAGTCTCAACAGCTAATAACATCATGGTTAAACTGACCAATGACAGCAACAACCCGACGTATATTCCATCAACTGACTCAGTATTCACAATTCACATGACTCTGAAGATGACTTCCGCTCAGGTTGTCGAAACGTCAGTCATTGTCAACAACAACAGTTCTTCTCAGAATCGCACTAACCCGGACGATCACAAACGACAGACTACTGATACTCCTGGGTTCAAACCATTTACAATAGTAAAGTAAGTGATACTAACCTTAGGTATGAGGAATATCATCCTCCTTCTGTCTGTTTCCAAGACAACCACATAAACTTTCTGAATCCAGCATTGTATGGTCATTTTATACCTGTTGTTATGAAAAAAAAAAAACAGCACGATGTTAGAAAACACAGACAATTGTCGGTCAAAAATGGCTATGTAAAGATGGGTGATGGAGGATCACGTGATATGAGCTTCTGTTTAGACATAATTATGGCTTTCTTATACGCAAGAAAGGGACTACACAAATATAAAGTAGTTCCGTTGTTGAACCAGCAACAAGCACCTTTTTCTCTGAAGTAAATAAGAACTTATTTAAGAACCTAAAATTATGGCTCCTGCCTAAATAACGTAAATTCTCAGTAGACACCAAATATATAAGAACCAGTTTCAGGCTAACTTTGAAAAAAATCTAGGTTCTTATACGCGGGTTTTTACTATAATGGGAGGTCTATCAAGTCTCTTCTAGGATGCATTTGTGTGGGAAAAATTTCAAGATTCGAAATTATGCCTAAAAATTGCAACACAAACCTGAGGTATGCTGCTGTAATGAAAAAGAGATATCATCATTGTGTCCGAAGCAATCACAACAGTCTTTTCTACCTTGATAATTGTACGGTCATTTTCATGTCTGTTATAATGAAAACAACAAAACATAAGAACGACATATTGATAACAAAGGTTTATGGTCATAACTCGCAGGTTAATAAGCGACCTTGAGGTTAGATACGAGTATGTAACAGTAAGCAGATACTACAATACACCATTTTGAGAATGAGACAAACAGGTCACAAATACAGTGTTTGTATGCGAGAAATCGGAATCAGATTTTAAATATTCTTGGTTTGCAACCACGTGACAAGGCGGCCATGTTGGTGGTCAATACAATACAATTTTGTCGCAGAATTTGCATGAAAATAGCGTTTAGTTCGCGGCGGAGAGAAACGCTTTTGTTCTTGACCACCAATATGGCCGCCGTGACGTCACGTGTAAACCAGCAATATAGACTAATTATTTCTGTCAAATTTGAAATCTGGAAAATTTATTAATGGCAAACTTAGATACTAAGTGAAAGAATATGGGGCTACACCTGGGCGACAAAATAGACAATTGTCTATAAACGTTTTTCCCGTTAAGCAAACGCATGATTGATTATATACCACAGGATTACCACTGAGCCCGTTTCTTTAGAATTAGGAGATCAAAGGTACCATCGCTTAGTTTCTAAGCCCCCTTATGAATTCCTGTTATACTTTTATACTTTTATACTGTTCCAATCCACTCTTATAATACACGATCCTCCACTTCTAATAACTTCTATATAAAAAACTCGAGACTTGAAATACAAAGAAAAGCCTTTTTTAGAATTGGAGCAAAATTATGGAATGAGATACCATGCTTTCTGAGAGAACTACCAAAGAGTTCATTCAAAAACAAAATTAAGAATATACTTTTGACTACATTTGTTTGTATACTTAAAGAAGCAGATTCCTATATTAATATTGACGAGATTATCTCTAAAGTTAAATCAAAAAGTAATTAATTAATATTTTCACAATTCTCTTTCTTTTATTTTCATCACTTGTTTTTCCATTTTTGTTTCTTCTCTTTTTTCTATTGTTTGATCCTTTCTTTTTATTTTAACAAATTAGTGTGTGTAGCGATTTCTAATCATGTAATTAATTTCACTGGCCTGCCTAGATTAGCTTTTGCTACCTGCAGGCCAGTATTATAAACTCTATAATAACTACTAATAAAGATTTTTGTTGTTGTTGTTGTTAAAAAAAAACACTTGTAAACTTGTAACATGAGCTCATTTCTTAATTCAAACTTACTGATATTAGTTTCTCAGTAATATATATTTATATATATATACCGTACACAACCCAGAAAATCAACCCCCCCCCCCCCCCCCCCCCCCCCCTCCTCCCTCCCACCCTCTCTACCCACCACCACTCGATGCAAAAAAAATCTTCATTATTCAAACAAAATTAATCAGTAATATATATTAAGGTTTTGGAAAGATTTCTGTACAATCCTATACATTAGTTATGCATACTGTTCAGAAAACTGAAAGAAAAGCCAAAACAATAGAACTCCAAAAAGCAAAACAATAGCACATACATACATAATTAATGTATGGAGTAAAACGGAAATCTTACTGTCTTTGCTAAATATCTCTTTCAAAATACAAATATCCACTTTTTGTAACGGTGTAAGTCTAAAGAGCAAAGGATAATATGATCTTCCTTACCTCTTGTGGAAACTGAGACGCTCAGAGTGAATTGAATCTTCTTGATCTTCAACGTTGAATGTCCACGTGTTTAGAACCATCGATCGTTCCAAAGCAATGTTCTGTGAGCCACGTTCCGCAAGTAATGTCTTGTAACAGTTTTAAAGTCGTGGACAATTTCCAGTTGTAACCATAGCAATATGGAGGTTTCTTTGCTTCAACACAACTGCAGTACGGCGTTCAGGTGAAGCTCCGTTCGCCATGTTCGTTTCTTGCAGTAAAGGTGACAGAAAAACAAGAATAATTGAATATTGATTTTAACGTTTATTTGCAATTCAAATGAAATTTTGGTCTTGGGGCTGGCGATCGGGTTTTTTTACTTCCCAGTGCCGAATTGCGGTACCGGATATTTCCATTTTTAAATCTTGCATGTTAAGTAATGTCGTTGTATAGCGATGAGGTTAAGAATTACATTCTAAAAAATAATGTGGTGCTGCGTCGTTGGGGTAAAGAGATTCGCTCTGACGCAGGGCTAGCGCTAGAAACGTCACAGCTTTATTGAATCTCTTCTCAGTGCCCATTTATCTTATCAACTCAGGTCCCACTTATATGGTCTCGGGTACCCGAGACAACCCTCCCCTCGAGTTACCCTGGCCGAGCTAACTTCACACTTATGTCTTTGAAAAATTCAACCAACCGTTTACATGAGAATCGCGAACTCGTCACGGGTGTCGAAACAACTCGCATGGGCGAGTTGTCTCGCCTCGGCAGGTAGGGTAACCCTGGCAGGCGGGACAACTTTTTCTCATATAAACACTTTGGCTCGCCTACCCGAGACGAGACGGCTCAAATTGTTCCCGGAGCCCGTGTGTTTTAGGTTAGCGCAGAACAAGCGTACAGAAAAATAGCGACCCGAGAGATTGGTGAGCTAGAGGGGACAGCGGTTACAACTCACAACTTCATATAAACGCTCCTTAAAGTTATCTCGAGGAGCTGAGGGTTGTTTCGGGTACCCGAGACCATATAAATAGGGCCTCAGTTGATAAAATTAAATTTCAGTGAAGAGCTCGACTGAACAATTGTTTGTTTTTTCCTTCTTCTGTTCAGTGAATGGGTGTAGGCATATTTGGGGACCTTTTAGTAGAAGGATATTTTTCCCTTGAAACGAGATTGGGATACTTGAACATGCATATTTCGCGTACCAAACAGAATAGGGGGTCTGTATATAGTGTACCAAACAGAATAGGGGGTCTGTATATAGTGTACCAAACAGAATAGGGGGTCTGTATATAGTGTACCAAACAGAATAGGGGGTCTGTATATAGTGCACCAAACAGAATAGGGGGTCTGTATATAGTGCACCAAACAGAATAGGGGGTCTGTATATAGTAAGACACAAACCAAGTTATACAGTTGTCAAATTAAATGCCACTTAAAGCTCCCTAAACACGTAACTAAAAAAAAATAAGTGTATATCGCAACGTTAGGGACTGCTGCCTGTCTGGACAAACACCGAGATCGATCACAAATAAATGCGAGATACTTCTATTATGTTTTCTTCCCCTATAATTATACCGAATCGATCATCTTTTTCAGTTAACACGATAACTCGAAAGTAAAAAGCCTGCCGAAAAGATTTTTTGCTATATATTTCCTTCTTAACATTACATCGAAAATAAAGAGTAAAAAGAAAATAAAAAATCGACAACTGCGGCAATTGACACTAAAAATATAAATTTTCCAAGCCAAAAGAATCACTTTGTAATCAAGTTTGATGCGTCAAAACGTGGACAGAACTTTGTGGAAACATCTCTTACATCTTCTACTGTGATTATGGCCGGGTAAAAACGAAGTGTAGCTAATGCCACGGTTTAGGACAATAAATGGACCTCAACATCTGTTTTTTAGCGGGTAAGTAAGGTGACTCGCAATAGTTCACAGCATTTTCCATCACTTATACTTTTATGGATGAATACTACCATTCTTTATCAGTTAATGCTACAATAATGGTATCAAACAAGTTATGGTGTCTTTTGTGATGTAACAGGTTACCATAGTAACAGTATAACCTGTTAAAGACACCTTTAATTTCAGCTTTAAGTGCTTATCGCTAGAAAATGAGCTAGGTTACCCCTATTTTTATTATCGAATTGTAACTAGCATGTTAAGATAGAACTTAGTGGATAGGGGTTCAGAGCCATCTTAAATTTTCACGTTGTTTAGTTATGAGCACATAAAGGTAAAATGACGGTTGTCTTTAACAGGTTATGTTGTTACTATGGTAACCTGTTGTCATGACAATGACCATATTAACTTGTCTAACAGTGGCTGGGCATTTGTTTGATACCATTATTGTAGCATCAACTGATAAAGAGCGGTTGTACTGATCCATCAGAGTCTAAGTACAGTAAATTACTAGAAACTGTTGTGAGCCACCTTAAAAGGGCAATGTCACGTATTTTTAGTATAGAGCAGTTTTCAATTGACTGTCGAAAGTAATTACACAATTGCTTTGGTTTTGCATTGCTACGCTTTGTGATTGGCTAAAAAATCTCGCGCCACTTTCTCGACCAATCAGAAGTAAAACCAAAACCAATCGTGACTTGCTCGCACGCGTTTTCCCGCGCTTGGCGCCGCCGACATGTAATTGCTTCGAGCTCTGATTGGTTCATTGGATTGTTTACGACTGCTGTGATTGGTCAGAGTAATTACTTTGGTTTTGGTTTTACGACACTCAATTGAAAACTGCTCTAAGCCAAAAGCAAATCTGTATTAATGATAAAAACTTAAAATAATGGTACAGTTTTGTTACAATTACTCTGCTAGGGCAACGCAATTATTATTCTTGGCTTGCACTTGCGTCATATCATGTCATATCAAAATTCAGAAGCATAAAAAAACGGTTTTCTATTCCAAAATGTTTATTTGTTTTTACACATCTGGGCCAGATTTTTAAGCTCCAGAGCATTTCGTTCAAGAGTTATAGACGAACGAGTATTAGACATGATCAGTAAAAATGTATGGAGTGGCCATCTTGGTGTACTACTTCAGTTCACTAACATGGCGGCCAAAACTTCAAAGTCATAATTGCCCAAAAATCTCATCACAAAAGATTGGATTCATTATAAGTTCCATTAACTCGGTTTATAAGCATCTATAATGCAAAAATAACTTTCAACTGGTTCAATTTTGTCTATTTTCACGGCTTATCTGAAATAGCGTGACGAATTGCGTGACGCATTTAAAACATTTACAAATCGGAAGCAAAACATCGTTAGAACCTGAAACTTTTTGTAAAGAAGTGTAACACTGGTATCTACATACCATGTATGGAGCTGTTATTTTTTAATCAACAGGCAAAAGGATGTGGAAGGGAAAAGAGTTTACACCAGTTTGGCACAACAAATTCCTTGACAAAAGTTGTAACTGGACAAGTATTTTAATGTATTTAAACAAGAAATAAACTTTTGTACAACACCAGTACACTCGCACTATTTACAGCAAACATAAATACAAGTAATCACCTTGATTAACACTGACTTTTTAAAATTGGCATTGCTTACGGGGGCATGCAAGGTCTTTAAGTAACGATCCGCATAAGAAGGATAGTGCTGAACGGCAATGCACGATGGAATGTCAACTATTTTCATTGTTACAACTAGTGATCTCATTGGTCTAGACTCAAAAACCGCTAAAAAGTTAAGGTTCAAGGTGCATAAAGTCTAAATTTTTTAAGGTTTCAAGTATTTTGAGACCCAATCGCACAACATGCAATTTTTAAAAGATATTGTATTTGGGGAACTTCATCAAAGAAGCAAAATTAGTAGCTATTGTCTTCTGCTATTCTGATTTTACAATGAAATATAATTATGAACCATCAGCTCCTCCTCTATTCTTAAAATCAAAGATATTCTATGTGGGAAAGAGCCATTGCCGCAGAACAATGAAGTTTACTATAGTTCTTATGTGAAGCATTACTTAATTCGGACGATTCCTGACGGGCAAACTGCGTGACAATCACTTTTAAGTATTTGTCACGCAAATTAAGTCACGCTATTTTAGGGCATTGTGTGAGTCGCTGACAGAGAAACTAATATCACAATTCAATAAAACCTCTGAAAGCCTTAAAACATCAGAAAGGCATAACAAAAAATATTAAGAAAACAAAGAGAAGGATGGATGGTCAAAGATTGAGACAACATTGATTGCAAGTTTAGGTTAATTTGCATTAAATATTGATCTGTAATGACGAAAACTCCTGCTTGATTTTTCATTTTGAAAGGAGGATTTTTGTATACTACAAACGATACATACTACAAATTAATAGAACCTTAAAGTGATCTCCGCTTGATCTTTACAATTCAATCTTCCAGTTTTGACCATTCTTGTGGGTTCTTTTTTATCTGTAGCGTGATCTAGCTATTTTGCATTCTGATTTGAAAAGAACAATGTTGCTAAACTAGATAGTGGAAATAAATACTTCATGTTTTAGGTTCTGGTTCATATCATAAATCCTTGTTTGTGTAAGTTTCCTTTTGTATCTTTTGTGGTCTGACGGTAAAGTTAATAAATAGCAGATGATTTGTGTCCTCAGTTGAACGAATAAGAAGGGTTCTGAGGAGCTCCGCACCAATTCCCAAGAAAACGCAATACATCCTGGCACTCAGGGCTGTGAGAGACCTGGAAACGAAATAAGGAGCAAGGTGAATGGAGAAATTCCCTGTTTTATTCCATCCCTAAAGGGCACTAAACGTAATGAAAGAAGTACATTTTTTACGAGCTTACTGTCCGACAGACACACGTTTATCTTAATTCGTTTCCATTGCATTAAGCGACTGGGAACTAGGAAGTATTACTACTTTCCGTGGATGAAGGCACGGTGGTTAACTTTTAAGCCCAGATCGGAGGTTGAAGTCTAGCTGTCTGTCGTCGTGGTTTCTCCTCTCTCCCCCTCTCTCTCTCTACCCAGATGTATAAATAGGCACCGGCAACATAATGCTGGGGGTATTTTGCCCTGTGAGACCTGAGAACAACAACGTCCATATGCATCTCCAGTTCGACGCACTTACATGATTTGAATGCACTATTCTTCGCAGACATTCTCTCGTTTCTCTTTTCTCTTAACACATTTTAAAGCCTTAACAGTAAGCTAAGCTCTGAATCTCAATCTCTTTGCTTTCTTTCTAATCTTTCACTTTTGCTTACCCTAACCATAGAGACTGTCCAGATTCGTCGAAATACTGGTCATTAAATATACCCTATGTTAACTTTCGTAAAACTGGCCCGGTGTTTTAAACTGCTGATCTTACTGTCCATAGGCCATATACAGGCAATAGACACAGGGAACCCTCAATCTGGAAACACAGATTAACCAACCCACCTTGGTAGCCATTATAAACTTGTTCCAGTCCTCCTTGTTGGCAGCCTTGCCCGGCCTTTTGAACTCGATTTTGTTTCGCAAAACAGGATATCCTAACAACCAAGAGAATAGTTAAGTTACTCCACTCACGTGTAAAGATCAACAAACCATATACAAGCAATAGACATAGGGCACCCAGCTCAATCTGCAAACACAGATAAACCAAAACACCTTGGTAGCCAACAGTGTGTGTAACGATCAACAAATCACATACAAGCAATAGACACAGGGAACCCAGCTCAATCTGCAAACACAGATAAACCAAAACACCTTGGTAGCCAACAGTGTGTGTAACGATCAACAAATCACATACAAGCAATAGACACAGGGAACCCAGCTCAATCTGGAAACACAGATAAACCAAAACACCTTGGTAGCCAAAAGTGTGTGTAACGATCAACAAACCATATACAAGTACTAGACACAGGGAACCCTCAATCTAGAAACACAGATAAACCAAAACACCTTGGTAACCAACAGTGTGCGTAACAATCAACAAACCACATACAAGCAATAGACACAGGGAACCCTCGATCTGGAAACACAGATAAACCAAAACACCTTGGTAGCCAAAGTGTGCGTAACGATCAACAAACCATATACAAGCAATCGACACAGGGAACCCAGCTTAATCTGGAAACACAGATAAACCAAAACACCTTGGTAACCAACAGTGTGCGTAACGATCAACAAGCCATAATTTTATACAAGTACTAGACACAGGGAACCCTCAATCTGGAAATACAGATAAACCAAAACACCTTGGTAGCCAAAGTGTGCGTAATGATCAACAAACCATATACAAGCAATCGACACAGAGAACCCAGCTCAATCTGGAAACACAGATAAACTAAAACACCTTGGTAGCCAAAAGTGTGCGTAACGATCCAAATGGCGGGTGAGAAGGTGGCTACAACTACAAAAACAGTTAGGAAAATTCTGGTTACTTGGCAACCCAACTACTCGTTTTTACCTGTTATAACACAAGGCAGAGAGGTGATGCCAGTATTTACAGCAACAAGACAAGCCTCGTACGTGTCACGCTCATCCGACGGCAAAACTTGCTCCACCTATAGAAACATATGGAAAACGTGAGCTCTGATCAGAGTGATCAGGGAGTTTTAACTGAATCAATAGAGGTCGTGGCATTAGGGAGATTTGTAGTTGAGTGTCGTAAAACCGAAACCAAAGTAATCACACTGACCAATCACAACAGACACAGAAAATCCAATGAACCAATCAAAAATTGGAAGCAAATACAGGTAGCGGCGCCAAGCGCGGGAAAACGCGTGCGAGTTAGTCAAGGTTGGGTTTGGCTTTAAGTGATTGGTTGATAAAGTGGCGCGAATTTTTAGCCAATCACAAAGCGCAGCAATGCAAAACCCATCTAACTCGGAAAGTGTTTGGGTGTTAGCCAAGCTACGTCTTAGATAAGATGCGGCCATCAACTTTTTACTATTTAAATGATCACTTTGCGTCTTAGAAAAGCCGCGACTCATCTTCTCTTGAAAAAATGGCCATTCACGTCTTAAGCAATCCACTTTTGTAATGATGGTTCAGTTCATTCCTTCATTCATTCATTCAGTTTGTGTTATGGAAGCCGTAGCTAATTGTTCTCATATAAACAGCCCTATTTTCATTCGTATGAATTAACGCCACTAGCGGCCGGGAGCGATGAGAGGCGGCTGTATTTGCAGACTAATCAGGTTGTGATGAATTTAAGAAGTATGATGACATAACGTCGGCGGCAATCAAGATGCTAAAACAAACCTTTTGATCCATGGACACAGCTAACACCCACTCTTTCACTTCCTCGTGCTTATCCTCCTGAAAAATAGAATACAAAGTAGAGTTATTTAGACTCTATCCACTTTATTAGGCGTTATTTGTTTTATTTCCTTATCAAACCTTTCCGCCTTAAGTCAGATTTCTAGCAATGTACTTGTGATTCAAGTTTCGAGTCTGTGAATGAAAGCCTAAAGTGTGACCATTTAAATGAAAGCTATTGAGCAGTACTTTTCTGTGGTGCTGTTTATTATGCTGTCCAAGGTGGTTCTAACTTTTGAGTCTTTGGATGAAATCCTAAAGTGCAACCATTCATATAAAAGCTACTGGGCAGTACTTTCCTGTGGTATCTTATTTCTCAATGTTTATTCAAGTGAAAATTTCACAGTTTTTGACACTCAAATGCCGCCCTTTTTTACCTTTACAGTAGAGGATGTTGATAACTGAGAACTCACCGGTAAGTGTTGTTTATCGGGAACTGGGACCTCAAACGGAATATCAGTGTCAGCAAAATCACTGTTATCCAACATATCCAGACTGCCTTCCTCAATACCCTGCAAATAACAAATCACTGTTATCCAACATATCCAGACTGCCTTCCTCAATACCCTGCAAATAACAAATCACTGTTATCCAACATATCCAGACTGCCTTCCTCAATACCCTGCAAATAACAAATCACTAATATCCAACATATCCAGACTGCCTTTCTCAATACCCTGCAAATAACAAATCACTGTTATCCAACATATCCAGACTGCCTTCCTAAATACCCTGCAAATAACAAAAGACAGTTCACGTCTGTAGTTCAGGGGAATGAAACATCAATAAACTGCATGTGTAAGCAAACGATTCCAAGGGTAAAATAAGTTGCTTGGTGAAGCACCCAGCTGTCACCTGGGCAAGCAAACAGATATATCAATGACTTACCTCGCTGAGATCCAAGTACCGGTTGAGAAAAACAAAGGCCATGTTGTCCCAGCCAACGCCCTGTAAGAAAAAAAATAACAAAAGGCTTGTTGTAACGTGACATTCTTTAAACGTGCATTACGGCAGTTGCATGTTACACGGCTCGATAGATAGTTATCCGTGAGCAATATCAAACTTGACGACGAGAAGAAGACTTGCCTTACAGGTGATTGTACAGCTTTACGATTAAAGGAGCTAATCCTGTCATATTTCGCGTTTTGGGGTCAACATTCGTCATGCGTGACACCTGGTTAAGGGGCTATGTCACTACTTTTCAGTGTTTCTTCAAAAATCCAAAAGACTTATTTAAAGCAATGGAAATCCAAACAGTTTTGTTAAAAAATTATTCTACTACTGCTCTAAGAGTAAAAAATCAGTGTTTGGGGCAACAGGTGACCAGGATGAAAATGAATTACAAATTGGGGCTTGTATCTTGAAAAACTCGCTAAAACTCTGATTATGGTTTATTCTCTCTTTAAAAATCCACTGTTCTTTAAACATTTTGTCTATGATAAATGTACTTTTTTAACTTGGTTGTAATTTGGGGCAGAGCATGACCACGAGTGACAAACATACATAACCAATATCCCTTTCCCGCGGGTTAGTAGTGGAAACATTCAACAAAATCTGTGAGCTTCAAAGAAATGGCAACTGGGAAAATAGTCACATGGGATTATTGCAGAAGATGATTGACTGACCTTAGCCGCCACTCCTGCCTCGTAAAAGGCCTTGTCACATGGAATAACATCAGAATGTCGGAGAAGAGAAATGCTTAATTTGGCAGCCAGTGTGTCCTGTTGTATAAAATGAGCTCGTCTTCAAAGATTGTTATCCTTTGATTACCTTTTGATTACCCTTTGAGTCGTTTTTTATCCAGTGGCGGATCTAGGGTTTAGACCCGTGGCACCCGCCGCCCCCCCCCCCCCCCCCCCCCCCACCCCCACCCCCCTCTTATCTTGCCCAAAAAATAAGGTCCGAAGAGCCGAAAAATGTTCTCATTCTCCTCTTATTCAACCCCACCTTTTACAACCCCTCCCCCTATTCAACCCCCCACCCTTATTCAAGCCCCCTTAGTCAACCCCTCCTTATTAAGCCCCCCTTATTCAACCAGCCCCCTCCCCCACCTTACGATGGAGTTTGAATCCGTCCCTGCTATCAGTTTTAAAGACGAGGGCAAAATATTCTAAGTATTAAAGGCGATATAACACTGTGGAATACAATGTCCAGTAATTTGACATTTACAAGTCAACAACAACTTACCAAAGATTTGTGTTGCATGCAAGCGCATCTTGTGCTGTAGTAATGAACGACTTCCAACATGACCTCAAATTCTTGAGCCTGCGGTGAACCAGCTGCTGATCCTTTACCCAAACCCTCGACCTAAAAATAAACATCCAAACCATCACATTCAGGTTATCTCCAAGCAAACTACCATAATATAACTTTATCAGTACAATGTAACTTTTGCGCCTGCATGCAAAAAAGCAACTAATTAACAAACGCCTCCAGAGATTTCAGAAGCTTCTGCGGGGCGAACCATTAGATTTCTGGGCTCTACGGAAGGAGTTGTTCTTGTCTGTGTTCGATATTTTTTCTTTTAGCTTTGTCACTGCAGGAATTCGTTTTTTGCTAAAAACAAAAAGAACTAAGCTTTATGATGGACTTTCGCAGTTGCAGGAGTGAGTTTCAAGTTTCCAGTCAGTTGGCTTGCAGGATATATATTTTTCAAAACTAGGCACCCCCTTCCCCACTCCCCTCAGCAGTAAAATGGTGGTTCCCTAAACTAGTATACAGGTGTTCATTTAGATTCTAAGCTGTTGTGTTGAGCAGTATTTGTAAACAAACAAAACAAAACTTACTATCTCAAATAAAACATCTCTGAGATCAGCCCACGTGCGGTAACTATCAGCAGACCTGAGTCCTGGCATGGATATGACGTCTGTTATGATCCGCTTGTAAATATTAAAGTTCTGTTGACAAAAACAAACAAAGCTATAGTGTGAAAAATAGTGATCTCTCTCTAAGCTGGATACCCTCGGAACAAGCTCTAGCTGACCACCTTATGGGGAGTTTAATTACAGAAAAACAATTGAAATTCAGTCTGGACCAGCGCCTTGGAGACTAGTGTTCACCTTAAAGAGATTTAAGTCACAGAAAAACAAATAAAATTCGGCCAGAACCAGTCAACCACTGATGTCCACCTTATAGGGGTGTCTGCCTTACAGGGGTGTCCGTTTTGAGGGGGCTGACTGTAGAGTCCCCATGGGATTTGCATATCAGTATTCCGTAGATTCTTACAAGTGTATTCCAGTTCCTTTGTCAGATTGTTTGACTGAGCATGCTGACTTCTCCTGATACCATAACTGATGCCTTGCGTTATTCTCCGACACTGTCTAATAAACTATGTATGGATATTATAAGGAGAAATTAGATGTTGATAGCGATTTACCTGAGGATTAGCCGGGGAACCATATCTACCGAACAAGTCCAGCGCCTTCAAAGTGTTGTTTTCTTTGATCAGATTGGCAGCGTATAATGCCACGTATTTACTGAGAACTTCATAACCCTGAGATAAAAACAGATGCAAAGAATGAAAAGGATCGTATTTACTAGGGCGAAAATCCTTTTAAGCAATCTAAATCTGGATCGGCAATAGGGGATTCGATTTTCCATTCCATTTAGGTGCTAACCAATCTCAGATTGCAATCTGAACGATCCACGTCCAGAGGTTGATCGTTCAGATTGGTATCTGAATCTGGTTTCAGATTCCAATCTGAACGATCCACGTCCAGAGGTTGATCGTCTAGATTGGTATCTGAATCTGGTTTCAGATTCCAATCTGAATGATGCACGTCCAGAGGTTGATCGTTTAGATTGGTGTCTGGATCTGGTTTCAGATTCCAACCTGAACGATCCACGTCCAGAGGTTGATCATTTAGATTGGTATCTGAATCTGGTTTCAGATTTCAATCTAAACGATTTACGTCCAGAGGTTGATCGTTCAGATTGGTATCTGAATCTGGTTTCAGATTCCAATCTGAACGATCCACGTCCAGAGGTTGATCGTCTAGATTGGTATCTGAATCTGGTTTCAGATTCCAATCTGAATGATGCACGTCCAGAGGTTGATCGTTTAGATTGGTATCTGAATCTGGTTTCAGATTCCAATCTGAACGATCCACGTCCAGAGGTTGATCATTTAGATTGGTATCTGAATCTGGTTTCAGATTTCAATCTAAACGATGCACGTCCAGAGGTTGATCGTTCAGATTGGTATCTAAATCTGGTTTCAGATTCCAATCTGAATGATCCACGTCCAGAGGTTGATCGTTCAGATTGGTATCTGAATCTGGTTTCAGATTCCAATCTGAATGATCCACGTCCAGAGGTTGATCGTTCAGATTGGTATCTGAATCTGGTTTCAGATACCAATCTGAACGATACGCTTTTAGAGGTGAATCGTTTAGATTGGTATCTGAATCTGTTTTCAGATTGTCTGTTCCATTTGGCGAAGTAGCTTCAGATCAATTCCAAGCGGTCTTTCAAAACCAGCAAACAAACAGAGGCCGCTTTTAGAGGGGCCTGGGTATGATGAATGGAAAACGATCATTTTCGATTTTTTTTTAAGCTAGCATGAAAATCCAAACAATCTGGATTATCTAAATCTCAAACTGGATTGTTTAAAAGGAACGCTTCCAATGAACTTAAGTGCAAGAGGTAAAAACAGACGCAAAGATAGCGTGACATTCACTGAGCTGAGAACTTCGTGGCCCTATTAATGCTGGTAAAAGTAGATGCGAAGATTGCGTAACACAATGTAACACAACACCACGACGTGTAACGTTAATAAAAATGCATACCTGCTGTTCAGCAGTTTCGATAGCTTTGTCCCACTGTCCTCGTTGTATCATCATGTCCAAACCAGCGATTACATCCACATCAACTAACTGAAATAACAGAAAAACATACATCATTGACAGCCTTGCACTCAGTTCTGCTCACTCGAGGTCTGGGACCAATTCATTAAGTCAAATATGAAAGGTCATGTGTAAGTTTTCATTATCTGTAAAACCTTGATTTTGATCTTTTTATATTGCGGTTGTGTTGAAAACGGCAAAGAAATGCACCAATTTACGCTTATTACGCATGTGCAGAGCCACTGTTTGGCTTCTTAAAACTTATTGTTTGATGATCTTGTTGATTGCTTGAGGTCCCTAACAACCTAGTTCCCAGAGTCCTCTCTCTTCACCCACATCATCATCTCTCTCAATGATGATGTAGCTGGAGAGAGAGAACCCTAGGAACGAGGTTGGGTCCCTAACCAATCACTCGTCTCTTTTCTAGTTCTGAGGTAAAACCGCTGACCTGTTCAGCCTGTCCTTTCTGTTTTAGGAAGGCCACGTAAGCATCTTCCACATACTGTTCATAACTGAAACAGTCAGAGCAAAAATATAAGAATAACAACACAGCATCACTGATCCTAGCAGTATGACATCACATATCAACGTGAGGAAAGAAAGTAAATTGACGAAGTAAACTGAGGATGACATCAAGCAATGGTCAACTACTGAGGACATAACAAAACCTCAGTGCCATAGATTGTTTATGGGTGGGGTGGGGTGGGGTGGGGGAGATGAGATCAACAGTGGACCGATAGAGGCTGCCTGAAGCACCTTCATAAGCTGGCATCCCATCTCATTTTTATTAGTGTATGTAAAGCGCCATGAGAAATGTGCACTATATAAGTCATTCATTCATTCATCTCACCCCCACTTCCCTCCCCATTAGTTAGTGTGAAAAAAAACAGACAACACTACAACTCCTTCCAAAAAAAAACAATAAAATAGGAATTTATGCTGTTTGTACCGTTTATTTTGCTGTAAAATGCTCTCTCAAATTGAGAAAATACAGAAAAGGCCGTGTGATTTGAAATTGCATTGCAAGCCGCAAAATTTCATATAGTTGTGATGTAGCTAACGGTTTGTCTCAAGATAAATCCAAAATGGCGGATATCTGACCAATTTTGTAAAATGTCCGATCATGAAAATGGATGTTTGAAAGGACACATGTTCTTCTAAGTAAGAAATATTATTTCCAGCATAGCAAACCCAAAATAAAAATCACGTACTTGGGCGCCATCTCCGCAGCACATCTCTTGGCTTTTGGCCACAATTCACCCTGAATATAAACATCAATGGCTTCTTTAACCATCTCAACTCCAAGATAGAGCTCACCAGCCTGGAAAAAAGGGAAAATTAAAATGCTTTCGTTAACCTAAAAACAAACCTAAAACAAGAACATTTTATCCACCACACAAGGGGCCAAATGGAAGTTTTTCCACAACTTTTTGCGTTCTTAGAAATTTTAAATCGTGTTAGGCAGCAAAGGTTTATAAAAACAGAGAACACAATTTCTATTTAGTAAATTACCAAACAATCCCACCCCTCAAGTTTAAGGATTATTGGCTGAGATCAGCAATAAGTAAAGTAATTCCTCATGAAACGAGGACCAAGGGCCCGAGCATAGCGAGGTTTATAAATTTGTCGCGCATGGATTGCTTTTAGGGCGGTGGAATCTCGGGTTGCTTTTATATATTATACAGTATATCGGGTTGGTGTCCAGCAGTTGCCTAGCAACAAAACGGCGACAAAGTTCCAATTGATGTCATCCAGTGTGACGAGCGACTGGGAACGAGAATATCTCAACTTCAAATTTCGGGGCCATGCATTGTGGCCATGTAACCCAACCCTCCAGTTAAACCAGAAATTCCATCTCTCCCTCCCCTGTCGCTTAAATTTTGCGGTGCACCATCATCCAAGCTTTGCGAGGTTCTGCGAGATACGTTTTTTCTAGTAGATAACTAAATGATACAACTGAGCTCAGGATTGTCATTTAGACAGCATGTCTGCGATTTAAATGAAACTAAGAAGCAATGTTCATTGGAAAAAAGACGAGACGCTCAGAAGAAGTAGAAGTATCAGAGAGGAATGAAGCTTTTCTGGTGGGCGTGTCTTATTTTCTGCTGAACTAGCTGCAGGAGTCCTTTTGATCTTGAATAGTTTGGTTAGTTGTGTGTCAGCACAGCACTGTTTAAGTGATCTCCAGCCCAAATTAGTTAGCATATCAGTGATGCTTGATGTGTTGCAAAATCTGCGCAAGGTCCATCTTGCAGCTCTGCGCTGTACTATTTCGATCCTATAGGAGCCGTTATTCTCAAGGTGGGGGCATGGATCCCATGCACTATTGTTCTATCTATAATTCATCTTAGGCTGTGCATTTTCAAGAATAGAAGTGCAAACATAATAACGTAGAGTGGAAATGCCGTTATTCGCTTTTCCATTTACAGACCTGTTCATAACACTTGATCTCCACGAGTCTTGCACAGGCTATCCTCGCCACATCATAAGCTCGCTCACTGACGAATTTCATTGCAAGTTCAACAGCCTGAAAATAACGAGCAACAGTGAGTTTATTCGCGTTTTGTTTGTTGTTGCCCTGGAGCCAGAGAGCAGGGATACATGGTGTAGTGATGAGAGCGCTCGCCAGCTCCCACCAATGTCGCCCAGGCTTGCTTCCCCAGACTTGGCATCATATGTGGAATTAAAGGGTTAAGACTGTTCGGTGGCTCACAAAAGCGTTTTTGTATTTATTTATTTGTTTACACGCACCTTGACCATAGCATCCTCCACTATTTCATGGTCTGTGGTCATGCTTGGTGTTATCTTCATGTACATCTCAATAGCTCGGTTGTACTCGCCTTTCTTTTCCCATTCAGTTCCTTGATTCATCAATGACTCTGCACCTCTGAAAATTACACAGCAAAATAACAACAGTTATTTAACCAGGGAATAAAGCTTCTACTACTAAGATTTGCAATGCTACCAGCATAGTATCCAAGCGTTCACTCTTGTTTTGTTTTTCCGTGCAAAGCGTGGGGGAGAAAATATGACTCGGTGATGTCACCAGTCAAAGTTAGAGCCCAGGTTTAAACCAGCCAAGAACGCCTTGGAACTCGGCTTTAGTGTCTCTTGTCAAACTGGTTATACCTGTTTCCTTTGGACATGACTTCTCTATCGTACTCATCTTGCCACTGCTCCAGCTGTTAGAAAAGAAAGAACAAAATTAAAACGAGTTTCAAATATTCCGTTTGGTAATTATAAAAATATTAAAAAAAAACAGCAAATTAAGAAAGTACTGCTCAGTAGCTTTCAATTGATTAAACCAAAACGATTTATTTCACTCACTGGTTCAAAATTTAATAACACTTTATACAGCATAATAAACAGCACCAATGGAAAGTACTGTTCAATAGCATTCATTTAAATGGCCAAACTTTAAACTATTCACAGACTCCAAAGTACTAAGGAATTAAAGTGACAGTAAAAGAGGAACTTCTTCCATGCAGAAATGAAATTACAATACTAACATCCTAACATGCCCATGCATGTATAGCTTCAACAACACACTGGAAAAGTGTCACGGCATGCCTAAAACTGGGGAGAGTACAAAAAACTGCTCAGGGAGGTGGGGGGGGGGGGGGGGGGGGGGGGGGGGTAGCGGGGAAGGGAGGAGGTGGAAAAAATGTTCCCTCCCCCACTCCACGATATCTTTACCCCCCCCCCCCCCCCCCCCCCTGAGAAGTTTTGTACTCTCCCCAATTTTTAGCGCACTGTGACATTCAAGATGGCAGCTAAACAGACTAAACGGACGAACTGGATAAATACACGGGAAAATAGAGGACTTGAGAACAGTCAAACAACACACAAGTTTTGCAGGTTTGATGTGCATATACATACATACATACCTTGTGAGGTAAGTATTCCTTCACAACACGCAGAGCATCTGTCCACATACCAGCTTCCTGTAATCAAGCACACAATAAAGCGTTTAACTAAGATTTTCTTACCATCGTTTAGTCTTGTAGGAAGTAAAGGCTCTATAAATATTTTTGTCCTTACCCAAGTCATTGGGGAGGTAAGTGAGAATTTACTTTTGTGCAAATACTGTATAACCAAAGTCACAAATTAATGACTTAATTGCGTTCCGGATTCACCACTGTGAATTCCAGATTTCATTGACTGGCTTTCAGGGAGTTAGAGAGTTAAATAAGAAACACGAAACACAATAACATAATGATGAAGCATCTAAAACAGCCGAAAGCAGAAACTTGTAAAACAATCTGGAACAGTACACACCATTGATAACTTGGCTCACCTGGCAAAGTAATTAAATTAGTTTACCTTGTAATAACGAGCTGCAAGTTCCGGTCTCTGCGCACGCAGTAAGAATGTCTCTGCTTTCTGGAATTCTTTTTTGTCGAAAGCCACACGGGCCTGTAATAAACAAGTTGATAACAATTAACAATGGCATCAAAGGGTTTGGCTAAGGGAGTAAGGCCCACAATATTCAAGTCCGCTTATTCCTTCATTTACTGAGACGGTTTCATCTTTAAACTAAATGAAGAGGGCTGAATACTGCATACTTTCCCTTAAGGGCAAGGTCACCATTTTCAGTATCATATTAGAAACCAAAAAACATATTTGTGTGAACGAAAACCAAAAATAATGCTCCAGATTTGTTAACAATTACTTAAGGTGGCTCCCAACAGTTTCCAGCACTTTCCAAGACTTAGATTTTGATGGGTCATTATAACCACTCTTTATCAGTTGATGCTACAATCATGATATCAAACGAATGCCCAATGATTGGTGAACACGTTGTTATCATTTTTGTGACATAATATGTTACTATAGCAACAGTATAATGTGCTGAAAACACCCTTAATTTTAGCTTTAAATGCTTATAACTCAAAAATGACTCGGTGAACCCCATTTTTTATTGTCGAATTTTGATCAGTAGGATAAGATGCAACTTTTGGCAAAGTTTAAAAAAATTCTGTACATGGGGTTCAGAGCCACCTTAAATTTTCGATTGTAGCATCAACTGATAAGAGTGGTTATAATGACCCATCAAAATCTAAGGCTTGGAAAATGCTGGAAACTGTTGGGAGCCACCTTAACTAGTGCACTGATGCTATAAATAAAATAATGTCTTGGGCTGCGGAAAATTGGCCAATCTTTTCAAGTGCTTTCCTTGTGTCTTGGAAAAATCCTTAACTCTGATTATGGTTTGTTGTCTCTTCGAGGAATCACTCGATATTTTCCACTCAGTGCTATAAGAGCAGGTTGTGTAAGAGCAGAGGTACCTAGTCAAGTATTTAGTTGAGTATTGACCAAAAAGAGCAAAATCCCAGTGACATTGCTCCCTTAAGCCGACAGGAGAGCGCCATTACTGTACCTGTCCTACAAAGACATCTGTCACACTGTCAGGATCATTTTCCTCCGCCACTCTCTGAGCACTGTCCCAGTCCTGATTGTGCACATACCTGTAATAAGACGACATGGAAAACACAGGTTTTCATTTTGGGCCGGATACGGGACGTAACTTATGGTTGTTTTCTTTGTAATGTCCAATGCCTTTAAGTAGTTTTGAATTGAGTGTAGCAAAAGAAAAACCAAAGTAATTACTCCGGCCAATCACAACAGATACTGACAATCAAATGAACCAATCAGAACTCGAAGCCAGCAATGCAGCAAGTCATAATTGGTTTGGGTTTTACCACTGATTGGTTGTGAAGGTGGTGCAAGAGTTTTTTAGCCAATCACAAAGCAAAGCAATGCAAAACCAAAGCAACTGTGAAATTACTTTCGACACTCAATTGAAAACCACTATAATACAATGTTTATAGAATATACTCAAATTGATGTAAGCTGAAAACGTTTTTACTTGAGGATAAGCGAATATGGCATTTTAAAGCTGTACCGAAATACTGTATTTACATAAATACGAATCATATAACAGCAAAAATATTTTAAAAAAGCGCCGAAGCACTTGGGTTCAAGATCAGCGATTATCCAAAGACTGTCATAGTAAAAATGTAAAACATCATGTTTTGCTTTAAACAAACTGTGAAAATTTATTCTTGTGCATAAATAATTCTTTTCTTTCTTTGTTTTAGAAAAAATAGTTATTTTTTACTATTAAAAAAAATTATTTTATCTTAACACTTTATAACAAGTGCCGCCCCTAAATAAGCGGTGTCCATGCATAAACAATGCATTAGAAAGTCGAAGAATTTAATAAGTGCTGCGGCCCCTTTTTCGAGTAAATATGGTTCTTTAGAAACCCTGGAAATGATGTCGCACAGAGACTGATTTCCAAAACGTTTGAGGGAGAGCGCTCCTAAACCACCCTGAAGATTGAACTTTTACAGATGAGGACACTTTGTGATGACTATCATGGGGTAGTGTGTAATCCTGGACATAACTTAACTCTTTGTGTAATGTACAAACTTACATGAGTACCGCCTCCTTGGATTTTCCACCTTTAATAAATTCCTGTTCGGCCTCTGTGAACTTTCCTTCATCCTCCAGAAACATGGCGTACTTCAGGTGAATGTCTGGCAACTTGGATTTCATCGCCGTGCGAGATAAATCAAACGCAAACTCAAAAGCACTGGAAAAAAAAAACAAACAAAATGGTTTCTTTCAGTTCTTTCGATACAAAATCAAAGGCTTCTACAAGACAACTCGTGAATACAAAACATTTGGAGCCTCCCCTCTCCCTGACGTTTTGCTTCACCAACCCCACCCTCCTGCATCCAACTCCCTGACCTACTCTTCCTTCTACCTTTTTCCTTGTATGGGATAATTTTCTTACCAGTTTTCTGTAGCATAATCTATTGCAGACTCCAGCAAACCAAACTTAGTCAGCAATTTTACAGCCGAATCCCCACCTAAAAAATGACGCAAATAAAGTAGATTAACTATGATTCCCAAAGTCATTAAAATCAAATTTCTGCTTGTGATTACAATACTTTAGAGCAGTTTTCACTCGAGTCTCTTAAAACAAAAACAAAAACCAAAGTGATCACTCTGCCCAATTACAACAGAAACAGACAATCCAACGAACCAATCAGAACTCGAACCAAATACATGCAGCCGGTGCCAAGTGCGGGAAAACACAAGCATGTGAATATTGGTTTTGGTTTTGCTTCTGATTGGTTGAGATGGTGGTGCGTGATTTTTTTAGCCAATCACTGGGCATAGCACTGCAAAACAAAAGCAATCACTAAATTACTTTCAATACCCATTTGAAAACCGCTCTGTCACGCAGAAGAAACACTGCCTATTGTCACCCAGAGGATCATCCATGAAGTGTCACCCAGAGGATCATCCATAAAGTGTCACCCAGAGGATCATCCATAAAGTGCCAACCAGAGGATCATCCATTAAGCATCACCCAGAGGATCATCCATAAAGTGTCACCCAGAGGATCATCCATAAAGTGTCACCCAGAGGATCATCCATAAAGTATCACCCAGAGGATCATCCATTAAGCATCACCCAGAGGATCATCCATAAAGTGTCACCCAGAGGATCATCCATAAAGTGTCACCCAGAGGATCATCCATAAAGTGTCACCCAGAGGATCATCCATTAAGCATCACCCAGAGGATCATCCATAAAGTATCACCCAGAGGATCATCCATTTAGTATCATCCAGAGGATCATCCATAAAGTGTCACCCAGAGGATCATCCATTAAGCATCACCCAGAGGATCATCCATAAAGTGTCACCCAGAGGATCATCCATTAAGCATCACCCAGAGGATCATCCATAAAGTGTCACCCAGAGTATCATCCATAAAGTATCACCCAGAGGATCATCCATAAAGTGGCACCCAGAGGATCATCCATTAAGCATCACCCAGAGGATCATCCATAAAGTATCACCCAGAGGATCATCCATAAAGTGTCACCCAGGGGATCATCCATAAAGTATCACCCAGAGGATCATCCATAAAGTGTCACCCAGAGGATCATCCATAAAGTGTCAACCAGAGGATCATCCATAAAGTATCAACCAGAGGATCATCCATAAAGTGTCACCCAGAGGATCATCCATAAAGTGTCAACCAGAGTATCATCCATAAAGTGTCACCCAGGGGATCATCCATAAAGTGTCACCCAGAGGATCATCCATAAAGTGTCACCCAGAGGATCATCCATGAAGTGCCAACCAGAGGATCATCCATAAAGTGCCAACCAGAGGATCATCCATAAAGTGTGACCCAGAGGATCATCCATAAAGTGTCACCCAGAGGATCATCCATAAAGTGCCAACCAGAGGATCATCCATAAAGTGTCACCCAGAGGATCATCCATAAAGTGTCACCCAGAGGATCATCCATAAAGTGTCACCCAGAGGATCATCCATAAAGTGTCAACCAGAGGATCATCCATAAAGTATCAACCAGAGGATCATCCATAAAGTGTCACCCAGAGGATCATCCATAAAGTGTCACCCAGAGGATTATCCATAAAGTGTCACCCAGAGGATCATCCATAAAGTGTCACCCAGAGGATCATCCATAAAGTGTCACCCAGAGGATCATCCATAAAGTGTCACCCAGAGGATCATCCATAAAGTGTCACCCAGAGGATCATCCATAAAGTGTCACCCAGAGGATCATCCATAAAGTGTCACCCAGAGGATCATCCATAAAGTGTCACCCAGAGGATCATCCATAAAGTGCCAACCAGAGGATCATCCATAAAGTGTCACCCAGAGGATCATCCATAAAGTGCCACCCAGAGGATCATCCATAAAGTGTCACCCAGAGGATCATCCATGAAGTGCCAACCAGAGGATCATCCATAAAGTGCCAACCAGAGGATCATCCATAAAGTGTCACCCAGAGGATCATCCATAAAGTGTCACCCAGAGGATCATCCATAAAGTGCCAACCAGAGGATCATCCATAAAGTGTCACCCAGAGGATCATCCATAAAGTGTCACCCAGAGGATCATCCATAAAGTGCCAACCAGAGGATCATCCATAAAGTGCCAACCAGAGGATCATCCATAAAGTGTCACCCAGAGGATCATCCATAAAGTGTCAACCAGAGGATCATCCATAAAGTATCACCCAGAGGATCATCCATAAAGTGTCACCCAGGGGATCATCCATAAAGTGTCACCCAGAGGATCATCCATAAAGTGCCAACCAAAGGATCATCCATAAAGTGGCACTCAGAGTATCATCCATTAAGTGGCACCCAGAGGATCATCCATAAAGTGGCAGTCAAAAAGGAGACATTTTAAAGAATGATTTACCTAAACTCTTGGCCCACAAGTAGGCAACTTGTTTGGATGCGTTTTGACTTCCATGCTGCTTGGCAACCTAGGAGATAAAACGCCAAAATTGTAAAATAAGCGCAAAAAATAGCGGCAAGACTGGAGAAATGATGCTAAATGAACACGTCAGACGCACAGTGACCAAAGGAAAGCGTTAACCGGCCTAAAGTTTGAAAGAAGAGTGTCAAAAAATACTGACAGCAGTTATTCACTTTCACAAAGATATTCAAATTTAAAATATAAAGTTCCTACAGAGTGGTTTAAAATTGAGTTTTGAAAGTAACCTTATGTTGCTTTGGTTTTGCATTGCTACGCTTTGTGATTGGCTAAAATATCTTACGCCACTTTATCAACCAATCACAAGTAAAACAGAAACCAACTGTAACATGCTACTACGCGTTTTCCCGCGCTTAACGCCGGTTACATGTATTTCATCAAGTCAAGTGAAAACTGCTCTAAAGTGGAGAACTTCACCTTTTTCTGCATTTTGTTTACAAACAGTGCTTTGAATATGTAATACAGTCAATTCCCGGAGAAGGGAAATCATATATCGGAGAATAAAACACAAACTGACCCTGTACGCCTCCTCCCACATGTCCTGATTCCTGTACATGTTTACTGCTGCTTTCCAGTCCCTCGCTTCCAAGTAATGATGTTCCGCCTGACGCAACTGTCCTTCAGATTCCATTTCCTGTGCAATAAACAACACATGCGCGTTTCATCAGCATTTCCAAACACCACTACCAAGTACTTTTAACCGACTTCAAGGTGTTTGGACACCTGATGAAACACTCTTTCGATGGTTTGATATATAGCTTTAAGGAAGCTAATGATTGGAGGAAATTTTGTGTTTGAAAATGTAAATCAAAGGCATTTTGCTTATAAGGAAAATTTTAAGAAGGATTTTTGTTTCTGAGATTTGGCGAGGATTCAGTTGCTGGATAGATGTATATCCGGAATTATAAGGTATTATTTATAGTTTGTCTGTCTGTTAATTGTTTGTTTGTTTTTCACAACCAAAACACTTTGATGTTGAAATGACTTGCTTTATACTAAACCACGTGCAATCAATAATGTACCTTTGCCAAGTGAATGTGAGTGTCTGCCAGTAAATCCTCGTGATGAATGGCCACAAGCCTAATCATGTTATCAAACTGCAAACAGAGGAAATGAGAAAATGTTAATGTCTTGAGGGAGACCAATAAACAACTCCATGAGTTCATCGAATTCATTCGAATTCAGCCTGTACAATCGTTGTATTTTTCTGTTCTAATTTCTGTACACGATTGTTTTCAGTCTTGAAACTGTTCAGGGAGTTTATTTAAGGAACTACATCGAGTACTTAATAAAACGAGACTTGTGATGCTTCTTAAATCCACAACAACCGTATTATATCGACAATTTTGACCACATTCTCTTTTCTTGCTTACTACAAAAATTATTTGGGCTTATAATATATTTTGAGCATCAGATCGAGTAATACTGAAACCTGAGAAGATGTTTACCTGCCGCAATTTCTTGTACATGTTGATGGCTAAATCTGGCTCTTCAACAGTGCAATATAATCTGAAACAAAACAAAAGAATCAAAGGCTCCTGTGAATAAAGGTAAATTAGGTAATTTATAGGCACGGCTCTCAGGAAGAGCATTATGTATGAATGGAGAAACCGTGGGTAAATAAAGATTATGTGTGTATGTATGTATGTAGCCAACTCGTGAATATGAAGCGTTCACATCCTCTCCCCTCCTAAGCATTTTGCCCCACCGACCCTCCACCCCCAGCATCCAACTCTCTACCCTCCCCTCCCTACAATGCTGTCCCCATTGGTAAGACAGGTGACCATTACATATCACGAGTTCAATGTTAACTGACCCATCAAGTGAATTTTGTCTCCAACTCATCTGTTATAACTTGTTCAATGTTTGGGCATTCACGAGTTAAAAACAACACAGTTTACAGGGGTCCGTTGTTTCATGTGTGATAATAATGATTGACAGCAATGTGAAATAGAAAGGTATCTTTTATTTTGGCTTTAAGTTTTCAGTTTACATTCATTTGAATGCCACAGCAATCATCCTTCGTATATTTTAAACAATTGAAAGAGTCATTGGAAAAGGAAATAGAGTTTCAAAGTAACAACTAGGCGTGTGTTTCTTTCCGGGCCCGAAAAGTTATATTATGTGCAGAACCAACAAGGATTCCTTTTTTGTTGATTTTGAAAGCCAAGCAATAAAATCCAAAGTTGATGAAATAAGTCAGACTGGTTTGTGGACTGAAAACGACACCACCATTCAAAAGAGGGTTTGCAGGTGAAAACTTCATCGCCACTTGAAAGAAGTTGAATTTTAAAAATAGCTTTCGGGCCCGAAAAGCCTTTGGGGAGTTTTGAGAAATGCACGCCTGGTTACATTATTCAATACGCCTATTCATTAGGTCAATTGATGTCCATTTACTCAGTAAATCTGTTGCCTTCTTTACACTGGGGGAGGGTAAAGTTGAACACGAGCCACAGGTAACCCACTCAGATGGAGCATAACCTGGTTTCTGCAGTTTGCTGCAACTAGGAATATTGCTACTCCTCCCTGGATGGGATGCTCTGGGGGAGGGGGAGGGTAAAGTCGCACACGAGCCACAGGTAACCCACTCAGCTGGAGCATAACCCGGTTTCTGCAGTTTGCAGCAACTAGGAATATTGCTACTCCCACTGGATGGGATGCTCTGGGGGAGGGGGGAGGGAGGAAAATACAGTAAGAATCACCTCTCAGCCTCTTTGTATTTGCCCTGTGCCTCCAGCTCTTGAGCCTGTGATATGTAGATGACAGCGACTTCCTCTTGCGTCATGCACTGAACTGCAAGCTGCAAAAAAAACTGGACGTTTAACTTAGGATTTCACACACAAAACAAATAAAACAGAAACAAAATGAATAACGGAGGAGAATCAAGTCAATGACATTTACCTTGTGGGCAGCCTCGTACATGTTTGCCTTTGTGTACATCTCAATAGCGGCCCGTGGGTCCCCTCCCTTGACAAAATACTTCTCAGCAAGCTGGAGAGCAGAGAAAACCTTTAGTGAATCTCATAAATCAGTTATCGATTTAAAGCAAGGAAACATTACCTTGTACTCTTGGACTTGGGAGTAGTGTTGTGCAATATGGTGATAATACCTAAAATAAAATAAGAAAGACTAAACCACAAAACAGTCATTTGTTCTCTTTTTCCCACGTCGTATCTTGGAAAAATCACTAACAACTAAATATGGTTTTTCACACACCACAGGTAGCCATGCCAAGCCAACTGTAACAGCCTGTCATTTATTACAAAATCAATAAACAGTACACATATTATAACGCTAAAACATGGGGACGCACTAACATAATTACAATGCATAAACACAGCATGCAAAACTGAAATCTTAGGGTGGGTGGCCGGGAAGGTCAGTAATGGTGGACGCATCAAAAGCAACTGCCAGCCTTTCAGGTCACATGATCTTATGGCCAGACACGAGCGAGATTCAAGCCAGAAAATGAGCAAGAATCAAGCGACGAATGTTTTTCTCACTTTGATGGAGATTATGCGGATGGGTCGATGGAATGCTCGCGAAACCAAACGCGGCTTATGTTTATTCCCGAAGACACTCCAAACTTTCTGTGATGTTTTAGGGCGGTGGAAAACTTGGAAATGAAGGCTGAGAGTTTGGAAAAGCTTAATCTTAATTTGGCGAGCGAAACTACAAAGAAAACAAATAATTTGCAGAAGCGCATTAAGTCTGTTTATATAAATACTTGCGACTTTCGCTTTTGCCAGCGTGTTTTCAGGTTTCAAATTACCGTTTTGACATATGCAAATTCGGTGCACTTTTCCCACTTTTCCCAAGGGACCGCCAAGCACTTTTCTTTACCGACAACTACAACAAACTTCAAAGGATTTAATTTCTTTTTCTGCTACCAAACTTTCCCTACCGTCTTCATACACAGAGTACTTGCGACTTCCGCTTTTGCCAGCGTGTTTTCAGGTTTCAAATTACCGTTTTGACATATGCAAATTCGGTGCACTTTTCCCACTTTTCCCAATGGACCGCCAAGCACTTTCTTTACCGACAACTACAACAAACTTCAAAGGATTTAATTTTTTTTTTCTGTTACCAAACTTTCCCTACCGTCTTCATACACAGAGTAAATACAGGTTTCACTGTACACAATAACCCTTAATTTGACAATATGCCATAGACATATTCATCTATCCCAATAACCAAAAATTAAAATCTCCCCTTTTAACTGCCGAACGCACTACCCTAATCTCTGATTACTCTTAGTCTATGTACATACATTATCAAAAAGCGCGCTTAAAATATTAAAAGAAAAGGGGGAAATCTACTTAAAACCCATGTAAGCTACGAAAAGAGATATGAGATGGCAAGAGCAATAATAGAAAACTAAATCTCTAGGACATGAAGTTCCTTTGGAAAAACATTCAACAGCTTTGGAGCAGCCATAACAAACGTTGTGTCCCCTAATGATTCCCTCGTCTTTAGAGGCGGAGCACTAGGTTTCCTCTCTCTCATTGTTTAGTTCACTTGTAATCTTCCTCTCTAACTCTTTCACTCCCAAGAGTGCCAAAAATCAAAATTCAAGAATTATTCCAAATTTCATTTTGTAAAATACTGAAAAAGAAATGGCACCATGCAAAAGTACTGCTGCAGAGGTTTCATTTGAATGGTCACACCATAGGATTTTGTTCACAGACTCAAAAGTTAGAACTACGGTGCACTACATAATTCAAATTGACTCTATAGGATTTCCTCCACAGACTCAAAAGTTAAACTATGCTACATGTCTCCATAATTGACTCTGGAAGTGAAAGGGTTGTCTCTGGTACATTTTGTGTATGAGAAAGTTTGAACTGAGGAGTGATAACTTTAGCACAGTTTTGCAAGTTGAGTAGTTATGTACTGATCGTAGAACCTGGCTGACCTTTCTGCGACATTGTCTTCCTGAAGCTCTACAATCTGCACCGCTTTGTTCCACTGACGAGCTTGGATGGCTGCCTCAATAGCTTTGATTGAACACCTGAAAACAATTATAATGAGTACTTAAATGAGCTGTCCACAGGAAGCCCAAACGTAATATAATGAGCACTTGTACTTAGATAAGCTGTCCACAGGAAGCCCAAGCATAATATAATGAGCACTTGTACTAAGATAAGCTGTCCACAGGAAGTCCAAGCATAATATAATGAGCACTTGTACATGTACTTAGATAAGCTGTCCACAGGAAGCCCAAGCGTAATATAATGGGCACTTGTACTTAGATAAGCTGTCCACAGAAAGCCCAAGCATAATATAACAGTTTGTAAAGAAATTTTCAGAGGGATAATTATCAGTCCGAATTCTTAATAAACTCTTACACGACACTTGGACTTCCTGTGAGTGGTTCTGCAGGTGATGAGAGGGGAGGGGTTGGTGGTAAATATAAAAAAAATATTAGTCAGCCTTGTTTGCATGCTACTTACCCAGCCTCTATGTAGTGATTAATGGCGGCATCCAGCTGCTTCTGAGAGACCAGATAATCGCCCCAGGCTTCTTCTAATTTGACCACCTCTCGAGGGAATGCGACACGAGAAAGTTCCACAGCTACAATGTCAGCAGAAAAGGAAGACAGAAGGCAATTTTAGATGCTAAAGTCATTTCAATCACTGCAGTAATACCTAATTTTTGTAACAAATAGCGAATACAAAACTGTGTTAGCAAAACAAGCGTATTTCCTGGGGGGGAGGGGGGGGGGGGGGGGGGCAGGGGTGTGCCGTGGGGCTCAACAACCCTTACTCTATACCAGAACATGTTCAGTAGCATTTTACACCCCTGTTCTAGACTAGTTAACACTGACCAGTTTCCTGGTCAATGATACCCTACTCCAGAGCAAAACTCTCTGATTTTTATACCCTATCTCAGACTAAACTGTTTGAAAACCATTTCCTTTCCAGCAACACATACCCATACAGCTTAATTCGAGAGTACCCCTGAAGATACCACAATTCATACAATCTCTAAATCTATATCACGGACACCTATACAGTGCAAAATATTCTATACCCCTCCTGTACGCGTTGCCTTTACGATATGCCTCCATGGCTCTGTCGTTTTTACCAACTTTCTCATACAGCTCTCCAGCCTAAGATAAACAAGTATCATCAGTCAGTGCCAGTAAATTAAAATAACTGAATGTTTCCCAATGTTTCCCTGTGCCTAGTGAAGTGAGCACTAAGTATACAGTATAACAAAAGATTTTTATCATTTGACTGTGCTTTACGATGAAATAATAGTACAGTACTCTATTCTATGTTGTGAGGCCATGCAGAATAAAATAAATTTAACGCTAAAAGGTTACTTAAAAGATTTTACTTCATCTGCCTCAGCGAAATGGTTTATTTTCCATTTTTACAGTTACCAACTGATCAGACATGTTTTAGTGTTTGACCATTGAGTTAACGTAAAACCGTAAAGCTGAAGATACAAACAACAACAACAACAACAATCTTTATTGTGCTCTTAATACAGAAATCATTAAAAGGAAATAACTGTGAGAGAAAAAGAGCACAGCCACTCAGAAATAGCACTGCTAATCGCGCTGAGTGGCTGGGCCATGCGGAAGAGTAACTAGATATCAAAGTTGTTATAAATAGACAGATACACAAAAAACACACACACACAAAATATATATGTATATATATTAAAGCTGTAATTAATAAACAAATACACAAGCGAATAAACAAAAAAAAAAGAGAGAAAAACAACGGCTAAGCACACAATTAACTGCATATAAAGTACACCAATCAATATTCAGAGATGACAGATTCTTTTAAAAGTTTTTTAAAGTGAAAACGACTTGCTGATTTTAGATCTTCTTTAATAGCATTCCAGAGTTTAACCCCACTGAATCGCATATTAAACAAACCTGTTCATACAGTCCTCCTTTGAGAAGCGCGGCTGCAATCCTTTCAAGTAACTCAGATGAATTGATAAGCTCCTAGCAGGATAAGCATGCAAACATTAAAGTTTACTAACATGGATTGAAATCGCTAAGGCCATGAATGTAATGTTATCCCCTCTAGAAAATAATGTCACAGGAATTTTACTGTCTTGTGGTCAAAACTGTACCAAAATAATGCCTAGAAACTTTTGCTTTTATATAAAATTTTCTAGGAACACCAGGGAGAAGATATCAATTGAAATGAATTTTCATAGGATGAACCCACAATTATTAGTTATAGCTTTCAGCAATTTCTCAGGTGATGTCGCAGCTCTTAGAAGGTCTCACACCATTGGCTTGCCACCCTTAGATCTAACAATAGGACAAACAACACAACAATGGACCCTAACCCTAAAAACAATAGCAGATGTGTTTTACAAGGCCAATGAGAATAGAGGCTTCTAAAAGCTGCGACCCTACCGAATTTCTCCAAATACAATAGTTCTAACTTTTGAGTCTGTCAACAAAATCCTATACATGGTGTGGACCATTTAAATCATGAAATGTCTTCGGTAATACACTTGCATGGTACCAGTATTTTACAAAATGAAATTTGGGATTTTTTAAAATTTATATTTTTGGCACTCTTGGAAGTTAAATATAGCAGACATAGGCACGTACCTCCCTGCTCATGGCAAGCCGTGCAGCTTTAGCAGGCAGACCAGCCTTTAGGTACAGACTTATAGCTTCTGTGTAGTTCCCTTCTCTCTCTTTCACCTGGAGACAACATGAATGAGAAACAAAGAAGCAAGTGAATGTCAAACAAAAGGAAAACATGGAAAGACATGTTTATCAAGGTCCCAAAGGGGTCTACGGCTCCGGGGTTCCAGCCTATAATTCAGGTATTCCATTGCATTACTCCAGAATTCCAGTGGTTCCGTGGCTTGAAAGATCCAGCCATCATTCCCACAGCTGTCGATAAGGGCTGAGGCCCGGGGGCTGGGGGCCAGAGATTCCCCCTAGATGTTATGTGTTTGAGCCCTGGCTACTTACTAGATAGAAAAGCAAAACATTGACAACACATTTTCTTCACTTCCCATCTATTTAAAAAAATAGCGACAGACCTGCCTACCCCCTCCCCTGTCTTGTCACCCTGAATTAATAATAAACTCCTGGCAGCTCACCTCGCCAGCCTTTTCCTCTTGAGCTGTCTCTGAGAGCCAGTGATAATGATTAGCTCGTAGATTCTCCAGTTCGGGATGACCCTAACATGAAAATATAAAACTGAATATATTAACTCTGGTGCGTGAATGAAGGAAACAAAATGCAAGTAACATTCCTTGCAGGTCTTGCAACAACTTTTGAGGCATAAGTCACTGTTAACCAATTTTAAAGTAATTGGCTATCTGGATAAGTTTTCGTATTAAGCAGTTTATGTGAAAATTGGGACAAAGTAGGGGGCAACTTGCATTTGCATAAACCTTAGAGCTCTGCTGTTAGTTGCCTTATTATGACACTACTGGAAGATTTTTAAACCTACAAATAAATTAAATACTGTTTATTGGTAAACTGTAAGGAAGTGTCGCAATCTACTTTGGAGCCATTCTTTTTTCTCCACTCCACTAACTTAATACCCTCCACCCTACCCACCCCCATACCTTAGCATCAGCCACAGCAATAGCTTCATCCCATTTATGTAGCTCCTGATACATCTCAATGGCTTCATCCACATAGCCTTGCTCAAGCAGAATGCTCTCAGCCAACTTAAAATTCTTATCCAGCACTGCCAGCTTGGCTCGTACTCGAACATGGTTTGTACCATCTCCTCCCTGTGAAATACAAGTAAGGTTTAACTATTTATACCTCTTCAGACAGAACAGAACTGAACCCCCTTTTATATTACTGCTCAATAACTCTAATTTGAATGGTCAAACTTTAGGATTTCATCCACAGACTCAAAAGTTAGAACCACCTTGTACAGCATGATAAACAGCACCACAGGAAAGTACTGTTCAAGAACTTAATATTTGAATGGTCACATTTTAGGATTTCATCCATGCACAGACTAAAAAGTTAGAATCACCTTGTACAGCATAATAAACAGCACCACAGGAAAGGACTGCTCGGTAGCTTTCATTTGAATGGTCACACTTTAGGTAAAATGTGGCTTATTGTACTTTGCAAAACGAAATGGAACGAAACGAAATGAAACGAAACGAAATGGGAATCTGTACTTTGCGAAATGGGAATCTGTACTTTGCGAAATGGGAATCTGTACTTTGCGAAATAAACAAGTAGCAAGTCGAAATTCGTCGTACCGTACAATCCACTGAATTGAACGATCCTTGTGTGATGTCTCTGTGCATCTGTTGCCTTCCCTGTCGCTTGCGACATCATCCCAACCGGATATGTCACGCTAGCAAGAAAATCTGTACTTTGCAAAATCTGTACTTTGCGAAATGAAAAAATGAAAATCTGTACTTTGCGAAATGAGAAAAATGAAAATCTGTACTTTGCGAAATGAAAAAAAAAATGAAAATCTGTACTTTGCGAAATGAATAAATGAAAATCTGTACTTTGCGAAATGAATAAATGAATAAATGAAAATCCTTGTGTATCTGTTGCTTTCCCTGTCGCTTGCAACATCATCACAGCCGGAAATGTCACACAAGCAAGAAAATCTGTACTTCGCTGTTGAAGTTGTTACTTTTATGAAAAGGACCAAAATCCAAATCCTGCTGTAATGTTTGATATATATAATTGAAGCTGTAGTGTCATTGTAGAGTAATGAGTTCAAGTTCAACATCTATGAACAGATTATATGCGCGTTTTTTTAGTTCCGGGTTTCATCCCACTGGCTGTTTGTAATTTAACAATCTATCATTGGCCAGAACTGATTTGAACTTTTTTAGAAATGGATTGTTTGAAGAATGATTACTGTTTTCAGTTCAGTGTACATATATTATATAAGCGTCGATCGATTACCATATAAGATCAACAGTGGTTAGTTTAGTAGTTTCAGTTTAACTTTCCAATTTGCATTTACTATTTGGGGTATATCAAGATCAGATGTGTTTTTTCTGAGAAATGTTGTTAAATTCAATTGTTCGTTTGTTTCTTTTTTCTTTTGACAGGTTATCTTGTGTTGGGGAAATATTTTTCTACCACAATTTTGATTGACAATTTCTGGAGATATTTCCATATGAATAAATAGTGAAATGTTTTGTTATTACAGTTTATTATTCTTATTACGCAAAACAGCAGGATTTGGATTATGGTCCTTTTCATAAAAGTAACAACTACAACAGCGAAGTACAGATATTCTTGCTTGCATGACATTTCCGGCTGTGATGATGTTGCAAGCGACAGGGAAAGCAACAGATACACAAAGATAAAGGAACGTGGATTGTACAGTACGGCGAATTTCGACTTGCTACTTGTTTAAATCGCAAAGTACAGATTTTTATTTATTCATTTCGCAAAGTACAGATTTTTATTTATTCATTTCGCAAAGTACAGATTTTCATTTTTTTCATTTCGCAAAGTACAGATTTTCTTGCTAGTGTGACATATCCGGCTGGGATGGTGTCGCAAGCGACAGGGAAAGCAACAGATACACAGAGACATCACACAAGGATCGTTCAATTCAGTGGATTGTACGGTACGACGAATTTCGACTTGCTACTTGTTTATTTCACAAAGTACAGATTCCCATTTCGCAAAGTACAGATTCCCATTTCGCAAAGTACAGATTCCCATTTCGTTTCGTTCCATTTCGTTTCGCAAAGTACAATAAGCCGTAAAATGTTACGTAAAACCACATTTCAAGACTCGAGATTTGACTTCAGAAAAGAAAAAGCTAGATAATAGAAATAAAGCCATTCTCTTTTAAAAAGAGCTCACCATTTCTTCAGCAGTTTGTTCAGCGATCTTGTTAATCTGCCGTAAAGCCTTTGATTTGGACACATCACCCAAAGCAGCAAAACACCGCTCAGCAATATGCAGCTGCCTCGCCTCCAGGGCAAGGCGACTCAGTGTCTTCCACATGGCTTCTGTCTCTAATGACATCTCTAAACTTTCAAGGAAGGCAATAGCCCTAAAAAGACAAAACCACATAATAAGTCAGCAAAAAAATGCACAAAAATTTGGTTTTATTGACTGAGTTGATAAAGAAAATTGGCCACTGAAGGAGATTTGCTCTGACAAAGGGCTAGCTCTCAAATGTCAGCTTTTGTAATCTTTTTCAGGTGGCCAGTCTCCCTTATCAACTCAGTTGGTAAAACCAATACTGAACAGATTGGTAGCAGCCCCTTTAGCCCCGGGGGGGGACTCCCATATAAAAATGATGGGGGTGCTCGTCGTACCTTTTAGGGGTTAAAATTTGTAGATTGGTACCGTTTAGGGTACTAAAATCTAAAATGACCACCGTTAGAATTATCGCGGTACCTTTTAGGGTATGAGCCGAAAAATATGACAGAATATGACATGTGTTGTTTTAGAATTGGTACCTCTTTGGGGTAAAAAATTTTTTAAGCCACGCCCATCAAACAAGATTCTGGTACCTTTTAGGGTGTTTTTCGAAAATTTCCGACGAGCACCCCCGTCATTTTTATATGGGAGTCCCCCCCGGGCCTTTAGCCTGCTAAATCTAAAAGGGGCTACATCAAGAAATTCAAGTAAAAGCCTGAAAAAGTCTAAGTTACATAATTAGTGTTGTTTGTATAATAAACAAAACAATACATGACGCTGCTTGGAAATTAAATTTCTCATTTTAAGTTCATGTGTTGAACACTCAAAGAGAAATTCCATATCTCTGCATACCCATCATTCTTTTATTTTCACTTCATTGGCATCTTTAGTTGATCTAAACTGCAATAGTTAGCAAGTGGCTTTGAGTAATCTCCTAAAGATGAAAATAGTGTAAATTAGCCCCTATTTAACCCCATCAACCATCACAAGTAAGGATACCTTGGAAAGTCACTGTCGTCAACAGCTGTACCAAACTCGATCAAGCCTTCATCCAGAGTGTATGAGATAGTAGTGACTCCTTCATTGACAAGAACTTCTGTCTTGCCATCAGCTCTCTCAAGATCAAGTATATCTCCCTGTAAAAATAGATTCAACAATTTAGCATAAGATTAATCAGTCACAAAAGTATTTTATTTTTCTATTGTAGTTGCATCTGATATAAGGCGCATTGAGTATTTAAGACATGCACCATATAAGAACCTACAATTTTGGCCATTTTGTTTCCCAAAAAGCATGACTTCTACATTAATCCCCCCCCCCCCCCCCCCCCCCCCCCCCCCCCAGAAATGTAGAGATTGTAAAGGGGGCTGGGGATGACCTATAAAAGTTTCCCCTTGGTTCACGAAAAAAAGAAAATACTAATAAAGACAGTTTGTGTGTTGGAACAAAATTAATGTTAGTTGGTTAAAATTTTACTTCAACATCGGCTCAACATTGCCTTTGTTCTCGAACATTTGAGATCAAGTGCAAGCTGTTTGTACACTTCATCAATATTTGTCAAGTGAACGATCAGGTACAAAAGGAACAAGTTGTTGTTTCCAGTTCTTTTGTTGGATAGTGGTTAAAATCACTGTTCAGTTTCAACATTTGGGTAAAAAAAAGTTGAGCAGATGATGATTAAATGTCATGGGAATTTTGCTGTCTTCGGTCAAAATTGTACTAATTGTTGATGCTTTTACATCAGTTCATGGTGATTCACTGAAGGAAGAACGAACCAGCAATAAGGTTTTAGTGATTTTTTCAACACACAAAGGAAGTTATATCCTGGGTACGTGAGTTTTCTCGTAGAGGCACAATTTCGACTGACCGGCTGAAGAGGGGGGGGGGGGGGGGGGGGGGGGGGGGGGGGTGGGGGGGGTGGGTGAGCAACAAAGACAAGGGAGAAAATATAAGAAAGAGACATGAGAGGGCATGTAAAATGAGAGAGACAAGAGTGCAAGAAAAGACTCTAGCTCCCAGGTTGGGTAGTTAAAGTTGCAATCCATTTTCATCCTGGCCATCTGCAACCAAAGTTTCACTGCACTAGTATCGTAATTATTAGCAAAACCCAATTTAGAAGCCAATTTTAGAAGGGCTTTATAGCTCTGGAGAACTTACCTTAATAGGAAACATGGTAACTCTCTCAGGTGAGTCAATATTGTACCACACGCACAGGTTGCCTCTGTTCTGTGCCACTACCACATCACTGAGAGGCACCCACTGTACATATGTACAGTAGTTTAGAATTGTTGTGCGGACTTGCGAATCCACATCCAAAAGATGGAGCTGAAAACCCAATTGACACAAGAGTTACAAAATGTTCCAAAAATTCTTCACTTGCTGCAAGTTGCTTGTTTTTTTTTTCCCTTGAGACAAATAGAAATTTTTAAATCCGTTTTGTAAATCTGCACAGAATCATCATCTCTGCAACAAATATGATGATGCTGTGAATCCCCACAGCAAAACATGCTAATTTGTCTGAAAAAATGAACAGAAACTGTAGCCATTCAGATATTAAGAGCTGTCACACATCCTCTGGACAAGCCAGCAGACTGAATGGTGCTTCTTTGAGAGAATCAAAATAAGTGCCTTAATAGAGCAACTCTACAACAAGTCTCTTTTTTGCTGTTAGTATATCTGCCAATAAGAGTCCAATTCATAGCATTTTTATCCTTGCAGTGCAAGGACTTCTGAGTATCTCCAAGGATATTCCAAGTGGTTTAAAGATTTCAAAGATTGCCACCAACAATGAAGTGAAAATTTACAAAGATATTCCAAAGTTTAAACCTCAGTTTTATGACATTATGATGCTTCTGGAGAACTGAAATTAAGGCAACAGATATCTTCATGAAGGTGACTATTTTTATCTCAATTGGTCCAATGAATCCAATTAAAAAAATTGTTTTGACGTATACAATTATTATGTAATAAAGACAAGGAGTAATTAACGTGACAGGTGAGAGGTGTAAGTAACGTAAATCAACGACAAGTTCATTGACCCTATTTTAGGACAACAAAACTTACCCTTAGTTTCTTGTCCCGAAACAGAAGCGTCCTTCCAGTTTCATTGAGCTAAACAAAAATAGCCAGAATTTGTTACTGTCAGCATTCTTTTTTTTTTGTCATGCACACAGACTTAATGTAAACAGTTAATCACAGCAACTTCTAGCATGTCTTGATATCCTACATAAGTGCAGGGACTGGGGGGCACTCTGTATTTTTTGGGTTGGGGTGTATTGCTGGGACATGGAAACCCTTACCCTGTTAAACTCCATGTTCAGGTGTATTTTGCAACCTTATTCTAGACTATAGTCCCCAAAAATCCCCACCATATCCCAGAGTCACTATTTTTCAAAAACTCTATCTTCTTACTACTGATTTATATTTAGTTTCCCGGTGAATGATATCCTATTCTAGACCAAAACTCTCTGAGTGTTTTCTTTTCTTTCTCTGTTTGAAAGCCATACCCATCACAGCAGCACTTGCCCACATACATTGTAGCCTATATATGAGTGTATCCTCCCCGAGAAGATAAGACAATACAAATTAAAGGAGTAATTCTCACCTCCAGCCAATCAATTCTTGAATCATGATTCACTGTTGCAATGTTGAATCCACTGACCAAATCAACTGGTAAAAGTAAAGGACACTTAGAAAATGTTATGAGTTATTACATAGTTTATAATGGAAAACATTTTGTGCTTTGTCATTTTTCAGCCAAACTAGTTTGGTTTTCATCACTTACCAACAGTGATAGTCTTGAGATCTACTAAATAAGCCATCTTTTTGTTATCCTTAACACCTCTTTGCTTCCTTTCATTCAAGCGGACACTTAAAAAAGAAATAAACAGACAATCAAATAATTAATTGCTTGTTTTCACTTTTAATGTGGAGGTGCAAGTGTGTAGTGGTTAGCGACTGTTAGACTTCAGAAGGTCAGTGGTTCCAGGCCTGGTCTTGGCTGCTGTGTTGTTTTCTTAGACAAGAAACTTTACTCCACATTGTATAAATGGGTACTGGCAACAAAATGCTGGGGGTACTGTTATGATGGACTAGCATCCCATCCAGGGGGAGTAGCAAGATTCCTAGTTGCTTCAAGCTACAGAAACTTGGTAAAGCTCTAGCCTGTTTGGGCCACCTGTGGGTCGTGTGACCAGCTGAGTGCTCGTGTGTGACCAGCCGAGTGGGCTACCTGTGGCTCGTGTGTGACCAGTTGAGTGGGCCACCTGTGGCTCGTGTGTGACCAGTTGAGTGGGCCACCTGTGGCTCATGTGTGACCAGTTGAGTGGGCCACCTGTGGCTCCTGGCACCTTTACCTTGCAGCTTACCCTTACATTTTTAATAATAATAAAAAAATGCATGTATTGCTGGCTGAACATAATAGTATATACTCTTCAATCAAAAGTCATGTGTAACAACAGCTGGACTGATTTACCTGATCAAATGGGGATTCATAAACTCAGTTCTCACAGTTCCAAGAATTTCATTGTTTCCATATTCAACCAGGGACAGTTCTCCAGCATTGAATACCATGCATACCTGAAGAACATTAAACAAACATTAAATACTGATTTTAAGCCACTTCTGTTGAATAAAGTTATTTATAACATGACCGTACGGCCCCGCTAACGCAATCCTACATAAAATAGAATAGCAAGGTGATGTGAGCAGGGCCGGACACATGGACGGCCGCATGGACCTCGCTGCGCTCGGTCGATACGCCATGACCTCGAGCCAAATATTTTCCCGTCCGGCCCTCCTACTTAGTCAATAAGTGCATAACAATTTTGTTCCTGCATTCAATTATTCACAATTCACTCATAAGGCAATAGGAAGAATTTGCACAGAGTTGGGAAAAGAAGAAAAGTCTTGCTGAGAACATTTAACTTTTTCACACTTATTATGTCCTCTAATAAATCAAACCCATGCTTATAATAGACCAAGACTGTGTTTAATAATATTATTGAAATCAGCTGTTTTTGGTTGGTTCTGTTGGTCAGGTGCTTTTGTGTACTTTTAACTAATTGGTAAATGGTTAATCAATCATCTAAGGCAACAATGAAAAACAAAAATTCTGAATATTAACCATAAAACAAAGGTTTGTTTTGGTAAGCTTATTTTATTTGAAGGTCTACTAACAGGCAGGGGAGCAGGGGACTAATTTATAGTGAGAGAAATTATAAATCTGAGATTTTGGAGTCTTTTTTTATCTGGCTAGGGGTTGTATTTAGAATGTCATTTTTTTAGTAAGTCAATAACATTTAACAAACATTTCATCCAAAAATAATTAAATAGAAAAAATATAACTGGAACAAGAACACGGAAGTCAGTTGACATTTAAATTGCTGATTCCAATAAAACACAATCTACATGTTCAACACAAAACATGCACCTACATTTTCATTTTCAAAGAAGAACTTCTCATTTCCACCTGTACCTTGCCAAGGAACCTGAAAAAGGAGGGAGGAAATATTGAACGTATAACATTTAGAACTGGTTCCCACTGGAGACATAATCAGAAGCGGAGTCGGAGTCGGAAGTGTAAGGAGTCTTATGTTCCATTGTTAATAAAGAAACGGAGTCATAATCAGAATTAAAAAGGATCAGAAGGTTTCCTGTTTCATCAGATTCCACTTCTGCTTCCGTTGCTTACTATCCACTTCCATCGTTTGATTTCCACTAGATTGTAAGGTTCTTGCAATTCTGATTCCGCTTATGATTCCGCTTATGCCACTAGTGGGAACTAAGCTTTATCTTTAAGCACATCTCACGTGAATGCATGCCTTTCAGAGCCCTCCCCCCCCCCCCCCCCCCCACCCCCCAAAAAATCTTACTTACCTCACTCAGTTTATTATGGGCTAGGTCTCCGACCAGAAGAGTGTCTGTTGTGTAAGCCACCAGATATCTATCTTTGCCCATGATACTCACTTTATCAATCTGCAATAGTGTTTAACACGTAAGAATATTGAGGATCTGTTACCAGGATTCATCATAGTAAAACATAAAATGCATTCCCTGGAAAAAAATATTAAAAACTATGAGCTTTCGACAGTAGACCAACTGTCGAAAGGTTGTTAGTTTTTAATAATTTTTACCAGAGAACGCACTTTATATTTTACAGTGTTTAAAACATTCAGAAGTTAAAGAATTAATGATACATTGGTAAATCATTACAATAAATTATGTGAGCCACAACATTACCATATTAAAACAATCCTACTGAGAGTAACTTTCTTTACAGTTATATATTACAGAAGCTTTGTATGGACTGCAGAACATGTCGGGGAGAGAAAACTCCATGGCATTCTTTATTAGATTCAAGAGCTATATTTCTTGTATGTGAATTTTCAGTTTGCAAATTCTTACAGATATTGTAGAGATGTTACAACATTAACTAGTGACACTGTTGACAAATAAAGGTCATAAAGAAGACATTACCTCATATCCGTAATGAGACTTGAGGACAACTCGAGTTCCAGATGACAAATTCTTTACAATGACCTGTGATAAAAAGGCACATCTGCATAAAGCATCATGAGAAATGAAAACAGCTGTACTTCTGTTAATTTCAAAACTTTTAGCCACCGTTACAGTCAACAGTCAATGCACTTCACACATAAAATTAATGCCGATAGAATAAAAATTGCATCGTTCATGTGAGTATTCCATTTTTAAATAAGATGACTGTAACTTCGCAAATAGCTTTAAAGAATCGGATAAGGATTTATTTTCCTATAAACCAAATTGTTGACTTTAGTGGAGTACAGTCAATATGGTGGAAGAGATCAATCTTAAAAACAAAATTAATGTTTTAATTAAACAATATAAGGTACAAATATTTCATAATTTTTTCAAAGAATAAAAATGAAGAATGACCTGATCAATGAATAGTTGAAGTTGTACATTCAAGTGTGAAGTGTGTTGACTGTATTAAAGGATTAATAATGAAGAGTTTTGAAATGAGTTTGAAAATAGTCTGCATGCACAGAAAGGTTCAAAATAGTGCTACAAAAAATACTCACTGACATGAATATTAACAACAACTAACCTGGCTGAGCCCAACATATGTCATCTCAAACTTGTTCTTGTACACAGATCTTCTCAAGCAACAGTCAAAAAGTTCCACGCCCCCACACAGTGTACCCTGTAATAATTCAATGTTTAGAGGGTTATACAAAATCCAAAACATACAATCATGTAAAATTGCAGAGCTTTATTCATAACTGCCTTATGTTGACATTTTTTCACTAAACTAACATTTGAACAAATTGTGTTTTAAGCCAAGAAAGAACTTTCTTGTTAGAGTACTTAATGACTGGTTCACGTAAACTAAATTAAAAGAGATCCAATCAGGCCAAACGATCCGTTTTTTCACTCCAAACACAAAGTACATTTTTGATAACAAGCAGTGACTCTTCAAGCCAAACTAAATTATTATTTTTTTGGAATGTGGAATAGTTTAGTCATATTGGATCTGCACCACTAGCTTAAACTAACATTAAAACCACCAATATTTTAGAAACAGAATGCGTTTTTTTGGCAATTTGTGAGCGAAAAATGCCAACACTCGCCATTGATAATAACGCCTTTGATAATAAAAAAATTGATTTCTAGTTAAATTCAACAACAATTATTTTATTTATTTAACTATTTATTCATTTTCTCTCAATTCTAATCTCTCTAATCTCTCTAATTGTAAAAAGTTATAACTTTCTCCATGTACTTTTCTTTAATCTGCCCGCCTAGAATAGCCTTTGCTAAATGCGGGCAGCTAAAATGTAGCTGTTTTTTTTTTTAAATAAAGACTTTTTGTTGTTTGTTTTGTTGTTGTTGTAGTCATGCACCCAGCCATTCAATGTGTTGTTCCAGAAAATATCCACACCCCTCCCTCCCAAAGAAGGTTTTTGTGGTTAGGACTCCCCCCCCCCCCCCCCCCCCACCACCCCTCTGGAAATTCCAATTTTGTTTCATACTTTCTGTTAAAAACTTTGGCTTTTAAAGCCTCCCTCCCTCTCAGAATTTCAAATAACTTTCGTTGTTGGAGGTATGGATATTTCCTGGAACCACACAATGATAGTACATGTAAGAAGCATTAAAAACAAGAGAAAAACACATACAGCAACAAGTCTGGATCCATCTCTCTTCCAAGCCATAGAAGTGATGGTGTATAAATTGGGGATTTCTTTGACCTTTGATTCATCCCAAGAACCTTTCCTTGGACTCCAGTTAAACACTCTTAGCCTGCAGAAGAAATCAAAAGCTCATATGAGCTAACTTGTGAATAAGAAACATTCTGACACCCCCCCCCCCCCTCTCCTACACTGTAGGTGTTTTGCTCCACCAACCCCACAGCCCCTGTGTCCAACTCCCCACCCTCCCCTCCCTCCAACGCCATCCACAAGAGTAAGGCAGGTGTCCATATTGCATACTCAATATTCACTGACCCTCCCCTCTCCTACACTGTAGGTGTTTTGCTCCACCAACCCCACAGTCCCTGTGTCCAACTCCCCACCCTCCCCTCTCTCCAATGTCATCCACAAGTGTAAGGCAGGTGTCCATTACATATTGTAGGTTCAATATTCACCGACCCTCCCCTCTCCTAGGCATTTTGCTCCACCAACCCCCCTCCCCCCCACCCCACCCTGTGCGCCCAACTCCCCACCCCCCAACACCATCCAAATAGGTAAGGCAGGTCACCATATCGCAGGCTTAATATTAACAGCCCATAGACAAGACCAACGGTGTGAATTTTGTCTCCAAGTGCCATAACTCATTCAACACTTCAACACAAAATTCAACAAAAAAATAAATGTAAATAATAATTGAATCTTAAGCATAATAAAATATTAAAGATACTGTAAAAAAATATGGTTCACCAAAAGAAGCTTGTGTGAGAGCCTTATAAATTTACTTTAGTAATTTAGCATCATTATCGACATTAGACAAGTTGCCATTCATCCATGTAATTTAATCAATGTGTAAATATTAAAAAACATTAAAATCAAAATGTGTGTAAAGATTACCTGTTGTAACTGCCGACCACAACTGACTGTCCACTAGGGCTACAGATTGCCACAGTAAACTCTTTCTCGTCATCATCCCTGGTGTAGTCAAAGTTCTGTAAGATCCTCCCTGGTAAATAGAAAAAAAAAACAATTTATAAGAGACTATTCTTGGTAGGAAATTAAATTGAAGAGGTAACAGAAGATACTGCTGATCATACAGTCAAACCCCTATTAAGCAGCTACCTATCAAGTGGCCACCCCCCTTATTTTGAGTGGCCAGTTATGAAAGTCCCAAATTTATTGCCAGTATTAATACTGTAAATAGAACCCTTATTAAGCAACCGCGGCCACCTTTCAGCGGTCCTAATGAGAGTTTTCCTATTGTTTTTAACACCTACATGAATTAAGCGGACACCAAAAACTTAATAGACGTAAACTGGCCTTGTTTTGAACAACTTGATAACAAATAAGAGTCCAAAGTAGAAGGTGTCGAATGTAATTACGAAATAGGAATTACAGTGTAAACACAGATTGCATTTTGTTCAACATTTGTCACATGCCTCCAACTGCGCTGTATTCAAATGAAGTGATGTGTATACCACAGCCACTTGCCAGTTCCCCGAGGGTGACCGCTTAATAGCGGTTCGATTGTATTACCTTCTTTTCCATAAGCTATTATCCTCTTGTCGCATCCTGCTGCCACAATTGAAGAACCCCAACACAGGGCATAAGGGGGACAGGGATGTTTACAAAGCTGACCCTAGAATAACAGTTAAAGATATGATGCAATATTTAATGACAGAACACAATGCTAAAGATACTAATGGTTGCAATGGTCATTATGCATAGAACAACATTACCTGTGATAAACCAGTCCCCTCGTCATCAAAGAAGTATCTGACAATGGCACCATCGACATGACCAGAAAGAATTCCTTTTCCTGAAACACTGTCAGAGGACATCAAAACATCAATAATCAGTCTATCATAGATGATCTTCTAAAAATCCTTGCAGGTTTGCTTTGATCAAATCAGGTCTACATGTATGTCTGACATATTGACTTTGACTATATCTGACTAACTTTTAACTCTGACTGACTAACTGATCAACTCCCACAGTTTACTGACTGGCTAAGTGACTTTCTGTCTGCCTGTCTTTCTCTCAGCTGGCTGGAAAGCTGACAGATCAATGGATAGATCAATTGACTGTCTGACTTACTGATGTACTAACTTGACATACAAATTATCTTACTGTATCTGTTTTATTTGAAACTGACTGGCTGACTGACTGATTAATTGTTCAACTGACTGACTGACTCTAATAGTGAGCCATGCACTGACTGACTGGCTCAGCAACTGCTGTCTGCCTATCTTTCTCAATTGCTAGGCAACTGGCTTAGCAGCTGCTGTCTGCCTATCTTTCTCAATTGGTGGCTGGTAAGCTGACAGACTAAAGGATAGACTGACAGACTGACTGACTGACTGATTGACTGACTGACTGACTGACTGAATGATAAATGGATGAATGAATGAATAACTTGCAGACTGACTCATACATTGTCTTATGACTGCATAATTGATTAACCAACTGACTAACTCCCTGACTGACTGACTGACTGACTGACTAACTCCCTGACTGACTGGCTGACTGACTCCCTTACTGACTGACTGACTAACCCCCTGACTGACTGACTAACTCCCTGACTGACTGACTGACTGACTGACTAACTCCCTGACTGACTAACTGACTGACCAACTCCCTGACTGACTGACTGACTGACTGACTAACTACCTGACTGACTGACTGACTGACTGACTAACTCCCTGACTGACTAACTCCCTGACTGACTAACTCCCTAACTGACTGACGGACTAACTCCCTCACTGAATGACTAACTAACTACCTGACTGACTGACTGCCTGATTCCCTGACTGACTGACTGACTGACTAACTCCTTGCCTGCATGACAGGCACTTTATGAGGAAAGCGGGCGAGCAAAGCGGGGTGAGCAAAGCATTTCACGTGAAGCGTGACACGAGTGTGAAGCGCGACACGAGTGCGAAGCGCAACACGACAAGAAGGGCGAGACGAGGGGAGAAGAAAAAATGAAGTGCCTGTAGACAGTCCATTGTTCTGGCTCTTCCACAAATCCTCAACCGTTCATCTGGTAGACGGTAATGCTGATTGGCCAATTTATACCACGTGACGACGATTTGTGAGATCAATTATACCAAATGTAAACAACAAGATAAAAACAAGGCTCTCGTTCGTGTTGTAATTACACATTTTACCTTGGTTGTTGTTTGTGTTTCCTTGACTGGAACATTCATCAAACCATGGATTTCCTCCTGCATCATGCAATTGTTATAAAAGATGACAGGCCTAGCACAAATCCTGCTCGTCACTAAAAGCATTTTAGCCCAGCTTTAGAATAAATCTGCCCCAAGTACATGCCTGAGAGATTTTTCAGTATTATAAAGAAAAAAACAAACTGCAGCCGATTACTACTTATCTTGCAACAAAAGTTAGCCAAAGAAGCCATAAAAGATGCCAAGAGAGCTAGCATAACAAATAGAGAAACAATAGTCTAAAAAAGGCTACACAGCATGAAAACCTCCTGTCATTCAAAGATTTTTATCCCAAAGATCATCAAAGGGTCATACAATCTCGCATACAATACATATCGGGCATGCAAAACTGAGACAAAGAGATAATAGTGACTAGTCACAATTCTATTTTGATGATCTAAAGGGAACAAATATCTTGTAGACCTTCTTTGGAAAGCAATTCTAAAGGCTTCTTTATACTTTTTGCAACTAGCGGGAGTCGTGTTTGGCCTGTCACCTTTATAATACTAAAAATCTTTAGCTCAGTGATACTGACAGGAGGAATTTACGCTTCCCAGAGCCGTTTAGAATATTTAGCCACACCATCGTTTGTTTGCTAGCTCTAGCTCTTGGCATAACAATGTTTTTTTTTTACTCAATTTGAAAGAGTTGTAAGATCTGCAGTAGCCGCTAAAGTAGGAGTTATTCGCTGCTTTATAGGATCATTTCATGATTAAATGTGAGCGCAAGTCTGCAGTTAGCACAACTTGCGATATAGATCGTGTTTTGATTGGTTATTTCAAAATCACTGCTGTCAGTTTATATTGGTGGGAGTTGGTGGGCGGAAGAGCCAGAACAATGGACTGTCTACAGGCGCTTTATTTTTTCTCCTCCCCTTGTTTCGCGCTCATGTTGCGCTTCGCGCTCGTGTCGCGCTTCACGCGAAATGCTTCACTCGCCCCGCTTGGCTCATAAAGCGCCTGTCATGCAGGCTAACTAACTCCTTGACTGTTACGTGAAAAAGTGTTAAGTTTAACGCTGTAAAAAGTGTTAAAAATGAAACTAGACGTTTCGGCAATGCTGCCTTCATCAGTAGTAAAAATGTGTTCGTTGCTAACGTGTGCGAAAATTCAAAAAATTCAAATTCAAGCGCGCCGAAGAAAAGCGCGCGCAAGGCTAGCATACGAGTTAATTATGAAAAGCCAAAGTCTTGGTTCAAACCACTCGGCGCCAAAGTCTTGTAATTGAAAATGAACCGCATTTCTTCGCGTCTTCTCCTGATCTGGTCACCTAGATTCGCTTTAATCACTGCTACCATCATGTCGCTGAGATTGTGGTTTGGTCTCGTAAAATGTTCAGGCACTGGCAGCGCAACTTTCTTTTTGATCACATCCAATCGGTGTTCACGGAAGCGGTCTCCAAGACGACGGCCGGTCTCGCCAATGTAGACAATTGCAGGGCATTTACGGCATGAAATGCAGTAGACCAATTGGCTTGTGATGCACGTATAATGTCCCGAGATCTTGATGTGTCCATTTGTAGTTCTAATACTGTCACTGGAATTGATAAAAGGACAGGTACGGCAGTCACGTCGGTTGCATGGAAACGTACCCCCTGACGTTGGAGATCTGACGGCAAACTGCTATGGACTAGCAAATCTTTTAGATTCTTTGCGCGTCGGAAAGCTTTTAGCGGCGGCTTGTTGAAAATAGCACTCGTGGTGTTGTCATCGCGTAAGATGGAATAGTTTCGCAGAAGGATGTTACAAACGTCGACGTTTTTGGGGTGGTATGTGATGACCAGAGGTGGGCGGTCGACGGCAGTGTCATTTCCGGGAGTGATGTCAAGTAGATTGTCTCTTCGTTTTGCTTCCGCTTGGACGCGTGCTCTTGTTATGAGGTCATGAGGATAGCCACGTGCCGCAAAATATGTCTCCATAGTTGTTGCTTTATTGTGAAAATCATTGTTGTCACTGCAGATCTTTCGCAGCCGTAGAAACTGACTGTATGGAATGGATGATTTACACTTTGATGGATGCGACGAGCTGAAGTCAAGATAAGAATGACTATCAGTGTCTTTGTAGTAAACAGATGTTGATATGCGGTTGTCGCGGGGATCATATAGATGTCCAGGAACGGGAGTTTATCAGCTGAGATAGACCATGTGTAGTCAATCTTGGGATGGTAATTAGAGGCAAACTAGAGAAACTGCTGTAATTCCTGTTCACTGCACGATGTTGCGCCTGCCACATCATCCATGAACCGCTTGTACAGTTCTGGTTTCACGTCAGGGTACTCTGCTAACATCTTCTCCTCGACGTAGCCAACAAAGAGACATGCGTAATTTGGCCCTAATCTGCTTCCCATTGCTACATCACCCACTTGTTTGTAGTAGTCTCCGTTAAACTCGAAAGAGTTTAGGGTGAGTACCAATTCAGCCATTCGAACAAGAGTGTCCGTTGGGGGTTCTTTGATTTCTCTCTTGTCTAGAAAATATTTCAGAGCCAACAGACCTTCGTCATTTGGAATGATCGTGTACAACGATTTTATGTCCATAGTAAATACCAATCGGTGCTGCCCATTGTCACTGAACCGAAACGAATCTAGTATTTGCAACATGTGGGTGGTGTCTTTTACGTAGCTAGCCAATTGGCGTACAAATGGTGCCGTTAACTTGTCGAGATAACAAGCTAAATTCTCTGTAGGACATGCGCAAGCGGAAACAATTGGCCTACCTGGATTCCCAGGCTTGTGTATCTTGGGTAGTAAATAAAATTTCGAAGTACGCGCATGTTCTACAAGAAGGTTAGTGGCTGATGGAGGGAGTTCCTCGGCCTCTATAGCCTGTTGAACAAAAGAACGCACTAAATCTTGATGTTGTTGTGTTGCGTCATCAGGAATTCGCTGGTAAAAATTACCGTCCGACAGTTGTCTGTAGGCCTCAGCTAGGTAAAGATCTTTTCTCCAGACGACAAATGCTCCTCCTTTATCCACTTTAAACAAGTGGGTGGTGTAGCAATGGGAAGCAGATTAGGGCCAAATTACGCATGTCTCTTTGTTGGCTACGTCGAGGAGAAGATGTTAGCAGAGTACCCTGACGTGAAACCAGAACTGTACAAGCGGTTCATGGATGATGTGGCAGGCGCAACATCGTGCAGTGAACAGGAATTACAGCAGTTTCTCTAGTTTGCCTCTAATTACCATCCCAAGATTGACTACACATGGTCTATCTCAGCTGATAAACTCCCGTTCCTGGACATCTATATGATCCCCCGCGACAACCGCATATCAACATCTGTTTACTACAAAGACACTGATAGTCATTCTTATCTTGACTTCAGCTCGTCGCATCCATCAAAGTGTAAATCATCCATTCCATACAGTCAGTTTCTACGGCTGCGAAAGATCTGCAGTGACGACAATGATTTTCACAATAAAGCAACAACTATGGAGACATATTTTGCGGCACGTGGCTATCCTCATGACCTCATAACAAGAGCACGCGTCCAAGCGGAAGCAAAACAAAGAGACAATCTACTTGACATCACTCCCGGAAATGACACTGCCGTCGACCGCCCACCTCTGGTCATCACATACCACCCCAAAAACGTCGACGTTTGTAACATCCTTCTGCGAAACTATTCCATCTTACGCGATGACAACACCACGAGTGCTATTTTCAACAAGCCGCCGCTAAAAGCTTTCCGACGCGCAAAGAATCTAAAAGATTTGCTAGTCCATAGCAGTTTGCCGTCAGATCTCCAACGTCAGGCGGGTACGTTTCCATGCAACCGACGTGACTGCCGTACCTGTCCTTTTATCAATTCCAGTGACAGTATTAGAACTACAAATGGACACATCAAGATCTCGGGACATTATACGTGCATCACAAGCCAATTGGTCTACTGCATTTCATGCCGTAAATGCCCTGCAATTGTCTACATTGGCGAGACCGGCCGTCGTCTTGGAGACCGCTTCCGTGAACACCGATTGGATGTGATCAAAAAGAAAGTTGCGCTGCCAGTGCCTGAACATTTTACGAGACCAAACCACAACCTCAGCAACATGATGGTAGCGGTGATTAAAGCGAATCTAGGTGACCAGATCAGGAGAAGATGCGAAGAAATGCAGTTCATTTTCAATTACAAGACTTTGGCGCCAAGTGGTTTGAACCAAGACTTTGGCTTTTCATAATTAACTCGTATGCTAGCCTTGCGCGCGCTTTTCTTCGGCGCGCTTGAATTTGAATTTTTTGAATTTTCGCACACGTTAGCAACGAACACATTTTTACTACTGATGAAGGCAGCATTGCCGCAACGTCTAGTTTCATTTTTAACACTTTTTACAGCGTTAAACTTAACACTTTTTCACGTAACTACAATTAACGCTGCGCAGGATACATATTTATAACTCCTTGACTGACTGACTGACTGACTGACTGACTGACTGACTAACTCCCTGACTGACTGACTAACTCCCTGAATGACTGAATGACTGACTAACCTCCTGACTGACTGACTGACTGACTAACTCCCTGACTGACTGACTGACTGACTGACTCCCTGACTGACTAACTCCCTGACTGACTGACTGACTGACTAACTCTCTGACTGACTGACTAACTCTCTGACTGACTGACTGACTAACTCCCTGACTGACTGACAAACTCCCTGAATGACTGAATGACTGACTAACCTCCTGACTGACTGACTGACTGACTGACTAACTCCCTGACTGACTGACTGACTGACTCCCTGACTGACTAACTCCCTGACTGACTGACTAACTCTCTGACTGACTGACTGACTGACTAACTCCCTGACTGACTGACAAACTCTCTGAATGACTGACTGACTAACTTCCTGACTGACTGACTAACTCCCTGACTGACTGACTAACTCCCTGACTGACTGACTAACTCCCTGACTGATTGACTAACTCCCTGACTGACCGACTCCCTGACTGACTGACTAACTCCCTGACTGACTGACTAACTCCCTGACTGACTGATTGACTAACTCCCTGACTGACTGACTGACTGACTAACTCCCTGACTGACTGACTGACTAACTCCCTGACTGACTAACTCCCTGACTGACTAACTCCCTGACTGACTGACTGACTAACTCCCTAACTGAATGGGGTTAGTTTCTAGAGAAACTGTGGTGCTGCTGAAACGATCAGTGATTTTAATAGAAATCGACAGACAATCAGCACTACAAACGTCGCAGAAGGAAGAGAACGAGAGAATTCCATTTACCCTGACTTTCCACCCACACAATCACACAGTCAAAAGCATCATTTTAAAAAATTTCAAATTACTCCAAAACGACCCCAAAACTGGCAGAATTTTTTCACAACCCCCACTAATTTCATTCAAACATGACAAAAACATAGGCAACTTTCTAGTGACGAGCACACTGAAATCTGACGATGAACCGGGAACTTTTAAATGCGCACGCACACGATGCAACACTTGTCCTTTCATTCATAACGCAGACAAAATAACGGGACCCAAACGATCTATTAAAATCACTGATTGTTTCACATGCACCTCCGTAAATGTTATCTACTGCATAACATGTACTTTTTGCAAAAAGATATACATTGGCGAAATAGGGAGGAGACTGGGTGACCGTTTTCGTGAACATCTCCAAGACGTTGAAAAAAATGACAAAGACGCATCCAAACCAATCGCGCGTCATTTCAATCTTACTAACCATTCTAAACAACACATGACAATCTGCGGCCTTTCCCTACACCAGGGTAACACAGAAAGCTGTAAAAACTTAGAACAAAAAATCATCTTTCAAATCGGCACTCTCAAACCCCACGGAATCAACGAACACTTTTCATTCAACTAATTTACATTTGTTTTTCACGTCACCAAATTTCCACCAATAGCGTAGCTTCACCTACTATATTAAACCACACACTACCCACAATCCCTTGATTTGCTCCGACGAAGGGCTAGCGCTCGAAACGTCAGCTTTCTCTAATCTTTTTACGGTGGCTAATTTACCTTATCGACTCAGTCGATAAAACCAAATTCTTGTAACTCCCTAACTGACTGACTGACTAACTCCATGACTGACTGACTAACTCCCTGACTGACTGACTGACTGACTGACTAACTCCCTGACTGACTGACTGACTAACTCCCTGACTGACTAACTTCCTGACTGACTAACTGACTAACTCCCTGACTGACTGACTGACTGACTACTGTAACTCCCTGACTGATTGACTAACTCCCTGACTGACTGACTGACTGACTGACTCCCTGACTGACTGACTAACTCCCTGACTGACTGACGGACTGACTAACTCCCTGACTGACTGACTGACTGACTGACTGACTGACTGACTAACTCCCTGACTGACTGACCAACTCCCTGACTGACTAACTCTGTGACAGACTGACTAACTCCCTGACTGACTGACTGACTGACTGAGTAACTCCCTGACTGACTTACTAACTCCCTGACTGACTGACTGGCTGACTGTCTAAATACCTGACTGACTGACTGACTGACTGACTAACTCCCTGACTGACTAACTCCAACTGACTGACTGACTAATGCCCTGACTGACTAACTGACTAACTCCCTGACTGACTGACTGACTCCCTGACTGATTGACTGACCGACTCCCTGACTGACTAACTCCCTGACTGACTGACTAACTCTCTGACTGACTAACTGACTGAGTAACTCCCTGACTGACTGACTGACTGACTGACTAACTCCCAGACTGACTAACTCCCTGACTGACTGACTAACTCCCTGACTGACTGACAGACTGAATAACCCCCTGACTGACTGACTGACTGACTGACTGACTGACTGACTGACTGACTGACTGACTGACTGACTGAAATATGAATGAATGAATGATGGACTAACTGAATGAATGAATGACGGATCAACTGAGTGACTGAGTAACTATACTTGACAGACTGATGGTCTGACTGGCTGACTGACTGACTGATTGATTGACTGATTGATTTATTTACCAACTGATTGATTGGTATCTGACTGGTAGTATCACAGTAAAAGTGTGTCTGACTGACTGACTGACTGACTGTATATATTTTTTTATTTGCATAATGAACTGTCTGAGTGTTTGATCTGCATACAGTGTATCTGATTGACTAACCATGTCTGTCTGCCTCCTGACTGTCAAGTCACTTACTTATGATTGTTTGTCTGATTTAATGACAATTAATTCACTGACTGAATGACAATTGAATGTTTCACAAGTTCTATCCTAACAGAGAACTTACTTTGCAGCCAGGGAAATAACATAGTTGTCAGTTCCATAGAGGGTTGTTGATTTGTTGGTCTTCAAGTTGGCGATACGAACCTGAGAAATTCAAAGTTATAACAAATAAAAATGATAAATTATTATTACATTGGCATGTATCAGATTAAAACCTCCCTTAAGCTACAAAAATCATCTTCAGGATTTGTAAGAGCAGGAATGTTGTGTCAAGTGAAGCATACCTTTCCATCTTCTAGGCCAAAGATGATGTTTTGTTGTTCTGGTGGCCATATCAAACAAGTTACAGCACTCTGGAAAAAATTTCTGAAATATCAGTTTATTTATTCTCACATATAAACATACATGTATAAACAGTTAGTTTCAGCAGCTGTTAATAGTTACACCCTGTAGATTATTGTTTAACTGTTAACAAATTTGTCCCTGAAAATCCCCTATGGGAAGTAAATGGTCAATAAAGTATTACGCTGTACATTGCATTATATATATTGTATTGCAATGCAGTGCAGTGCCGTACATTGCATTGCATTGTATTAATGCTGTCATCAATACTTTCAGTATTGTTAAAAACAACATGCCAGGAAACCTGTCAAAGTTCTCTTATAAAGGACTGTTTCTTAAAACTAGAGAACCCTTCTGTATGTGCCACATGAGAAGAACATTGTGAGGCAGTTAGGATATTAAATAATATCATTGTGGTCCAAAAGCCCAATTTAGAGTTTAAATCACTCTCCCAAGAATATTGCAATTAGGAATGATAACAACTTACTAGGTACATGTATGGTGTACACTGGCAGTATCAACATAAAACATTATAGTTCTTTCCCTTATATATGAGGTGGAAAAAATTAATGATAATGCAATCCCACATGTAGTACATGTATGAAAGATCATTAAGAACTGATGATGGTGGTGATGATGATGATTCCGACAATGATGATGATGATGATGATGATGATGATGAAGATGATAATGGTGATGACGATGATGATGATGACGATGATGATGAAGATGATAGATGATTAGCAGATATAGTAATTAATAATGTCAAACTAATAAAGAAAGTTATCAAAAATAAGTTTTTTTAAGAGAAAAAATATAATATAAACGTAACTAACCTGCTGTACAAACTTGTTGCAGATAACTTTCTTGTCACCCCTGAAATAACAGATGATAATAATAAATTAACTAAGATTTAAACAACTGCATCGCTTAATGGAGGTTGGGTACCTGGAATATCCAGGTCAGCCCCGATTGACTACTGCACACCACCATAGCTGACATAATCCCACAACCCAGCCATGAGCCCCAGGAACAGGCACACAACATGCGAACATGAACAGACACGCTACATGAATGATGCTGAGAACTACTGCACATGCTCCACTTGGCCAACCACTGACCAGTCCGACACTGCTTCAAGGACCCGTGGCGCTTTTTGTTGTTGAATCATTTAAATTGCATTTAAATGTATTTAACAAAAATGTCTAACTAACTGACTGAAAATACTATTAAACATTGCATAACTAAATAGCTCAGAAAATATTGCTTTTGATGAGTTGTCAGTGTCAGCAGGGGCGGATCCAGGAATTTCTAAAAGGGGGGTTTGTACACTTTAATAACTTTCGACGGCGAGTGCCATAGGGGGGTTCCGGGGGCTTGCCCCTCATGGAAAATATTTCCGATTTTACCCTCTAAAACGCCATTCCAGCATTCCTGAGACATTATCTATTCCTAACTTGTCAATTGGTGAAAGTGAAACAACTATGTATAAAACAATTTTATTCTATCATTTTATGAGCCACAAGGCGATTGAGAGACCAGAAGAGTCAAACAACTTTTTAAAACAAATGCTGCTCAAAGGGGGGGGGGGGGGGGGGGGGGGGGGGGGGGGGGGGGGGGGGGGGGGGGGGGGGGGGGGGGGGGGGGGGGGGGGGGGGGGGGGGGGGGGGGGGGGGGGGGGGGGGGGGGGGGGGGGGGGGGGGGGGGGGGGGGGGGGGGGGGGGGGGGGGGGGGGGGGGGGGGGGGGGGGGGGGGTCCCCTGGATCTACCCCTGGTCAGACAAGAATCCTTACCATTCTTCTCCAATTTTGTAGACAAATATAATGTTGTCTGTTTGCCCCACGGCTATTTTGGTAGCATCTGGAGAGAAGGCAAGTCCTTTGACAATGTAGCTTTTCTTTCCAGCCTGGTATACAGAAAATTATTCATGACAAATTATGCTTCATTCAAACAGCAGGGTTTTCCCTCAATATTTTCCTTTCGGAGTCCCTAAGACTCCTTTAACCTTGAAGGTTGAGGGTCCCAGAGGGAACAGTGGGGGTCCTAGCATTGTTTCAAATTCCAGAAAAACAATGTCATGTTTCAGTGCATAATTTATTGGTCACTGTCACCATAATATGGTGTACTGTACTCCACAGGCACTCAAATAAACATATCTTTAGTTTAATCATGTTATCTTCAACCATGTAAATTCTTTCGACCAAGCAGCCAGGAAACACCTCTTTTTCTTAACGGGCTCACCGGGCTGTGATTCCGAATCCGCTATGTTTTTTCAACTCACTTTCTGTCCTAGAATGCCTCACAATGAAACATCAGTTCCCAAGCCTCTGCAAGGAGTTTCAACATGGTTCCCCAATCGGAACATCACAAAAGCAACCTTGAGAACCATTCAAAGTGAGTATGGCTCTTTTTAGTTTTAAAAAAGGAGTCCAACAAAAGAAGAAGATTCCAAAGTCTTTATATTTTATTCTCAAAAAAGATTTTTTGCAGATCTACTCAGTTCTAAACTAATTTAGTAAACTATCACTCTAGAACATGTGCCTTCAAGAGGACCGGTTCTCTTTGGTGTTTTGCGTCCCCTTTTTGTTTTTCGGCTAAAAAACACATCTCTGACTCTTATTTGCGCATAAGGGAAAACCCTGAAACAGGAGTGGAATCATTGTCGTATTAATTTTTTGTAGACTTACCAATTACCTAGTTCAGGTTCTGGTTGGAACAAAGTGTATAGCCTTACCACTGCAGGTTTTTTAACAAGAAGGGTCTTAACGGGTTGGTAAGAAATTTATGCAGTCATATTGCATAGCAGCTGTATGTAGAAGCCGGTATCCAGTTATCTTAAAGCTGTCAACAATCTTGAAAATTTATAACAACAAATTTGCAGCACTTATCAGGTACACTGTAATATCATTTGGGCCGTGTTACACAAAAAGGGCCCGGACAACATATTTTCTTGATTTTGAGTTTTCAGCTTTTTTGCCCACTTCAATCCCTAAATAATGTGATGGAAGCAAACAAAGTCCGGAAATTAAAATTAAAACCGTAAAAATCGCACCTTGAATGCACATACTGCAAAGTTCTGCCATTTTGAGCAGCTGATTTCAAATGCAAATTACTCAAAATCATGTGTCGTGTCGTCCGGCGCGCGCTTTACGCGTGACTTCGCCTATTTATTAATTTAAAAGCAAATTTAATTTAAATGAAAACTTGCTGGGCAGCTATTTATAAAAACACCAAAACACTTGAAATTTCATTTTTTATGTTAATTACAAAGTTTAGAAGTCATTAGAAAGTACATGTACCTGTGCATTTGCCGGCTTTGTTGAAAATTTGTCTTTTCTCTCGCCAAGCTCGTCGTACAATATAACCACTCTGTCCATTGTGATGACTGCCATTTTGGTATTGTTTGGTGACCATGCCATTGCAGTAACCTTGCAGGCCCCATCCTTACATAAAAAAGATATTTATAATATACAGTCAAACCTGTATTAAGGTGATTCCATTGAAAAAGAAGGAATTTTTACGATTTTCTAAAACTTGGTCCAGATGGTAATTATGTTATGAGCATCACAAAAATGAAATAAAAAATAGGGGTCACCGTGCTCGTTTTTGCACAACATGGATGGCCATTATAGTAACTATACGACCCGCGAGGTTTCATTACTGAACCCTAGTAATCAGAAAGGGGACTATAATTTCTAAAAAAAATCATTGCTTGAATTAAAATAATAGAGCAGTTCAACAAAATTGACTTTGATCTTACATTATAAACTATTTTAGTTGACCAGGAATTAAGATTATGAAAGAAATTAAAGAATTTGCAGCGTGCGCGCATACCCAACACTACCTGAGGACGTGTTCTTTACAGCATTCAAATACAAATATTTCAAAGCAGAATTTTTAACTTTTCTTTAAATCGCGATATATGGTAGTCAACCGTGTGTCATTTAAATTTCTGCATTAAAAATTAGAGGTCACCGTGCTCGTTGTCAAGCTATTGTTCCCCGACCAGCGCGAAATCCTCTTTGTAATTGAATCCTTAAAGGAAGCCCTCTTGCTTCGGAGTGCGCGCGCGCTCGTGCACACGCAAATGACGCAATTTATTATGCGCAGTAGTGATGCGCAATGCAAAACTAGGGAATCACCTTAAGCAGTCACCCTTGCTTGGGGAATGGCCAACTGACCACTTTATACAGGTTGACTGTTTAATTATACAGATTTTGTACTGGCTTAAACACAAAGTTCCGGTATAAAAGGCTTAGCTCCTCCTCCATTTCAAATTAAGGCGTCTTTCAGTCACAAAACGTGGTTAACTTGCGCATCCTTTAAATATAATTTGCTTCAAAAATCTAATTAAACCAAGATTTTACCTCAGCAAAAAAAGAAATAGAAGTTCATTAAGACTTCTGATATAACTTTCATAAAGTTTTTCCAAATTGTGTTAGCAATGGTCTTAGTAATGACGCATGTTGTTTGTCAGTTGTTAATGCTTCAGTGATTGATTGACGACTGGAGGTGAGAATGGCCAGGCCAGGCTCCTTTTATACTGGAACTTTGTGTTTAAAGGGAAATCAAGTAAAGACAAATTAATTATTGGAAGTGGAAGAAGACCCATATCACAAGACAGATTTGACCAAAAAGCATTTTATACCTCTTTTAGGTTTTGTAATGTTCCTTCCCTGGTGAGAATCTTTGAAGGATCTTTAAGGATCCTTAAAGATCTGCGAGGATCTTACTGAGGATCTTAATAAAGATCTTTGAAGATCTTTAAAGATCCTTGAAGATCTTTGTCAAGAACCTTAACCCTATCCAGACCGGGCTTTTTTTGTCCGTCTGGGACCGGGGGGGGGGGGGGGGGGGGCTTGCAGAAGCCTCCCCTATGTAACTTTGAAACCGCTTATGCTATGGCCACAAAATTTACACAGGATAATGTTGTCATGAATTCTAGTAACTACAGATACTTTGGTGTCATAATGACGTAACGTGACGTCATTATGATGTCATATAGGCGATTTTATTGGCTAAAACAGTCTTTCATCAATATTTTCTCAATTTTGAACGTATAGCAACAAGACTTTAACAGCTACCTATTTGATGAAAGTCTTACGTTTACTAACACTGTTGGTGTTGTTAACAATAACAGTGACGTCATTATGACGTCATATACAATGAAATAACCAACTGAAACGTTCTATAAGGCATATCTCTGAAACAAACGGTAGTGTTCATACCAAACTTTCACATATTGATGCAGGAGTAAAAGTTAATGAATTTGTACACTTTGTTGCTATGGTAACAGCGTGTGATGTCATAGAAGTGATGTGTACATGTTCTTAAAAATTGGAACAGTTATCTTTGCAAATTTAATATGGCTTTTCATGTACGTAATGAATTAAAAAAAGCTTGAAAAGGACATTTTTATGATATTTTGACAATAAATGTTAGATAATAGAATTACACAGACACGTAATATACTAGAAATAAATTTCCCATTTTATTGTCTGCCATCTTGGATCCGCCATCTTGAATTAGTCCAAACGTGTTTATTTTGGTAAAAAATACCGAAAAACAAAGCAAATGGACTGCTAAAGCTTAGTTTATTGTGGGCAAATGTTTTACAATCCAAATATGAACCAATAATAGAATTATAGAGAGAAACGACCTTTAGTAAAACTTTGATCCGCCATCCTGGATTTTAACATTTCATATTCCACATTTTCCTAAAATTACCGTTAATTAACCTTAATTAATAAACAATTATACATAATTTGATCAATTATCGCTAAATTAAGTGGAAAATATTAATTCAATAAGAAATCTTTGAAATAATCTTGATTAAAGCGAAAAATGCTAATTTTGTAAAACATAGGTGTCAAAAAGCGGTTGCTATGGAAACGTCAATGTCGGTGGACAAAGGATGCTATTAACGTGAAAATGTTACCAGATAAATTTTAGGAAAAGTCACCAAATTTGGTCATTGCATCGACCGTTTTGAAACGACACAACTTCAAAGTTCGAGTGGGCTCCAAAAGCCCCCCCCCCCCCGGTCTGGATAGGGTTAAGGATCCTTGAAGATCCTTGAAAGATCCTTATAAATTCTTGAGGATCTTAAAGGGATCCTTGCAAAGATCCTCACAAGGATATTTTGCTAGGATCCTTTGAAGATCTTCATCAATTCCTTGAGGGTCTTTGTAAAAAAATTCTACAATAAATTGCAGATGAAGAATCTTTGAGGATCTTTCAAAGATCCTGTGAGGATCCTTTAAAGATCTTTATCTTTAAGGATCTTTGACAGGTCTTTGAAGATCTTCAAAGATCCCTGAAGATCCTGTGAGGATTTTCACCAGGGTAACGTTAGGAGGAACAGAGGCAAAATTAGAAGGGATTGTATGGAGTCATCAGGGCATAAAAATGCTCATATCTCACCCCCAAATAATTGCAATAAGATGCTGATTTTTGACAAGCGGGTATTTTTTGTTATGCTCTTTCTGAATATCTATTAACCAAATCCCATAATTTCACAAATTTAAGTTTTTGTGACATCATACTTTAGGACTCTATTTGCTTTCTAGCAAGCCACATGCAAAAGTATTTCATGTGAACCTGTATGGTTTCTTTTAACAAAGTGACCATTTAACTATTAGTACATGCGAAGAAAATAAAATAACTCATTGGGACCTAGGGAAAGGTGACCGTGACTGCTTAATTGAGGTGACCATTTAGTAGAGGTCAGGTTTACAGTTATTAGTTAAGAAGGAATTTTCTGGGGCTTTTTCAACTGACCGCTAAAAGATTGAGAAGATTAGGCATGATTTATGCACCTTTTAGGAAAATTATGCATCAGAGACGCTTGATCACTGGACTTCAATACTGCACAAAATCTCATACAAGTATAACTTCATAACAGCCTTTACATTCCAGAATGAAATTTGTACTGATATGAAAACGGCTTAATATGAAAAATAAGCAGTATAATGCTTATCAATGTAGAAATGCTTATAATGCTTATCATGAGTACTTATAAATGTTCTTATGAATAGTAGCCTCTGAAAAATCCCTGCGTAAGATTTCCGAAAAACCCTATATACGTATTATACATGTATTGTACATTTTTTGTTTTTCTTTTGGCGTATTCTTTCTCTAGGTGTACTATTGTTTTGCCTTTTGTTTTAGTTTTAAGAACGGTATACATAAACAAATATTTGGGGTTATACAGAAATCTTTTCAAATCCCAAGAAGAGAAGTGCATTTTTAAGTTTTCTTATTATGTTTGAATAAACATTACATCAGCATCACATAACACTACGAGCTCTGGTGAAATGTTTACACAAACTTTATGCAGCACAAAGACTGAACAGCAAGTAAGAGATGCAATTTTAAATATTAAGTTTAAGTTGATTATTGACCTCGACCTTACACTGTACATAAGTTTAATATGTAAGCTTACTTAAGGTTTACATTGTATATATTTCTAGATTGAATACTACCTTACAAAAAAAAACATGGTTCATGGTGTTTAAATTCCACATAAAATCAGAAAATAGCGCTAGTCATAGCTTTGAATGGAATTTCTTCCCATAAACCTTCTACCTCTTCTTTGCTTAGAACATCTGAGACGCTGATCTTAACAAAAATATCAAGTGAAGTCTGCAACTTGGTATTAATGACTAAGCATAATAACAGTTCTAGAACGAAATTAAGAAAGAGAACGACACTTAAATAATTACCTGCGGGTTTAGAAGAGTTTTCATGTAACGAAGTTGCATTTTGATGGACCTGGATCCCCTAGTTTGCACGAAAAATCACATTTGAAATAAATATTTTCATAACTGTGCAGTCGCCATGTTTTAGCGCTTGAGGTATCCTAGTTACTGGCTCAGATTACCTGTTCAGCGGGTGCCCGATGAGAGGTCAGTCACATGACCTTCATGAGGTCTTATTGAAATTCGCAAACAACATGCCGGTCTAGCGGCTTTTTAAACTTCTAATTATGAAGCTAAATTTTAACCGATTTCACTTAGGGTTTTTGATCTTTTATATTTTATTCATTGTAAACACAAGCTCTTGTAGCTTGCAATGGCGATCGACTGAAGATCCAAGTGGAATCGAGCTCTGCAGAAGGGTTTGTCACGGTAGCAATACCACAACTTCCTGTAACAAACATGGCCATGGAGCGAACGAAACTACAAGTGGAAGATGTTGTGTGAATAAAGGATTAGTTGTTGGGTAAGTAATCATGTAAACAACCTTTCGTTAGTCTTAGATATTTAATCGTTGCATTAATTGACTAGTATTTAAACCCAGAGTTGCTGTATTCGCTATTCCGCCATTGTTTTTTAACTTACCGACGTTCCATGATTTTTTTTTAATCCTTCAAAAGCTGGATCAACTTAGAGTTCTAATGTCATATTAGAGTAATATGATTCAATTTGGACAGCACTGTATCAAAACCTTTTAAAAGAGCGCCATAAACTCGATAGAATTGCCAAATTTGAGGATCATTCATGGACGCACAGCGAGATATTTTCGTGACGTGTTTATATGAAGGAAAGCGTGCATTTTTGCATACCGGCATCATAGTTAATAGAACAAGCTGGTTATGTAAGCTCAACAAATTTCAAAAAGAGTGTACAAAGCTGCTTTGTTTTGTGTTGAATGAACCGTGACCCTGCATGTGAGCCCAAATGTTTCTACTGGTCAGTTGCTCATATGCATTTCAATAACTTTTGTGTTTTGTGCAGGGTCAAGGCAAACGAACAAAAGAAATGAAGAACAAAAACATATAACAAAGGACTGACTGAGTTTCATAGCCAGTTTATTCTATTAACTATGCCGGCATGCAAGAAACTTTGAAATGGCTTTTCCAATTGAACTTTTAAATTTAAGAGGCTGATTACACGACCTGAACTGGGCTGGCTTGGTTAGTCAAGACAAATTTAACTTAATACTGTATGGTTCCAGAAAATAATTAATATCCACATACTCCCCATGGAAGTTTTTTTTTGGTTTGGGGGGAGGGATGGGTCAAACTCTCTTACATAGCCTAATTTTGGCCAGTAAATAAATTTTTTGTAGCTGTACTGACAATTATTATTGCAATGTCCTCTTTTCAGGCTGGACCTTAGTAACTGCACATTAGAAGTGATGCCCAGTCTGGAGACTGTGAAAAATCTAACATGGCTGTAAGTATATATACATGTAGATGTTATTGAGCTAGTGTGGACTTAGGCTCGATTTCCACAACTCACTCAGGTTCCATTTTACTCTCATTTCCCGAAAAGTGGCTGGAAATCGAGCCTAGTGTGGAGTCTACATTGGTTGTATGTTGCCAAAACATACCAGAGCACATCTATGGTGGTGAAATGGGGTGATTGTATTAACAGGGTTTTTACATAAGAAAAAGACTGAGTTTTTGGTCAGGCTAAAAAAAAATTGGCCATAATAATGAGGTGGTCATATCAACAGGGTGGTTGTATGGTTGGAATTCACTGTATTCTATTTTGCTGGTAATCAGACTTCTATAACCAAGTCCATTGTAGACAGATTGCTGTAACAAAGAAAGTTGAATCTGCTCATGGTGTTTTGTAACCTGTTTCAGGTACTTACAGAGCAATCCTAATCTAAAATGTGATGACAAAACATTTTTGAACAGTTTTAAGGGCCTGAAGAACCTCTCAGAAGTGTAAGTGTGAAATTGTTCTTTCTTTGCACCAATGCCATAAATCCTCTATTAGACCCCCACCCCTCCCTCCTTTTCCTTCACAACCAAAACAATAAATGACAGACTGTATTACCATGGACATTACCGGAACATTTTTACCCCACCAATCCATGGCCAGGCATGGATTTGCATAAAGTACTAGCAAGCATCAAGGGAAATATTACCGATACTTAATTTTCATGAATTAATTAATTACATGAGTTTCAAGCTGCTAGGGTTTTGCTAAATTATATTAAATCGCCCCCCTCTCCTTCAAACACGCTTGAAATGAATAAGTCCACAGAGGACTTACCTATATATGGTACGGTAAGATGTACATATAGTTACTGGAATTTCTCTTTCTCACATAATTTGATAAGATTCAATGTGTATTTATCGAACCCAGTATTTACAATACTGTAAGACTGTAAGAAACCTTCAGAGTTTTGAGAAGTTACATGTATTACATGTAAATAACAAAAACTGTCAGCAAAACTGAGGACTTAGTTGTTTCTACAGAAAAGGTAAAAGATACCATGCTCAATGTCTATCTGACAAATATTCTTTTTCCTTATATTCAATCTACAAAGTTGTATGATAAGGCCTGAATGTCTTAAATAACAAGGAAATGACTTGTGCAACAAGACAATTGAAGGGCTCGGGGCATACATGTATCCAGCCTATGTTGCTTTTGAGGTCGTTTTTTATTTTTCTTGCTCAGATTTGTCCATTTTTGGCATGTGAACTACAAATTAGTTGCAAAACATTGTTCAGATTTTTTCTGTTGTTTTTTCTCCGTCGTTTTCGAGAATTAACGTATGCAAAAAAAATCTGCATGTCTCCCGCCGAATCCCGCTCGAAAAAATGAATCCCAAGGTTTACCTGAATTTCTCGATTTTTATTTTTTATTTGAACCAGGAGCGTGTAAATAACGGTATTTTCATTCATGTCGTTGGCGCGGGTCAGGAGTATTGCGGTTGCATATTCTCATGGCCAATCTGCTGTAATGGCGTCGAAATTACGCTCTGAATGTAAACAACCACTAGAAGACCAGAACTCTGCTTTTTTTTTTAGGTGAAATTAGTCCAGTTTCTTAGGATTAGTGCAAATTCAACAAGGGTTTGTGATATTATTCGTTGTACGATAAAATTAGGCAAATCTGAGCGAGGAAAAAAGTAAAAATGCTCAAAAAGCAACATAGGCTGGTTATGCCCCGGGCCCTTCAATTATCATTGCTGCATTTTACTTTTAAAAAGACATGATTGAAATGACACTCATTTTCAATCCCACTTTAAATGCAGGATTTTGCCAAGCAGTTGTAATTGCACAGGAGGGAATGATCTCTGGAAAAACTCCTCTATTAATGGTTTTGAAAGGTGGTGCGAAGGGCAGAGGAAAGATGCCTGCAAAGTTCTCAATGGTATGTACAGTAGAAAAATAGTTTTTACTCAGTTGAATTTTATGCCTGAAGAGGATGCTAGTCCATTGCATGGTTAACCTCAACATTTTGTTGCTGCTGTGGATTTCAAAACCAACCACTGTGTCTGCCTTCAGTTGACTTCACTCTTTGCAATGAAGAAGTCAACCAGTCTACCCAAATGTAGTCAGTGAGTCTACCCTTAGCACTGGTGGCCACTGCATGAAAAATGCCTTTACCAATCCACACACCTTTGACACATGTCAAAGGTGGGAAAGACTGTCTTTTCCAAATCTTTGGCACAGGTGTCAAAGGTGGAAAAGGTGGCATAATAAGAATCTGCTTTCCATATCTTTTATTTATTTATTAATTTTATCTTTTTTTAGTCACTTGCCCAGATAATGCTGATTGCTTCCCCAATGGACCAGGTAATGATATATTTGAACCCTCTTTGTACAAAATCCTTTAAATGATAAAATTAAAATTGCATGTATTCAATCTAACACAACTCAAGGTAAAGCAGCTCTGCTTTGGATTGAAGTAATTAGTGGTTTGACATTTTTTGACATAGGTAGTATAGTAACTTTTAGTTTCTGTTGTTGTGTAGGATTTGCAGAATGTTTATGTCAAGCAGGCTGGGTTGGTTACAAGTGTTTAGTAAAGGTGAGAATTGCTACATACAATCTTATTAAAGTTATCATTTCATTCCTTATAGAGTCTACCTTTGATATGCCCATCAGTATTTGAACACAATTTGAAATAGTTATGACAATTAAGTGTTTAAGGACATGCATGCTAATTGATCATTTGCATCCTTATTGTAAAATGTAATGTCCACCACATCATGTATCAAGCGTGTGTGCTAAGTAACAAATCTAAACATAATTAAGGGCTGGTAGCCATTGTATTAACGTTGCCTGGATTTTTTACTCACTTGGGCAGTCAGTGACCCCTATTGTTTGTTTTGTTTCTGTTTCTTTGATTCTTTACACTTTTAGAAAAAATGAAAAAAAAATCTGTTGTGTAGAAGTTCAAATTTTTTCTATTTTCTCACCTACTTGCCTAGAATTCCACCCTTATTTCAGCTTTATAGCGTTTGATAATATCCTCTTTATAATTTAAGTTTAATTGAGAGGATGATACCAGTTGAAATTATTTACTCAATAAATCCCCTGAGATAAAATTTGACTAAAAAAGTTTGTCTCTAGTGAGTTTATTATCTTTGATATGAATTTGGTAATCCCCAGATTTTTTGCATTTCTGACATAGGTAACTCATTATCTAGCAGTGGCTAAAATTTGAAAAAATCTGACCTGTAGAAGATTTTTGCGCAAACATCCTTAAGGGTCTGGGGGTAGCCTTCTAAGTATGAACCTCGTTGATGTTTTTCTTTCATTTATTCTTTCAGCATGGATTTCCTTGGGCAACAGTCTTTGCTTCGATTGGTGCAATAACCCTCTTTGTGATAGTTGTTCTTTTATTACATCAAAGAAAAAGGTAATTAGCAGTATTTCATATTCTATGCAGTCACCAACAATGAGGCCCATGATTGAAATATTGTTACAAAAATGATTTAATGTTAAAAACAACAACAACAACAACAAACAAACAAGAATTGGAATGCAATTATGGACTTTTAAACACTGTTTGATTCCAGCCTATTTGCCATCAGCTGCCAAGGTGTTTTAAAGATGCCTTTAGTTGTTAGAATCATCCAAGGGATTTTTCTGCAGTCTCTTTCTGTCTTTTAACCCTTTATCTCCCAATAATGCCAAACATGAAAATAAAATAAAAGTCCCAAATTTCATTTTGTAAAATATTGAAAAACAAATGGTACCATGCAAAAGTACTGCTGAAAAGGTTTCATTTGAATGGTCACACCATAGGATTTCATCCAGACTCAAAAGTTAGAACTACATCACATGTCTATAACTGACTCAGGGAGTGAAAGGGTTAAAATAACAACTTAAAAGCTGCTGTCGATATTAAACAAGACAGCATGCAACAAAGACTTCACCACACGTTTGGGACTTTTTGCACGTTTTAGATTAAGTTGATTTGTAGTGGTCAGCTAAAACTTTGCCTGATTTTTAAATGACATGTGAAGATGAATGGTATGCATGTGTTTCTGTATTAAATAGCACATTATCCTTCTCTACTGAGGAATTTATCATGTGACAATACAGAACGCATGTATTGCATGACTATTTTTGACCAAGGACAAAACAGAAGCATTCTGTGGTGAATTTTAACAGCTGATATTCAACCCTGCATCGTCATAATATTAATTATTTTATTATAAATACATGTATAGCAAGCATATACACTGTAGCCATGAGGTTGACCATTTCTTTTGGTTTTCTGTACTCTGTTTCAGGAGGTGGGGTTACTGCCCAGAAGCTGAGCCGCTGACCAAATGACCAAAACGTTAGAAAACCATTACCCTTATAATAACAGCAAGTGATTGCTGAAAGGGCTGGGTCAGGGCTGTGTGGGTTGGGGGAGGGGGCAATTGGGCCAAGTGGGGGGCGGGGGGTCAGGGAGCTTTGAGCAAAAAGACAAATGTTGAATCAGGAAAAATGAAAAAGAGTCTAAGTACTGCAAGGGAGAAGTTAGAGTAAGAAAATCAACTCCTGATTTAAAAAAATATATTCCAAGATATTATAATAATAATAAATTGACCTTCATGTGGACATGTCTGTTCAGGTTATTATATATTTTTTTCCAACAATGTGGGATGTTTTGGTCGTATTTTTAAAAATAAAATTTGGGATTTTGTTGAATTTTGATGTACGCACCCTTGGGTAACAAGGGGGGAGGGGAAGGGGGGTCTCAAAAGCCAAGGTTTTAAAGGAAAGTGTGAAGCAAAATTGGAATTTCTAGAGGGGTGGGAGGGGAGGGAGCTCTAAACCAAAAACAAAACTAATGTAGGGGAACAACACAATATAGTTTGTAATTTGGCATTTTGTTTTGTAGGCGAAAGGAAAATGCTGCAGGTTACACACAGTGGCAATGAACTGAAAAATATGTCATCAAGAGCTGAAACTTCCAATTAAAATGAATGACCTTATGAATGGATGGAAACAAGCTGCCTGCATTTTTTACTTGACATCCATGTTTAATTCTTCAAGTACCAGCTTCCTTCTAATGCTATAATTTTTAAAGATTTTTTAAAGATTTTTTAAAGATTTTTTAAAACATATTTTTAAATTATTATTTATTATGTATTGTTTTATTATCAGAATATTATCAAACAGATGCGACAGACAATAATCAGTAATTATTACTCCACTAATGTCAATGCCTTTCTGCCATGTGATTAAACATTGTTCTAAAAAAAAAAAAAAAAACAGGTAAACTCTTTAGAAATTTTGCAAATGAAGCCCATTGTTTGCATTTCCTGCGGATTTTGTATATTTAACACTGATCCATGTTTATTTTGTTGCCATAAGACTTATTTCCTAAAAAAAGTCACCATTGTTCTTGTACAGCCTATTTGTCATGGGTATAACCTAAGAAATGTAGCCTAACCAAGCAAACAAATGAAACCAGAACACAAACAAATACACAAATCTGCACCGCATGCAAACCATGGTCCAGAGAGTCTGAAGTCTGGAGCCTTTTCTCCCATATTTTGGACAAAACTGCAATATATCACCTTATTATTCGACAAAGCATTCTAGAGTGCAAATATGCATCAAAACGAGTGCAAATATGACACATTATTACACTCTTCTGACTGCGCGCTAGGAAAAACAGCTTCAAAAACATAGTTTCAGGAGAAGATTACTGTCGTATAATAAGCAATTTATTCAGCGAAAAGTTGTGTAATATGGCTGAGCATTTTTACTCGTCAGTATTTATTTTTCAAACCTTTAGGCTGTCTCGTAAAACTACTCAACCGTATTACATAACTTCACGCTGAATAAACCTCTATTTATTGCACCAAGTCCTGTGTGCAAAAATTGCAGAAATTTGTTAAAGGGACATTGTCTGGGATGAAAGATGGTGTTTTCATGATTATGGCCATGAGGAGCTTGCTTTGAGGTTGCTTTATTGTCTTTAAAATAATAAGAAGAAAAAAACGCCAAAAGTGATGAATGCAAAGAAAAAAAAGTGAAATAAAAAGACAAAATACCAGTAACGACTAAAAAAACTCAAAATTCCACCAGAATGGAAACTTTGATTTCTTGACCGCCTGTCACGACATCAAAACGAAAGAACTGTAAGAACTGTAATCATGTACATTTTCACCAAACTACTGTTTTTGTTTTGATCTTTAGAATCGTTTTATCCAATCTAGTTTAAATTTGGTGGCATTTGGGGAAATAACATGGAAATTAAATAAAAACAATTTCGTTATTTTGGGGTCAAGGGTTGGGAGCAATGGAAACGTTAATTTACAAATAAATAAAAAATGCTGATGAATAAAACAAAGAGATTTTTATTTTATGGTTACAAAATACAGTGGAACCTCTACTTTGGGACACCTCTATTAATGGGACACTTCTCCTGGTCCCGGCCGGCAGAACGCTCATATAGTCTTTGTAATTATCACCTCTATTAAGGGACACCTCTATTAAGGGGACACTTCTCTTGGTCCCGGCCGACAAAGCGCTCATATAGTCTTTGTAATTGTCACCTCTATTAAATGGACACCTCTATAAAGGGGACACTTCTCCTGGTCCCAGCCGGCAAAACGCTCATATAATCTTTGTAATTATCACCTCTATTAAGGGGACACTTCTCCTGGTCCCGATAGTGTCCCCTTAATGAAGGTTCCACTGTATAGATTTTAAGTTCTAGGGTAGACAATGAGCAGTGTCTTTCTTTTATTTTTCTTTTGGCATGAGAAGTCCCCCGAACCTCTTCTCGTTTTTACCGTTAATTTGCTTAATTATAAATTAGCTTGTGCGCTCTCGCATCTGAGGAAAAAAGGGCGACTGCTCACAGTCTAGTTCTAGTGGCAACCAGCTAGTGAAATATTGTTCTTGCACGCAAACGTAAAACCCATCTCTTCTCATCGCATAATTTCTTATATCACATGGTTTCACAATTGTCCTGTATGTAAGTTTAAAAGGATACAGTAGTACTTTTTTTCAAATAAATTTGCAGTAGGCATAGATTTTTACTAGAAATAACCTAGGCAAAACATTTTTTTTAAAGCTTGTTTAAGCTCATTTTAGCTCTTTAAGTTATAGTTGTATTAACGTTATAGGACGTTTTCACCTGACGTCACGCTGGTGTACGAAACAAAAGATTTCTCGTTAGCTTCTATTAATTTCTTTTGTTCCGTCCACCAGCATGGCCGCTGCGCTTTTGTCTTTTAAATCCTCAGGGGAATGGTTGCAAACCACCAAAACAGAATTATGAGATTGTAAAGTAACTTAAAAATATTCGTTGTTCTTAATAAATTAGGTAACTGCTGTTTTTATTGATTTTATAACGCAGCACTGGTGCTTAATTGAGAGGATGTCTTGTTACATCTTTTTGTGTACTACCCTTGTCCAGAATTCGATGGGACAGTGGAAACTCTTCTTTATATGGACATCTCCATAATGCGGATAGTTTGCTTGGTCTTGGAGAGGAAATATTCCTTCCGGCAAAGCTCTACTACCTAATACGGAAATAAAGGCACTTCTATAATGCGAACACTTATTTTTCAGAGCTGTAACCCTTCTGTGTCCATATTAAAGACGTACGTTCGACTGTAACTTTTCTAAAGTAAGCATTCTTTTTTGTAGAGTAATGATATTGATATTCAGTGTCTTACATTCGGAGAAAATAAAATTTTATCAGTTAATTGTTTAAATAATCTTTTCGTATGACAGTAATAGATTTTATCATATGACCCGTACCAAATTGGTCACATGATAAAATACTTATTGACTAAGTTAGGTCGGGCCGGATGAGAAAATATTAGGCTCGAGGTCATGGCGTACGGACCGAGCGCACCGGCCCTCCCACTTAGTCAATAAGTACATATTATGCACTTATTGACTGAGTGGGAGGGCCGGACGAGAAAATATTTGGCTCGAGGTCATGGCGTACGGACCGAGCGCAGCGAGGTCCGTGCGCTATGACCGAGAGCCAAATATTTTCCCGTCCGGCCCGACCTAACTCTGTCAATAAGTATTTTATAATATGACTAGAAAGTACAAGAATAGTCGTGCAGTGCGAGGTCGCTTGAACTCGAGCGGGGCCGGACGTCTTTTTCCGGACCGGCTCACGTCAACCCATCCGGCCCCGCCCACGTCACCTTGCGATTCTATTTTCTGTAGGATTGCGTCAGCGGGGCCGTACGGTAATATTATAATGTATCTTACGCATGGAGAAAACAAACGCCTTTGGCATTTTGTTTCCTGCTACTAAGGCCAGCGTTAAATTTTGTTGTCTTCCCTTGAGTGTTAGCTCGGTCATTTTTCTAGACATTTTCAACTTGATAATGTCGATAATGACTTCATTTTGTTACTAAGTTTAACAACTATTCACCGAAGTGGAGGTGGGTATAAATATATCCACCACTGGCCACCGACACCGAGGTAAACAGTTGTTTTGGTATGTACTAAAACAGTGAGATAATATAGTACAAAAATGATGATTTTTAACTCAATTATTCCTGTCAACGATTACATACATACATACATAAACTTTATTTTCTCTCGAATTTTAGAGTAGCTTACAGAAACTAATATTTTCGAGAACATAAAAGTTAAAACTGTATAGTGTTTACAAATAAATTTATATCATTAAGAAAAAAAATCATATAGCTAAGCGAGACAGGGACTACACAAAGTTACAACACTGAATTTTTCTTCTGAAGTCTTCAAACACACTAGTGCAGATAAAATCAGGCAGCGCATTCCATAGTTTAGCTGAAAAATAAGAAAACAATTTACAATTTTCCCGCGCAAATTGCTTGGAGGTGAATACCACTTGCTATCCCGAGTTTCAGTAACCAATCAGAGCGCGCCAACAACGCTATCCACTGTTTTAGTATATACAAAACCAAACCAGTGAATAGTGTTTTTCGCGCGCTCTGATTGGCTACTGAAACTCGGAATACAGTGGCTCGCAACTGCATACAAAATGTTTGGCTGGGGTCAAAACGCTTAGCGGAAAATCCTCCAGATGTGAAATAATGTATGCACATAATTTAAAATCGGCAGGTGTATTTTGTTATGGCAACCTTCAATAAAAATGGCTTTTCTTCGCGCTGATTTTTATCAAATGTACACAAAAGCAACGTAATACGGCTTGCTGTTTGCTTAAAGACGCCACGTCCGTGTGCCACTAATATGTAAAATGCCCCTTGATTTTGTCCTTGAATACCATCAGCGGGTACCTTAAGCTCAAAATCACCGTCAAATTCACTCCAGTGTATTCAAGACTTTGCCCTTTGGCATTATGAAGGAGGCGGGCGGAATGAATGTACGTTTGCATATTGAGAGATCACAAGACTTTCTAAAGCGGTTCAATAATTAAAGGTAAGGTCTTGAATCTCCTGTTGAAGTGTAAAAATTTATTGATAGATTTTCAGTAAAACAACGATTCGTGTGCCACATCTTTAACCCCAGAATTGACGACTTAGAGTAGATTTTTAAAATCCGTACAAACGGGAATTCTATGTGGCGTACAATATATATATATATATATTGATATAAAATTTGCATTTTAACATTTATTTACTTTTCATGCATCTCATAACTAGACCTCCAGTGTGTCTAAAATTCGATCCAATTTTTTAACGATTTGCTCAAGTGATCCCTTTAATCCCACTGTACCCAACAATTGGCATGAACTTAAATAAAATTTACTGAGCACAGTCATTCAACTGCTATATCAGTTTGCCATTAAAATGACCTGGAAGATAATGATTTTATATTGCCGGGTTTATTTTAGTTTGAGAGCGGTATTGAGTAAACGAACCGCCGTCGAGGATAGCACTCAAAAAAACTCGGCTTTTAAAACTGCACTATACTGACTTTGTCGGGAAAATTATACCGCAAAAGTTCGAAAGTGACGATCCCCCGATAATAATGATCCCAAACATAAATTGAATATCTGTTAGAAAAAATGGGACAACTGCAGAAAGATCTCAGGAAGCGCCCGCGATAATTCATTCCAAAGGACCACAATATAATTTAAAAGTGCTAGAGAAAGGATCCTTTATAGCTGTCTTTTATGCTGTAAATAATATGTAGTGCAGTAAAAGCTGCAAAGGAAAGACTGATTTGCTCAAAAATCACAAATACTCACCATTTAAATACAAATTGTTCTACAAATTCTCGTTCGATGCTAAGCTAAGAGTAAGACAAACCAATTAACCCCAGAAACGTTTACTTGTTTGCTAGACCAATTATATCTTAGTCGCTTTATACACCGCGGTGTAATCTGATTGGTTAATTTTCATTGTGTATTCGCTAATATACAACGATTACGCGCGCTATGCTATTGGAAAGCACATTTATTTTGATTGTTTTTGAAAATCGTTTGCGTCGTTTATGGGCGTTAAAATAAAATAACCTCGTGGGTATCAATCCTTCCAATTAGGGGAGGGGACAGCAGGAAAAGCCTGATAAAAGGTTGGAGCATGCACTAAATTGAAACTCGCTATTTACAGGACTTGTGGCTACTGTGACGTCACGAATGACAGCCCTTCACGAGGCTGCCGCCATTGGTGATGCCCAGGCTCTTGAGTACCTCCTGCTAAGTGGTGAGGAAAATCCAGACGGAGAGGACTGGGACTGGGGAAAGAGAACGCCTTTACACGTGGCGGCCGGCGCAGGTAGGAATAGAATCTTAAAAACCCTAGTGCCCAGGGTACACGGCGGGAACTTAACCCGTTTTATGCGTCGCTTCTATTTGTTGAAGACCAATTCTACTGGCCATTTTTGTCGGCCTGTCCTTTGCAGATTTAATTGTTTTACACTTTGAGTGACGTCAGTGCATTACGCCTCAATGTTTGCGCTGGTCAATAGTATGCTAGTATGCTAGTCAATGGTGTATTTCCCTCGTGCGACCGCGACCACCTATTGTGGTGGAGATTAGCGACCACACTGATGACAACTTTTAAGTTTTGAAAGCAAACTTTCAAGATGACAAAAATTGTTGAGCTTAATAGAGACAACAATTAATCAATCAATCAATACGTCTTTGGATTCATTGCTTCAATGCTGATATAACATGTACTTCAGTATTGCCTCAGTAGGATCGGAGGGCCAGGTAAGCTTATGATTTTCCCATCCACCCCAAGCTACCTTAGTCAACCAGTATTTTATCATACGGCCAATTTAGCGACAGAATTGTTAAAGGGATGTCCATATTAAGCGGGTTCACATGGATGACATAATTAAAGTGTTTTATTGTTTTAAGGAAAAATACAGTAAGTTACCGCATCTAACCCCACTAAAACACTACCAAATTACGATTAGACAAACGTTTGTAATTTTCTTTCAACCAAACTGATGGTATATGTGTAGCTGACTGACTTGGCGCATTTGAGAACATTTTTATCGCTTATAATTAGCTAAATTGTCCGTATTAACTTTATATGAGATTGTTTTGATTGGGACGGGAAAAACTGTCCGTTGTCTGTATTAACGAGTGTCCGTATTAAACGGGTAAACTTTAGAGAAAATGTATGGGCGTTCGGCCGGGACTAAGACAACTACAAAATGTACAACTGTCTATAATAATGAGGTCACAGTCCATATTAAACGGATCAGACAAGAAATACAAGTCTATAAGCGTCTAACCCTGAGGGACATCAGTTACGAGAAATTCGATTGTATTCAACATTTGATATAAAATGTACTGCAGGCTAACGCCTATATTTTCACTTCAAATGTAGGTCACTTAGCTTGCGTTGAGAAACTTCTGGAACAAGGTGCAGATGGCGAGATGCGCATGGCAGGAGGATGGACGCCAGCCCACTGTGCCGCTGAAAAAGGCAGTTTAGAAATACTGCAGGCGCTTTTGGATTATGGCGTGAGTGTGACGAAGAAAGATAACACTGGAGACACGCCCAAACGGGTGGCCACGATATACGGTCACAAGGATTGTGTGGACTTCATTGAAAGGTATTAAATCATGTGTTATTGTACATACAAGGTCCTCGTAAAATTACAGTCAAACTTTTACAGCCGATGTGACTTGCGATAATTTTCAACGACGATTTTAAACTCAACATTGTTTCGCGAAAAGATCAGTGATGCCGAGTAAAATGGGCGCGCGAACGATTTTCAGTGCACTTTTCGCGTTGCCAAAACGTTGAATAGAAGAATGTTCAGAGTTTTCAAATCAGTTTAAAAAACTTGCGTTAAAAATCGTCGTGTTAGGGCTGGTTTCCACTAGCGACGTAACTGGAAGCAGAGTCGGAGTCGGAAGCATAAGGAGCCTTACGTTCCGGTGTTAATAAAAAAACGGAGTCGCAATCGGAATTGGAAGCTTGACGGAATCGGATAAGAAGGTTTCCTTTTTCTTCCGATTCCGCTTCTCCTTCCGTTGCTTCCGATCTAGTGGAAACAAGTGAATTTCCACTAGATCGTAACTTTTTTGCTATTCCGATTCCGCTTCCGTCGCTAGTGCCAACCCCCTTTTCACAACAACGTTTTGATAAAAAATGTCTTGTGTAAAATCTTACAGGGAGCGTGCCTCGTAGTTTTGGTGTTATACTCGTTGTAAAAGGAATGGACTGAATTCCTCAATCAGTACCTTTTCGCAGTTTGGTAATGTTGGACGGCCTTGGACTACTTTTAGCTTTCATTTTTTTTGCAACAATTGCGACAATTTAAATAGACTTTCAGCAGTCCCTCTTTTCTCTTCGGCTGAGCCAGAAAATTCGAGCAACAAATTAAGTAATTTGTTGATTTTACGAGGCAAGTCGTAGGAGGAGCATAACACTACAGTGCATAAAACACTTGCTACACAAATGACGAAATCGTTGCTTATACCGTGGTCAAACGGAGATGTAAATCAATGCACGTTTCCCGGCCACCCTACTACTACTACTTGCAGCACTTGCTCTTACATACGATGACGTGCATCTATTTTGATCCAGCTCAAATTCTCATACAAGTCGATGAAAGATTTTCATTGATTGGTCACCCATTACAAGTTGCTGCAATTAGTTGCCCCCAGTATTATGTGCAGTTACACTGTAAACTCCCGCGTTAAATCATAATTGGGGTTTCTTTTACCGCGATGAATTCTTCATTGATCAATCAAAGTGTGGTTTGTGGCCGACATTTATCCGCATGTGGACCCCTTTTAGCCCACCCCCTCTCTATTAAGCACCCCCCCCCCCCCCCCCCAAAAAAAGCTATTGAAACAAATAATCCTCCTGGGGGGGACGGTAAATCAGTGTCATGTGCGGTTCCTTTGTATCCACGGGTAATTTACCACGGTAAATGTACCTTGGGAAAGTCGGTCACACGTACTACATGTATTTTTCTGCGGTAAGAGCGCACCGTGTAACCCGCACCAATTGTTGACATCAGTTTCGGAGCGCGCGTGAGGCAATACATTGAAATGGCTTATTTTGCAACTTGCGAATCCCTTTTTTCGCCCAACAAAAGTCTACTTTATAGCAAGAAGCATTTTCAAATCAAAGCTTGCGTGTCGATTGCGTGTCCGTTCGGATCCCGGGGGGGGGGGGGGGGGAGGTACTCAAAAACGTTTTGTACGGGGATGCTCCGCCCCGAGGTCCAAACCCTTACCCTTTCATATACCGTTTTTGACAGAAAAGGTACCCCTTTCATATACCTTTCATTGAAAATGGTACCCCTTTCATATAGCCTTTACGTGTGTCTGTTTGATATATTTTGAAAGGTTCTTTTTATAATACTTAAATGGCAGTTTTCCCTACCTATTTTATGCTTCAACTCGTGTTTTCGCTACCATTTTCTATTCTTCGTGAAATCCCTACCCTTTCACATACTTCAACTCGTGAAATCCCGACCCTTTCATATACCTCCAGCCTCAAAAAGGTACCCCTTTCGGGCGGAGCATCCCCGTATAGCCCATTATAGGGAGTACCCCCCCGGGGTTCGGACCAGAGTTGCAAGTTGTAGATGTTTGGAGAGATTTAGCATCGTGTTACCTGGCAAACGACAAACGTGCGAGCTCGCCGTTGCCGTTAAATACAAAATGAATACAATTTAACAATTTAACATACATTAGCTTCGAGTAGGACTTACAAAACGCAATGTAAGAAAACAACTTTCCAGGGTATTAGCTAAAGTGAGTGTTATCGCTTTAGTGTGGTTTATAAAGATTTTAAGACGTTTTAGTGACTTGATTCGTGACAACTTTTTAGCATGTTCAGTCATTAACTTCTCTTTAGTCTTTTCGCTCTTTTTGTGTAAGTTCAGTTATATTTTAGTAGTTATTTTCATAGAATGTAATATAAAATAGGGTTTTCAATATGTTAGAACGATTCAAAATATTAAAATAGATGCTTACGTTGTTCTTCCTCGCGTTGAAACAGTCGATGAAGGGAAACAGCGGACGGCAAACGTGAGAAATGGCGGGAAAATCATAATCACGTGACGATTGTAACAAGGGCGAACCATTGGAGTTCTGCCGGGGGGGGGGGGGGGGGGGGGGGGGGGGGGGGGGGGGGGGGGGGGTTTTGAAATATATATATCCTGCAAGCTGACTCTCTTGCTCTCTTGAAAAAACAAAAATGAAAATATCATACATATACGTTGAACGTTGCTTAACGAGGCACATTTCTTTTTAGATTTGAAAATCCTATTCAAGAACGAAAGGCAAGTGAGACAAGTGACCTAAGCAGGGCAAACACGCCTTCCACTAACCTCGACATCATGGAGAGGTCAGAGACGGATCTAGATTCAGAACAGGAAGAAGAAATGCTCGAAGACACGAGATATGATAGAGAACACAGTCATAATTCAAGGGTTAAGTTTTTGTTGACGTAAAACAAATCCGCATCCATTAACCAATCAAGAGATGATGGGACAGTCGGCATTATTAAAAAAGCTTTAGTTTTAATTGCTGACTTCTGTAACTGGTTAAAAAAAGCGTGAGCATGCTTTTATTTCAGCCAATCAGAAACAAAGCCATTACTTGGGTTACGCTTGATTTCCCGCGCTTGAATGTTGTTACTGTTCATTAACTGGAAGACAGCACACGACATCACGAATAGCCTGCCAGAAGGTTCTCTATTTAGCAATAACACAAAGAGAGGATTTAAAAATGAACAACGAAAACCGCTTTTGGGCAAGAGTACTTGACGCTTCTTTAAAATTCCTTTAATGACAGTTTATTCTCAAAATGTCACACAAGAACAAGGCACTGGTTTTTAGAAACGCATAATGCCAGTCATAAAATCTTTAGTAATAAATTAAGGCCTTGATCTGAAAATATTTACAGCTGGAACTTTACAACGTTGTAAACAAAAGCACGCAGCCAAATTGTTACTTTAAAATCTTGGAGAAGGGGGGGGGGGGGGGGGGGTGGGGGTGGGGGTGAGGAGAAGTACTATACACTATGTTTAAAGGATTGCTGTAGCTGAGACACCAATCATCATAACTTGGGTGACGTATTACAAGGAGAACAAATCTACAAGGGAACACTCTCCATTGTGGGGACAACAAATAGAAAATTTCGCACAAGAGTGTTAATCACAAGCAAGTTGCACAAAACATGACTTAAATTGATATCAAACAGGCCTTGATAGGTAATCAAACATGATAAATTCTAAAAGACAACTCAATTATGCAGGCTTCTGCACTCAAAGTGAGCTGTTTGTCCTGAAGTTTGAATGGGCCAAACTGGTAGTTGCTGCATGCCTTGTTATCAAAGCAAGGCTCAGTGCACAACCTTTCTCAGAAAATGAGTTTTATTTGCACGCAAATGAAAACTCATTTCCAGATGATAACGAGGCATAAAGTAATTCCGTCATGGCCTATTGAACCATAAAAAAATAATAATAATTCTCCCTTGTGAAACACAGGGAGAATTTGATGTTACATCAAAAGTCACTTAGGGCCTTATTCCACGCACGCCTTCATTATTGTTTACATTGTGAAATAGATATGTAAGCCAGACTGTTTTCAGTCAAAAACACAGGTTGAAAAGTTAATCAAGCAGTCATTTAAATGTTCAGTTTCATGACCAATGAAGCCACATTTGGTAGTATACAGTTAAGTCATGTGCAAAGTGTTTATGCTCAGATGCAACAGACAGTATCCATGGCACTTTGCAGTAGTTTAAGGTGGCTGAACACAGTTTCACTGTACCTACGCGTCATTCATTGTCATTTTAAAACCACTAACGTCTGGGCGTCCAAAATTGGTGAGGCATACGATTAAGCAACAAGCTATATATTTTGATATTTTTGCTGAGTTTTTAGGGTGTTGCCATGGCAACACGGTGGATTGTAAATGAGCCTGCAAAATTTGGTTTCGTTTATTTTCAGAAAATCTAGTCATTAGATTTTGTTTATCATTTCACTCCAGTAAACTCGTAAAAATATTCGCATGTTAACAATGGTCTCATGTAATTTTGACAGAGGGATCTTCCGTAATTTGTGGTTTAATATGTGTAGGTTTTGTAAAAATCTCCTCTGTTAGATTTCAAATTTTTGATGGCAGGTGAGTTCGGCATATTCGGAACTATTATTGTGCCAAATTTCGTGAAATTCTAATGAGTGGTTTTGTAGAAATCAGCACATTTCCGAGGAAAGTCGCTAAAACATCCAGTCACAATTTTTTGGTCAACTGCGCATGCGTTGCATTTGACTGGGTTCTCGATCCAAAGACAAAACGACTAAAAAGGCAGTGTATTTCTTCAATGGTTCGTTATATTATCTATTGATTCAACAAACATTTTTACGAACAACAAATTGTTTGATTTTAAGACGAAAAACAACACTTTCGTGATCCACGCTGGGCAAAATAAAATGATCGCTGAATAGGCGCCACGTTCGTTTTTCTCAAAACTCTATGCGCGCTATCTCGCGTAAGCAGCTGAAATTGAAGAGCGCGCGCAAACTGTATTCAGCCACCTTAATACTCGTTTCCATCTCTCAAACTGACATTGGACACTTTAGGAAGTTTACACAATGCAGTATTCTTCATCGATATATTTTTGATGTGTATGAGAACAGTACCCCATCTATTTAGGGTAATGCTCCAGTTAAGCAAAAAATAGCATTTTGGGGTTTAGCACTGATCTACAGTGTTTTCCTTCTTTTACTCTAGTGTGAAATGAGTTTTACTTCATGTAGAGAGAAAAGTCAGTTTGAGATATGAAAACAAAACAAAATAGTGTTGACCATTGCAGTATTGTCCACCTTAACACCTTAGCATGCTCACAATCCGGATGTGTACTAACATGCTTTATGAGACAGAACACGAAATATGACTGCAACTAAGCTGAGCAGCTGGATAGAAATGTAAAAAGAAGAAGATCAGGCTAAATTTTTCAAGAAATACTTGACTTGGATAACAGCTCAAGGATTTCTTCCAGTCCTAAGTCTGTAGCTAGGCTCAATGGTGTTACAGTAGCAGGGATGCCCATTTTAACATTAGCATCACATCCAGCTTCTAACATTGCTGACACCATTTCAGTACTTCCTGTGGAAAGAAATAAGTTGAAAAATCTAAACTATGAAATTGTCATTCAATGTGCTACAATACAACCCTTTCATTGCAACAAATCCTAAGGTCTGACCATTCAAATGAAAGCTGTTTCAGCTGATTTCACTGCAGCCCCAGGTTTTTTAAATATAATTCTCCAGCTGTGATTTGCCATCACAGTCCACCCTTGATTAGACAATCGTGAAAAAAAATTCACACATAAAAGTCTGAGTTTACAGAGTAAATACTGACTTTCTGAAATATAAAAAATCCATAAAAATCTTAGTGTTATGTACAGAACCGTATTTTTCAAGCCTGATTCAGCACTTACGATTCGCCCCCATGATTCACTTGACATGATTCGCCAGTATTGGTGAGTAAACAAGGCACTTACCACTCATGATGGCAAGGTGAAGTGGTGTTGCACCCTCGCACTCTGGATTCCAAGCATCAAGCTTTGCCCCTGCATTTATTAACAGTTTAACCATGCTGACATTTCCAGTATTTACTGCGGCATGAAGAGGCGTGTTCCCTGAAGGTGATTTCTCATTTACATCCACTCTGGGTTCCATCTAAATGAATGAAAAAATAATCCAGCCAGTGAGGCTCATGTTTATAAGATGGTGTCACAAACACAGTAAAACGGAGAGCAATTATTTTATTTTTCATGTTTTGCTTTCAAAAGCAAATCAGTGGACAGTTTTGGGATGCATTTGAATCTTACTGGTACCAGCTATCAAATCAACAAGTATGTCTTACTTTGTCAAGTTGACTGCTTTATTTGGCATCATCTCTAAGCAAAGCTTTTTAATAATTAATTAATTAAATTATTTTTTAATACCGGAAATTGCAAAACTGTTTTTGTGGGACTGTAGAAGAAATCAAATCCCTCCTAAGATTAAAGGATTTAAAGCCAAAATATGTATTAAATATGAAACTGAAAGTAAAATTAATAAGAGAGACTTTTTTAAGAAAACGTGGATAGTTTCTCAGATTAATTAAGCTGATTTGCATCTTTGTTGCACTTCTTTCTGAAAAAGCAACCAATCATTTGCTGTTGACTATTGACTGTGTATTGTAATTTTTTTTTTCATATCATTGTAAATAACAGTAGTTATTGTATCTTAGTGTACTGTGCTATAATTATGTATTTTTCTTCTTAACTTTGAAAATGTTATTTTTTGGGTTGAAATAAAGATTATTTAAAAATTAATGTCGCAGTTCCTATAGCTATATTTAATTAAGATACTGACGCAATAACAAAACAAAGTATTTGCATTAACGGGGGACACCGCTCTGCAATCGGCATGACATATGACTTCCATTGCATGACTAAAAAGCCCCACCTATCTCCCCAGCAAATACCCGTGCCGGATTGGACCAGTAGGTCAAAAAACACACATGACCTTAAAGCCCAACTCTCCATGGCACTACGAGCTAAAACTTACGGCCAGCATCGTGCTACATAATGGAACAAGTGTAGGCAGTTATATTGCTCATGCCAATTTATCTTTCTAGCACTACGAGCTGACACGGCGGCACGTGCTGGATCAAACATGTACAAGAATATGGCAAATAACCGAGCTTAAAACTAGCGCAACTAAAAAGGCTAGAAAAAAACAACAACAAAGCTTGGGGAAGTCGCTGCAAGACTTAACTGAAATCAAACTTGAAAGGTGACCCCTGATTTATTTAAATGACCACAAAGATGCCTCCAAAGGGAGAGAGGGTGGGATTTACAAATTTGCGAACTTAAGGAATACCTTACAGTAAGCAAGATAGCTAGCCAATGTGGTTTTGAACTTAAAATAGCCCTTTTATAGCTAGGCACATGTCTAAAACTAGTCCAATGGCAAATAACGTACCATGGCATCATAGGAACTCACTGGGCATTCAGGAGACATGAATGGGGATATTTAAAGCTGGAGACTAAAGTGCCACACTGGATTGCAACATGGCTGGAGACTAGACTTTGTACTTATTGTACGCTTTGAGAAGACAAAGACATGACGGAAAGGTACATTGGTGCCTGGTACATAAAGCGTGAGTTAGTCACGCGACAAAAACAACCCCAAAGGGGACCCTAGTGCATCAGGCTCCATTAACTGTGATTTACAGTTCATCTGTAAATCTTTATAAAATAAAAAATAAAAAAATTGACATCACATAAAAAAATTATTGTGGATCGCATGCGCACATAATTTCTACTAGCCTGACATCCAAAAATTTTGGATCTTCTCTTATAACACCAAAGAACAAACAAACGGTTGTACAAACTAATGCGCTGCCTTGTAAGGATAGATATTATGAAATATGTATCCACTCATTTCCTACAATTTGTAAATGGATCTAAGTGTGACCACTTGTACATTTAGTGATGGGTTCATCTCTTAAGATTTTGTTACACAGAGCAACTTTTCTTGACATTGCATGTGTAACACCCCTCTTTGCAAATTGTCTCACAATTAAAGGTTGCATAGAGTTGCAGGAAAGAAAGACTACAATAATTATTATTGTAGACAGAAGTAGTTGGAAAGGTTGTAAAAATGAATAGCGTAAGTGCTGAATTACATTGATGCTCTGTCAACATTAAATAATGATCATCTGTATATCTGCAGAGTCGCCCCCACTACCCCTTTCCAATGTTGGGATCGCAGCCAACAATTTTGCATTAGAAAAGTCCACTTTTAACCAACATTGTAGAAGGGGGAGGGGAGAGAAAAAGTTGAATGGCAAAAACTGTCAACCTTCCCAAAACGTTTGTCTATGATTGCAGTTTTCCACTTTGGGCAAGTTGCGAGGCATGTTGCATCAAGTAACATGCATTGGAGTTGCACCAAGTAACATGCATTTTGCATCTTGTTGTCTTACATTTCAAAGCTTGTTTGAGCATTGCATTGTGCAATAATTATTGTATAACACTTTGTCTTACCTTTAACAGATGTTCAAGCATGCTTTTCTTGCTGTTGAGTACAGCTGTGAAAAGCAGACTTTTTCCTCCACCGTCCTTCAGCATGTGGTGCTTAAGAGAGTAGTTCCTTATTAAATAATCAAGGACATCAGGAAGATCTTTCTGCACTGCTTGGAATGCAAAGTCAGTTGCTATGGCAACAAGGCTTTTGCTGAAAAGAGAATTGTCTGCTACCTTTGCACATGTGCTTCTCTGAAATGCTGTCTTAAAAAACTCCAACACACCAGAGCAAATGTTTACAATTGCAAATGCTCTTGTTGCTAAAATAAGTTGCACAAATTCTTTGGTTGATGTTGAACAATGCACATCTGACAGAAGTGAACGATAATTGTTTTTTCTCCCAGAGCACAAGCAAAGTAGAATATTGAGAAAGAAATCCCTGGTTTCGGAGTTACGAAATTTTTCTGGGTATTCCCAGAGAACAGCTCCTACAAAAGTGTGAATATCGTCATGTGAAACAGATCCCCCTTGTAAGCCAGCACCAAAAGCAAAGTAAATTTCATCCATTAGAATAGAGAACTCCATTTCTATCAACTCCCTTTGTTTGGATCTGGGCATTTCTGACAGCCAAAAATGTGCAAACTGAATATAATTGTCATTATAATGGAGCCAAGATGTCAGCTGTTTGATGGAACCGTTTGCCTTTGTAAGCCAGTCTCCTACCACAGTGGAATCCATGTAAAGTAAAACGTTGTCAAAGTTAGGTTTTGATCGTTTAACGTCTTTCTTACGAGCTGAAATCACTCGCTCGGTTACTCCACCTTGAGAAAGGCTTGCTGGCGAGTTACTTCCAGAAGACGATGGACTGCTACTTGTGGGGCTGGTAACGGCACATATCGGCGGTAATGGAGACCCCCTCCCTGAAGATCCAGAACTCAAAGGCGGACTAACAGGTTTCGTTTTGGAATCTAAGTTCAAAGGCGCCAAATCCTTGCTTCTCTTTGGAAGAGAAGGTTGGGAAACCTCCAAAGGAATGCCACCAAAATCTTGCTCTGATTCGCTATACAATTCGTCTACCTCGTCGTCATCGCGATAAGACAATCGAGATACATTGATAAGCTCTCGCAAATCTCTCACACTCCGACTCATGTCTCACAAAATAGCAGATTTCGACTTGACAACCAACAACAACTTTTCCGCCATTTTGACTTTCAAAGCTCCGAAGGGACTGTGGGGAATTACCCAGGATACCTTTCGCGCCGCAGGGTATAAAAACAAACCACGTGTTTCGTTCTCTCTCTCTCCGCCATTTTGTTTTACAAGATTGTGGCTCACCGCTGTTCGTGTTGAATAAGTCGGCCAATTTTCAGTATGGTAGGTTGAAATCTTTAAATGAAGAACCTACTTGTTGATGTCCCCAGACATATACGTTTTCATCTGCTATTTATTGCCTAGAATCGTTCTATCAAGAAAAATTGTTGCAAGTTATGAAGCAATGATGTGTTCTAAGCTTTCTTAAGCTCTCCTACCTGAAATGGAGTCTTCTATGGATCAGATACTAATTTTTTATCTTGAAGTGTATGCCTGAATAAACAGAATATAGGATAGGGAGACTTCAGACTTACATGTGTGTAGTTTTTTGTTTTTGTTTTTGCTTTTTTGGACTCCAAAAGTACCTTCAAGAACATGAGTCTCACCAGTACTTTTCTCAACGAAAAAGTGTTATTTTTGATAGATCCAAAATCCCATAGGAGATCATTAGGAGCCAATCAGCAAAACATCCAGATTCTGGATGTTTTCATATAAAAGATTGTTATTACCTCGGTGATATCATGGCAAAAATACAAGAGACATGAGAGGCATGTAATATGAGAGTGTGAGAAAAGTCTCTGGCACCCAGGATATAGTGGTGTATGAAACAGACTATTTCAAAGGACATACAGGATCTATAGTAAGTTTGTCAAGTGAATGTTTGAAAATGTGTGTAATGTAGTTTGTATTTTTCAGGCTCACTTCAAGGATAAAGGTGCAGTGCCAGATGAAGAGGCTCAGATCCACAGGATCCGCATCACTCTGACCAGCCGCAATGTCAAAAGCTTGGAAAAGGGTGAGTTAATTAAGTTAACGGGATATCTGATAGATAGCCCTTCAACTCCAAATAGAAATTGGAAATCAGGGAAATCAGGGTTTGAGCCAGTTTGACAATTTGTCTGTTAAAATTTGGCAGAAATGCCATTATTGTTCCTCAACAACAGTTTGAAAAGTTATTTTTTAATTCTGCATTTTGCTAGCATGAAAAGTTAAGGTGCTGTTTCCTAATGCAAACACATCATAAAGCTTAACTTAAATAAAGGTAATTAGTTGTGTATTTATCAACAATTGATTATCAATCCACGACTCGTTTGGTACAAGATAGCTTATTAGAGACACTGGCAGTAGGATGGTAATTTTAACACAAAAATGTACTGCCTTTCTCTGCACTCCCTCAAGAGCGGTAATATCCTTCTTAAACACGGACCCGCGCTATAAAAGGGATAGCTCCGCCCCCTCTTTGTCACACCATCACTGCTTCAATGGCTAATCAAAGATGGCTGACACTGCGAGCAACACGGAGGAAGACCGTTGCCCCCAAAAATATGTGTAATTCTACCTTCACCAGTTCAATGTTGTATAGGATTTATCTTTCACGAAAATAAAACTAAAAACATTATTTGAATTTATGCGCCTTTTAGCATGAATATAATATTTTAGCTTGCCAAATTTGAATTTCGCGCCGGTAACGGTTCTCCATTGGCGAGAGGATGCACATGATGTTCACAGTTCGGTGTCAAGTGTGAAATGACTGGCGGCTTGGCCAGGCCAAGGTTCCTTTTATAGCGCGGGTCCGTGTTTAAAGTGTGGGCCCAAAGCAGTGCAAGTATGCTCTAGTTTAAGGTGAACCACTGTATGCAGTTTCCTTTACATCCTGTGAACAATATTCCGAAGGTTCCTCTTTATCATACCCAAGACCTTGCTCACTTTACTATAAAGAAATGTTATGTGTTGCAACCATTTTAAGTCACTAGCTAACTACACTAGCACAGAATAGCTTTTAATTTGTCAAACTCTTGTGTCGTATCTTAGTGTGTGCTGATCTGATCCGTGGAGCAAAGGACAAGAAGTTGAAGGTCAAGGGACCCGTGCGCATGCCAACCAAGTACCTGAAGATCACCACCCGTAAGACACCCTGCGGTGAAGGTTCCAAAACCTGGGACAGGTTTGAGATGAGGATCCACAAGAGGCTAATTGATCTCCACAGTCCCTCTGAGATTGTCAAGCAGATTGTATCCTTTGAATTTCATTGTCTTTCCACTGCTATAACAGTCCGACATCTGACATAGTCCGACCAAACCCCAAATACATGTATGTCCAACTAATTTTACATTATGCTCCAACACGATGTCTGAGCACAAAAGATTATTTAGCTTTTCTCTTGAAAGTCTTGTTAAGCCATCGCATTTGACTCCAAAAAAAGGTAAAATAAGATTGTATACTGTTTGTACCATTTATTTCACTGTAAAATGCTCTTGGTTTTAAAAAATTCAAAAATTCAGAGAAGGCTGTGTGTTTTGAAATTGTCATATAATGCATACTTCTGGTAATGCTGCAATGGACAAGCATCCCATGGGTGGGGGGAACTGTCAAAGTTTTTGTCAGTGTTCTATTAAAAATTTAATGCGTTTTTATTGTCTCTGTGATGATGTTTATCCAAACACATGATACCTGTTGTATGATTATATTATTTCATGCACTACCATCTGAGAGACATCCCTAGTTTCTTTTAAGTTTTTTTTTTTCAAAATTATTTTGCCCATTTTAGACAAGGACGTTGTTTCTTTGTGCCATAGTTTTCCCTAACCCACGATTTATCAGACATCCATCAGTATTGAGCCTGGAGTCGAGGTTGAAGTGACCATTGCTGATGTTTAAAATGGTGCATGAAAGAATTCAACAATCAATAAAATGTTGATAAAAATTGAACCTTACTGTTGTATTTACTTGTTTATTATTGATCCTGGACGTCCTTTGAAATGACTTGAAAATCAACCTGCTTCACACACCATTGCTTTCACTCCACAGTTTGAAAAATGATCATCGCGTGATCAAATTTTTGTTGGCTGCAAGTCAATGGCAAGATCAGTTACGTAAGCTAACACTGAACTTGCGATGAATGAATTTTAACTTGCAGTCGCCTGAAATGTGCTCAGATAATACCTTTTATTATATGAACACCAATGAAATACCGGGTGAGCTTTCACGCATAAACATCATATCTTCACACGTGAGAATAACATGTCCGCGTTATCTTCACACGTGAAAAGATCACCGTGACACGTTGTTCTACTTTATTAATATTAAAGTGAAATGGTTTGATTTCATTGGTGTTTATATAATAAACAAAACATTACATGGCCGCTTGAAGATACGAAATTTCTCTTCGAGTGTTGAAAAATATTTCACTCGTTCGCTGCGCTCACTCGTGAAATATTTTTCAACACTCGAAGAGAAATTTCGTATCTTCGCGCGGCCATGTAATATCCTCTATTTCTGGTAAAACAGTGAAGTTTCTTCCTGTACAAGTTTAAGTTTGAGAAATATATTATTTAGGCATAATAGGTGACTGCGAGTTCAATTTCATTCTTTGCAAGTTCAAAGTTACCAATCTTGTTGTCAACTTGCAGTCAACAAAAATTGATCATTTGATTGTGTTGATGATGTTTTGACCCTTTGGTTTCCTTTTCAAAGATTTTATGGAATCCCCTGCTTGTGTTTGCCCTTGCTACCCACTGAAAACCAGGCCAATGCGAACAAAAATTATCTTTGCTTACTAGCTACATGTAAGGGGGTTAGGGCAAATGGGTTGTGAAAAAAGCAGAAAAAAATGTCATTTCCTAGGCTGTTTTTATTGGATTGGACACTGTCACATCTAAATGCTTTATCTCTGACTGAGAAAAAACTTTGAGATAAATACATTTGAAAGATTTAAACAGGAAGTTGCAGTATAAAAGGAGCCTGGCATGGCCATTCTCACCTTCAGTTGTCAATGAAACACTGACAACATGCGTAATGACGGGGAGGTGTGAAAGAGGCTGTTATTAGGCTAAAAAGTCCAACGGCCCAGTACGCAACCACCCCCTCCCCGAAAGTCCCTCCTCTCTAGATAAAAAGGCTATGCTATTTGCCGACCCCGAAAAATTCCTCTGCATTTAAACGTTTTATTACCGGTACTTGTACTAAAAAAATATTCATGAATGGACAACACTTCATTGATCAATCAAAGAATGGTTCATGGACGTTTATCCAGGAGCCCTCCTCCCACCCCCCCTCCCCTCCCTCATCAGTATTAAGCCCCCTCCCCCTTAAACACAGTTGAAATAAATAAGGCTTAATTAAGGATTTACGTCATGTGTTCTTTTTTATTGCCCCATTTGTGTAGTAAAGAGCTAACGGTTTTATGACCAGACGAGCCATATTTTTAGCAAGATACAGTGGCCAAGAGGTGCCTATGCCTTTCTTGAATAATCGGCCAGAATTTGCGAACTTTATAAGACACTCTCCATTAGAAAGGAATCTTACGCCAAAGTTTTAGTAGTATATATTAAAAATTTAAAGATATTTATTTTACAAAGGCAGATGTTGATCAGTGGGAAAATATTTTCTTGGAACAGGTGGCAATGATAAACACTTGTTTTTATCGCGGTCGTCTGATCGTATTTAACTTTTATTTACAGTTATCATCCGTTATCAGTCTTAATATTTGCCACGACCTTTACTTATGATGAATATGCGTGAATTTGATTGGCTTGTTTAATATTTTTGACTTGTTGTTGCATGAAGTCAACACAGCGGGCGCTGTGATGTTCAAAATTCCACATTTAGAACGCATTTTATTTCTGATACAAAAGTTTTTGTGTTGGGCTTAATTCAAATTTATTCTAAAATCCTGACACATTTTTGCGGAAATTTAGTTAACTTTCAAAGCAGAAGTTCCAAAGCTATTAGATTCTAAGTTCATGTCTTGTTTCTTTGTTCGTTTTTTTCACTTTCTTTTTCTTTTTTTTCTTTTATCGAAAAATAAGAAATGACTTCATGAAGAGCGGGAGAGTGTATGCTAACTGTAACCGGAAGTGTTCGTTCTTGTACCAAATCAACCGTCTGGGACTTGTTTCGGTATAATTTTACAAAATAAAGTCGATCCTAGTAGTATGGAATGCCGCTTTTAAAAGTGCAACTCCGCTTTTCCAGAAAACGGCTAGAAATTTCCTGTAGGCCGTAGTTTCTCTCCTCGTCAGTGTTTTACAACCGGAAGTCACAGTCAGCTGAATTTTCATTGTTGGGTGCCTCACGTGACTGAATTTCAACCAATAGATGTTAGCCGCGTCCAGGCCGCGTGGACATACATGTGCATGAGTCGGTAAAAAGATGCTGTGAAATTTTCTCAAATCGACGCTTTGGTTTGAACATAAGTCATATTTACTCTAGAAATGTGTCAAGATTGAAACCTAAAACATAGAAAGGATTGTTGGCAGCTTATCTTTCGCCTTGAACGCTAAAGCAACTTCATATTTTGGACGTTTTCCGTTGTAATTACGAACATGGAGATAGCTCACACGTACCCGGCGTCCGAAGTGCTGGATCATTTCTCTGTCGACGAAACCAAAGGCTTGAGCCTGAAGGAATTATCGGTTGCTCAGAAAAAATATGGACCTAACGGTAGGCAATAGAGTGTATAATTTTACAAGATTAAATGAGCTTTAATATCTCTGTGATGTGATTTATCCAAACATATGATATATCTTTTGTATGATTTTATTATTCATGCACTACCATCTGAGAGGGTTCCAGAAGTCTTTGTATGGTCATTCAGTGGTGATTTTTCGTCGCTAATGCTTGGCTTTTTCTTCCTTCTTTTCCACGCTATGAAACAACAGAACTTCCAGCCGAAGAGGGTGAGTTTCGAAATTCTAAAATCATGAAATAATATGTTTGTTTCGTAGACAAATTCTGTCGATTTCACTTGGTAACGATCAGCTGTCTTCACCGAATTTTGAAATTAATTTTGTTATTTTCAGGCAAGCCACTATGGAAGCTTGTACTGGAACAGTTCGACGATTTGTTAATAAAAATCCTTCTTGCAGCGGCAGTTATTTCATTTGTAAGTTTATTTACTCGAACTCGTTACAAGTGCACTCATGTTTCGGTTACAATCTGTGTGCGATCAATGTTCACTGACATATCTTTTTTCCCAGATTTTGGCGTTGTTCGAAGAAGGAGAAGACAGAACCACCGCGTTCGTAGAACCATTCGTTATTCTTGTTATCCTGATTATAAACGCAATCATTGGCGTTTGGCAAGTGAGTGAAAAAGACTCTTACAAAAATTTCGATATTCCTGATCATAATAGTGGCAGCTAATAAGGTTATTCTTTATTGCCATTTTTCACGTTTATAGGAAAGAAACGCGGAAAGTGCAATCGAGGCGCTAAAAGAATACGAACCAGAAGTAGCTAAAGTGTTAAGGCAAACCAAAACAGGAATTCAGAGAATAAAAGCTAGAGATCTAGTTCCTGGAGACATTGTTGAAGTTGCCGGTAAGTAATTTTCGATCATGTGAACAGGTTATGCAATGGGTGTTATTTCACGTTCCTTCCCTGGCACGAAAAAAAAACCGATCTATCTCTTGACTTCAACATTTTTGTTTACATCTATATATTAATGCCAAAAAAGGTCGAAGCCCTCAATTTCACCCTTAGTAAACATTTGGTATATTAGAAAGGAAAACGGCTGATTTCTAGCTATTTGCCTTCTTGTCTTTTAACAAAGACATCTAATCCATAACTATCTCAATTTAAATCCAGGAAAAATACTTATTGTCTGTTAGGGAGCGTAAAATTTGATATTGTGATTTTGCTTTCCTGAATCTTTACTCAAAGAGGCGTTAAAAGCCTTTTGATGCTTTTGTGGTACAATCTATGCATATCTTTTTTTCAGACTTGACACCTAATATTGGTATCGGATAATTTAATTATTATCATCCGCCTGAAAATGTTTCAATAAGTTTAGGAAGTTCAATATAGTGAAGCAGAGATTGTGTTAACCTAGGTGATTGTGGACTCTAGATTGCATAGCTAGCTTTAAGAGTTATTTGAATACAAAATTCCTACGTTGATGCCATATTCTGTTTGCAAAACAATGGCCTTTGCTTTAATAATATTGCAATACCTCTGTAGTTTGAAACCTTTTAACAGGTCTGCATGTTTCCTAGGCTATGGAATTTTGTTTTTGCACAGATATATTCTAGTTTCTTGGTGCACAAGTTACAGAACAAGACAACATTTTAGATGTGTTTTGAGCCTGTCTAAATTTGTGTTTTCAAGTTGTGGATTTGACAGGTTGCAAAAATGGATTTAATATGCTACCCAGAGGGTTTGTTTAATTGTTTATGCAAATCAGTGTTGAGCCTTTGGATGTTCAGAAACTAAAAATTGTAAAGACCAAGATTTCTGTGATTTCTTACTGAGAATTTTCATTGATACATATCCGACTTCAAAAAGCCTTCACTTGTCTGATCTTTGGTTCAAGTGACCTTGTTATTTTCAAACACTGAACTTATTTGGCTCAGGTGTTGTTCATGCCAACTACTTATTGCGTCAAGCAAACTTTAATATTGAAAAGCAAAAGTTGCCCAAGGCAACTGGTTTTTCCTTTTATTTCCTGCTATTTCTGGCTAGTAAATTAAAAACCTTTTCTATCTGTCAGGAAAACAGTGTTTTTCCATTTTAACTTACAATGTGTTGTTGATTAGTGAAAGTCCCTCTGGGTATAAGCAAATTTTGCTTTGATTGCTTACAAATGACAAACCCAAAAGCCTCATTTTACCTGCATCCCGCTATATGCTACAGCTGTAGCTCTGTTAAAAGGACTTTAATTTTGGGATAAAAGCAGGCAAATAGAGATGTTCAAAAACAGGGCATTTTTTTAAGTTTTTTTTTTAAGATATGTTTTTATGGATGTTCCGTCATTGTCAGTCACTGAGGATGATGGAAGATCCATTTATTCTTTTAAAAAACTAATGCATCTATCAATGTAAGCCAGAGCAGTAGGCCTGCACCTCTTCAGAACCTCTAATTTCATTCGACCTCTATTGTTTTTAAGGCTAGGGTCCATTGTTGTGTTGTTTGTGCTATTGTTTTATTAGCCAATCCTGTGAGGCGTTACCAAAGGTGCAGGTCTACCCAGCCAGAGGGGGGAGGGGATGGCCAAGGGGTTGTGATTTCAACAAATATCAAAGTTCCACTCCCTGGGACAACATGATTGGTCAAAAAATAATGGCAAAATTTATTACCCTGTGACGTCAGTGGAGGTGATCAGATATCCCCCAAAAACAATGTTACGGCAACTGCAACAGCGGATATTTAGTTCAATAAACAGTACAACAGTTCAACATACTGGTTTATTTCTGTTTCATTTGCTGGACACATTTTAGTCCAAGAGAGGTTCAAGAGAAAAAAGAAACTAGAAAACTACCAAATTTATAGTTTACCTTCCTTCGCTTGATCACAATAAAGCTAAGCAAATGTAGAACCACTACAATCTTTAAATTACTTTTAACCCTTTAAGCCCCAAGAGTGATCAGCATCAAATTTCTCTTTGTAATATCAATGCCTTATCAATCAAAAAGGTCATGAGAATTAAGGACATGATCACCCAAGATGAATTCTCTTGATATCCAAACAATTTCTCCCTACTACTTCTATAAGAAATGTATAGGACTAGAAATGAGAATTTAAATTTTGAGATTGGGGCTTAAAGGGTTAAGAACACTCAATAAAAAAAAAAACGATCTTATCTTCAGTATTATAATTAAAAGCGTTTTTCCTCTAAATGTCGCCAGTCTTTTTTTGGTCGTGGATGATGATGAATGATTTAATATCCCTTCCCTGGGGCAGGATGTAATGTTTAAATACCCTGGGTTAAAGGTGGGAGTTTGATTGGCATGGCCTCCCTCCTCGGGATTAAAATGTATAGATGCATAAAATTGTTGTTTTGTTTTTTAAAAACATTACATTTAAATTTAATTTTTTTTTTTAATGCAGACCAAGAGGTTGGCAGTAAATTGACTTTTATTGTCAATTAAAAACTATTTTTATTGCAGATGTTCGGTCTAATTACCAAAAATTGCTTAAGATTGTTGATGGAGTTTTGTCTATTAAAGCTTTAACACCAAAGGGTTTCTATTTTAAAAGATATTCATATGTCTTAAATTATAACAATTTATCAAGTTTGCAAAAATCAATTTCACTGAAGTGTTTTTAAGCAGCTGGTCTTTTTTGAAATGTCCTTATCTCTTTTAATATTCTTGGAATAATTAATTAAGTTAAAAGACAAACCACGGGAACCAAGTTGTTTTCATTCAGTAGGTTGCATTTTATGGTGCTTCTAACATGTGACAATTAAGCCTGTTGCTGCGGCATTAACAAGCACATTTCAAATTTAGACAAAAACATTTTGTGCTTTTTCTCTGAATCTTATTTCCAGTTCTACTGAAAAAAAAATAAAACAATTAAAAGTTAACAAGTTACTGAAGATTCGTTTAATTTAATCCTTATTTTTCTAGTTGGTGATAAAGTTCCAGCCGATATTCGGATAACTTCAATCAAATCTACTACACTTAGAGTGGATCAATCAATTCTAACAGGTAGGACTCTATGAAAACTGTCGCATGGCTGTGATTAGCAGCCAGCTATTATGGCCGGCAACTGCGGTGAAGATGGCAGGCAACTCAAAGTATGAAAATGGCTAAAGCTTTGTTTCCATACAATCGTCCGGGTCGTCTCAGTCGTCCCAGTCATTTCAAAAACTATTGAGACAACTGGGACGATCATATGGAAACTCTACCCAGAGGATCGCAAACGAACGGGACGACCTTGGTCGCTTGGATAAAACTGACTGCTATCCAAACAACTGGGATGACCATGAGATATCTGACGTGATCATAATGGAAACCAGTCACACACCACAGAGACGACCAGGTTGTCCCAGTCATCTCAAAAGTTTTGAAATGACTGGGACAACTAGATGGCCAGGATGATTATATGGAAACCAGGCAACAATCATAACAGGCTATCTTGAGTTTTTGACGCCTACTTACCTTGTATAGCCAGCAATCGCATAGCTTAATGACAGCCCTGTAGTCAGTGGTGTTTCTTTCTAACGACTTTTTGAGTTTTGATCAAGTAATTTATTACCTGTGTCGACAAGAATTGGGCATCCATTGAATAAAAATAGAAACGCAAATTTCCTCAGTTGAACCCTTTTGCTTCTAGCAATCTCTTTCTCTTTAAGGTTTCTTGCAACTGACCCAGTGCTTATGTTTTTGTGACAGGTGAAAGTATTAGCGTCATCAAACATACGGAACCTATCCCTGATCCGAAGGCTGTAAATCAAGATAAGATTAACATGCTGTTTTCAGTAAGTTGTGTGTACTGTCTATATATGTAGTGATCTTTCAAAGTTTATTTGTTGTTTCTACATGTAGTATGAAGTCCTGTTAATACTGACTTGTTAACTATTGCTCTCTTTTTATCAGGGTACAAATATCGCAGCAGGAAAAGCTGCAGGTGTAGTCGTTGGAACTGGTCTTAACACTCAGATTGGTAAGTAGACAGAAGTTGTTGCACTAATTCAAGAGTTTTGTTGTGGCAGCCATTCTTTTTTCAAGAAAGAGGAAATTACAGATCAATACATGCATGCATACTTATTTACATATCTTGTTACAAACAAAAGAGGACTTTGTGGAAGTCAAAAGACCGTCAAGCTACAGGGAGAGTTTTAACCTTCTACAAAGTCACTTTATTTGTTTCAGGCTACATAAATGCTAGCCTGTATATACAGCCACCTCTAGCTGCATGGATGCCCCTTATGGCTGGCAGCAACGAGAGGCAGCTTTATTTGCAGGTTATGTTAATGCCAATCTGCATTGTGTTGAGAGTGCTCTTGAATACTCAGTGGTTGCACTAAGCAATAGAGGTTTTGCACGGCAGCCATGTCGCATGGCAGGAACAATGAAAATGTTTTGCATTAGAAAGAACATTCTTTCCCATAGGGAAAAGAATCTATTGTTCCTGCCATGCAACATGGCTGCCGTGCAAAACCTCTATTCTGCAGAGTCTTGGGGATTGCTTTCAGTAGGGATATGCGTTCTACTCTGTTGCATGATTTAAGTCACTGTTACTGAGACCATACCATTTTCTATATACTATCAAAGGTCCAGAAACATTATGGTACATCATTTTGAAAACCCATGTACTTAATTTCATGGTAAAGTACATGTATTAAAATCAAAAATTAAATCACTTTATTTAAGTGTCAACTGTATTTAGCGCGCAAGCACTAATTGGGGACACTAAATTTAGAAACAAATATTGCAAATAGAACATAACACGTTAAAAATCCCAACTGGCAGGAGGCAAACCAGTTGGCTATTTTACAAGCGTGGCCGAGGAGTTGGACTCGGGACTACCGTGAAACAACTCCAGATAGTGGTCAGAGCGGGACTTGAACTCGGGACCACCGGGTTTCAAGTCCAGCACCCTAACCACTCGACCACGCTGCCTCCTCCAATTGCATTGTAGGACACCCTGCATTCTTTTGTCAACAAATATAATTGTTCATTGTTCATGTATCTGTGTAAACAGTACCTAAACATGTACAAGACAATGTTCATATTCAATTATGCTGTTAATTAAATTGCAGGTAAGATCCGTGATCAAATGGTTGATACTGACGACGAAAGAACACCATTACAGCAGAAACTAGACGAGTTTGCTCAACAGTTATCAAAGGTATTGTGCCTGTGTCTAGTATTTGTGTGTGGCTGATACCAGAACTGTAGGAAGGTTGTCTGTTGACAGTTCAATTGCACTGTAACAAATCAATGTTCTTTTCGATATGTATTTAATAATGTGTAACAAAAGTGTTTTCTCCTTTTCTCTCATCCAATAAAGGTAATCACAGTTATTTGTATTGCAGTATGGGCCATTAATATTGGTCACTTCAATGATCCAGTCCATGGCGGCTCATGGATAAAAGTAAGTGTGATACAGATTTCATTCTTTACTTCTTAAACATGTTGTGACTCTTCTAAAGGGAAGGCAAGCTCCCTTTCCAGAACTTCATCGGCTTTAAATTCAAACAGTTATGTCGGACAACCACCAAGGTAATGGTCATGAGATAAGCTCCATGGAATTTTCTTTGTCAGATGTGGACGATGTAATTTATGTTGAATTTTAAAACCTTTCCACAAAATACACATTGTATACAGCTAACTAACTGTTTCCACACACCAACACTTTTTTATTTTTTTATAAAGTAGAATGGATAAAAAAAAATGTATCACAGCGTGGATTTCATAGAATCTATAGTATTTTTGAAAAAAAATTATCTTCAGCAATTTTCAACTTGTTCAGTGAAGGATATAAAAATGTGACAAAAAAAGCCATGAATTTCCTGACCAATGAGGTTGTCTCATGTGGATTTTTGATTATGTGTTGAGATTCTCAGCATGGCTTTACATGAGTGCTTCGTGTTTAAATTGTACTCAACACTGTACATTCAACAACTTGCTAAAAAAGAAAGATACCAACCAGTGCGGCATAATGCAAAGCTCTAACCTGTTTGGTTTTGCTCTTTTCTAGGGAGCAATCTATTACTTCAAGATAGCAGTTGCTTTAGCTGTAGCAGCAATTCCTGAAGGGCTACCAGCTGTCATAACAACTTGTCTTGCTTTAGGTAAGTGAAACTAAGCTTATTATTTGGTATTGATACTAGGTAAGAATGATTTGTACAAAGAGATGTGACCTTTCATCATCCTAATTGTTATTAGGCTACGTATTTAGTCATCTGACGCTAAACAGACACCTTTGGTGCAGTGGCATGATGTACTGTCTGTTTAAAGAGTCTGTAACAGTGTGAATCAGGGATGTCGCTAAGAGCCGGCTACCAGCTTATTTTACCAGCTGAAAGAGAAGTTATCACCAGCTGAAATTTTACTAGAAAACAAAAACTTTGAAGGTGATTTTGAAGGTGCACAAGCCAGAAAAACTGGCTGGGTTTGTTAATGAGCCTGCTAAGTGTTTTCTTAGCTACACCCTTGGTGAATACTTTGAAATCTGATTCTTGAGGTCTTCAAATCCTGTAAAGTGTTGGTATTAATGGGTTGCCCGTTAGAGTGATACAGTGTGTGCCTGGAAAGTGGTATTTGAATGTAAATACTATGAAGCCACCGATCTGTGGAGGGCTAAATAGTTTAAGTATCAGACCCTGCCCACTTTCTGCCTGTGGTCAATATTTCAAATGAAGGAGGAGGTTGGATCATAGTTGATTGAATGATTGTGATAAGGATGGTTTTCACTGACTTTAGTTACTTTTCTGTTGTAGGCACACACAGAATGGCCAAGAAAAATGCAATAGTCAGAAGCCTTCCTTCTGTGGAAACACTTGGGTGTACATCTGTAATTTGTTCTGACAAGACCGGAACTCTGACAACAAACCAAATGTCTGTTCACAAGGTAATCAAGATGTTATGGCAAGACATTAACCCTTTAATTCCCAAGAGTGCCAAACATCAAAATTCAAGCAAAATCCCAAATTTCATTTTGTAAAATCTTGAAAAACAAATGGTACCATGCAAAAGTACTGATGAAGAGGTTTCATTTGAATGGTCACACCATAGGATTTCACCAACAGACTCAAAAGTTAGAACAAATGGTACCATGCAAAAGTACTGCTGAAGAGGATTCATTTGAATGGTCACACCATAGGATTTCGTCAGCAGACTCAAACGTTTGAACAAATGGTACCATGCAAAAGTACTGCTGAAGAGGTTTCATTTGAATGGTCACACCATAGGATTTCGTCAACAGACTCAAAAGTTAGAACAAATGGTACCATGCAAAAGTACTGCTGAAGAGGTTTCATTTGAATGGTCACACCATAGGATTTCGTCAACAGACTCAAAAGTTAGGACTACACTACATGTCTCCATATTCGACTCTGGGAGTGAAAGGGTTAATGCCTTTGAATACTATTTAGGTAGCAATCTCTCTTTTAGTATTTTTATACAATATTAATTTCACATTACTTTTGTTCAAAGTTCTTTATTCTGAACGATGTGAGGAGAGATCATGCAACATTCCATGAATTTGAAGTTGAAGGGACAACCTATACACCCTCTGGAGATGTGTAAGTATTTTGGTTATCTGCTTTTGTTCATTCCTTTAAACTTTACTTCAAGAAGTAATAGATTGAAACACAAAAAACAAAAATGCCAAGTGAGGTTTTGCAAAAGTATAGGAAAACATGTAGCACAAATGAAAGGACTAAAAAGGATTTTCATGGTCACCTTTTGGGATTTCATCCACAGACTCAAAAGTTAGAACTACCTTGTACAGCAGAATAAACAGTGCCACAGCAAAGTACTTTTCAATAGCTTTCATTTAAATGGTCACTCTTTAGGATGTCATTCACAGACTCAAAAGTTAAATCCATATTACAGGGGTAAAAGTTTGATTCTGGGTAAGCATTAACCTTGCTTTTATGTATTGTCTTTTGTTGGTTACTACATTCAGCAAGTTTTTCTAGATTCAATTTTTGTGTTCTTGATTTCAGAACCTTGAATGGCGAGAAAGTTGATACTAAAGAGTTTGATGCTCTCCCAGAGTTTGCCACCATCTGTGCAATGTGCAATGACTCGAGTGTAGATTACAATACAGTAAGTGCTGGACTCAAACTTTATTTTTGTACATGCACATCAATGTACATGTAGGACAGTAATTTTACTGCTCTTTTTGTTCATCAATGTAGGAGCGGGGTCTTAGCTGTCCAAACGATGTCTGTGTTGGCGAACGATACTGGTACAATTGATATATCACTTGAACAATGCCCCTATCCCTAATTCCTATCCCAGTGGGACAAATCTATTGTTTTTTTAGCATATCACAGACATCGTTTGGACAAGTGCAGGACTTCCCCAATGTAGGAGAGTAATTTTACTGCACTTTTAAATAACACACAAACACCGAAGTTGAAAACTCTTCCAACAGTTTCATTTTCACTGTCGCAAATATCACAGCGGAATTCTCAGGAAACAATGATGCCTTATGCAAAATGGTTAAACTCATTGCCAATAGATGAGCTTGGGGAAGTGCCTCAGATATGGTGGAGCCAAGCATGATTTGATCTAAGTGTGCAGGTATCCATTTGCACATCCGCACACAGCTGGAACATAGATCACGTACAGCCAGGAAATCCCCTCGAATATGCAACCCCATGTGCGTGACCGCCGTGGGAAGTCGCTGACCAGCATTAGCTTGAGTCTAACTTAGCCTAAATTTCATCTAGCCATATTTAAGGTCACTGGAAATGATGTTATTCCGTGTTTCACCTGAGATTTTCTCAATGATTACATCTGTTTGTCAACTGATCCAGTGTTAAAATGACATGTACTAATGCTAAATATAAAATTTTTGGGTAAAGGGGTTTCAACTGTCTTGAGTCAACTCTCCCCTCACCTTGTCGCTAATTTATGGTAAGTTTTGCTTCTATTCAATCTTAGGCAAGAGATGCATATGAAAAAGTTGGTGAATCCACAGAGACGGCATTGACAGTGTTAGTTGAGAAGCTCAATGTTTTTGGTACAAATCTGGCCAGGAAGTCCAAAGCCGAACTAGCAAATGCATGTAATGACATCATCAAATCTCACTTTAACAAGGTAATTAGCACTTTTATTGAATTGTCTTTTTGACTGACTAAATTAGAAAAGTTTTTGGAATATAAGGTGTATAAGCCTTGAGTTTGCATTTGATCGTTGGATATGCAGTGGTGAATGATGAAGCTGTGGATTCCCCTTCACTTGCTATAAGTGAAATACCCACCTGCCAAGCTGACTACTACTGCTATCCTCATAAAACCTTGTCTTGTATTGGCAAAATAGAATATTTACTTTATTGAGATACAGTAGAACATACTCTACAATGGCCGCCATTATAGGAAAGACATTACTGGCCATTGTTGGGAGGGTGGCTGTTGTGGGGAGATTAAATAAAAAAGAGAATGCATGCTGATGGGATGTACCGGTAAGGACAAGTGAACATGGCCAATGTTGGTAGACAGGTGGCCAGTGTTAGGACAGAAGTGGCCAATGTTGGAAGAGAGTTGTTTATGTCTTTCTGCACTCTGAACCTTTCTAAGCACTCAACACTTCAAATTTTTTTGTAAACACAGCCTTCTCTTCATCAACAGGTGATCATTTGCTGATTCCCCCCCCCCCCCCCCCCCCCCCCCCACTAAAGCAGGCAAGGGAATGTGACCTTTGCTGCTTACTTCCCCTGTTATACTGCTAACTATTACAAAATATTTTTACAGCAGTTCTTATCCAAGAGTAACCTTTTTTCTGTTTTTTTTTTCTTCTTTGTTGTAGGAATTTACGCTGGAATTTTCACGTGACAGAAAGTCAATGAGTGCATACTGCACTCCCAAAGTTGATGGACCAAACTCTGTCCATGAAAAGAATCCAAAAATGTTTGTGAAGGTAAAATGCACAATATGTTGGTTTACAAAACTATATAGGATCTTGGTTTACTAGTGATTTAATTACAGTGATTTAATTACAGGAGTATAGTGTGTGTAGCATTTTCTATATAAAAATCGTGTAATTATTTTGACTGGCCTGCCAAGATTAGCTTTTGCTACCTGCAGGCCTGTCTTATAAATTGTATAATTATTAACTAATAAAGATTGTTGTTGTTGTTGTTGTTGTTTACAACTGGAGTCAGAGGTGTAAAGAGTATTTCATTCTAGTGAAAAGTTGACTTATCAGATTAGTCCCAAATTTGGACCAGACAACATGGCGGCTTCCACATTAAATTTTATACTTTTTCTGTAGCATTTAAACAGGGCTTCCATTTCTGCATCCATCATTGATTTTTAGACAAGATTGTATCCTTCTGAATCTGTACCATTTCTGAATCTGATTCTGTTTTTTACTTAGTGTAATATGAATCTGTATGAAGGGTTTTTTATGTGTATGATAAGACTTGTTTATCATGATTAAATACAATAAGGGGAAATGCTAGCCAAGCCCAACATATTCATGTACCACAGTGACTGCAAGTAGCTGGCATGTTGTGATAGCTATTGAGCAAGCAACAAGAGCAAGAGTGTAGTTAGCAGCTGTAATTTTTGTAATATTCTTTTGAGAATGACTACCCCAATTGACTTAACAAGCTGGTGTGATACCAATGGACTTAAGAATGAAACTACAGAACTCCTGACCAAACAAGATCTCGGCACTAGAGACACCCTAGTTCTTATCACAGAGTCGGACGTAGCAAAACTGGAAATGACCCTTGGTCAACGCCAGCTGCTGGCCAAGGCGATCGGTGAGCTACAAAAAGACTCCAACACTACGCTGTTAGATCCAGACCCAGACACCACAAAGTCACTGGCAAAGGACGGTGGACTGGATGAAATTCTTAAAAAAATGAAAGGGATGGGCTCTAACAATGATCCTTTGCTGATGCTGGGTGCTACAGAGACCCCTCTTCTTCGGTGGTAGTTACATGTACACACAAAAGAGATTCAAAAGCTGTTGTTTTAGGCACTATCCCTTTGTTATCCACTCTGACAAAGGGCAAGCTAGAATAACTAGAATATAACACAGCCTTATCATGTGTTGTTTGTATTTTGTGCATTCTAGGGGGCTCCCGAGGGCATTATTGACAGATGTAACTTTATCCGAGTTGGTAACAAGAAGCAACCACTCACACCAAAAACCAAACAGCAAATCTTGGAACTGGTTAAACAATATGGAACAGGTTTGTACTGGTTGGTTTATTGTCATATTGTCTTATAGATTCACTGGAGATGATGTTTTCCGTGTTTCACCTGAGAATTTCTTCCAAGATTACACTTAACTAAGTTCTGATCCAGTGATAGCTATAGTGATGGATGAATATCCTTGACATTTGTGTTAAAATCTAGAAAGCTATAGTTGAACAATATTGACATACCACTTTAATGGTTGTTTTAGGTGCAGATACTCTCCGTTGCCTTGCTCTGGCAACAGTCGATGAGCCACTACCTCCCAGTAAAATGGATCTTGAAGCAGCAGAAAAGTTTGTTGACTATGAGGTGAGTGCTTGTCATTTGTCTGACCTTGAGTTTTTTGGGTGTGCAGTGGTGAATGATGAAGCTGTGGATTCCCCTTCACTTGCTATAAGTGAACTACCCACCTGCCAAGCTGACTATCACTGCTATTCTCACAAAAACAATTTTTGGTGCCTGGTACTACTGGTATTATCCCATCCTTTACCTATCTACCTACTTACCCCTTGATATTCAATATGATGGACACACTTGGTTTGACACACTGGCTTTGAGGCAGTTATTACTGTCTTGGAAGCATAAAAAAATTAAACAGTCTAACCTCTTCTTGGTGACCACCATAATTCTAGGAAAGTTAGTTGATTCCAAGAGGTGGTTCCTCATTACTGCTAAGAGGTCTGAAACTAGTGAATATAGTAAAAATCCGCAAGTAAGAACCTGCATTTTCCCAAGTTAGCCTAAACAGGTTCTTACATAAATGGCAATTAGCACAAGTTTAGGCTATTTAGGTTCTTAAATAGGTTCTTATTTTCTGCAGAAAAAATTACATTGTAACTAATAGAATTTAGTGATATTCAGCCTATTCCTTATATAAAATCTGCATACCAAGTATTTAATGTAGAAATGACTATAATAAGAAAAATTGAAGCACTGCATAATTACATGATTACAACATAACATTATATACATGATTGTACTCTTATTTGCCCAAAGTGTACTGTACACATTTTTTATTTAGATTTTAGAAAATAAGAACCTGTTTCAATTTTTAGGCTAAACAGGTTCTTGTATAGAGGGGGTCTAACTGGCAAATTTTAGCCTAACAGGTCCTTAAAAAGTATGTTCTTACTTGCGGGTTTTTACTGTTATGCTTGCACTTAATCTTTGCGTATCTTGAATCTTTTGTGGAATAAAGTGTTATTCCCTATGACTGATCGTAAACATTCTTGTTTGCAGAGTAACATGACATTTGTGGGTGTGGCAGGCATGCTGGATCCCCCTAGAACAGAAGTAAAAGATGCGATTGTGAAATGTCACGATGCAGGCGTCAGAGTCATTGTCATTACTGGTGATAACAAGGTATGAGAACTTAAATGTCAAATTAATAATCACTATCACAGAGCTTGTTTTGATGGTGGGCATTAAATAATGTGCAATTATAAATCACTATCCAAGAGTTTGTTTTGATAGTGAGCATTTATAGCAAACTGTGTACTCATGGCTTACATTTTGTTTTATTGTTTAGTCAACTGCTGAAGCTATCTGTAGAAGAATTGGTATTTTTGGACCAAATGAAGACCCAACAGGTATTGCACTAACTCAAAAACCCGAATTGTTTGCCATTTGTTGTGGAAAAATGCTCAAACTGACAGTTTGTTTTTCTCTTGTTCATAGGTTTGTCTTTTTCAGGCCGTGAATTTGATGAGCTGTCACCTGAGGAACAGAGAGTAGCTTGCTTAAATGCAAGGTATTAAATCCTTTCTGTAGATTGTTTTAATTGCCAGCCTGTTATGCGGTAGATCTTGTCAAAATCCCAGAGTATTTTTTTCCATGCAGACATTAAATAAATGAAACAAGAGGCTTCAAGCAGCCTATACTCATGCGCATGCGTAAGAACGTTTTACGATATATTTTAAACATGATAAGAAGATGTCCGACATGGAGAAGAGTTACTCCTTTCATACAGTCATCGTTCCTGCAAACCACGTTGTTTACTATTGAATGTTTTGTAAATGAAGACTGTACCACAATGAAGCCAGTGATTCGTCTAAGTCTTATATATACCTAACGTGAACATTAGTAATGTGAGTAGGGTGGTAGGAGACGCTGTCGTTACACTTCAGTTACTCTGTTTTACCGGAAGTGAGAGTAGCCGGAAGTCACTAAATAGGAAGTGTAAATGGCAAAGCTATAAACCTGAAGTGCATAATTTAAAATATGCGTGCATAAATTTGCATGCAAAATCGTGACAAAAAAAAAAAAGAAAAAAGAAAAACGGAGGGCATTTTATAACTCTTTGCGCTTTGCGCAGGAGTAATTTGCGCATGAGTAATGTTCATTGTGTCACAAGCATCCCCAACAGGCATTGAACCCATGACCCTCTGTATACTAGTCAGATACTCTAACCACTCAGCTACAAGACTCGTAGTGAGCTAGCTCATCATACAACTTGACAACAAACCTGTGGCCCTCGGATTGCAGTACACAGCAGTAAACAGATGAACTCAGTTTTATTTTTTTTTAATTTTTATTTCCAGGTTGTTTTCCCGTGTAGAACCCTCTCACAAGAGTAAGATTGTTGAATATCTCCAAGCAGAAGGTGAAATTTCTGCCATGACTGGGGATGGGGTTAATGACGCACCTGCTTTGAAGAAAGCTGAGATTGGCGTGGCCATGGGTTCTGGTACAGCTGTGGCAAAATCTGCTTCTGGTATCCTTTTACACATGAAGAACCCATCATTAATTTTAGAAATTTAGTGATGTTAAATTTTACAAACTGGGTTGTATCTATAATAGGAGCCCTGATAGAAATAATATGAGTTCAGCACTATGGGAGTTTTCTTTTGTGGAGCCTCGACACTAGCTTATAGAGCAAAATGATGTAAAAGTCAATCCATTCTCGGAGTCTTAATTGCAGACTTTGTCAAAAGCATGTTGTTCTGCTGTTTTTCAAGAGGTTTTCTCTTGGTTTACTGTCAGTCTTCATGCCGGGCACTGTCTTCATTACTACTGGGAAGAAAATGACTGTCTGATTGCAGCTTGGAGCTCAAGTGTGCCATCTTGTTTTGTTGTGAACAGAATAGTTTGATCCTTAACCTAAAAACAGAAATGGTACTGGCTGATGACAACTTTTCAACCATTGTGGCTGCCGTGGAAGAGGGAAGGTCAATTTACGACAATACTAAACAGTTTATTCGCTACTTGATTTCCTCAAATATTGGAGAAGTTGTCAGGTGAGTAAACATGTACATGTACTGTCTAAATTATGTTAACTCCATTACATTAAAATTTATCGATGCTGTTTAAAACCAAAGTTATTCTTCATTTAGCCTTTTACTCTCAAGAGTAAAAATATTGGTTTTATTTTCGAAAATATGGAAAATAACAAACAGCCAAAAACAAAAACAGGAACCTCGTAAAGTACTCAAAAACAGCTTTCATTTGAATGGTAACACACCAGGCATTTTGTTAACTTGCTTCAGGGCCATGTTAAACAGACTCTAGTTTACCAAGGGTCTGAAAGGTAGCTTTGGGAGTTATTGGCCAATGAGAGCACATTTGGCATTTTGTTTCCTGTGTTTAGTCAATAATAGTGCTCCTTTGTGTAGGCTTGACAGTCTAGTGGTTAGCATGTTGGACTTTATACCCCGTGTCATGTTGTTTCCTTAGACAAGAAACTTTACTCCACATTGTCTCTTTCCACCCAGATGTATAAATGGTACCAGTGACAAATGCTGGGGGTAATCCTGCGATGGACTAGCATCCCATCCAGGGAGGAGTAGCAATATTCCTAGTTGCTTTATGCTACAAAAACTGGGTTATGCTCCAGCTGAGTGGGTTACCTGTTTCTCGTGTATGACTGTTTTTTTTTTTTTTTAACAATCCCCCTTGAATAATCACCTCCCTTTTGAGATGATGTTGCAAAATGAGAAAAGGAAATACTGTCAAGTAGAGTGGAAGGTTAATTGGGAATTAACTTTTTTGTAGCATTTTCCTGACGGCAGCGCTTGGAATGCCAGAAGCACTTATCCCAGTTCAGCTTCTGTGGGTGAACCTAATGACGGACGGACCCCCTGCCACAGCGCTCAGCTTCAACCCCCCTGATGTCGACATCATGATGAAACCACCGCGCAAAGCCAAGGAAGCTCTGATCAGTGGCTGGTTGTTCTTCAGATACATGGCTATTGGAATCTATGTTGGAGCAGCTACTGTCGCAGCATCTGCCTGGTGGTTCATGTTTTATGAAAACGGCCCTAAAGTATCTTATTATCAGCTGGTAAGTGAGAGGTTTTGGCTCCTTTATTACAGCTGCTGCTGTTACTGCCACTAACCATTGAATTAGCAATTTTTTTTTCTACGATCTTGGTCAGAAGTATTGAGACATGTAACCTTTTCTCCCGCAAAGTTACTTATCTTTGTTGTTATCTCCCCCTCACCCAATACAATGTTGATTCTTATGCATACAACCAAGCCGCAATATCTCAATGTTGTATTGGGGGGGAGGGGGGGGGGGGGGGGGTCCAGGAAATTGAATTACAATATCTGAATAAGATATTATGTTCATCATGTCATGAACATGGTAGGAAGAAAAAAAATCTGACTCCCCAATGAGAATTGAACCCACGACCTTCCATACCACGGATGGATGCTCTATACACTGAGCTATGAGAGGCTTGGTGGGAGCTAGGCCGGGGGGGGGGGGGGGGAGGTTACTCGACAAAGTTTTGTACGGGGATGCTCCGCCCCAAGGTCGAAACCTTACCCTTTCATATACCAATTTTGACAGAAAAGGTACCCCTTTCATATACCTTTCATTAAACTGAATGTGTCTGTTTGATATATTTTGAAAGGCACTTTTTATAATACTTAAATGGCAGTTTTCCCTACCCTTTTTATACTTCAACTTGTGTATTCCCTATCCTTTCCTATACTTTGTGAAATCCCTACCCTTTCACATACTTGAACTTGTGAAATCCTACCCTTTCAAATACCTCTAGTCTCAAAAAGGTACCCCTTTCGGGGAGAGCATCTCCATATAGCCCATTATAGGGAGTACCCCCCCCCCCCCCCCCCCCCCCCCTCAGAGCTAGGCCATATACATGTACTAGGTTCATTTCTTACATGTTTCCTGTGTACTGCAAGGATCAGCAATCCATAATTTCTCTTTTTGAAAAACGTTGTCATGACATGGTATTTTATTAATTGTCGCAAGGTCTTTAGGCTAGCATTGTAGTTTGGATCTCTTAGGAAGTAGTTAATTTGATTAGTGAGCTTTTCTTGTTGTATAGACACATCACATGCAGTGTACTACAGACCCTACAAGCTTTGTTGGTGTTAACTGCCAAGTGTTTAGTGATCTCCATCCCATGACGATGGCCCTGTCAGTGTTGGTCACAATAGAAATGTTCAATGCTCTAAACAGGTGAGTGCTGCGATCTTCATTTTACACAGAAAACAGTATGGCTCTCATGTATTTACGACTTAACCCTTTACCCCGATAGAGTATTTGTTGTACTTAAGACTACATGTACCTCAAGATAAAATAAGATGAAGTTATTCTATTGATTTATTAATTTATTATTTTTCGTTAATTTGCAGCTTGAGTGAAAACCAGAGCTTGTTTGTGATGCCACCCTGGAGAAATCCTTCTCTCATTACTGCCATTGCTGCTTCATTTATCATGCATTTCATTATACTTTATTTCAAGATTACTAATGTAAGTACATGGTTGAACTATACAAGTGTGGTGCAAAATAGAAAGTTCTGTAATTTTAACTGTTGCTTTTAAAAAAAATGAATCCAGCTTGGGCCTTGGATTTTGATTAGAAGTCTTGAAAATCCTTTTAAGTTTGTAATTTGCACTCTCTCTTGTTTGGTCAAAGCTGTGTGGATATCAGCTGGCTATTGACAATAACAATGTAGTTTGTTGTGGTTAAGTACAATCATAGTAAAAAGTGTTGGGACACTAACAGTTGCCTTTTTAACCCTTTTTACTCCCAAGAATGCCAAAGGTAAACATTCAAGAAAAATCCCAAAATTCATTTTGTGAAATATTAAAAAATTATTGGTAGTATGCAAAAGAACTGCTGAAGAGTTTTAATTTGAATGGGTCACACCATAGGATTTCTTCAAATGACTCAAAAGTTAGCAGTTAGAACTACACGTCATGTCTCCATAATTGACTCTGGGAGTGAAAAAAAAAACACTTTTCTTTGTCGTCACCCCTCCCCTCCCCTCCCCAATACAATGTTGCTTCTTATGCATACAACCAAGCCACAATATCTCAACTTTGTTTTGGGGGAGGGGGCTCAGGAAATGGAACAATAATTTACCCGTTGTAAAGTGTCCCAAGGTCTTTTGACCAGCATTGTGGGCTTGCCTTACTGGCTAGATGCATCAGGCATTCTCAAACCTTGCGGTCAAAACTAGGGGTACTATTTTGTAGCACTGCTTTCTGTCATGTGATTACCTTCAGTTTATTTTAAAACTTCAGCTATATCCACGACTGTTTACAAAACAATATTGTATTGTTGTAATTAGTATTAATACTTTTGTGTTGTTTTTCTTGCAGACCATTTTCCGCATCACTCCTTTGAACTGGAATGAGTGGGTCGCAGTTCTTTATTTCTCCTTCCCTGTTATCATATTGGATGAGATTCTCAAGTTCGTCTCAAGATGCATAGGTAAATATATCTCATGCCGTTCTGCTCATTCTGCTATGTGAATTCTAAGCAGTGCTTACAATCTTTTTTCGATTTGTCCACTACCAGATATCTGTTCTGACTGAATTTGTCCACAGACCTAGTATGAAAACATAAAAAGATTGTAAAATTTGTCTTCAAATTATCTTAAAATTGGCTGTCTTGACCGTCACTGTTGGGGCTTTCGATTTATATCAGTCAAACTTGAAACTTCTAGCTGTTCATTTCGTTGTCATTTCTCGAAAAATTTATTGAGAACATGGAGATGAAAACATTGAGTCATTACTCGAAGGAAGTACAAACTATAATCAGTTTCTAACGCTTTTTCAAAGACGCACGGGGAGAACTTGAAAAAAATTGGCAATGTTTTCAAATTGCAAATCATTTCCATCCTGGCTATCCGCAGCCAAAGACAACCAATACTACTTTCTGTGCACTTCTAGAATTTTTGTTTACAAAACTGGGGCCAGATTCACGAAGCCCTCCTAAGTTAAGACATATCCTGAGTATTGTTTCTTAACAATAGTCTATTGTCATTCCAACAATAGGCTATTGTTAAGAAGCAATACTTGGTCTTAACTTAGGAGGGATTCGTGAATCCGGCCCCTGGACCATTATTTTTCGGTTTCTAGTGGTAAAAATATGGTTTTTGGCTTTTCAAAGTGACTTTGGTGCATTTGTCTTTGTTTCTGACTTATATTTTTTGTTTTTTCTTTCAGCTGAGCCTCCGCATCCTGTTCAGCAAACCAAAGTGAAGTCTGACTGATCCTTCACAGCATGCCGGCCATGCTAATGCCTCTGTAGGCTGTGTTCCTAATTCTCAGCTGACGGTGGAACGCTCGACTTCTCCAGGCATTCCCCCACGTTTCAATTGCATCCAGGAAACAAGTTCCTTTTTCAGCCAGAAAGCCATATCCACAATTACCAGAGCCTGCAATTTTCGTAGACGTGGTTGCTAGGTAACTTGACGTGTCTTGATGACGGCAAGCTGACGAAACATTTTTCGTTGTGTTCGTGAGTGCTCGTGCGAGGGTTTGATTGGTTGATAGTAGTCGGAAGTCTTCGGGTATTTCTACGAATCTTTCCAGCTGAAAACGCTGCTTGTTGTCCTGGCCAATTGCGTGTCGGTAAAAAAAAAACATTGAGAATTTCTCGTATACTGCATATAATATATAAAGCAGCGTTTAAACATGGCCTCGGGGTCTTTAATTTATCTATTTATGTCCGATTTTTCGTGGATATTGAAAACAAAAAGTAAATTAAAAATAATCTAAGTAGGTAGTACTTATTTTTGTGCCGATCAGTCCGACTTCAATCCTCGAGTAATTTTCAAGGATGTTGAATGGCCATTAGAGTATTGTCTGGTTTATAGACATTGTATTAATTTTAAACAGTACTTGTACTTTTTTTAAATGATTTTTGGGGGGTTAGGGCGTGTTAAATTAACCACTTCCAAAATATTTTGCGAAGTTTTATTGATCGGCGCAAACTAAGGATATTTTTTTCTCGATAAGCTTATTCCTTTGTAATAAACATATAAATATCCAATACTTTGAACATCGTGTTTTTTCATCAGCATAGATGTAATATATAGAAGTTTTCAATTTGGCCAGTGGTACGTGAACATTTCCTAACGCATACTGCGGGCATTTTATGCTTTTTATATGGACAATGTAACACCCACTTTAGAAGACGTTAACTAGCCTGTTCCAAGCGTTCAGATTGTGGGGCCGAGGAGCAACTAAAACCGGCGTGCGAACGAGCGGAGAAAAGCGAGGGGAGACTGGACGGAGGAGTCTGTCTCCCTCCGTCAGACCAACAATATTTTTCTTTTGCGCGCCACTTATCCTTCGCTCGCCACTATCTGAACGCCTGGAACAGGCCAGACATAAAGCAAAACTTATTTTAAGTTTTTTTGGGGGGTTAACGATCAACGCAGAAGAAATTGCACCACCAAAAAAATCGGCGACATTTTAAATGTACTGTAATGTCCTTTTGGATTGCTCATGTTATACTGATAAGCGCGTTTGTTTTGCTCTTTTCACAATGGGTTTTCTTACCGCTAAGAACACTTGTTGCTTGCCACACCATATGTGTTGTTGTTGTTGTTGTTGTTGTTGTGCTAATTAAAGTTACGAACAAGGAGCTTTTTTGTATAACAATTGATTAGAAAATTGAATTGATTACTAACTCTACTTTTTACGTGTAATGAAAAGTACACTTTTCGAGTATAGAGTGGACGACCTTGGTTTCTTGGTTTCCAGTCTTTGGAGAGCCGTTATTTAGTGGTACTCTAGACTGCTTTTTACGTCTTACGCTTGGATATTTTTTTAATGTCTGGATTTTAGCTCTCTCTTATTTTCATTTACTATGTTTTTCAAAGAAAACTACCATGTAGTTAACATTCGTTCGTATTTTACTGTTGTCTATCGCTACGTGATATGCTTTTTTGTTCTTTAACGAATGGTTTCATTAAATATCGAATTAAAAGGAAAATATTTAATGCTTTTCTGTGAACTGAATATTTCCCAGACAAAGGCCAATAAACGAGCTTTTCTCTCGCTTGAAATAGTAACTTGGGGCAGAAAGACTCTAGCCTGCGAGCAAGCTTTTAGGGGAGGGGGAACTCGATTTCGAATGAGCCTCCACTGTATGCTACAACCATGGACTTATTGTGTTGGAAAATCCCCCGCGCGCTTATTCTCAATGTTGGAAATGAAAATGAATCGAACGGACAATAACTTTAAAACAACATTGCGAACGAGGGAAGCGGGATGTTTTCCAACACTTGAGTCTTCGGGTAGTCCTGCACTTGTCCAAACGATGCCTGTGATTCGCTAAGAAAACAATAGATTTGTCCCGCTGGGATAGGGATTAGGGATAGGGGCATTGTTCAAGTGATATATCAATTGCATCGTTCGCCAATCACAGACATCGTTTGGACAGCTACGACCCCACTCGAGTCTTGAGGTTGCAGACGTGGACTTGTTGTGTTGGAAATTTAGAGCCACTTGAAAACTAAATATACGGACCGGTATCTGTCATCGTATAGATAAAACCAAAGCTTAACAGATTATTGCGCAATCAAAGGCTCCTATGAGCCAACTCGTGAATACGAAACAATCTTCGGACCGACTCCCCCTGCCACTCATTGCGTCCAACACCCCACCCTCCCCTCCCTTTAACGTCGTTCCCATGGGTAAGGCAGGTGACCATTACATATCGCGTGCTCAATGTTAACTGATCGACCGACCGAGTGAAACTTCTACCCAAATGCTACAACTCATTTCAACGCTTCGAGTATTCACGAGTTAAATTTATTGCAAATGTAAAGCGAACAGACAATTTTAAGCCAGTACTATTTTGTTTATTTTTATTGCGAAATAGGTCAATCGCACGCACCCTACTGTGTTGCTCTTCCTCAAGCAGCCAGCCAAAAGCAATTAAATACTCGGCTTTTTTGAAGCTCTCATAAGTGATCCTTGGGAATTTGGAAAAAGTGGCCGTAACTTGAGCTGGCTGCTTACGAGTGTTTTAAATTACGGTGTTTTACTGAGAATTTCTATTAAGGCGGGGGTACACCCGAATTTAAGTGAAATTTGAAAAGGTTTTAAGTAGGGATAGAAAAAAGAAAATGATTTTTGGAACACCAACAGACAGTCGATACCCACGTAAGAGCACCCCAGGTTGCTAGTGGACTAACTTGGTATCCGTCTATTAATTATTAACTACAAATTCTAATTTTAAAACTTCACTAAATCTTCAACATTTCTTATTTCTCTAAATTTTACCAATCCTTTGAGAAAAACTATTTCCTCCCAAACATACCCAAAAATCACCCAAAAATTTACAAAACACCCCATAACATAGGTTTATGTTTCAAGCATAGAGGTTTTGGATTGCTTGAAACGTGAACGAGATATTTCCATTAAAGCCATGTCAAGTGGCGGAAAAGTGGCGTTTAGGTTAACTCCCGCCTTAAACGGGGTTTGGTGAGGGTGGGCGCTGAGGGGCCGGGACTGGTCGCTTACGACCATGGTCGGAAGACCAAATTATTGTATTGTAAAACACTTAAATTACGTCATCGATGTGAACCGACGGACAGTTTCTGTGGTCCATTCGGTGTCCGTATTAACGCGGTATTACCGTACGTCAAATTGTATGGTAACGGGTAGACTGTTGCTTGTAGGCTAGTCAAATGATGAAGAAAACCTTGCGTCGAGTTGCGTGCAACCTTGTACAAAGCGAACGCAAATCGTTTTCTCAAACGCGCGCAAGTTGGCTCAAATGGGAACGCAAGAAATAGCACGTTTTCGGCTAAAGAAGAGTAAGAACTTTAATATAGGACGACCACGGATTACGATTGGACGTGGTAGTCCAAACATCGCATAGCTTGGGATTGGGTACGCGAAAATCGGACTGTTGACTAGTGGGGCCGCTTACTTCGGCTGTAACACGCAAACGGGAAGTGCTGGTGCGTGAACAGTTGACCAACAAAATCTGTAGAACACATAACCACCACATATTGTGCCAAATTTTTTATTTTATTTTATTCCCTTTTATTGTTTTTGTCTGGTCCTGCCATGAACTCATTCGCTCACAAATAAATTAATATTGCTGACTTTCTAGGCTAGTTTCAATTTACATTTGCAAATCAACTTTACCTTCCTATAATGACTCATTTCCTATTACAAAGACAATTTATAGTTTGTACCAATCTAGAATATTCAGTTCTATATTATACGAACTACGAGATCAATAGATTTTGCTTATTTATCAAAGTGAAAACTAGAAATGTCGAATTTCAAATTTCCACACCATGTTTGCAGCTTCTGTTGCATTCAATTTATTTTCCTGCTCGTTTAAGTTATAAAATTCAGCGGTTTACTGATAATACTGGGATAGATTTCATTATTTTTTTTTAAAAAAAAACTGGATTAAAAACTAGTTAACTTCCACCTGTATTAACTCCGAATTTCTATGGAGTGCAGTAAAAAGCGCGTTACCCCGCACGGAATATCTTTTCGTATATAATTAACATTTGAGGAATTTAAAAAGCTCGCGTGTATTGTGCGTTTGATATATACAATATGTACATTTAAGAAATTCATTTTATTGCAAACCAAAATAGGATAACTCGGAGAAGTAATTCTGTTCTAGTACAGTGACACCCCTGCAAAATCTATTTTTAGATCCGACAAAAACAGCCAATCGCGGTGACTGGCTTTATGGGCACGTGACGAAGGTCGAACATTTATTTCAGATATTATTTAAAAATAGATTTTTTAAGATTAAATGGCTTCTAGAATCAGACTCTCCCAGTTATCCTATCGTAACTTTCCTCCCAGAGTGAAAACCTTGAGCGAGGAGATATGTGGCTCGAATTTTAAGTCTGTGGGTAAAATTTTAATAGTATGCTTATTCAAACGAAACCTTGCAAGCAGAATTTTCGGTAATGCTATCCGTTATTTGATTTTCGTGAAGTGAAAATTATACACATTTTCTCAAAATTTTACTCATAGAAGGAAAATCAATGCTATGCCACTACAAGAAGACATTTACGAAGTACAATTTGACGCTGTTTGAGAATGGACATTGGTTAATGAAGTGAAAGGCGATAGCAGACCGGCTGCTAAATTATCGTTCGAGTTGTAATTCACAGATGTGGAATTATTATTCGAGCTGTTATTCAAACAAGACTTAAATTGCATCGGGTTGGAACAGCGAAACGCCAGTTTTCTGACAAGCATTGGTTTGTCACTGGATAAGGAGTCTTGGTTCGGCGTTTTGTCGCTTTCTTGCGAGGAATCCGTAGATTCTTTTGTTTCTGCCTCAGTGTCCTCTTCGCTTTCAGGGGTGTCGAGTCTGGGTCGTTTTTCGGGGGGCTCCATTTGCGGTGCTTCATCGAAAAACACCACAATGACGCTGGTATTGTCTGCTCTCAAGTCCCGTTCACGCCATTTTGCCAATGCGCGGTGAACCAACCTGTCGATGGAGTAGAAAAGCTGTCAGAAACAAGTATTGTTATTAGGTTTATTAGTTTGTTTCACACTACAAGTCAAGCATATCTCAAGTAAGCACTTGACTCAAATGCGCTTGAGATTCCCAGGGAACAGTTGTCAATCACTGTCAATATCTTGCGCCGCTGTATGCGTCTTTTAAAGGTTTCTGTTTTCTTATTGGTCAAGTGCGTTCTCAAGTGTGGTGTTGATCACACTTGTCTTTTGACTTCGGTTTCTTTAAAATAAACATGTTTCCGTGGCAACAAAGTTGAATTCAAGTATGTGCATTTTACTCTTTAATATTCAAAGTTGGTTTCAAGACTCTTTGAAATGCACTTAGGATACACTTAGAAGCCGATGGCGTCGAAAGCCTTCTCGTTTGCTCTGGTTCGCTGGTTTCTCGACCAACACAGTATGTCGTCAAATACCGTAAAATGCAAGTTATAATCCCTGGACTTATACAACTTCGTAAGGGATTTTCGGGGGGCTTTTATCCGGGGGAGCTTGTAAGCGGCATAAAAAACCGTTTCGGAATGAGCTGATAAGAAATAAGCTGAGACTAACATGCAGCAATATCAAAATGCGTTTCCATGTCTAGTTCACAGTGGTCAGGCTTCCCACTTCGAACTCATCGTCATCATCAATAACGTTGCAACTGTCGTGCTAATACATACTACAGAGAAATATTAAACAGTTACGTTAACATTTGATAAGATAGCAATAAGGCTATAATTAAACTTATAGTTATGCGCTCTACGCCTTATACTTTCCTTATTTTATATTTGAAGTTGAAAGTGTTTAAATTAAGGAAACAAGGACAGACAAGTAGAGGGGGTGGGGGTGGGGGACTTATAGCCGGAATTTACGGTATATGCTAAAAAAGCGGTAGTCAACACGCGAAACGTCAATAAAGACCAAAGCAATGACAATTGTTCCTACCTGTGCGACACGTCACCCATTTTACAAATGTCATCTTTGTCGTAATTATGAACAAATTTGACCGCCTCTTCGACCCTCATCACGCCCCACAGTCCATCTGATGCAATCACCAGAAACTTGTCCACCCCAGGCGTTATCTTATGAACCCGCACGTCGGGGTCTGGGGAGACGATAAATTCGCTGCGATAGTAATTGAAACTCCACAGATCACCTGTACAGGCAAACCAAATGATGAACAATGTTAGATTTTCGTAGTACGGTGATTTTGTCTATCGGCGCAATGGCTACCGGTTCTCTGGTTTTTGTAGCATACAATCGAAAACTGCTCCAAAAGAATTTGATTTACTACGTTATGTTAACAAATCCACATTTAGTACACAGTTTCTAGCTGGCTGTCCCAACGTTTTGATCGACTGATTGATTGATTGATTGAATCATTCATACTACACGCGAAAGCAATCTAAAAATAAACTGACAGGTTATTCCAAGGAGCCCTTTGCGCGCTGTGACGTTGTTTTCAACTGATAATTTCTTAATGGGTTTGTAAAAACGCCGTCAACTCTTTAGTTATGAGCTCTTGCTCTTTGAATTGTAGGTGAAAAAGAGTAGAGTTGTATTACGTACCAAGTGATCTTGAAACTGCCAGGAAAGGCACCGATTCTCGCTGGGTGCTTCTTCGGACTGGTCCCTTATGACCATGATGGACGGGCCTTTCCCACGCCACACGTGGTACACCATTACGAGAAAGGACCTGTCCACCGAGTGATTCTATCCGACTCTTTTCAGAAGGAACGTCGGGTTTATGATCGGCCGTGAGCGCCACGGCTTGGAGTTTTTTCTCATGATTCAGTCTCCCGAGCGCTGCCCCGGAGTCGCCCACGTGAGCTATGTACAACGTTCTACCCTTTAAAATCACAATGGTCGCTGTTGTCCCGGATGTACTGGGAAGTCCGTGTCTTGTGCGAGGCCAAGAATCTACAGGGATGAAATAATTAGAAGCAATTACTTAGAGCAGTGTTCAATTGAGTGTCGTAAAACCAAGGCCAAAGTTATCACTCTGGCCAATCACAACAGACGCGGGCAATCCAATGAACCAATCAGAACGCGAAGTAAATAATTGTCGCCGCCGCCAAGCGCGGGAAAACGCATGCGAGTAACTAAGTCACGATTGCTTTTAGTTTTACTTTTGATTGGTCGATAAGTGGCGCGAGATTTTTTAGCCAATCACAAAGCGGAGCAATGCAAAACTAAAGCAATGAAGAAATTACTTTCGATACTGAATTGAAAACCACTCAAATGGTCGAAATAAACTCGGGTATACAAAAAAATCTGATCCCGTTGAGGCCTGAAAATTATTTTTTCACGCTCTATTTGAAAAACCTTCTGTGGCTGTATGTAACTGCGATGATCACATCCACTTTAATTCTTTGTACTGCGGTTCATATGAATTTATTTTGATATTCTTCATTTTTTTAAGAATACGAAGACAATTTCCGTGTGCCTGGCTTGTCTTCCTCTCATTGATTTTTTAATTAAAGTTTTCTCAAAGCAACTGGATTTGTAATAAATGCCTTAGGTAGGCGTTTATTCCAACAAATTAAACACGGTATTGCTATTATCCCGCGGGATAGAGGCAATATATAGAACGCATCCTTGGGCTTTGCCTACTTTTAAACTGCATTTAAAAGGAAGAAACTTAGCTTTTTAATCATTTTACGGCTTTCAAAGAACAAGGCCGATGATCACGGCGATTGCTCCATCCTTTGTAGCCTGCGTACACTCCTATTTCTTGCTTTACGTGGAAGGCCCGCAGGCTACTTCCTTTGGCACGTCACGCAAAGATTGCGTTACAATCCGCGGTGTGTCGCAATTTAATAAATTTAAAATTTGCGAGATAAGTGGCACGAAATATTGCTTCGTGTACAATATCAACATTAATCGGAGTGTTTTTTCGTCTACTTAATCTTTAATTGTATTGATATGTTTGTAGTTAAAATATTTATTCTAATATCGATCCATCACCGGACGTCGTTTGGGTGTACACCAAGGAAATTATGCTTAGTACGTTTCACCACGCCCCCCAAAAATCTTTCTAGTGGAAGAAATATTGGCACTTGCTTTCCAGTTGTTGTTGGGTTGGAAGTTTAATTTAAAACATAATAAATAATTACTTAAATGCATATAGTAATTTGGATCCTTCTATTTATTCAGAAAGGTATCGAAGACGCAACTCGCAAAATACTCGAGTGAACCTAATATAGTATCGCGATTTTGTTGCTGGGCTGTTTTTAAATCCAGGAGTTAGTTTCTAAAGAAACTGTGGTGCTGCGTCGGTGGGGGATTGAAATGTGAAAATTTGGTTTTTATGCGATAGCTTTTTAAATCTTTTCCACGGTGGCCAATTCACCTGATCAACTCAATAGATAAAACGAAATTGTCATTTTTAAATATTGAATTCGACTGACAGCTGTGACTAAAGTTTAGAAAACCTAAAGTATTATCAAACTTGAATTGAAATTGTGTTTATCGCATCCTAGTTCTTTTGTACATGTTGTATGTTGTATGCGTCCTACAATCTACCGTGATAGGAAACAGTTCAACACTGTTTGATTGACAGGTGTCGAAAGCCCGTCACCACCCCACAGAGGCGCAGGTATTCAAAACAATAAGATTGATTGCCAACATCCGGTTTAATTTCGTTTCAGACGAAAATGCCGTTGTATTTTCGATTTTGTAACGTTTTCTTCGCCCTCTAATACCATAGGAACTCTTTCGGCTTCTGTATATTTACTGAATGTCGAGAAGCATTGTGACGCGATAAACAATTGAATTTCTAAAAGAATTTTCCGTACGCAAATTTCTCTGTTGCAGTAATCGGCTTAGATGCGATCGTGCCGTACAAACGACAAAACAAAACGGCTAACTTTACACCTTATAAATATGTTCTTTGAAAATACTCGCATAAACTACACTGCGATATATTAAACAGGTATTTCTTTATTGCTTTGATCCTATAAGCAAGCATGGGTATTTTGCATATGAAAGGATTTGAAAGACAACAGGATATATTCGTTTACACGAGTCGCTTTACAACGTCACGAATATATATGGAACAACAATTTTGGCGCGATAAATACAAACCGCGAAAAATTTTTCCTATTTTTCTCTGCGATCGAAAAAGAGGAGTTGTAGGATTTCAAATGACATGCTCGAAATCGAAAGCTGATGTTTGTTTCATTTTCCGCTTACCACAATTCTCAAAATCGAGCGCGAAATAACTCAAACATGAATGCGAAAGCTACTCACCGAGATGTTTCCACATTTCGTGATGCGTGGCCAGAAAACCATCCTTTATGGCTTTTACGACTCGCGATGTTTCTCCTGAATAGAATCCCTTTTGCTGCTTTATCTTGTTCCATAAATGCTCCCTGGCGAAAGCGGCCGCGTCTCCGCCGCCGTGACCATCAAAGACAGCGAAGAAAGCTTGTTCGGGGTTACGATCGAATACAACCTTTTTGAAATCTTCCATTTCTTTACGACCTCCTTGATTAGCTTGGCCATTTACCCTGATTATTATCTTCCGACTTTTCGTCTTCTTGGACATTTTGATCGTTTCTTCATGCGAGCCTCACTGTTTTTAGATGCACAACCTCGGAGGGGAATTTGTAATTTGCCCGCTCTCATGAAATTTTCATATTTTTTGCCTGAACAAGCAGCTGCTGATTAGTTTGTCAATTTCGTTTCGAAATGGACCAATAACGGCGCAGTATGACCAAGTCCTAAATATTGTATTACTGATGACAACCAATGATATCGCTTGTTGTGAATATTGTGCTAAACCATGAAAATCACACAAGCTCAAACTTGCCCGGCCAGCTACGTAACAACTCACTCGTATTCTACAGTGTACGTTGTTATGATGTCATAATCTCTTTTCTTTAACACTCAAACCAAATGATTGTGAGCAAGTTCGAACTTGCTTCGATAGCTTCGATTGTGCGTGTAATAATATGTTGTGACTGTTTTTTTATTTCCTTCTAAATAAAGACCCGCTAGGCCGAAATAGCTTGTTCTCTGTAATCAGATAATTTTCGCGACAATCTGTTCTGCAGTGCTCTGTTTACAAGCAAAATTCTTCAAAACTCTAGCTGCGATAATCCAAATTGAGAGATGATTCACATAAAAGACTTCTTTTTTTATGTTAGGATTGAGCCTACCTTTTCAAACATTATGGCGTGAATGAAAATAATTTTTTTTGTTTGTATTGTAGACTTTTGATGCGGTCAAAAGTACCATACAGTGTTTTTGGTACAGTAAAATCTAGTCTAGACAGGGTTCTAAAGGTTAAGGGAGCCCGTGCCGACGTAAACCAGATCCCATGATAGTCAAGGGTCAAGTGATTTCTAAACTGAGGAATATCAAGCGCGCGCGCGCAAGGAGAGAACCGGACAGAACCAGCGAGCTTTGCGATCAAGCGCTCGAACCCAAATATTTCCTAATTCCTCTTTAATAGCGTACAGTGATATAATTTCGGTCCTGAAAGGAGTCTAAAGGAAACCTGTCCTGGCCTGATCAAGGTCCGATTACTGGTGAGAAGGGATGTCCAAATTTTGAGCCATCCGGCCTTCCGAAAGTGGGAAGCCACAGGGTGCCCTCTTATGTTTGTGTGGTGAGCTGTGCATCTGCGATGGACGTACGTATCGGTTTAGATCAAAGGCGAAATAGGGCTCTTAAAACTGATGAAAATGAAAGAAAAACTCTCAAAATTACTGCCATGTTAATCGAGCACTTCGCGTTCCCCACTCGCTCTTTATATAGCAAGCGCTCGAATTGGCCCTCTCTTCACTGTCTGTTGATATCTAGGCTCGGAAGGCGACGAGAATCTGTCAAGACGTTTATAGCGCCCATGAGCTCCCTGTATAAAGATTGTTATTATTATTATTATTATTATTATTATTATTATTATCTTATCATATTTAGAATTTTTAATGTATGGTAAATAGTTATTTTAATTGTTAAATTATTATTATTATTATTATTATTATTATTATTATGTTTATTCCTTTAAGGCTCAGGCACAATGTTCTCAATAGAAAATCAGAAAACGGCAAACTGATCCTTACGGCAAGGCGATGAAAGAGTAAACAAAAGAATAAAACAAAATATATATATTCAAACAAATTTGCCGAATATTTCGGTTTGAAAACAAACCTTCTTCAGGGGCTAACAGAAAAATTTTCTGTTAGTTTCTGTTAGTTATTTCATTTTCAATGTTCTCACCCTGGTTGATATTCCCTGGAAGCGGGTTCCAACATGTCACCATGGGTTCCAGGACTTTTCTTTCTTTCTTTCCTCTTACAAGGACAGCACCTTTCTCAGGATCTTTGCTGTGCCCAACAATGCTGTTTTCTGAATAGTTTTCATTCTTATGGTTACACCAATTTGCTTCATGTACTTCTCACAGTTGACTGAAATGGCACCAATTAAGTGCCCCGATAACAACTGGGACGACAGTGACTTTCCGCATGTGCCAGAGTTTTGCCACTTCATCTTTCAATAGTTGGTATTTCTCAATCTACTCGAGCTCCTTATCTCTCACCCTGTTGTCACCTGGGATGGCAACATCAATCATAATATTATTATTATTTTTCTTGCCCTCGCCCAGCTTTCAGAAAAAAGAGGGAATGACTTTTGATAAAACAAAAACTATATTTCTAGTGGGCCATTAATAGGTTTTAGTTTGAAAATATAAAAATTGGAACATCTCAAGGAACTGAGAAACTAAAAGTTTTATTTCCACTCACAATCCATCCCCCCGGGGGGGAGAGGGGAGAGTGCTTCCTCTCATGGGGTTGTGATTCGCTTCTTCGAGTCACTACCTGTTTTCAGACCACAATACGAGAGTTATGTACCAGTCAATTCCAAGACCGCCCATCCCCCTCCCCGGGCATACCCCGGGCATTTGACGAGAGGTTAGCTCCGCATAGTGGGGCATTTGACGTGAAACGAGGCCCGACGGGGCGGGCATTTGACTTCAACAAAAACGTTGATCAGCGGTCGCAAAGTAAAAGATTTCGTAATCCATTCTTTCCGGTTCCACGTGTCTGTTGACTCGGTTGACCTTTGTCGTAAAATGTAAATATTCATTTATATTCTGGAGTTCCTGAGATGCCTTTTTTTGAAGTGTGGAGTGAAAACAAGGACATCCGAAAAGGCGTTTCAGCGGAAAATTATTCCGAGCTAGATAATATACGATTTATATGTTGGTCGAATTCAAAACCACAACTGAAATAGCGGCATGCATATTACAGCGTACGTGATCTCACCTCGAAAACAATCCGAACAGCACCAGTTTATAGATTTGTCTTGGCAAGTCTACAAAATAATATATAATATGTTAAAAAAAATCATCCAGATCGGCTAAAAATTGTTTTGATATCGCAAATAGCGTTTAAGAACAACTTCAGACTTTACATACTGAGGCTTCGTTGGCACCGAAGTTGCCAACTTCGTTTCAAAGTTCGCAATTTGGGTGGCAAACTGACAAAAGTAATTGACAACTTCGCAACGTAGTATCAAATTTCCCAACGAACTTGGCAACTGGCGCGGCCAAAGTAAGCTGAAATCCACTGTAACTAGTTACTTTAATCCCTCCTTGCCCGGACGGTGGGGCATTTGACGCTCTGTGAAGCCCTGCCCGGTGGGGCATTTGACCGTATAAACTGCCCACATGTGGGACATTTGACAATTTTTTTTTAAAAAAGTCAAATGCCCGGGGGTTTGCCCGGGGGGGGATGGGCGGTCTTGGAATTGACTGGTGCATTAACCTGCTCGTTTAGGCCCTAACCCTTAAAAAAACTTTAACATGCAAGGCTGATCAGACAGTATAATTTTCCTTTTTTAGAGCCAAGCTGGCAAAAATCTCCCCCCAAATGGCACAAAAACCAGTACAATTTGGCGCCGCATATAAGCTCCCGATCCAGGGCTAAGCCCATCTCTAAGAATTAATTTAAGCGGACTGCTCTTTCAACAAACGGTTCTGGATAGCTTGGCTTCTATCCCCAGTGTTCGGGGAAAGCCCTGAGCGCGCGGGTGTGTGGGTGGGCGAGGGGGGTGGGGGGGGGGGGGGGGGGGGGGGGGAGGGGGGGGGTGTTGGACATGAAACAAATGGCGGAACTGCGACCTTTGTACCCGCGAAATTATCGCCTTATCCCCGTTAGTTCCCAGTCCTTTCTGGATCTTTGTCACAAATGCCTTTCACATGTCAGACTTGAAAACGGTCTAAAACTTCTCACGAAACATCCTGGCTTGAAAATGTTCCTTCGACGGGCATATGGACGGCTATCGACTGCCACATCTTATCAACTCACAGGTAAATGTTGAATTTATTTCCTGCACAAGTTATTTTTCATAAGAAGATTTAAATAATCAAGTGCTAAGATTTGATTTTTCGTTCTCACGCTTGACTGAGCGATCGACGTAACAAATCATGAAGTGTACTTCACACTATATTGTTTGAGAATTATTCACTTCTACTTACGTTGTTGACCGTAGTTTCATGATATCAAAATATAAAAGTAGTTGTAATTTTTTGACTAATTTAAGGGATTTGAATTTTCGATTACACACCCGCGAGCCGAATACAACCTGTCGAATTTGCAGTTCCCTCAACTCGAAAAACCACATCGGCACATCCTTAAAACAATCAGGGAATTATTTGTTTCATTGATATATCATTCGGCATCTTCCAATGCCACGGCGGCAGGATTTCTTTTCGGAGGCAATGACATTTTAATTTGCATACAAGACACGTGTTTATGAAGACCTGAGAGTGGAGGGGTGGGGCCGTACAAATTAAAACTGACAGGGAGGTGTGCAGTTTGGGGATTAATAAGATTTGGCAGGTATTTTTTGCATTTAGCTGTGACATACATGGATTTTTTGGCGGTTAAGTGTTGGTCTGTGGACATTTTTAGGGTTATTAAATTATGACTCATTTGCACCCTTTTCATCACTTTGAAACCATGGTGACCCTCCCCCCCCCCTTTCTCTGACCACACCCAAATACATTTGGTGTAACCTCCAGTCATGACAACCAACCACCTTAGATGAAGTCCCAAAGTGTAAGTGTAAGGTTGTTAGGGACAACAAAAATGTTTGTAAAGAACTTGTTAACTATCAAACTATTTGCTCAGTTCTTTTGAATTTGGAAAGGAAACTGTTTGTTTCTAACTTGTTTCTAGGGTGAAGCTTTTGTAAAGAAAAATGTGTAATTTCAGACCCATCAGCTCCTTCGTATTATGCATAAGACTTGTGCCTCTGAGTGTAACACTTTTGTTTGTTTTTCTTGGATTATGCAAGACAACAACTTTTTATGCTCTGAAGAGTAACATTTGAAACAAATTCAAATGAGGCATCACTAAGGCTACAAACAGACCAAGATGCATGGTAGATTTTGTCAGGAGAATATGGTTGTTATTGGAGACCATTCAGATGTTTAGGTCTTGGACATTTTCATTGGACATTTGTCTCGCAAAGTTTCTTAATATTTACCATTCGCTATCTCTTATTGACTGACATGTTTTTGAAAGATTGCTTTACCTTATATGACATGTGCATTAAAATTCTCAAAATAATGCCTTTTCAGAAAAAGTTGCTGCAAGACTTAGTTCAACTAATGCCGCCACCAAAGAAAAGGTAATATTTAGTTTTACATATTTACAAAGTATACAATAATAAGATACCACCTCCCCCTCAGAATTTCTAATCACCTTCTGTGGGAAGAGTACTGATATTTCCTGAAACCACACAACAGGTGAACGTTACATCATGTTACATCTTTTTCATTACATTACCAAGCTTAACATTATTTCACCATCTTTTTTTATTTACACAATGGCTGTTATGAAGACCTGTAGCAGCAAAGAACTAATGATTAGAAATAAATTATAATAAGTAACAATAAATTTGTAGAAGCCCGTGGTTAAACAGCAGCGATGTTTTATTTCTTCAGAAAACCACTCAGCTTAAGAGAATGTTACAATCACCTGAGCTAGAATTTATTATGGAGGCACATAATGGACTTGGTGCTAAAATAGTGCAAGAGGCAGGTCAGTAAGATGTGTGTAAAAGGAACTATGTTGTGGAGATTTTAGCATTTTTGAGTCAAAACTACCTGATAGTACCTTTCTCATACGCAAAGTGCTTATACAGTAGAACGCTAAGAGGAAGATATCAAGTATTTTTTTTTTACAAGAGAGGATAATCACAATGATATGATAATGATAATGCTGATTCATATATTGAAGTGCCCACAATAATAGACATGATTTCTTGATATTCTCCCTTGTTTTATTTTATTCTGATGTGTGAAAATAATTATCCGACTTGTTAAATGTCTCACTCAAAATCTTGTAAGACTCAGTTTATTTATTTATCTGCCAATTTTTTTTTTTTTTATCTCCGTATTTTATTTCTGATGTGGTTTCTTATTTATTTATTTATTTATTTATTTATTTCTAAAAGCACCCGCCTCAATTAGCTTGATGCTACCTGCAGGTACCTACAATTTTGAAAATATGTATTTTATTTTGTTTAATAAAGATTCATTGATTGTACACTTTAAAAATTGGTCCAATTTTTTTTCAAGTTGCAATCCATTTCCATCCTGGCCATCTGCAGCCAAAGACACTTACTTTTACTTTTAGAGCACTAGTAGAATAATTTTAAACAAAACTGGACCATTATTTTTGGGGTTTCACTGATATAAAGATGTCTTTTGGCTTTTAAAAGTAACACTAGAAATGGTGACATAGCCCCTTCAAGTATAAGTTAGCATTATGATCATATTATTTAAATTCAATGATATCATGATGTTAACTTAAACTAATTTTGTGAGGATCTGTTTTTTCAGTCAGTTCCATAGTTTGTATTATGATTTCTTTCATATTTATATATTATGAAAAGAAGTCATAATTATACAAACAATGGAACTGACTGAAAGGAAATGATCCTCACAAGAATCATTTCTTCATTTTATTCAATAATTTTCTACAGTTTAATTTATTTCATATGTTTTCATTAAACTGTGACATTCATTCCTATTATGGGTGTTTATAAACTTACTAATGACCACTCCCAACATATATTCAGGCTTTAGTAGCTTAGTTGGTTAGAGCATCCCACTACTATTGCAAAGGTCACCATTCAAATCCCATTCAAAGTCTTAAGAATTTTTTCCATTAATTGTTCTAATTTGCTTCATTTTGTATGTTATTGTTTTTGGAATTATTTTCCAGGTTTTAAGGGTATATGGGGTAGTGGTTTGTCCATATCAGCACAGCTTGGAGTGCGTGACAGCAATGAAGCATCCTGGACTCAAGTTATGGAGGTGATGGAATTCATGAGTGATGCCACAGACATCCCAATTTTACTGGATGCTGACACTGGTTATGGAAACTTCAATAATGCTCGTCGTTTGGTGACGAAGCTTGAACAGAGAGGTGTTGCGGGGGCTTGTATTGAGGACAAGCTGTTCCCCAAGACGAACTCTTTGTTGGATGGCAGGGAACAACCTCTGGCTGATATCGATGAGTTCTGTGCAAAGATCAAAGCATGCAAGGGTACATGTATAGCTACACTTCATTTGTGAATACAGAATTTACAGGGGGGGGGGGGGGGGGACAGGGTGGGAACAGGCTCTGATATGAACTGAAAGAGTCTGAAGAGGGCAGAACTGTAATGTGTGAGCCCTGTGATGTGTGAGCAAGGAGCTGGGAACTAGGAAGATTGGAGAAAGAAAGTGGGAAGTTAAGACCCCTCTGTTCCCCCAGAGGACACTCCATAAAAAGATGTGTTGGAGTTGAACAGCCTGCTTCTGGAAACTCTTTAAGACCAAAAGAGCTGATATGATTTTTAATTTTCTCCATTTTCAAGTCAAAATATCAAAACGTTTTTAACCGATTTCATCGTAGGCAAAGCATTCCCACTTCAGTCCAAAAGTTGTCAAACATTATACAGTGTATACCCAATGTCAGACTGAAAGGGCTGAAAAACCAAGTCCTTAATTAGAGGGACTGTATCACACTATGCACATGCTCGTGAAAGCCTTTCCAGACTCTAAAATAGCAATTTGTACAAATTGTAGAAGTAAGGAACACAAATAAACACTTTCAAATAACAAAATTGAGAAAGGTCAATGCAATGTTACATTATCAATATATCAAACATGAGACACAGTGTTTCATTACAAGATCAAACACTGAGAAGAGAGTTGAAAGTACGATGCGCAGTGAAGTATTTTTGACAACTTCGAGGTGTTTGATCTTGTGATGAAATACTGTGTTGAATGTTTGATATTACTTCTCAAACAAAATGATTTTAGAAGGAGAAATTAAGGATGCAAAAATGAGGAGTGTTTCGTCTGATTTCCAAACACTCATTAAACATTAATTTCCTTTGTATTTTCTTTATGAATTATTAAAATGGGTTTGAGAAACAATGTTACAAATTGAGGGTTGTGAAACCTCCCCCCCCCCCTCTCCAACCCTACCCCCCCCCCCCCCATCCCCCCCCCCCCCCCCCAGCCCTACCCCCTCCTATACAATAAGGGTGATTTACTACTTCTGGCAGCCATTAGTAGCTAGTAACCTGCTGTTATGGCTGGCAACTACAGTAAAGATGACCAGCCACATAAAGTTGAAAATGACTAAAGGATGACAGGCATGCATGGAAGTTTTTCCTTATTTTCTGACTGGCTACTTTCCTTGAGGAGCCAGCTTGAGTACCATATATATTTATTCATTTTATCCTGGAGTTGAAACTACAAGCAAAAAGTGACTGACTATTGTAATGTCTCATTTCCTTGAACAGATACGCAGTCTGACCCAGACTTTTGCATCGTGGCCAGAGTTGAGGCATTTATTGCAGGCTGGGGTTTGGATGAGGCTCTCAAGCGATCTGAGGCTTATCTCAATGCTGGAGCAGATGCAATCCTGATGCACAGCAAGAAATCCGATCCTTCAGATATTGAATCATTTGTAAAAGCTTGGAATAATCAGGTACATGGGTAATTGTACCACTCAGTCACACAATATCATCCCAATTTTTTTTACACTTTTCTCAATTGCCCCTTATTATACCTTTGGAGTCAATCTCTAAATTTATAGTCAAACATTTCATTTAGCCTGCTTTTGAAATTTTGATATTCATAGTTGTAAGTTTAAATGATAGCGACTCCCTTTAGTCATGATTGGGTGGGGGGGGGGGGGGGGGAGGTACTCCGGATTTAAAGTGACGGGATGTGTAACTGGGGACATACAGTAAATGAAAATCCCAAATAATCCCTAGGGTTAAAGCAAAATCCAAAAAAGTCCCCAAATCAAACCTCATTTGAATTCTCCTCTCACAAGAATCATTCCATTAACCCTTTAAGCCCTAAGAGTGATCAGAATCAAAGGTCATGAGAGTTTTGGACATGATCACACAAGATGAATTCTCTTGATATCCAAACAATTTCTCCCCACTACTTCTATAGGAAATGTATAGGACAACAGCTCCAGTTACATACACTTCTTCTGCTTTCAAAGGGTGTCCGCCTGTGATTGCATGATTGATTGACCTGATGCTATTTTGACAGGGCCCAGTGGTGATAGTCCCAACTAAGTATTACACAGTGCCGACAGATTTGTTTAGGGAATGGGGCATATCACTGGTGATCTGGGCAAATCACAACTTGAGAGCATCGATATCAGCCATGCAAGATGTCACACAGCAAATCTACAAAGACCAATCATTAGTTAATGTGGAGAAGAGGGTAAGTACTAGGTTTTTTTTGTCTATACTGTGCATGTAAACGTAGACAGTAAATAAATATGCTATCAGCCACAGTGTCACAGCAAGTCTGTTAACAGGAGGTTGTTAACAATAGAACTGCCAACACCCACCACCAGAATGACAGCTGTGACAATGATGCAAACCATTTATCCACCAGGAAACTGTAAAAAGATTGCATATCAAATTCACTAAAGCTCAATGGCACTAGACCTGAATCACGCAAAGACCTTTCCACACTTTTCACAGACTAAAAATTAATTCTACAAAAGCCGACACAACAAACATTAAAACCTTTAATATTTTGTTCTTTTAAGACTAGCTTTAGCTAGCTTTTAGGATTAGCCTTATTTAATTTTCTGTTTGCTTCTCAGGTTGCACCAGTAAAGGAGGTTTTCCGTTTACAAAAAGATGATGAATTGAAAGAGGCAGAAAAGAAATATCTTCCTCAAAAATGATAACAGTATTCTATTAAATGTTTCATAGTCTTTCAATTAACCAGCATCAGCTGTTTCTAGCTATAGAAATGTATGTTTTTTAAGGGATGTAAAATAATGATTTCTAAAATTACCAGTGTCTATTGTGCACCCCCCCCCCCCCCCCCCCCCCCCCCATACAACTATAACTTTACTAGCCTTCCCATTAAACGGCGACACCCATGACTGTTTTGGCCATCCTGATTGTGATGCTGCAAGTCTGTTTCAAATGCACCATGTGGTACATTTTTCTGTACTATGTGATAAACCTTTTTGAATCGCGTGATCGCACTTCCTTTGAGCAGTGTTTGAACTCGAACACATGATACAAAAAAAGGGCATCACATGGTACAGGCAAATGTACTACGCGATGCATTAGAAATCGGGTCAAAGTATCACAATCGTTATTCTGCAGGCGGTAAAAACATTCATGGGTGTCACGGTTTACTGGGAAGAGCAGTAATACAACCACTTAGTTAATACAACCACCCCGTTACTACGACCACTTTTTGGGAGCACAAAAAAGTGCTCATTTAGTCAATTTCTCATCTAAAACAACCTCGTGACATTTATGGCCCAATAGTTGTTGTATTAATGAAGTTATACTGTCATGTGCTCTGTGTTTGATCACACCATGCCTTGTAGTCTTTTTATGTGTAGATAATAGTTCAACATATTTGAAACTTTCATGCTGTTTGCAGTCTCAATTTTGTTCGTCTCTTCTAGTTGACTCGTTTCAGTTTTGTTAGCTTTTCTTGGATTTATGAAAACAGGGCAGTGCCAGGGAGTTTTGCAGTTTCTTCTTGAAATTATCTTGCTTGCATGTTTGACTGTTAATATACAACTTAAATGTTGTCTTTAATGAGAGCTTTGTGCAGTTGTTACCCCTGTAAAGTTTGGAAAAGCAAGAATTGCTTATTAATATACACCTAATTGCAATAACGTTGTCATAGAAAAATGAAAAAAAACTGATAAAAGGCCAATAGGAATTAATTAAGGCATACAAAGAAATGCCCAAAGAAACGACCACAAAATGCCTCTTAATTTCACAGACGTGTGGTTTTCTGTAAATGTTGCAAGCTATGATGGTTAAGCTAATTACTTCCTATTTGGCTTTTTTCATTTTTCATACGTTATTGCAATTAGGTTAGCCTGCGAGCAAGCTCTTGGGCCCAACCCCCGCTCCCGAGCCTAACCCGGAGAGTTTTTTGACTAGTGGGTTGAGACAGCACAGCATGTTCCAAAGTTTGAATAGCGGTGATTAAGATGAGAAAAACTATTTTGAAGTCTGATTTGCAGTGATCACAGTGAATTTTGCAGGCAAATCAGAATAATATATTCAAATATTTAATAGAAATGTATTTTGAAGAGGTGGTACATGAGCAAGATTGTCATGTTTCACATCTATTGTAGAAAAATGGAGATTAATAAAGTTTTGATCAAACGATGTGTACAATGGAATTAAACCAAGCAAAAAGTATTTTCTTTGTGTCATTGATTAAAGGTAAATGACCCCTTATGCAAGCAGGGATGTAGCTTGGATTTAAAATGGTGCATGATAGTCCATTAGTCGTTGATAGTTCAAACTCGCACTCGTGCTCACATCGCTTCATTTCTTTCAGGATCGGCCATTTGCAGCCAAAGACAGTTATTGATAAAACTGGCTCATTATTTTAGCTTCCAAATGATACAAATAAGTTTCATGGCTTCTCAAAAGCGAGCATTAAAAACGAGGAGTATTTTGAATTCGCTTTCATTACAATTTTCTTTGTACCGATCCCCATTATTTAAATGCTGGAACATTTAGAACTAAGAATCAATTACACCCAAATAGATCTCTCTAATACTGGGTGGGTCGGTTTGCAGTTAAAGCCTACGTAAGTTCCTTGGCACTTTTAGAGATCTTATAACTGGCATGGCTTACAAGCTACAGTGTGTATGTTATATAGACAAGGAAATGGACTGTGGACCATTTACACTTCATTTGCAATAAGCGGAAGCATAAGCGCTCCTGCCCTGTGAAAACGGGCCCGACATAAGCATAAACGCAAGCATAAACATAGGATCAACTTAATGTGTCAAAGTTCGTTTACACTGGACGCAAATTCTTTTAAGAATTTGGTTTTCACTAGCGACAAGCATAAGCATACGAATTTGCGTCACGTGCAAACGAGCATTGACATAAGCATAAACTTGATCCTTTTGCTTATGTCGGGCCCGTTTTCACTGGACATAAGTGCATCAGTTATGGATGTAAACAAAGGTTATTGTTGTTGTTGTGCTGTGGTATGTTATGCTTCCGCTTATGCTTATGTCACAAATGAAACTGAAACCGGGCTTTAGTCTGGTAAAATAACTACACGCACCTTTTTTCACATGCCTGGTTATATTTTAGTGCCTGTGATTCACATTTAAGGGGGGAGGGGCTCTGCTCGGCCTATGTTTGTCGTTTTTAATATCGTGGCTCATTTCCTTTGACCATGCATTTGAGCACAACAATAACAACAAACAACTCTTGAATTGGTATAAACTATTTAAAATAATTTATTTTACAACTCCAAATACTTGATAATACAATTTGTCATCTACATCTTGAATTATCCCATCAATCTTCGATCCCAAACACATGCCTTCCATCCTTAATACTGATGTTTTAACCCAAAAAATGCCATAAGACCTGTCTGTCACTCCTTTCTTAGTAGCTTTTGTTGTTATTATGGAAAACTGCAACCAGATCCTATCTTTTTTCAGCCTGACAAAACATTTCTCAGTGGATCCTAGTGTTTTCGAATAATTCACTAACAACTAAAATTCATGAGTGCTGAAAATAGCTTGTGCAAAAGTCTCCATTACTGCTGTGTCAAATTTGTTGTTTGCTGACACCGATTTTGCAGTTTGGAAACAAAATCAAAAGATCAGAGATCAGTTGTTCGAAAGCTAGATAACCTTTTAATTCCCAATATAAAAACAAATTCTCCTTTCTTGTCCCCAGACGTTTCTTATAGAAAAAGTACGGAGAAGTTGTTAAAATATCAAGAAAATTCACCTTGGGTGATCATATACTTAATTGTCATGACCTCGTATGACTTTGTATGGTTCCAACTTTTGAGAATGTCAAGGAAATTGTATGGTGTGACCATTCAAATAAAACCTCTTTGGCAGTACTTTTGCATGGTACCATTTGTTTTTCAATATTTTACAAAATGAAATGTGGGATTTTATATGAATTTACATAATCAACCTACAAGTTAATGAAGATCGTGTACATCTTTCTTGGCAATGTTGTTTAACCGACGTGAGTTGTTTTCATATCCCAAATAAAATAACTTTGACAACAAGGTCAGAAAACAGAATTTTAAGTACAAAAATACCGAGCAAACATAAGCTTAAAAATGGTTAGAAGAACATTTCTTTAGTAAATTTATTTAATAACACAAAAGTGTGAAGTTTGGCAGAAATTAAGGAAGTCAGGTTTATGTGAAAAACAGCTCCATTGAATAACTGTCAGTCATCTGTCGGGACACTGTCAACTGAATGTTGGCCGTAGTTCATGAATTTATTTTCATATACACATTATTACAGTCGACCAACTATAGGCCGACAAACAGCCGACAGTTTACCCACAGTTTTCTGAAGTCTCTGGTTAAAGTGTCAACTAACTCTTAGCTGACATTTGGCCGATAGGAGCTGTTCTTTAATTCTACCTAAATTAATTACAATTAAATGGCCTTGATGTCCTTGGAACAATTTGCTGAAATGTGCACTTTACATTATAAATAGGCCCCGGGGAGGTGACAAGGGGGGGGGGGGGGGGGGGGGGGGGGTGTGGGAGGGGGGAGGGGGTGGGAGGGGGTTGAGGGGGGAGCGGGGGGAATGGTATGGGGGCTCCGATATGAAAATGACAGGAGTGCTCGTTGTACCTGTTAGGGGTCAAAATTTGTAGATTGGTAATGCTTAGGGTGCTGAAATCTAAAATGACCCTGGTTAGAATTATTGCAGTACACAAATATGTACCTTTTAGGGTTTTAAACAAACAAAAAAAAGAATATATCTTGTGTTGTTTAAAACCGGTACCTCTTAGGGGTAAAAATATATTTGAGGGGTAAAAATTTTCGACAAACGCCCCTGTCATTTTTATATGGGCGTCCCTCTCCAGGAAAAAGGCCATCTACACCTGTATCATGAAATTTAACTGCAAGACTGCTACTATTAACTCTCATACCCCACTCATACTGGCTAAACCAGGTTTCAAATATTTACATTTGTCTACCTTGTTACATGAAATTTCTGTAACATCAAATATTATTGCAGTTTTGTTATGAACATACTTTGTGACACAACATTTTCATGATTTTGCAAAATAATTTTTTCCAATGAACTGCTTTGATTGGAAAGATTGCAAACAATTTTTAACAAAACAACGTAAACTTTGGTTTAAATGGGGTATAGGTTGTTAAATAATAAGCAAGGGAGACTAAAACTTTGATACAGTTAACCCCCACAATGATCCAGGAAATATCCATGCTCACCCATGTAAGGGAAATACCGAGGGGGGGGGGGGGGGGGGGGGGGGCTTTTAAAAGCCAACGTTTTTAAAGGAAAGTAAGAAGTTGACTGCCGGCAGTCCCTCTCTGGATAGTTGAGTGGGAGAGCAAATACGCGATCTGCGATTCGAGCGAGTGAAAGTAATCCGCAGTCAAACGTCCGAGGCGTTTTTCGTTTTATTTAGTGGGATTTTTTTTAATATTAAATGGAAATATGGGCAAGGATGTATAAAAAAAATTAGTTGATGTTACTATCTTTTAATTTTTCTCAAAATGATGAGCTTTTTTCCGTTGAAAACTGACCAAAACTCTTTGCACCTGATCAAAATTATGTTGGCAAATGGCGCCGACAATTACGCAGTTCATAGTTTTTTAACGCTTAGAACTTTTTTAGTAAACATTCAAAACGTTTGATAAATTGACAGTGTATTGGCAATATATTAAATTTTAAACAGTGAAAATGACAACCTTAACTTTTAAATACTTTGCTTAACTTGTGCAAATTTCTCTTGTTTGACCGCGGTTAAATTCGAAATGAGGGGGCCCCAGTTTCCCCTCGGCTCGTTCGCTCGCTCCAGTCTCGCCGAGCTTGTTTTCGTGATAAGCTCGCCTGCTCGATTGACAGAAAAGGGACAGCGAGCAGTCTAGTAGGAAGCAAAACAGTAATTTCCTGAGGGGTGGGGGGGGGGGGGGATTTCAACCAAAAAACCTTCTGTGGGGGGAGGTATTAATATTTTCTGGAACAGCACAATTGAGATTTGGCGTCTTCAATGGTCAGTTTACTGTACTGTACAGTTCTGAAAGTAGCGGCACCTGTTACTTTTGGAATTAGCAGGCCTAAGGGGCCACAACTTTCGGGTAGCCGTTACTTTTGGGCAGCTAAAATATGCGAGTAATTGAAAAAAAAAAGTAATGGTTAACACAACCGCAGAATAAGCATAATGCCAATTTAATTCTCTCATAATTTTCTCATTGATTCTTTGGAATTCTTGTATAGTAAAACACTAAGCTATTCCATCTGCATGGAGACATCACTATCATGGTATTTTCAAATGAGCCAATACTTTAGGATGGACCATTACTTTCCCGAATTACTAGAAAGGCCCAAAAATTAACATTACTTTCAGGTTGCCATCATATTTGAGGGCCTGCTACTTTTAGAACTCTACGTATTTTGAAGTCATAATTAACTCAATATACATTTGATTGAATTGCATGTGTTTTGTTTTGTCCAAAACAATTTCAAAACTCACGCATAACTCGTGATAAGGCTTTTAATGGGGTGATGGTTTATGAAACCAACTTTTCTTATTATTTACAGTCCAGCATAATATGCATTTCTCATTTCTGATTCAACTACATTCTTGTTCCATGAAACCATGGGCATCTTTAAGAATCATTAAGACATGTCCATAAAAACAAATGCTACAAAACGAGTAAAAAAAATTCTGGAGAGAGAAAAAAAGACAGAAATGGGTTACTATTATCATTATCTTAAGCATGTACTGTAATTCCTAAAAAAAATAGCAGTTCACTGATATACCGTATTTCCTCAAATAAAAGCCGGGAGCGTTATTAATTTTTTAACGCCAAAAGGGGGTGATTATTTGAGGGGAGGTGATTAAGGAGGCAATTATTTCAAATATTGCTCGCTGGAAGTCTTAGTTCTAATGTGCTAGTCAGAGAGTACCAGAAATATAGGAAAGAGTCCAATACACGAAAGCAGTATAAAAAAACTATATGAAACCTGTGCTTTTGTAACCTTGTTTCCTGCAAAAAGTACATTTTTAACTTGACTGGGTGGAAGTGGAAAGGGATTGGAGGGCTGTAATCAAGGGAGGTGATTATTTCAAATATTTCCACCAATGGGGTGATTAATCGAGGGACGGCTATTGTTTGAGGAGGAGGAATAAATTAGCGATAAACTATAAATAAAAGAAAACCCAATTGAGAACACTTAAACAAGTCCATGTTCAGCGATTTTTTTTGTGTGTCAATAAAAAAATAGGGTACAACTTCCAGCAAACAATATTCACAGTAATCACCTCCCTCGATTAATCTCCCCCAAGATTCTAAGCTATTATTCGAGGAAAAAAAACTTATAAAATGTGTATTTGAGGGCATAAAATGGTTATTTGTTCAATGTAAAGAAAACATTTTGGTTTGACTCTGGACGTCAAACTGGAACAGTTAAAAGTTTAAAATGTTTTTTATATGCAATGTAAAGATTTGAGAATTAAATATATATATCCAAGTAAAAACATGAAAATAACTAAGGATTTCTATCAGTGATTTTATTCTCACCTGCTATTGTAAGATTATAATCAGTACAGCAACAAGAATGGCCAATGCAATTAAGATACAAATGAAGATTATGATTTTTTTCTGTTGACAAAAGAAATCGAAAAAAATCAAAATCTGATTAATAATGAGTAATGAGCCCCAGACCCAATAAAATTAATGATAATACATCACTATATGAAGGGCTCCGGGCAAGAACATGTTGTGGTTTAAATTTTTCTTTGGTTTAAAAATTTTCAAACCAGTTTGATTTTGATTTTCCTTTGTCTCAGATTCATTATCATAATGTGACACAAAAGAAAACAAAAATTGAACTGGTTTAAAAAATTTTAAACCAAAGAAAAATTGAACCACAACAAACATGCTAAGTATGTTTTTTCCAACTTTCACTAAAATTGTATGTTTTAGGCCTTTAAAAGCACAGTTTTGTCAAATTAATGATTTATTCTTGTTAAGGTACTTAAAACAGATCCAAAGGTCACTTTGTCAAAGCCAGTTGGTATGTAACGAGGCACATGTGTTGTATGCTAATCAGTCTATTGTTTTTCTCGTATCCTAATTTCCTCTTTGCAGAAAAGGAGGGTCCACAATAGGGTTTTCAGTTCCCGCCTTCCCGCCCATTTTTCCCTAGTCATCCCGCCATCCCGCCTCTTTGTACGTCGAAATTCCGATCCCGCCGTCATTTTCTTTTTAAATTACCTGAAAGTCGATGCAGCTATACACAAAGGATCCATTTGTGGACCTTCGCACGCTGGCCAATTCAGTCAATTCATGAGGTCACGTTCAGATTGTAATCCTGTATCCCGCGATACTATACCTCACAATTCCCGCATCCCGACCCCTCAAAAACGCGAAATCTCGCTACCGCTCTTAGTTAAAATCCCGGTTCCCACTACTGTTTTTTAACTCGCATCCCGAATCCCGTCCTCAAAATAGGCCAAATCCCGCATCCCGTCAAACGTATTATGTACCCTCGAAAAGCGCATTAATTTAATCTCCAAAGGGACACACTTTTTATGGAATGTTTTTTAAGTTGTTCAATAAACTCAAGTCTAAAATTATTAGCTAGGTCATAAAACAGTCGCAAAATTGTGACTAATAGACAAATTTTAGTCGCAAAAGCAAAATCTTTAGTCGCAAATGCGCCTGTTACAGGTGCAATTAAAAGCCCTGCAGTATATTATGCACTCACCCGTCGCGCTTTACTCTGGTACTTGACAGCTTTTTTGGTGTCACTTTTTGCTGATTGTACAAAATCAACAGCTTGTTCAACATTGTATTCAATCCGATCAATCATTTCTCCCTACCAAAAAAATAAACAAGATCAGACATTAAAGTTTAACTCACAAACAGTCAATAATTTAAGCTTTGGGCGAAATTTGGACTTGGAGTCTCTGCAAAAAAAACCCTCTTTTTTAACCCTTTAACTCCCAAGAGTGCCAAATATCAAAATTCAAGAAATATCCCAAATTTCATTTTGTAAAATATTAAAAAACAAATGGTACATTGCAAAAGCACTGCCAAAAAGGTTTCATTTAAATGGTCACACCATAGGATCTCATCCAAAGACTCAAAAGTTATAACTATGTCATCACATGTTTCCATAATTGACTAAGTATTATACTTACTAAGCACTTTTTTCCCAACTTTATCGGACACAAACTTAGGAGAAAACAGATAAAGAAAGATCGGCCAAAGGGAAGTGCGAGAAAGGGGGCCTACCCAAGAGACTTAAAACAGTTTAATACTAGAAAGTATTAAAAAGCTAATAACAAAATTAAGTAATCACATTTGGGTGACTGGGGCAGACATGAAAAAGCGACCACATACCATACACAACATAATTATCTACATCAAAAACACAGTTAACTAAGGAGGAATACTACAGTGTATTTCAAGGTTGGCTTTGATACGACAGTAAAATAAATCATAGACATGAAACTTAACAGAAAAACATATTTTTTTATGTGTTCTTAAATTTGAATAAAATTTGCTTGCAAAATGGGCCTCTGACTTACTTGACTTTCCACAAGCATGGCCATGTCTAGAAACATCTCATGAAGTTCCTAAAAAAAGGGCAAATAGTCATCAACTTGAACATTGCTGGCTGGCACTAACAATAATAATACTATTATTTTACGTTGATCTTGGAAGTGAAAACTTGACTCAAAAGGCACCTTCACACAACAAAAAGTTGGCAAACTTGTGTTTTCACATAAAAGACTTCCACACAACTTAAAATTGTTCTCAGCCCTGGTCCTCTTTACTTGAGGGAGGAAGAGAAGACACGGGAAAACGAGATTGCACAAACTGGAGCCTATTTAGTTCCATTGTAAGTGACAAGGATAATCGCTTGAATAACTTGTTGCTTAGCTCCCATCATACGGCATCTTCCCATAGATATCCAAGACAATTTTACAATTCCAAGGTGGAAAACTGACCATTTTAAGTAGACTTTTATTATGTACATGTATTTGTGTATTTATTAGTGCCATTAATTCTTAGATTCTTTTCAGATTTTTATATTTTTCACTCAGTGATGATCCTCCTATTTTAGAGTATCATACTAAGCTACCACATTGTAACTTTTGTTTTTAATATATTTACATTGTAATATTCTGACTTATTAATAGTCATGTTAATATGCAATTCAGCTGTCGGGCTGCATATCTGTTTTACAAACTATTCACTATTAACCTGTTCACATATCAAATGCAACTCTGCCAACTCAAAAAACTTGGAGGAAAAGTTGGCAAGAAATTATAGAAACAAGTTTTATTTGTCGCCAACATATCTGCCAACTGCTGATGTCACATTTACACACGCCAATTAACTTGAGTTTGCCAACTCATTTATTATGATCAAACACACTATCAGACCTGTCACTAATTTCTGAAGTTACCGGGGAAATGGAAAAATTAGCCAGGGAAAAAAAAGAGTTCTGTTAGTTGCATTGCTTTGTTTGTCTATTAAAGTTGCGGGGGCTCAGAAATGTAGTACAATCGAACCTCCCATAAATGGACACCATCGGGACCACAAAGAGTGTCTGCTTAAGAGAGGTGTCCACTTATGGAAGGTTAAAAATGCAGTGTTTCTATGTGGCTGGGACCACGAGTAAGTGTCCGCTTAAGAGAGGTGTCCACTTATGGGAGGTTAAAATAGTAGTGTTTGTATGTGGCTGGGACCATGACTAAGTGTCTGCTTATGGGAGATGTCCGATTACGGGAGGTGTCCATTAGCGGAGGAATCCCTGGTCCCTAACCCTTAATAACAGCCATGCACTTTCGCGTAAACCATGCAGTACCTGAATACTTTTTTCTAAATTGATAATATCTCTGTGTCTGGCTTCTATATCTCCCAAGGCTTGTCGTGCCTGTTGAGTCTCTATGACAATCTAAGTAATAAAAAAGAGAGGAAACAGATGTAGTTAAGGATAAAATGGTGTTCAGCATAAGAAAGGACTTACAGTTTACCTAAGACCAGTTGTTTGTTCTGTACTGGGTAGCACACAGATTGTGAAGAGAGCTATGCAGGGTTGGTCCACCCCTGCCCTTGCCAGGACCAGGTGACTGATGCCAGTCCATTACCTGTTTAGAGCCCATGCTCACGGTAATGAGCTCCTGTGCCTACAGGAAAGGGTCTGACTTAGGAGTAAACCTCAAAAATAAATCCTACTTATTAAATTGGGTAAGTGGTAGTTCAAGTGGCAAACATCCAAATCCTGATGTTGACTGCGTTTGGATCTGTGTGGTTTTGCGGATGAAATGAAAAGGCACAACCACCGCTGCCAGTAAGTAAGATAAATAGGCATGTGCAGGTGTAGTGAGCCACACATGTATCTAGCAAATGAAAAGAGAGAAAGAAGAAGAGGCACTGTACTTACATCAGAAGTAAAAATTGCTGGATCTCCGCCTTCTAACATTTCCTCTACTTCTTCATACGTCTTTGTTTTACCAGCTGTTTGGCAGATAAAAATTTAATGTAGTTATTATAAATACAATTAAACAGAGTTAACAACAAAGAGCGACAGCATTCCCCAAAGACAATTCAATGGAAAGAGACCACACTCAGTCATTAAGGATCCGTAAGTGTACCACACCAGATGAGGAAACGGAGTGCGCATTTCACTGGGCAGTCCCAGCCATCTGCCACACAAATGCCTGAAGACTGATTACCATTTCATGCTTTATGTTACAGTTAAACATGTATTAAAGGGACACTGTCATGGATTCTCATGCGCGGACTAGGCTCACTTCCAGTCTACTTGAAAACATTTGGGACGTCATTATGGATCTTGGAATCGGTGGCAGAAAATGCTCATTTTCAGCATAATATGCGATGATTTTCAAAAAACCAGACATGTTTTATTGTGGAAGGGAAATAGTTCTTTAACTATGGCTGAAGAAATCGCCGATCGGACGGATTTTTGGGATGCAAATATAATCGCCTCAGAGTGGAAGTCGGTCTCAAACCCAGTGTTTTGTCTTGACTTCGTCTTATGAAGGGAATACAGTGGCGACAAAGAAAGCGAAAACGGCTAGAAAAACCCCAAAGGACAAAAGAATACGCCAGAGGCGAGTTTAATAGTGTCACTTTATTGAATTAATGTCTAAATTTCGCTTTATCTAGCATTTGAAATCTACATTATTTTCTCCCCATACAATGTCTTAAAAAGCGCTCAAATTTTCAATGGCCGCCGTCTAATACCGCTTTCAATACCGCTTTCAATACCGCTTTCATTGAAGAGTCACATCCCGACTCACACATCTTTGCTTTCTCGTGACGCGAGTAATATTCCAGCGACAACAAGTGCGCTGCAAAGACAGAATTGGAGCAAGTTTCATAGCTTGCAATAAATTTCGCTTCATATCATGACTTAGAAATTGTATCTTTGAAATAAATAAGTTTATGGGATTTCGGCGTACCAAATATCCTTTTCCATCCCGAGTTCCTTCGTTTCCCACTGAGACTGCCGCCACTGGTGGACACCATTTTGAAATTGACAGTTCAACTTGAAAAATTTAGGCTAAACTTTTCAAGTTTCGATTCGAGACACCTTTGGGGAACATGTCAGCATAGGCTAAACCCTTTTGCAGCCAAGTTTTCTCAAATTTCATTTTCTCTATGGCCAAATATTTTATTTCTCAAATAGCGACAGGCGACTATAGTCATCATTGGCCACTTATGGGTAACAATAGTTACCTGTGGTCGTGAAAAGGGTTTACAGAGTCTTTTTAACCCTTTAACTCCCAAGAGTGCCAAACATCAAAATTCAAGAAAAATCCCAAATTTCATTTTGCACAATATTGAAAAACAAATGGTACCATGCAAAAGTACTGCTGAAGAGGTTTCATTTAAATGGTCACACCATAGGATTTCATCAACAGACTCAAAAGTTAGAACAAATGGTACCATGCAAAAGTACTGCTGAAGAGGTTTCATTTGAATGGTCACACCATAGGATTTTGTCCACAGACTCAAAAGTTAGAACTGCACTAAATGTCTTCGTAATTGACACTGGGAGTGAAAGGGTTAATACGGTTTATTTTGTTTTGTACATCTATGAATTTTTAGCACTGGAGCATATAGATTACTTCATGGGCAGTGTGGGCGTATGATATTTATGCTCGAACGAGCGAGGCTTTGCGAGCGAGTGAGATTTCTGGTACAAACCAACGAGTGCGTAAATGCCATACAAAGCACTGCCCATGCTGTAATTTGTTTATTTTATACGTACTGAGATTTGTGATTAGACGAAATGCTTTTTTCATGTGTGAGAAAGTCGTTTCATCATTCTGATTGGCTGCGAACCCCAAACGGGTTTTCACACACCAAATTTCAATAGAAAGTCTCAATAAGTATGAAATAAATAATATTTGTGTGATAAATTAAACATGCCTGTAGAGGATCATACTTATTTCTAGCTGCCTTTGAATCCTCGCTTTACACTTCTCTCTGTAGTCTGACTGTGTTGTGTTATAGTCACTCATCACTTCTACAAATTTTCTTGCTAAGGTTGAATGCTGCATAAGAGATAAAAATGTAGTAAGTTTAGTTAGTGCTACTTCAGTTAATAATAAAAATACTGAACTGTACATAATCATTGTTTATCTTTGCTATAAGGCAGGTGACCATTTCATATTGCAGGCTCATTATTACAGCCAATTGACCAGGTGAAAATTTGCATATTTTTTCCTGTATGCTGTAACTCATTAATAAAGTAAAGTTAATAAATAAGGTTGTTGTTGTATTGTAGTTGTCATTCAACGCCTCGCATCTTCACAAGTTAATTAGAGAAAAAATAGTTTGCAAGAATGGTCAAATCAAAGTTAAAGTTTTACCTGACACCTCCTGATCCTCGATTCTGCATAGTTGTTATATGAAGACTCCATGTCTTGTTGATTTATCCTCTGTTCCATTTCTATCGAAGTAATTAACAAAATAAAAAAAGATATTGCATATGTACATGTACATATAGTCAATTCTTTCCTTAAGGGTGCTTGCGCTAATTGCTTATGTGCACCTTACTGCAAATGCAATTCAGGCTACAATGCCATGCCATGTCTGTCATGTACAGGTGCATGCACAAAGTAAAAGTAAAAAATTGAAACATATAGAGGGCTGGTAGGCCTTATTTTTTGATTGATAGATTGGTTTCTTTACCAATTTCTAAATTCACCATGTTGAGTTACCAGAGAGGATTTTTTAAAATCTGGGTATTTGTTGTAACAGACAGGAGTTGAAGTCTTGGCAAATACCACGAATTCTCTATTGATCCTTTAACAATTTCTCCCAATTTGCATTATAAGAAATGTATGGGAACCAGTAAGGAGAATTTGTGTTTTGACTTTATGGCTGAAAAGGTTAAAGTTCTGTATACCTTTCAGATTTGTTCTTACTGAGTTACCCGTCCTCTTAACATCATGCATCAGTCTTTCCAGTTCATCTTTCACCTCTAAAAAATACAAGATAACAGCAAGTATTAATAACAAAATTGTAGATTGTGATTGGTCAACCGTGTGCCTATTTCTTATGTAATTGGTATGCGGTCATGTGGGTGTCCAATTATAGCTATCAAATTACAACTTTCTGTAATCGGATAGCTGTAATATTGGACACCTACCTTGCGTGTGCATCAATCAGGTGCACTTAAAAGGGTTCTTTTTTGCTGCAACAGTTTTCCTCCTGAGAACAAAAAAGTCCACTTAGACTTTTTTAATCTTGAATTTTGCTATTGATGAGATTAATTAGTAATTGAACTTTGTGTCGTATATTTAGGGGTAATCATGCTTGTAATTTCAAATCGTCGTTGCGCTAGGCGCTCGGCTGATTTGAAATTACTCACTCGATCACTCCCTGCATTGTACTCCACTCAGTCCTATTTCTATTTACTAATTGTATCAATAACAGACTTCTCGATTATGATTAGTCTTCCGTGTGCCTATGTGTTATGTAAATAAATTGGCGTTTGGTCACTTGGATGTCCAATTACAGCCATCCAATGAGAACCGTTTTGCAATTTTATGGAAAGCTATCATTGGATATCTATACATGTATGTGCCAATCAGGTGCACTTAAGGCGGGACAACCTAAATTTGAATGAAATTTGATGAGGTTTTAAGAAGGGATAGGAGTAAGAAAATGATTTTTGGAACACCAACAGACAGTCGATACCCACGTAAGAGCACCCCAGGTTGCTAGTGGACTAACTTGGTATCCGTCTATTAATTATTAACTACAAATTCTAATTTTAAAACTTCACTAAATCTTCAACATTTCTTATTTCTCTAAATTTTACCAATCCTTTGAGAAAAACTATTTCCTCCCAAACATACCCAAAAATCACCCAAAAATTTACAAAACACCCCATAACATAGGTTTATGTTTCAAGCATAGAGGTTTTGGATTGCTTGAAACGTGAACGAGATATTTCCATTAAAGCCATGCCAAGTGGCGGAAAAGTGGCGTTTAGGTTAAGTCCCACCTTAAATGGGTTCTTTTTGCTGTTTCTCTACTGGTTTCAAACTGAAAGAAAATATCCCTGACATTTGAGTAGTCAAGAATAGATTTTGTAACCTCAAATTTTGTTATTTATGCAATTAATTAGTAATTGGGCTATAGCTAAGTGGAGTACAATTCGAGAATAATCGTAATAATTTCAAATCATCCTCTTGCTATATTTGAAATTACTTGCCCAATTGTATCGTACTCCACTCAGTCGATTATTGCTATTACTTATTAGTTTGTTGAAAAACAAATCTTTAGCCCCATTCACACCAACAGTTAAACATGTTTAAATGTTGTTCCATTTGGTATGAACAGGGTATTTGTCTATAAATATTATATTATTTATTGTTTTTGTGAGGGTAAGATGTGGTACTACACACTATTTTTCCTTTTATTAATTATGTCACCTATGAAAACAACAACAAACATTATTCTACCCCACAGTCTACAATAAGTAATTGTAACGTCCCCGACACCTTTCTGGGCCCGCGCCTTAACCACTTGCGCCATCGAAGAAACAACAACTTTCCACGTTAATTTTAAATAACAAAGACTTGTATCGGAACGAACACCCAGCGGCTATTCGACGCTTCGCTGATTTCATTGTTCGGGAAAACAAAAGGTTTCTTTTGTTTCTCGTTCAACAAAAGATCTCAAAAGCGCCGCTGCGTTTTTCTGCATACGTTATTTCTCGAAAACGAAGCGAAAACCAGCGGGAAAAAATATAGGGCTGTGGTTTTCTATTAAATTGGAGACCACATGCAAAAATTCAGTTCATTTGGACGAAAAAAAAAAAACGGACCAAAAAGTCATATAGGCTGGTTATGCTCTCGGCCCTTCAATTTTGAATAAAAAATAATAAGGGAACCCTCTCAATATGGATACCCCATTAATACTGACTGTTATCAAAGTCCCTACTGTGCCTGTATTAATAGCATATAACTGTATTTTCTTCAACAAACAATACACTATAAAAATTGACATTTCAATGAGCTATATTTTATGTACCTATGTTTTTTACTCCAGTAATTTGGGCAAATGTAAAATTCAACAAAAAGATTGTTCAATAGATTTTTCTTACCACATTTTGACATCATCTATGATCTACAACTGAACACATGCACGGCAAAATGGACTTGATTATCGTTGTAAAATAACAGAAACTCTACTGTGATCATGCATGTTCAAGGATTTTTTTCTAATTTCAGCATTTTCCACGTCAACAAAACTACTTTTCACTTCAGTTACATCTCTTTTCAATTGTTAATAGCTTCTGCTAAACATTTTCACAATGCCTTCACTTGCCCTTCCTGGAATAATGTTGTCCACATTTTCAAAACTGTCCGCTATGTTGGACAAAATAGAGAAAACAAATTCCCCATGACGTCAGCTATGCATCTGTACTCCAATAGATTATATAGGTTATGTAAATGACCAATCAAAATGCATGTAGAATTCAGTATTATTGTGTGTAAATCAAAATAGAGAAATAAACAGTGTTCTTACAGTAACTATGAACAATAAAGTAATTATGAAATACTTTTAATTTGAATGACAATAATTATTTAAGTGAAGACATATTTATGTTATTAAATTCCTTTTTTTTAAATATGACTATTTTTGTTAAACTAAACAGCACCTAATCAAGATTTTTAAGTCAGGTGTATTTTGATAGCTGGCTGCACTGTATTAATTCAGACACTCACTTAGTTGTTAATTGCCTTTTAGAGTTACTGTCATTTTTACAACTGCACAAAACAGTAGGAGAATGACAACATTTTGATATAAGTTTCTAATAGTTTACTGAAATTATTGAGCTATTAACCGTCAATTTTAATAGTGCAATATCATTGCAATGAGCTTATATTAATCAATTCATGAGACAAATCTGCATGTCTGTGATATATAGGACTGTGGGAATTAAATCCGTGGCATTTTTCCCAGTTTAATGGAAAGTGAAATTATAAACAATGCATGTGCGTTAGATTAACTTCTCAGTAATTTACTCATATTTTTCCCCACTTGAATAAGCTTGTTCAACATTAAGCTTATATAAGCCAATTTCGATGTTGTTTTTATACCTTGTTCTTGAACCGCAGCGGAAAGCATAAGACTGTGCATTTTCTTGACCTGTTCCACATCTTGTGCTAATTTATCGATGTTTCCTCGTATTGTAGCAACCTTAAACGAAGAAGAGTGAAATAAACATGCAGCAATAATAATTTTCATACCGCATGCACTTCATTGCATAAATATTTTTACCAAGGAAAGCGTAATAAGCTACATATGCGGAACTTACATGTTGAAAGAAGTTATCCATAAATGTGTTTTCAACGTTAATGGTCGTTGAAGGTTCATCGTAATCTTGTGCTTCATCGTCATCACTATTTGCCTACAAAATCATAAAGTTTTGATCAAGTTATGTTGATCTATTCCACTCATATCTGTCACGAGAGCTCCATCTTCACGTACAGATCTATGAGGGTGTTTCGCAAGCGAACTTTCGAAACGCAAAGAAAATAGAAAACAATCTAATGCTTTGGCATATAAATTTATACTAACAGGAGGTTTTAAAGCTTCTAGTCGGTCCCTCATCTTGAAAATCCGAATAAATACAAACTAAATCCAGTACAAACTCAAAACCACCTCCCCGATTGAATGCAGCTCGCTTTGTCAGCGGTTTGCTTTCGGTAGTAAAAATTTACCATCAGGGGAGGGGACAGGAACTTTAGCGGTTAGCCCAGAAGAAGACTGCAATATTTTTACTCGAAATATTGGCTGTTAAATCTGTCCTTTTGCCACAATCAGTTTTATTTCATTACATTTAAGGAGAAGAAACATGGGGCATCACGAAGAGACATAGTCCTTTCCAGGGAAGCTAAAGAAAATAAGGTTATTTTAGAGCTACGTCGGCAAAACGCATAACCTTTTTATGCAGAGAGAAAATGGACTTTTTAGGGGTTACGTTTTGGGCCAATGCACGTTTGTTGGGGGTCGAGTTTTACCCTAATAGCACTTTTTTGGGAGAAACGTTTAAATACAGAGGTCCACACAGTCCACACAATGCGTAAGTAAGTATAGACTCCATGATCTCATAGAGGAGGACATTGGAGTTTGCGTCATTGCGCATTTTAGGCAATTTTTCAATCGGTATTTCCGGTTATTTCAACCTTGAAGTGTCCTTCGGTACGCGGCAGTTTTTGGCGTTTTGGTCGAAAGTTCTCGGCAGAGAAAATATTCTTCACGGTTTTCCGTTTTTTGGTCGTTTCCTAAATAGCTTAAAAAAATGACAAAGTTGATTTCAATCTTTTCATTGTGAGTGTATGTAGATTTTTCGTGACTGACCGTGACTGTTAAACAATCATTTTAAAACAATCATTCTTCAACAGTTTCGGTTAATAGATAATGTAAATACATTGATAGAAGATGTTTTTCTAATATGTAAAGAAATTATTTATGGAAAAGGTGGACTCAGTTCTCCCGGAGTTCTCCAGCACATAGCCTGTTCCAGGCGTTCAGATAGTGGGGAAAGCGCAAATAGTTGGGGAAGGCGCGAAGAAAAGCGAGCGAAAAAAATGCCGGGAGACTGCATTTTTTTCGCTCGCTTTTCTTCGCGCCTTCCCCAACTATTCGCGCTTTCCCCACTATCTGAACGCCTGGAACAGGCTATCCTGCACAAGACAGCTGAAACTCTATAGATTACATTCAGGATACACTTAGAAGTATTACAAGCAATATCGTTACGATTCTAATTGACATCAACTGATTAATTTCCTTAACATGCTATTCACATGCAAGGTGTAGTTATCCGGCAAAAGAACAAGATTACTTTAAAAATAATGGCTTTCTCCGCCGATAACGACGATCGCAAGAAAGTGTCGCAAGAAAGTAATGTTCACTGGTTAATTAACAACTATTCACCGAAGTGGAGGTGGGTAGTGGTGGATATCCACCACTACCCACCTACACTGAGGTGAATAGTTGTTTTAGTATATACTGAAACAGTGAGATAATATAACGAAAATGATGCTTTTTAACTCATTTATTCCTGTCAACGATTACAATTTTCGCGCGCAAATTGCTGGGAGGTAAATAGCACTTGCTATTCCGAGTTTCAGTAGCCAATCAGAGCGCGCCAACAATGATATCCACTGTTTCAGTATATACTAAACCAAGATATTGCTCTACAATGAAGGAGCCATTTAAATTTATATACGAACTACTCAATTTGTGAGCACATATAGATTTTAATACAAATCTGTTTCGTCAGTAGAGCGACATGATGTCGGTGCACTCATCAGTTAATCTCTATACAGTAAACTCTCCAAAGACAAACGATCAATTATTGGCTGGTTCTGGCGGCTGAATTTCACTTGTTCGAATGTAACTTAACTCTCTATAAGGCGGACACCAAAGGAACTGGTCCCGACTGAATTTCACTCGTTTGTATGTAACTAAACTCTCTATAAGGCGGACACCTCTCTTAGGTGGACACCTCTCTAAGGCGCTGGTTCTGGCTGAATTTCACTTGTTTGTCTGTAACTAAACTCTCTATAAGGCGGAGACCTCTCTAAGGCGCTGGTCCCGACTGAATTTCACTTGTTTGTCTATAACTAAACTCTATATAAGGCGGAGACCTCTCTAAGGCGCTGGTCCTGACTGAATTTCACTTGCTCGTCGGTAACTAAACTCTCTATAAGGTGGACACCTCTCTAAGGCGCTGGTCCCGACTGAATTTCACTTGTTTGTCTGTAACTAAACTCTCTATAAGAAGGACACCTCTCTAAGGCGCTGGTCCCGACTGAATTTCACTTGTTTGACTGTAACTAAACTCTCTATGAGGAGGACATCTCTCTAAGGCGCTGGTCCCGACTGAATTTCACTTGTTTGTCTGTAACTAAACTCTCTATAAGGCTGACACCTCTCTAAGACGCTGGTCCTGACTGAATTTCACTTTTTCGTCTGTAAATAAACTCTCTATAAGGCGGACGCCTCTCTAAGGCGCTGGTCCCTGCTGAATTTTACTTGTTTGTCTGTAACTGAACTCTGTATAAGGCAGACACCTCTCTAAGGCGCTGGTCCCAACTGAATTTCACTTGTTTGTCTGTAACTGAACCCTCTATAAGGCAGACACCTCTCTAAGGCGCTGGTCCCTACTGAATTTCACTTGTTTGTCTGTAGCTAAACTCTCTATAAGGCGGACACCTCTCTAAGGCACTGCGGTCCTGACTGAATTTCACTTGTTTGTCTGTAACTAAACCCTCCATAAGGCGGACACCTCTCTAAGGTGGACACCTCTCCTGAAGGAATTGGTCCTGGCCGAATTTCACTTGTTTGTTAACCTCTCTAAGGCGCTGGTCCTGACTGAATTTCACTTGTTCATCTGTAACTAAACTCTCTATAAGGCAGACCCCTCTCTAAGGCGCTGGACCCGACTGAATTTCACTTGTTTGTCTGTAGATAAACTCTCTATAAGGCGGGCATCTCTCTAAGGCACTGGTCCTGACTGAATTTCACTTGTTTGTCTCAGTGTAACTAAACTCTCTATAAGACGGACACCTCTCTAAGGTGGACACCTCTCCTGAAGGAATTGGTCCTGGCCGATTTTCACTTGTTTGTTTGTAACTAAACTCTCTATGAGGCAGACACCTCTCTAAGGCACTGGTCCTGACTGAATTTCACTTGTTTTTCTGTAACTAAACTCTCTATAAGACGGACACCTCTCTAAGGTGGACACCTCTCCTGAAGGAATTGGTCCTGGCCGATTTTCACTTGTTTGTTTGTAACTAAACTCTCTATGAGGCAGACACCTCTCTAAGGCACTGGTCCCGACTGAATTTCACTTGTTTTCCTGTAACTAAACTCTCTACAATGCGGACACCTCTAAGGCTCTGGTCCTGGCCGAATTTCATTTGTTCGTCTGTAACTAAACTCTCTATAAGGTGGACAGTAAGAACTAGTCCCGAAGGGGTCCGGCTTAGACAGAGTTCACCGTAGTAAGAAAGCAGACTGTTGAACTTGACTTGATTGTATCTTTTTTAGAGACGGCTGCAATATAGAGTGAGAAAAAGTACGAGATCTCAGAGACAACTATTAATTTTACGAGAATATAACACGAGATACAGTCGATCCACTGATCCTGTAATATATACTGGCAAACACGATCAGGACCAGAGCGGACCAATTTTAGAGAAAAATGTATGAGCTTTACTGAGCGGATGTCTATCCGACTGTATTCTAAAAATTGCGAGAAATCTAAAACTTTATAACCCTGACAAAGCTACATGACACAAGAAACCTTCGCACGAGAAACTGCTGATGATATCTCAGCTAAAGGAGCCTTGATGAAAACTACGAGTTTTACGAAAAACATCAATTTTGATATCCCCCAAAACGTCACTGAACAGTATGGGTGCGTTCGATTGGGAAATCCGGATTTCGATTTTGAAATCCGGATTTAAAAATTTAAATCCGGATCAGTTCATGGAAATCCATCGCGGAGAAGGATTTCGGTAATTGGAAATCCGTTTTTGCGTTTTTTTGGGAAATCCGAAATCCGGATTTCAAAATCGAAATCCGGATTTTCCAATCGAACGCATCCTATGTTTCTAAATATCAGTCCAATGGAATGTCAGGCTGATCCATCATTTGTGGTTGATATGATCTCGGTTCCACACTGTTGACAAGCCTGTTAAGATACTGCGTCCCAGAACCAGCTGACAAGACATAGCTCAAGTCGAAAGGATTGTCAGAATTTGGATCAACCATGCGTCTGAATATGGCTTCTTCATTTCCCGTTCTAAAGTCGTCTTGTTGCAAAATGTACTTCCACATTTCAATAACGCCCTTGATTCCATCAAGCATACGGCGTCTCATGTTCGGTTCAGTGCTGATCCAAACCTTGCCATAAGCCATGTCCCAGCATTCGCCTTCAAACATCATGGGGAACACTTGGACGGGGATGTTATATTTCCTTTTAATTTCTCTGAGATCTTTCACTAAGGACCTTTCCAGAGGCTCAAGATTTTCGAACCTGCCAATTTCAGCCTCGTTAAAAGCAATATCGATCAATTCCTTACTGGTGGCCAAGAAAATGTCTTTCAAGTCATGGAAGCGAAGATTTGTACTTGAACTCTTGCTTCTTTGGTCAATCGTCTCCTTCTTTTGTTTGCTTGGAGTTTCATCTATTTCTCTTTTTTCAAGTCCTGCACCAGCCTTTGCAGATGTAGCTGATTTGGTGCTTGTTTTGTATTCCTTATTTTTGCCTTGCTTTACTTCTGCTTGATGCTGCAGCAACTCCCTTGTAAATCGCACCGGCCTTTCTATGATCTGATCAACTTTTGTGGTCAAGGATTCCAGAATCACGGGGTTTTCAATATAATCTTCGCCGAACAGGTTGTATGACCTCACAAAGAAATGCCGTAAATCCTTCTTTGCAAGAGCTTTCGAAAGGTTATCAAGGAGCTTCATCATGCAGGCGACTCTGTTGCTTTCGGTCCACATCTCCGTACCTGTTTCTTCAATTGTTTGCAGAAGTAAGTTCTTTAGATGGAAAGTCACAAGACCCTCTGGAACATTGGAAAGATACGCTCGATGATATTTTTTCAGGCAACGGTAGCACTCGCGCTGGATATCGTTCATCTCTTGGCTTAACAGGTATTCTGCATGTGAAAACGATAATCTGAAGTCGCATTCTGGATCACTACCATTTTTCGGCGGCTTCACCACCAAGTGGAACCCCTCTTGAACAATCTTGTCGACTATTTGAGGCGAAGGCCATTTACGCTCTCGTTGAATCCAGTCCTGTGCAACTTTCGGCCAACTCCGGCATCTTAAAGCAGGAACAAAATCAAATCCTCCTACTATATCGTGGACTTGCGCTTTGTCAGTGTCTTTGAATTTAGTTCCTTTTGAGGGAGCCTCGGCTTTTTCTTCGCCGGTTTCTGTTTCGAATAGGTGTTTAAAGAAGCGGTCATGAACTCTTTTCTCGAATTCTTCCTCTTCCTGATTTTTATCTTCCAGATTGCATGGCAAATCTTTAGAGGTCGGCTGATCTTGCTGCGCTGAGGATTGCGGTCGTGGTTTAGATACATTTTGATTCTCCTTGCGGTATCGGTGTAAAGTGGCTCTTCTTTCGTCTACACCTTCGTTTCCAGTTGCTTGTTTGTACACCATAGTGCCTGGGAAATGGCCAGCCTTCTCAGGATAACCCCTCATTGCTGAATGGCTTGAAATGTCTTTTGAGTCTTCAACAGACCCCTGATCATCGTCAACAATTTCTGGGCCATCAATGAATGGCAAAGTGTCTTCTAAGCACGGGTCAGTTTCCTCATTTTTTTTGCTTTCGTCACAATTTTCTGGCTTGAAATACTGCTGGCTATTTTGATGGCCAGTTGCTAATGGAAAACGTTTTGTTTTTCTGCTGTCGTTCTGTACTCGTCTGTCAACATCCCGATATCGTGCTTGCAGGGTTTCAGCTCGATCGCTCCGCAGAAGCTCTTGAATGACATCGGGAAACATTCGAGGAGCACCACTTAGACCACATCTATTTAGAGACATTTGTACTTCATTTGCATACTGAAAGTAGTCGTTTATAACTTGAGCGTGTTCTCTGGTATACTCAATTCCCCTGGCTGTGCAAAGGTCATGTGCCATCCATTCCCATTCAGATACTTCCAAATTAGACAAATTTCTTGGGTCTTTTTGCCTCTCTATCTGTTCGGTAATAGAACCATGGGAATGAGCATAATCAACGGTAACAGCTGGACTTTTCGGACTGTTCTTCCATTCATAAACGCCATTGAATAATTCCTCTCGAGACATCACCTGAAGTGTCCGGGTTGTGAAGTCAACTAAATGAGGTAAAAAACTCCCATAAATCGCGGAATGGAAGTTCTTCAAAGCCGCAGTTGCTAGGTACTCTGTACCTTCCACGAGGCAAGACTTTAACACAGGGTGGTTGACTCCTTTAATTCTTACGTGCATTGGATTCTCGGGTAAATATTCAATTAGCTCGTCGCGGATCATCAAATTATCTGAATTTGAAAAGATTACGATATCCTCATCTCCAATATCGTGTGGTTGTGGACATTTTAAATCTTCTGCGGCGCTGCCATAATGTCGAAACGTGATGTCAGTTTCATACTTGTTGTTGAAAAGCTCCGAGAGATGCTGAAAAATGTAGCTCGAAATACATTGCGTGTGTTCTTTTAATAATGCACCTTCCTTTCCTCTTTCGCCTAAAGATTTGAAGAGGAAGCTTAGATCCTGGGTTTCTGCATCTTGTCCTACCGCCGCCATTCTACGAAACTGAAATGTGCCTAAGGTGTAAAAGAATTAATAATTTCTTTTATTATTAGCGAAAGTGGGAATTTATAAGCCAGTTTTATATTTCAGTTTCTAAGAACTAATAATTTGATTTCTTTTTCACTGCATTGTCGAGCCAATTATGAGATCCATGACGCCAATTGTGCAAGCCTACCGTAAAAGACAATAGATAAAAGCTTTCTGCCCCCGTACTCTCTCTTTTATATTAAACTATTACTCGCAAAATGCAGAGCTATGCACAACGACTCTCCGCCTCTCCCCTCCTTCGTCTTTCAGCCTGACTCCCATATCCTTGCCTGCGTCTTTTGACTCGCCCAAATACACTTTTGGTTTCTACTCACACTACGAGGTATTGCGTGCCTACATTTTGATCCCATCATGCATTACAACCCAAGACAATTCTACATCCGGGTAATCCATCTATTCCCGCCGACTTCAAACACGACTGGTTTTGACCGGTTAGCTCTGCAACCAAGCTGAATTTGGAGCATTGCGATCTTGCGAAAGTTTTGTCATCTCATCCTTCTCAATCGCGAGGCATCCTGTGTTTTAAGGAGACAGTAGGAGAAAATAATAATAAAAAAAGAACAGCCTTATCAGTAAACATAATTTTTTCTTGAAAAATGGCGCTGCAAGGACAAGCACAAGGAAGCGGGGTACAGCCAGTAGCAACATTCAAAGTAGGTTTTGGTTCTTTGGTCGTTGTAAAGATCTTCATCGGGTTCTTGTAACGATTGCTGTTGTTTAAAGGATACTCTTTTACTGCTTTAGCTTGTTCTTGTCGGTGATGGTGGTACAGGAAAGACAACGTTTGTAAAACGCCATTTGACGGGAGAATTCGAGAAAAAATATGTTGGTGAGTAAGCTTAAAATTTAAGCATTATGCGCAGTACTATACCGTATAAAAACGTGCCAATATGTGCTTAGAAGTTGATAGAAAAGTTGTGCGATTGGGTATAAAAGCATCGGCGACACACACGTTCTTTATAACCGAGTTTGGTACGCAGTAGTACGGAAGTACTTTTAATTAGCTTACCCATTGCCGCGTCTGTACAAAAAGCTTACACACGGATCATTCGTGCTCATATTATTTCCACAATTTATTTGCGATCTTAATTGAATTTGATATATTTCTAAAAATGGAGACATAAGACAGGAAACACTTAATTCTAATAGCTATTCCCTATTAAAATCCACTCTGTCGTTTTTGCTATTTGAACATGTTAAGGCAAAAAAGTATTAATAATAGGGCCCCACTGTTCTGCTGATATAGCGTAAAATGTCTACTTAAATGTGTAGCATACGAGCAAATGTTATTTGACAAACGATTAGAGTGCATTTTCTGGTGAGCAGATGTACTAGCGGGAATGCTGTTGATGATTTTAAAACAGTAGAGGAACAAGTGGACAAAGATGGAGAGCCAAACTCTCTTTTGAAGCAAGTTACAATAGAGGTGGCTGTGTGGTGGTACTTTTACTGAAATGTGGAGCTACAAAGGTGTATGGACAAAGCAATGAGCAATCCTTCCCTGCCAGGAGCCAATGTTATTTTGCAAAGATTAATTGCCACATTGCCCGCATGATAGCGTTGATTGACAACTATCCATCAAACTCAGTCGAGCATAACAATGGGGAGAATACCGTCAACTTGTCAGCTGGTGTCTCGGCTAGCTTCAGTGTTTTCTTGAAATGCAAATCTGGTGTTGTTTAGAAAAGATCACTTTCGAGACCAATAAATAACAAGCACAGGGAAATTGACAACAAATTCTCTCAGTTGAAAGTGTTATTAAAATATCTATTAGATAACTCTCAAAAACAAAACTTGTTAAATTATCACATCAAGGAAATTGTTTGCGCATGCAAATTTGGTTAGCACATGGCAAATTTCTTGCACAATTGCTCGACCGAATGTGGCCAAGTTTCCTAAATATTTCTTAAAAACTACTGATAACACAAAGAAACAGTCAGTGAAATGTTTCTTAAAAAATAAATTTGCATTTAAAAATATTATTTCCTTTACTGAATTTTCCAGGAATGCTCGAAAGTTCTTAGAAAAGTCTGCCGTTTCAAGTGTGAATTCTGAAAGAAGACATGCCTACACTTTGCAATAAATGGATGTTGATCCTCAAAGCTCACTTACCACCACTTTAAAGGCATAGAAATCTTCTTAAGGACGTTTGCGCTAATTGTTAATGCACATCCTTACTGCGCACACAATTCATGTCGAAACACCATGCTACGTCATGCACGAGCGTGCGCGCAAAGAGAGAAATCTAAACAGATAAAGGGCTGGTAGCCATTGCTTTAACTTCATGAAGATTTTACTCACTTGGGATGGTCGGTGACCCCTAATTTTTATTGGCTATATAATTTTCTTCTAATTCTCGACAGATTGTGAAAAAATGAACAAAAAATCAATGTAAGAAGTTAAAAATTTTCCAATTTTTCTACCCACGAAACATTGAATTCAGCTAACTTGCAGCTGTCATGGTTTGCAAATGCTGTCGTTTAAAAATAAGATTTACTTTAAGGGATGTCACCAGTTGATTTAATTTGCTTAATAGACCCACTTGTATAAAATTAGGCATTAAAAGTTCTATTCTAGAGATTCTTTGCAATATTTTTAGACTGACAGACATCGGGGCTATATCGAGTAAGGAAGACCGGTTTTTCCAAATTAAGGTGGCCTTTCGGATATCTTATCTCCGAAACAAACTCGGTGACCCCCCACTTTTTTGCATTTCTGACACGAGTAACTCATTACCTAACTGTAGTAAAAGTTTTAGAAAAAAAATCAATGTTAGAAGCTTTTAGCGCGAACGTCCTTTAGGACTTTTTCTTTCCATTTCAGTCTTAAAAGGCGTGTGTTCATTCCTGTAATGGAAAATGAACATCTGAAAAATTAAAGCATGGAGTACACAAGTGGCCATATTTGTTTGAAATCTGATATTCTTCTCCAAGTGAAAAACCTCTTCTCTCTAATCCCCCCTAAAACCCAAACATATGCCAGTAGACGGATTCTGATTGGTTTAACCTTCCTGAAGCCTTTTATAACAATAGGGGACCAAAATAACTTTCTAGGGGAGGTAGTGGCGAGTTTGCGTACATAACCCGTTTTGCAGACACGGCAGCCATATTGATTTTGCCCCCAGGGCATCCCATAATGAACATTGAAAACAAAGGAATAGATTAAGTAATGCTTCACATAAGAACTGTAGTAAACTTCATTGTTCTGCGGCAATGGCTCTTTCCCACATAGAATATCTTTGATGTTAAGAATAGAGGAGGGGCTGATGGTTCAGATTTATATTTTATTATAAAACTACAGAAAATCCATTTGCGTCAAATATATTTTAGGAAATGTTCGTGCTTAACCAATCAGAATAGCAGAAGACAATAGCTACTAATTTTGCTTCTTTGATGAAGTTCCCCAAATACAATATCTTTTAAAAATTGCATGTTGTGCGATTGGGTCTCAAAATACTTGAAACCTTAAAAAATTTAGACTTTCTGCACCTTGAACCTTAACTTTTTAGCGGTTTTTGAGTCTAGACCAATGAGATCACTAGTTGTAACAATGAAAATAGTTGACATTCCATCGTGCATTGCCGTTCAGCACTATCGTTCTTATGTGGATCATTACTTAATTGAAATGCTCATTATGGGATGCCCTGGGGGCAAAACCCCGTATCTGCGAAACGGGCTATGGGGACAATCACACGCAATGTTTTACGGCCAGTTTTGGCCGGAGTAGGAGTGAATGGGTTCAACAAAAGTTCACATGAATGATTATCTCAAATTCCTTTCCTTGGTCATATGATTAGTTTTCTCACGAACCATGACGGAAAATAATCTAACAAAGAGATCAATGTTGGGGGTGAGGTGGAGTTTGAATTTAGTAACAACAACATTAACAAATGTAGCCGGCATCTGAAATCAATATCATTTCTGTTCTTTTTGATATAGCCACACTGGGAGTTGAGGTACATCCGATAGTCTTTTATACAAACAGAGGTCCCATTCGCTTCAATGTTTGGGACACTGCTGGTCAGGAGAAGTTTGGTGGTCTGCGTGATGGTTACTACATCCAAGGGCAGTGTGCCATCATTATGTTTGATGTTACATCAAGAGTGACATACAAAAATGTACCTAACTGGCACAGGGATCTTGTTCGTGTGTGTGAAAATATCCCAATTGTTCTTTGTGGGAACAAGGTGGACATCAAAGATCGCAAAGTCAAGGCCAAAACGATAACTTTTCACAGGAAGAAGAATTTGCAGGTAATTGAACTTTGTAGAGTATGCTGAAATGACGTTATTGTAAGATCAAACTGCGGTTTGTTATTTAAAAACTGATTTATGCTAATCTGAAATTAAGAGTCTCCAGGCAAAAACATCCTAACTGGTTGGCAGTCTTTACTACACTTGTGTGATTTGGCCCAAAAAGAGCAATATCTTATCAATTAAAATGACTGATTCATCTCAAAGTAATTAAAAAAGGTCCCATTAGGGCAACATTTATTAAAAAAAACAGGATTTTTGACTTCGTAGGTATCTATTTGATCCATTTTTTTTCAAGGAGTGTTTTTAAAGCCTATAACATAGGATTTTAGCAAAAATGGACCGAAATTTGATTCCGGGGTGGAAATTAACTCTCGCCCCCTCGCACTTTTACATATGGCTAACTTCACGTGTGAATTTACTAAAATTTACCGCCCAGCGCGAATTAGCCAATTGGAATTTAGCGGCACCAACATCCGTAGAAATGCACCAAAGGGGTCTATTGCAGGCGTCCTTTCCCCCTCTCCCCGGTTCTTCTCCCCCCGACACCTGCTACGCTGGCTTAATTTACCTAGTTTTGACAGAATATTTCATTTCTCTTTACTTAGAAAAGACATATTGATGCATCACTTGCTACTTTTTATTATCCATATTTCTTGTCAGAGATGCTGTTTTTTTTTTTGTATAAAAGTTAAAACTAATGTTGATAAATGCATTCTAAAAGTCACTCTCTAGGGTAGTTAAGGATACTGATGAGAGCAAGTTGCAGATTTTATGTTACATGTGTGCAACTTATATTGCAACACTGCGATAATCGTCAAATGACTTGTATTAAAGCGGCAATTCCCTGCTTGTCATAATCAGTGGAATGGTAAATTAAATGGTTAAAATTGTCGTACAACTCAAATGGCAACGATAAGTTGATTTTGTTCACGGTGTTCAGGGAGAATGGATTGAAAATTAGGATATTATGAATTATTAAATTGTTTGCATCATTGGTTTGATCTTTTCGAAGTTTGGATCCACTGGCAAAACCATTCTTTCAACTGCACAGGCGATTTCCACTAGTGGAGTTTAAACCGCTTGCTGAAACTCCACGTTCCTGCAAACATTTTTAAGTTCTGCCAAATTCATGGTGTTAGTCTTTTATTCTTCTGCTTTGATATTTTAAACCTGGAACTATTCGAGTTTCAAAGACTTTAAAAATATTAATGAGAACTTGAAATAGCGACTCATAGTTCATATACTTGTAGTATGTGGCTCAGAACAGATGTCCAACCTTTTGCATTTTTTTTACATCAAAAGTCACATGACACTACAAGTGAAATTTAACGACAAAAAGGTAAATTAGAGAACTGTTCAACTTTTTCTGCAATTTTCAATGCAATTATTCTTCATTGTGAGATAAGTTGCGAAGAGAGGTGTTCAATGCGCAATTTCATCCACGGCTTGTCTCACAAAGACTTTCATCAGAGTTGCATTGCAAGAAAAAAATTGCCTCATAAAACAGCACCTTTACTGTAATCTGTTCATAGATGACAACAGTCAGTTTTCTCACCACATTGATCATTTTCTTTCAGTACTATGACATCAGTGCCAAGAGTAACTACAACTTTGAGAAGCCCTTCTTGTGGTTAGCAAGGAAACTTGTGGGTGATGCAAACCTGGAGTTTGTGGAGATGCCGGCTCTTGAACCACCAGAGGTCCAGGTGGATCAACAGCTTATGCAGCACTACGAGCAAGAACTTCGTGATGCTCAAGAAACTGCTCTTCCTGAAGATGACGATGCTGACTTATAATTTTAGAACCATGTGCCATGGTAGTTTCAAGAGCGAAAATAAAGACTAAACTGGTTGCAAAGTCAACCTTGTATTGTTATATTATTCAGCTTATTCCATACTTTGGAAATTTCAATTTTTTTTTGTTAAACTAGATTGACAGAGTACTGTTAAATACCACAGAGTGAATAGTATTGCAGAGTACGTCATTAATTAGAAAAACCCGTGTATGCTCATCAACAAATTGGTTTGATGCTATGAAATGTTGTTAGTTTCCCTATGATAGATAGCAAAGATGAAGAAAAAAACTGTAGCTGTTGAATTCAAGAGAAAGCATATTTATAGAAGTAAAAACTAACCTTGGCGAGTGCATTCTGTAAATCACTCTCTAGGGTAGTTAAGGTGCCATAACACAAGGCAATTTTTCCAGGCAACTTGCAACGCAATACTGATGAGAGCATTGCGTAACAAGTTGCAGATTTTATGTGACATGTGCACAACTTATATTGCAACACTGCAAAAGGTAGAGATGGATGATAGAAGAGAACAGATCAAATGGGATAAACAGGGTTTGTTTTTCTACAAATTTAGAGCTTTTATGCAAAAATAAACAAGTCTCAATTAAGTGTTCTGGTTTTATTTTTTGTACATTTTCTCATTGTGTGGTGGGGCGGGGGGTATGGACGGAAACAGTGGCCAGTCTGCCTTTTTACGCAACATATTCCTTAATTTCAAGGAATTTGTGAACATGTTTTACAGGAGAATTCTCAAGAGAACGGAATGGGTTTTTTTTATACAACTATCCGGGAGCTTTCCATTTCTGCAGTAATGAAAGAGTGAAGTTTAAAATCCTTCTCTAGGTTTTGAATGTAATTTACATTCCTGAAATTAGGAGTACTATCTTTTGTTTTGTTTTGCTTGTTCTTGTTTCTGCATTTGGCGTTTGTAATCCTCAAATGTCAGCAAATCTGCTTCTGCTCCAGTGTTGCTCTTTTTTTCAAGGAATAGTCCAAGTGGTTCACGATGCAGAAGGGATATACTTCTATTCCAGTAAGGTTCCTCTATGCCCAACACTTCACGGACCTTTTTTGCTATTACCTAGGGAAATGAAGGAATGAAAAAAGTTATGAAAAAGTATTGAAACTTGCCATTCTATCTTAAATTTTCAAAAATTTAAGGTGGCTCCAAACCCCACCCCACTTTAAACTTTGCAAAATGTTGTATCTTAAAGACCCAGTATTGTCCATTATGCATTGTGTGCTGCGAGCATTGGCGGCCATTTTCTTGATGTTGAAAAATCAGGTAGGGCTTACAGCTCTTTGTAATCCATTTGCACCAGCAATGTTGGTGGTTAAACATTTATTCAAGTACCTTATTTATCAGGCGACACTCAAGAACGTAATTTAATATAAAACCTTTGAACAGAACAGAAGCACAAGACGATATAATTCCTTTCCACGCGATAGAATGTTTGGCACGAGAAAATCAAAACCCCGGAAAACAATACAAGCCTCGCTCCCGTGCAAACCAAAACAATAATAGAGGTGCGTGAAGCATAATAGACAATACTGGGTCTTAAACATGCTGATTACAATTTGATAATAAAAATTGGGGGCCAATGAGCTTGTGTTTTTAGAAGCACGTAAAGCTTTTTATTATGGTAATCTGTTGTCCTGACTGACCATAACTTGTTCAACAATAACTAAGCATTTGTTTGATTACCATTGTATGTACGAACTTGTAAAGAGTGGAAGTATTGATTTATCAAAGTTTAAGTATTGGAAATTACTAGAAACTGTTGTGAGCCACCTTCAAGTGATTTTACTTAACCCATGAAATAGTAAATAGTACACACTATTAGACTAATTCTCCATTGTTTAATTTGGACTATCACACTCTAACAATTATTGTTAGATAGTGTTTCGCGGGTTAAGTAAAACCACTCTAAAAACACCCTTTCTGCCCATTAATTTCCCACTGGGAAAATTAAAATTGTACAGACCCCTAGCCACCCAGGCCTGGAGCCAGTGAGAAATGCAACAAATACAAACCTTTATGTCTTCAAAATCATTGACTCCCATTCTTGGCAGTGACGATGCATCAACATTGATAAGTTTCCTTCCATTTATAAGGTTATCTGTGAAGCAGGCCTGTCAAGAACAAGGAAGAAGTCTGATATTATTATAAAGACCCCTTCATGGTGTTCACTTCACCCCTAAGGAGGGGGATGCCCATATAAAAGTAATGAGGGTGATCATTGTACCTTTAAGGGTTAAAATTTGTGGTTTGGTTAAGCCAGAAAAATATGCTGACAGAAAAAAGTTTTCAGAAATAATAATGGCTCAGTCAATTCCAAGTGTGACCACCCCCCCCCCCCCCCCCCCCCCCCCCCCCTTGGGCTTTTGTCATTTATTCTCTTCAGACAACTTCAAATGCCCCATGGTGGGGTCAGCCAATATACTGACAAGCCCCATGGTGTGGCTTAGAAATATGTGCAAAATAAATGCCCCGCCCTTGGGACAAAACCAACATTACATTTCGTTGCAAACAAGTTAATAATTTGATTTTAAAGCAGGGCAACTAGATTGGAATAACACCACAACATCAAATACAAAAGCTACATCTACACAAATGGGGACCGACATCTTGACAAATGCCTGAAGGGGATGATCACACTTGGAATTGACTGAGCCATAAATGCTTTAACAAATAAAAAAATAAATAGGAATTTCAGTGGAATCCACAAGGTGGCTCTTACTAATCCTTTGTTTCTGGATCAAATTAAAATTTGGAAATGTTGGTTTTTGTGGAGGGAAGAAACCGTAGTAAGTGAACATGGCATCCTTGAAAAGCAGCTTTAGTATGTAATTAGTTGTTATTTTAGTTAAATGTCAGTTATTTTAGTTAGGTGTAATAGTTCTTCATTTTATCTTTTTAAATAATTGTATGCTGAAGGAATTTTTACCCTGTCTATAGTTATTATTCATTCATTCACCCCCTCCCCCCGCCCCCAAACCTCTATAAACATACCCCTAAATTGGGTTTCTGGAATTTTTACCCTGTCTAAAGTTATTATTCATTCATTCACCCCACCCCCCCCCCCCCCCCCCCCACCCCCGAACCTCTGTAAACATACCCCTAAATTGGGTTTCTGGAATCTTTTAGGTGTCCCTTTAAATATTTCTAATGATCATTACCCCCATCAATTTTATATGGAAGTACCCCTGCCTCCCCCTCCCCCTGTGCTTCACCGTGAAGTAAGATTGTACAGGATACAGTGCCACTCATTTGTATCATCGTTGAAAAAAGTGTCCCTACATTCTATGACACTCACTTGTACAGCATTACAATACATGCAAATAATTTTAGGGATGGCTGCAGAGTGCACGGTTAGCAATTTATCTACAGCCTGAACCTCGAAAAAGGCCAATCTGTGACATTATTTTCTGGCAAAATAAAATGTCGGAAAGTTGACATCCCTTCGCACTTGCACGTAAACATCACCTCGTACACTTTATCTCTGCAAGAAAAACTTGAAGTAATCTGTTGCAACTACTCAAGTTCTGCACAGTTGAGAGTCATGCACATATGCATTAATCTCATTAATTCTTTGTCGTGACACTAGCTATAATTACATATGTAAATTTCAACAATAATTGCAACATTCCTTTGCGGTGCGCGAGACAGAAATAGCGCAAGACTTGCGTAACTTACAACAAATGTGAGTGCGGCTTGCAATAGTTGTGTGGAAATATGCAAGCTGCATTACAAATTAATACACGAACACGCGCGCTTGAATTTAGCGAATGAACACACAAAAAGAAAAACATGCACAAAGTTCATTTAGCGCGCGCACTACATCGGACACGCAGTATTCTTACAAATGCTACTGATTTTTTCTTACCCGATACTGGTTAAAGCCTAGAAATTCAACCCAATCAGCAACGTCTTCTATAGTCCAACTCATACAAGAAGGAGTTCCATCGGAGTCAAAAGTCGGATCGAATCCATTGTCAAATTTCGTAGGAGTCCTTCTGGAACTTTTAACAAGTCCTTCCGCCATCTTTGTTTACCTTGGCAACATGAGCTATCCCAAGATTCCGCGCGCGCGGGGAGGGAAGGAAGGAGGGAGGAGTGAGCTGAGGGCAAGCGCAGGGGCAGGACCAGGTTTGGTTTATATGACTTATATTCTTGTGTTTTTTATGATAGCAGTCCAGAATAAAATAAAAATCATTAAGGAAGACAGGGATAGCTTACCGGCGGTCACTCTTTTAACTCAAGCAAAGTCGAGCGAGGAGCTCAACAGGTGCGATTACGCGCGAAAACTCGCCCAGTTCCTGGAAATTGGCCATTCCTCTTTTGTTTCCTGTCGCAGCATTACCATGTTTAGTTCACAGAAGTCAGATTCATATTTGGCCACTTGTCACACGTAATGTGTGAATGACTAGCTTATATATGGCAGCCGACAGTAGCGAATCCCTCTTACTGACTTATCCTGAAAACATTTTTCAGTCCCTATTAGGGGTCCTATTAACATTTTCACTCAACCTTATTCACTGGAGTCCCCTTAGAGAAGGCGGCTGACACTCCAGACTATTGTAATGCGGGTAATTTTTGGAGAGAACTACTCTGGAGTTAGTTCATGGAATTCTCGCAAAAAAATTAAAACTGGTCATAAAATAACGAAGATTCAAAACAGTAGCTAACAGTGAAAACGTGAAATTAATGTTAGGGTGCAAAAAAGAAGCGTCGATAGTTCAAACTGGACAAGGTCAAAATAAATTACTCTAGATTGCATTGATTATCGTCGTGAGCTCGACTTCCGAAAGTGAAATGATCGTAAATTAATAAATTTTGTTGACCTTAAGGTTACAGTGTACCTTCGGGGGTGTCTCCAGCATAACAGCTCTAGCGTCTTAAGATTATACTTAATATACCTAAACCCAGATATCAAATTAAAGCTTATAGAGCTGGCCATCTAAATATGGAAACCATTTGGTAATAAAATGAATTGTCGAATTTTTTACGACGTCTAAATTCGAACGTCCGAATCAGCTTTAAAACGCTATAACTCAAAGCGATTATTGTATTTTGCTAATTTGATTTGTTCTCGGGGTTTCGGACACGAAGCGCTAAAAAAACGTGTCGGCGATTTTCCATATTCAATTGCAGTGAAAAGTTACAGAATATTTTCGAAAAAGGGAGAAAAAAATTGGAGTGATCGCACGGAAATGGCTTTTGACGAAAAAGTTTTCGGAAATAAGAAATTCGCCGACACGTTTTTGTTGATTATATGTTAGCCTAGCTTCTGTCCAAATTTGAGGAAAATCGAACGAATTCCCTTTGAGTTGTAGCTCTTTAAAGTGTCCCCTACAAGCGAAAAATTAACTTTGAGAAAACAGCGCTTAGAAAAACATATCGCTATATAAACAAACTCCGCCCACAAAAGTTATATCGTCATTTCGCCGTCAATTTTCACTATTTTTCGATAATTTTTTTGGGGATGAAAACTTTATTTTGACGCCAAAAAAAAAAAAATTCAATAAATTTTCGATCCGAAGGTACACTGTAACCTTAAACGGGTTCGTGAGGCATGACAGAGCATGGTTTTCTGGGATTTTTTTTGTCTTGAACGGGGTATCGATTTCATCACTTTTTGTTTTAAACGGGTGCAGTCAGTTTTATATGCTATCTTTAGTTACAATTCAACACATCGATCCACTGCCCAAATATGGTAAAAAAGTTATCGATATACGCCATGTGTACATGACGTATATCCAACGATGGGGGTAAATTTCGCATTTTGACAAGAGAATGCAAAAATGACAGACCGGTCTCGATATTTTTTGGGACAATTTGTAAATGTCTAAGAGGGGGTCTCAAAAATCAGAATTCAACACGGTGGGAAAATCACAGAGTTGTGGCCGCACCTCTCCACCAGAGCATTTGTCAGATTAATTTAGTTCGTCTACCTGTAATTTACCTGTTTTACTGTGTTGTTTTTAAAAATATATCTACAGTTATGAGTGAATTAAAATTAAATTGAATCATGTGGTTATTTGCGTTGGAATCCGGTCACTTCGCTCATTAAGAATAACTGACGAATATTAATCAAACGCCTCTGTCGCCGTTTTCTGTTAGTCCTGGCTAAATTTCAAAATAAATAGGATATCCACTAACCCCTAGCAAATGAGTTTCTGTCCCCCTCTATGATTACATTAAACCTCCTGCTATATGATGTTTCGATGATGTAAGAGGAAAATAGATGTTGATGACTAGGGAAATGTAGGGGAATCACAAGACAAAATGCGAAACAGCGATATTGCAAGATATTGAAAAACTTTTATTGACAAATAGTGCCGTCTTTTCATTCTTTAGACATTAGACCTCGATAGACCTGTTTTAGTAAAAAATATGTTGTCACAAATCATATAAAGATAGGTTCTTCTGTTTCACATTTTCAAATCAGTACGACGCTGTATTTCAATTTTGCTTTGTTCTTTTGAAATCTTTGATATCCTTTTTTTAGAAGATAGGAAAAATTCATTAAGCATCTACATTGTCTAGAGTGCTTGATGCCTGTGCTGTTTTAGTGTGAATTATTCTACAGATAGTCTAAATGCATCTCCAATTCTACAGATCGTGACAAATCATTCTGGTTAAAATTATCTGCCGAATTATTCTACAGGTTGTGACAAATTACTTTGGTTATCCTCATGTTTAAGGTTCATCTCTTTCATCTCAAAACTACAGTAATGATCTACATCATCTAGAGTACTTTACGCCTGTGCATTATTCTATAAAGTTATTATTAGTCTAAACGCATCACCAATTAAGTGTTGATTATTCTACAGATTGCGACAAATCATTGTGGTTATCCTTAAGTTTAAGCTTCATCTCGGATAATCTGTTGCTTGAAGTCTGGCTTCACTGCCTCCGTCAGACACTTTGCATACATATCCAAGCGGGATGTCATCTGAAGAGAGAAAACAGAAAAGGTTATCGTATTTTTCTTAAAAATTACTGATTGGTAGGAATATTTTCCTCGTAAGACAAATAATGCCATGCAGGTATAGTTGAGTGAACACCCTCGGGGGTACCCGATGGGTGGTTTTTTTTTTCTCTTATAACTAGTAGTAATCAACCATAAGGAAAATGCGTTCGCACAAAAGAAGGTATGTGAAAATGTTTAGTCGGGGAGATGCCAAAGTACATACCAGTTCCCGCCCAGTTTGCCTTTGAAAAGAATAAAAGAAAAGCAGAATTCAATCCAGCTACTACACAAGACACCCAACACAAGATTAGGATTGCGCGAACGGTTTGGTTCTTGGGCCGTTTTAGTCTGAAAATGCCGGATATTGATTTAGGAGTCAGGTCCCCTGAAGGAGGAGAGAGGGGCAGGGCGCTCCCATATAAATGGGGGTGATCGTCTTAAACTTTAAAAGGGACTCCTAAAAGTTACCAGAAACCAATTTTGTGGGAGTGGCTCGCATTGAATTTTGCCCCTAAGAGGTACCGATTCTTTCGGAAAGGGAGCTGCTTGCTTACAAGAGTGGTCGCAAGAAGACCTTCAACTGTATTCGCAACCATTAATTGGGAGGGGAGGGGAGGGGAGGGGAGGGGAGGGGAGGGAAGGGAAGGGAGGGAGGAGAGATTTAAGGCTTTGCATGGTAAACAAAATAGGGATACTTTTGCATGTTATACAGACCTGAAAACACCACTTGTCTTTGATTTGTCTACACATGTTCAAGTCCACCTCAGTCACTAACAGGCCATCATTAACTCTAGACAAACCCTATGCAAGAATATATCAAGAAACAATGAAAGGAAATAGTCTGATACACAGTGGAGTGTACCCCATTCATATACCTTTCATTGAAAATGGTACTCCTTTCATATAGCCTTTACGTGCGTCTGTTTGATATATTTTGAAAGGCGCTTTTTATGATACTTAAATGGCAGTTTTCCCTGCCCTTTACGTACTATACTTCGTGAAATCCGTACCCTTTCATATACCTCCAGCCAGGTCTTTCAGGCGGAGCATCCCCGTATAGCCCATTATATTCTTTGCAAAACAGCAATGCATGGTGAGTATCTAGTAAATCGAGGAGAAATTTCCAGGGAAAATTAATTGTGCTATGCTCTTTCAATACTTGTTCGGAGTTGATTTTTTGCAATTTGACAAGAGAATGAGGTACATAATGAGACAATAACATATTGTAAACAAAATGTAAAGATTCACTTATAGAAGTCTATCGAAGAAGATCCAAATTTTGCAGATGTAAGAAACACTGTGACCAAGGCGGGAAAAAAAACGTTTCTGCTAATCAGAGCAAAAATGCTAATTATTTAATATATTTTTTGGAATAAATGTGTGTCAGTTGAAAACAGCTTACAAAAATATATCAGTGTAATGTGAACTTACAGGAGTACGACTGCCATCGGGGGCAGCAACATAAGAAGACCCTGAACAAATATAAATCATGTTAGTCCACAAAATGTTTTTCCTAGTTACCCATACCTTTCGGGGTAGCTGATAATTACTCGTGGGCAAAGCGCAATGAGTTAAAAAAATGCCCTTCGTTTTTCTTTTTATTATTATTACTTTTTGTGTCACGATTTTGCACGCAAATGTAGGCACGCATATTTTAAATTTTGCACTTCCGCTTCATAGCTTTGCCATCTACACTTCCTGTTTAGTGACTTCCGGTTACTCTCACTTCCGGTAAAACAGCGTTACTGAAGTGTCACGACAGCGTCTCCTACAACCCTACTTACATTAGTAATGTTCATGTTAGGTATATATAACCATCAGAAGAATCACTGGCTTCATTGTGGTACAGCCTTCATTTACAAAACATTCAATAGTAAACAACGTGGTTTGCAAGAACGATGATTGAATGAAAGGAGTAACTCTTCTCCGAGTCGGACATCTTCTTATCATGTTTAAAATATATCATAAAACTTTCTTACGCATGCGCATGAGTATAGGCTGCTTGGAGCCTCTTGTTTTTAGAGGGTTGTTGCTTTCAGGATTACCCCCAGAAAGATTCCAAAATTAGAGGGGCTTTCTGAAGGAAGCGGGTGGATGCGGAATTATATGGTGGCATTTTACGATTTGTGGACATTAACTTACTGTACTCAGAGTTTGACTCCAGCAGTGAAAGGGTTTATATACAACTGAAAAAAATGGCTAAATTAAAATTCATGTCAGGAGATAAGGCAAATAAAACATACCATAAAATTGTCCAAAATCTCTGTGAGCTGTGGGCAGGAAGACAGTTAAAAGTGTTATCAATAATATCCATATATCAAAGCTTTAATGGTTTTACATTGCTACACTTTCTGATTGGCTGAAAAAAACTTGCACCACTTTCTCAACCAATGAGAAGTCAAACCAAAAACAATCGTGATTTGCCTACATGCATTTTCTTGTGCATGGTGCTGGCTATATGTATTTGCTTCGAGTTCTGATTGATTCATTGCATTGTCTGCATGTTTTGTGATGGGCCAGACTGATTATAGTGGGTTAAGTTTTACCACACTCCATTAAAGGGAACCTCCACTGTTATAACACATTGACGTTAAACTGTGGGGAACAAAGTCTATATTCCAATTCTCTTTTAACGAGTGAAAAAGAAAATTCAACTGCGCAAAAAATTAGATTTGAATATCGCCTGTTTTCCCGGTATATATGTTGTGGTTCAATTTTTTCTTTGGTTTGAAAATTTTCAAACCAGTTTGATTTTTTTTTCCTTTGTCTCAGAATATGATAATGAACATGAGACAAAGGAAAATAAAAACTAAACTGGTTTGAAAATTTTTAAACCAAAGAAAAATTTGAACCACAACATATACTTCATGCTAACACACCATATAGGGATCCTATCATATAGGGATCCTAAAAACTCATTTTAAAATGGTTAGCTTTTATTTACTGTTATGGGTAGTGATATCCATAACAGTAAATAAAAGCTAACCATTTTAAAATGAGTTTTTAGCCCTAAATAAGTGCCGGATTCTTTGATGTGCATAAATTAAAACCCACCATGATCCCGTTTTCCCTTTTAAATTTCCTGCGCGCCGCCATTTTGAATTTTTGTGATGTCAGTTGGTTGCCACTATTGTTAAGAACGATCCTTCTTTTGTAGTTAACAATAGCGTTCCTCCCAGATTCTAAAAATAGAAAACTCGCGCAGCATCATGGGATTGAAATGCGTACAAACATTCAAGAACTATCCAGGAAGCTACGAAAAAAGCAGGTGCTACAAAGCATTGTTCTTGGGTACAACTCGACAATTGAAGGGCCGAGAGCATGTCCAGCCTATATGACTTTTTAGGCCTTTTTATATTTTTTCTTGCTCAGATTTGTCCAATTTTGGCATGTGAACTAGAAATTAGTTGCAAACATTGTTCCTAATTTTTTTCTGTTGTTTTTTTCCGTCGTTTTCGAGAAATACCGTATGCAAAAAAAAAAAATCAATCAATCAAAGGCTCCTATTGTAACGCAATATTGCGGTAAGCTTCTGTTTTCACACTGACACGGTTCGATATTTTTTTTAAATTAAACGTAAGGAATTTTGACGAACGCAAAAAAAGTAAATCACTTTCATAATGTCCAGTTCGAAAAAAAAAAAAAAAAAAAAAAAAAAAAAAGATGCCGAGCGTGATTCGAACCTGGAGCCGTCCGCGCGGAAATCCCCGACCAAACCACTAGACCACCGAGGAACACATGCTCAGCTCAGGCTAAGTTTTATTACTTAAAGCTTGATACGCATCAAAACGCATATCTCGATTTCAAAATCCTTTTAGATCGAATTTAATGTTGCATTAAAGACTCCAAATGCGAAACGTCTTCCCGCCGGCCAGCAACAACTCACTTCGAGCTGCCCAAAGCTGTATTTCAAGTACCCGACCACGCACAGCGGACCCATCTACCACTGTCGCAAAGCATGTCGGGAAATCCTACAACAAAACCGAAATGGAGTTCCCGCCCGAAAGTTTTTGCAAAATACTATAAGTCTCAAAGCACTTCGGATATCGGGCATTTCGACCACAGCACGGGATGGGAAATGGCCCACAACTCTCAACGCTGCCCCTTTTCTGATCCGAAGTGATTCCAGACTTTCCCGCCGGCTCGTCTTACCGACCAAGGTCCGTTTTTCACCTCGAGCGCTAAATGGCGCTTCAGACACAAGGAAGGACAAGAAACACGACTCGTTTCTTTGAGAAGTGCTAGAGACTCAAGGATTTCCGGACTTAATGATGTCTTTCAATCACCGGACGGGCCTCATACACGTTGGCTTACACACACGCTACAGAGGCGATGTGTTGCCGTAGTGAGCTCACGATAGATAAGCGAGCCAGGCGTGCGTAAATAACGGTATTTTCGTTTAGTTGTTGGCACTGGTCAGAAGTATTGCAGTCGCATATTCTCACGGCCAAACTGCTTTCAAATGGCTTCGAAATTGCGCTCTGAATGTACCGTCAAAGCACTGGAGGGCCAGAACTCTGCTTTTTTCAGGTGAAATTGGTCAAATTCCTTAGGGTTAGTGCAAATTCGACAAGGGCTTGTGATATTATTCGTTGTACGATAAAATGAGGCTATTCTGAGCTATTCTGAGCGAGAAAAAATAAAAAAAGGCCTAAAAAGTCATATAGGCTGGACATGCTCTCGGCCCTTCAATTATCCTCAACATGTACAGGAATCGCAAAAACTGGTGTTTCCGAGGCAGCCATTTTGAAATATTTGTCCGCATTTCGATCCCACAATGCAATGCTGCCAAATATGACGTCACCTGGGCGGAACGCTATTGGGCAACCATTTGACGTCATAAAAATTCAAAATGGTGGCGCGCTGGAAATTTAAAAGCGAAAACAGGCGATATTCAAATCCAATTTTTTTCGCAGTTGAATTTTCTTTTTCACTCATTAAAAGAGAATTAGAATTTAGACTTTGTTCCCCGCAATTTAACGTCAACGCGTTATAACAGTGGAGGTTCCCTTTAAAAAACACTCTAATTAGCTTTCCAATGTCAAAATAGGCCAATAAATTTGAAAAGATTTAAGAATATGACATACAAAAGATAATTGGTGAATAATGTGTAGTTACCTGGCTTTCCATCACCTGATGTAAATTCGTGTTCAAAGACTTCCTGTCGGTGGTAAACAGAGTAATCACATGGCATTAATTATTAAGTACTTCAAAGAAAAGGTAAAAATGTTTACTTTTCATTCATGTAGTTTAAACGTTTTAATGATCGGCAACTATTAATAAATTTTATGTCATGTCTTCTCGTCTTGAACAACTAAAGAATTCATTTTCCCGATTTGGCGTGCAACTATGGAATGCTTTACCTGAAAATATTAAAAAATCTGCCAGTAGAAACTTATTTAAGAAACAAATACATGAAATACTTATTAATATTTTTAAACAAGAAAATTTGTATCTTACACCATCTTCAATTCTTGAATTAATTAAAAACTTGTAAACTGTATCAATCCTGTAACTACGACGAGTATAGTGTAATCTCTTTCTACTTTCTTTACTGTTTTTTTTTTTAATTTATTATTTTAATCTACTATTTATTGTAATCTGAACTGCTGTAATCTGAACCCTCGTAATAAGCCTAACTTAATTATACCTACCCGCCTCGACTAGTTTTTCAACTATTTGTGGGTAGGTACTATTTAAATCAATATTTGTTATTTAATAAAGTGTTTTGTTGTTGTTGTTGTTGTTGTTGTTACTAAATATTATCTTGAAATAGGAAGGAAGAATCGTCAAAAGTGATGAAAGCAGAGAAATATTTTAACTAAAGTGACAAAATATCGCCTAAGAAACTCAAAATTCCACAAGAATAGCAATTTTGATTTCTTGACTGCCTGTCATGAAATCAAAATTGATGAACTGTAATCCACTTCCATCCTTGTAATCCTGCACTTTATCTCCAAACTACCGCTTCTGTTTTGCTCTATTGAATCTTAATTTTTATCCAACTAAGTTGCATATTTGGTGACACTTGACACTTGTAAGCAAAATGTTGTTTTATCGGTGGGACGGAGTGTCCCTTTAACCAAGGTAAACTATGGTTTAGCAAACATTACTCACAGTGCCAATTCTGTTAATTCCCACAGTGAAGTAGTTGTTAGCAATGGCTGCACAGCGAGCCTCAATGGGCCACATTGGTTCACTGCAAAAATCAATGCATGTCACTTACTAATCAAGCTTGTGGCAAAGTTACCTCCCAGCATTATGTTGCTGGTACTCATTTGTGCACCTGGGTGGAGAGAGACAATGTGGAACAAACTTACCACCACCCAGTAGACCACTGTACGAAGTACAGAGACAATGTGGAGCAAAGTTTTTTTGTCTAAGGAAACAACATGACGGCGGTATATCCTTCCCTAAAAACCTGCTGGTACCTAATTATTGAATTGAGTGAAGATTGGCGAGGTTTAAGAAACAACATGATGCAGACCAGGCCTCAGACCACTGACAATCCTGGGTGGTGGCAAGTCTGCACAAGCCTAATGGCTCATAACTGCCAAAGCTTAATCTGGTTTCTGGTGGCATGAAGCGACTGAGAGTATAACACTACGCTCCCCTGGATGGCCTGATGGGATGCTAGTCTATCGCAAGGTTACCTCCCAGCATTATGTTGCCAGTACCCATTTACACATCTGGGTGGAGAGAGACAATGTGGAGCAAAGTTTCTTGTCTAAGGAAACAACACAACGGCATAGACCAGGCTCGAACCACCGGCCTTCAGGTTGACAGTCCGACGCGCTTACCAATAGACCACCGTGCCTCCACTACTGGATATCCATCAGGATTGTCAGTAGTTTGAGGTCTGGTCTGCATCATGTTGTTTCTTTAGTCTCTCTTCACTCAATTCAATAATTAGGTACCAGCAGGCTTTTAGGGAGGAGGATAGACCCTGCAATGGCCAAGCATTTCATTCAGGGGAAGAGGTAATGATCCCAGTTGAAAGAGTAGATCGTACCAGACCCGATGTTTCACCAGGTGTGTTTAATTTCAGCCAATTGAAGTTCAACTCTTTTAAAATGAGCATCAAGGGAACAGACCTAAGTGCTGCATACTAGATGAAAGTAAAGTTCAATACGCAAAGTTTGGTATGTTAGGGACCAAGCGAATTGTTCATAATAACAAAACATCATTCAAGGTTGAATTGAACGATGGTTGACCTACCTCAGAGCTCCCACAGTGGCTGATGGATTGAAACAGATTTCTGCACCATTCACGGCATACATGAGCCAGTTTAGTGGATGATGTCTTCCATAACAGATGTTCACAGCAATGCGACCTACAACAAATTATTGTATAAGCAAGCAAATATATACCTTGGACTGAAAGTGTTGAATGAGGAAAGTGAAAAAAAAATTGATGGGAATTTAATCAATGAGTGAAGGATGGCAGGTGTGAGGCAGAGAGTCAGAGAGGGAGGAAGAAAACAGAGGGAAAGTAGAGAAAGGGAGGACGATGAGAGGGGAAAAAGTAGGAGGAGAAAAAGGGAGGAAAAAGAAAGAAGGAAGGGAGGAAGTGGGAAGCAAAAGAGGGCGAAGGAAAGAAGGAGGAAGTAGAAAGGGAAGCAGGAAGGAGGAAAGAAGGGAGAGAGGGAGGGAAGAAGAAGGTAGGAACAAGGGAGGGAGAGGAGAAAGGAAGTTAGGAAGGAAGGAAGGAAGGAAGGAAGGAAGGAAGGAAGGAAGGAAGGAAGGAAGGAAGGAAGGAAGGAAGGAAGGAAGGAAGGAAGGAAGGAAGGAAGGAAGGAAGGAGGGAGGAAATTAAGAATGTAAAAAGAAGAAAAAAGAGAGGATCTAGAGAAGGAAGAAGGAAGGAGGAAAGAAGGGAGAGAGGGAGGGAAGAAGGGAGAGAGGGAGGGAAGAAGGGAGAGAGGGAGGGAAGAAGGGAGGGAGGGAGGGAAGAAGGGAGGGAGGGAGGGAAGAAGGGAGGGAAGAAGGGAGAGAGGGAGGGAAGAAGGGAGGGAGGGAGGGAAGAAAGGAGGGAGGGAGGGAAGAAAGGAGGGAGGGAGGGAAGAAAGGAGGGAGGGAGGGAGAGGAGAAAGGAAGTTAGGAAGGGAGGAAGGAGGGAGGGAGTAAAAGGGAGGGAGGAAGTTAAGAATGTAAAAAGAAGAAAAAAGAGAGGAGTATCTAGAGAAGAAAGGAGGAATTAAAGAAGTAAGGAATGAAGGATGGGAGGTAGGAAGGCAGGCAGGCATAAAGGGAAGGGGAGAGTGCAGAATGGATGATAATGATAGGTTAATGAAGGAATGAATAATAATAATAATAATAATAATAATAATAATGTGCAAATCTTTACCAAATTGTGTCTGGAAAACTGGGTGTCCTGTATCACCCTCCATATAGTATGTTGACTATGAACAAAGAAAACAAAACATTAATTCTGTCAATGATAAAAATCACATGTTTAGAAAACATATTTTTCATTGGGTTTCAACCAGCCCATTTAATATAATACTCATGGGAAATACCTTATTCTCTATTTTCGAATTGCCCATAATACACTTTGTTTGCCCCCCAAATTTTGCATAAACTATTGTTTTGAAATGCTCTTGGGAATATGCAGTCCTCCCAAGAGCATTTACAAACAATAGTTTATGCAAAATTTGGGGGGCAAACAAGGTGTATTATGGGCAATTGTGTTATGATAATATCACTTAGGCAGGTCATGTGATAAGTCAAGCAGCTGTCATGTGTAAACATATGCAGTTAACCTGGTCACTTGGTTGCAAACTACATGATTGTAACAAATAAACTGAAACATGTTTGGCGAGGAGATTGTTTTTGATGAATGAAACATGGTCTTTATTGTGATGTATAGCTTGGGATTGCAAGAAAACAAACATGGCTTCTTTAAGTGGAACAAACACAGCATCATTACATTTTCACATGACAAATTACTCCAAGATTTGTCAAGTAGTTTGCAACCTTGTTCAGAAAGTTCTCTGTGCTGCCATACTAAATCATCTTTAAATGGTGAGAAGGCCCAGAGGATCACCTGTTTGCAGAAAGAAACATGGACAGATATCAACAATACCCTCACCTCGTTAAAATCTCCAATTCTTGGAATGTGATTTTTTCTTGTTTTTCCTAAAACCGATCCACTGTTGGAGATAATAACTGAAAAATGCAAGAAGAAAGGTTACATGGCACTGCGATTATCCTGTAAATTAGATCACAAAATCAACCTATGATAACCCTTTCACTCCCAGAGTCAATTATGGAGACATGTTGTGTAGTTCTAACTTTTGAGTCTGTGGATGAAATCCTATGGTGTGACCATTCAAATGAAACCTCTTCAGCAGTACTTTTGCATGGTACCATTTGTTTTTCACTATTTTACAAAATGAAATTTGGGATTTTTCTTCAATTTTAATATTTGGCACCATTGGCATTTAAAAGGATAAAGGTACACCATTTATACCTGCAGTGTTGAAGATTTTGTCCTGATGAACACTGTCTCGTTCCAGAATTGATGTAACAATGACCATGTTGTGCTGTTTAGCAAGCTGATAAAGCAAAAAAAAACAATGAAAAGAGAACATAAAGAGAACAGAGACACTTATTTTGTTGTCCTCACTACTTATTAATAATGCAGCATTTTTATAAGCGTTATTTAGAACTTGTCATGTTTTTTTTTTGCCCTATATTACATTCCCATTTTTCCTTTAGCAACTGTCGGTAGCCTGTTGGTAAGCTCTCAGTAGCCTGTCAGTCAACTGTTGGCCGATAGTCAGTTAAGGACAGCTGTTCTAGCTTCCCTTTTACTTAGTATAAGCATATTAGCATATGAAAAACAAACATGACTGGTTTATTTTTCTTGTGCTTATATGCATGCTTTCAGTATTAATATAATCAATAAAACATGTACATGTAGATATCAAGTTGAGCTTGGTTAAAGCCAATTAAACCAGCCTACAGGTTACATCGATCTGCAATGTAATGGTTAGCTCAGTTAATAGAGTGCCAGTCTGCAGAGTGGGAGGTCGCGGGTTTGAATCCCGGCCGGACCAACATTCAGGGTCTTAAAATAACTGAGGACGAAGGTGCTGCCTAATTGCTATGACACCTGCAAACGGTTAGACCTTCAAGTGGCTCGGATGACCATGTAGAAATGGCGGTTCCGTCTTCGTTGGGGACGTAAAAGAACCACTGAGGATGTAACAAAACCCTGGCTGTGACCACCCTCAGTGCCATACATTGTTCATGGGTGGGGTGGGAGAGATGAGATCAACAATGGACTGATAGCAGCTGCCTGAGGCGCCTTCATAAGCTGACGTCTGATCTCATTCTCATAAGTGTATGTAAAGCACCATGAGACAACTGATGTGTGTGCTATATAAGTCTCTTCTTAACAGGGTTGGAAATTAGCACTCGGCCACTTGAGTATAAATCCTTTTGTGAAAGTATGAATTGAATATCACTTGCCCAGTTTTGAGACTAGGATTTTCAATTTTAGGTTAAATAGTTACTCTTTTTGATGAGTGAAGAATAGTCTGGGCAAGTGCATTGGGAAAGTCACTTGCACGGCTGGTGAGAGCTCTGAGAGTCTCTATCTGCGATAATGACCCCCCAATATGGTATCTTAAGTAATTAAGATCGAGAAAAATGCTGAAGTGTTACCTCCTGGCAAAGTTTAATGGTGGGGCCATCTTCAGCTGACTCGGCAAACTCTGTCCATGGGTGCTTCTCACGAGTGCAAAAAGCAAATGGCATGGCTGTGGAAAAAATAATAATATAATATTCATTATACCATCACACCATCCTAAAACCATTCACATCTTGTTTTACAGTGTGATTCATAAAAATATCCCAGCATACAACACCCTAAACCATCTAATAAGATAGAAACCGTATTTTCTAGATTAAACACTGGGGGTATTTAATATTTAAAACTCGGCCTTGCAGACCTGGCACTTATTTGAACCCGGTGTTTATTCAGGGCCCAGCATTTTAATCAAGAAAATATGGTATTTAAAATATCTAATGTTATGCTGATGACTTACTCCAACATTCTTGAAAACAAATGACGTTAACTCCACACAGAGCTGCAGTGTCAGTTATTTCTTTTATTTTTGCATGAAGAGCAGCCAGCTTTAAAAGAGAAAAAAAATTACTTTAGTTACTACTTGTACAGCATAATAAGCGCAACAAGCTCATTTAGCTACCATCTTGAATATCATGGTACGTTAAAAAATGGTGAGTACAAAAACTGCCAGGGGACAGGCGAAAGTGAAGATAGCATAAGGATACTAGGCTAGGATGCTAGGATGTGGGGGTCACACTGTGTCACACCCAGGGTACTGACCAGATTGTCATGTTGACACCCACACTGTGTTTTACTAAAAAAGTATCTCACAAGGGGGGGGGGGGGGGGGGGGGGGGGGGGTGGGGGGAGGGGAGGGGTCACGGGCACCCCAGGACCCCCCCTAGCTACGCCCCTGAAACCTAACTCTAACCCAAATCCCACCTCACCATCTGATGTCCTTTACTTGAGGCCTTGGTCATGACTTCATCTGACCGTTGAACCTTTCCACCAATAAGAGTTGGTAAGTCGTCTGTCCTCCATCAGAATTTTCAAGAATGGAACTGAAAGACTTGGTATTCTGATTGGTGGAACAAGCCCTCAAATAAAGGACATCAGACAGGGAGAGGAGTGAGTGAATGTGAGCGACCTCGGAACATCTGAGAATCAGGCTATTTGTCGGGGGGAGGGGGAGTGAATATTTTCTGAAAGTGCAAAATTTCTGGGTTCAGACACAAAATGAAATTGCATCCAAATATGTTGTACAGTACTGACCTGATTTGCCACTGGGGCAGATGTAGGCAAGACTATTTTATTCTGCACAGCTCCTATCCTAACAATACGAGGCTTGCGGAGTTGTTCTTCCTGGACACCAAACTTGTATCCTGCCAGTTCAAAGTTTTTTTCCTCGGCCAATTTCAATGCTTCCTTGGGCAGCTCTAATTTGCTAGATTAAGAAAGAAAATATGGAGTTTATAACAAATTATTTTACAAGTATTTTATGTTTCAAACGAAACAAGGTTAACATAAATATCTTCCCCAGAAGACAATCTGTATGACCATGAAAGATGCCAACTATTAATCCCAGATGTCCTTTGAAATAAATTGAAAATCAGCCAACTTCATGTGCCATTGGTTACACTCAATGGTGTGAAAAAAATCATGTCATATTACAATTTTGTTGACGGCAGGATCCATAACTTGGAATTTGCAATAAATAAACCTCAACTCACAGGCTGATATATTATGTTTTCATGATTATGGCCAGGAGTTTGCCGTAGCTTGCTTCATTGCCTTGAAATATGAAGAAATAAATTGCCAAAAGTGATGAAAGCAAAGACATGTTAACTAAAGAGATAAAATTACAGCTAAAAAAGTCAAACTTCTACACGAATGGCAATTTTGATTTCAGTTCTTTCAAAATCAAATTTGATGAACACTAATCCACTTCCATCCTTGCAATCCCGCACACTTAATCTCAAAACTACAGTTTCTCTGATTTTCTGATCTATAGTATCTTTTTATCTGATAAAGTTGTATATTTGTTAGCATTTGGTGATACAGTGAAACCTGTATTAAGTGGACCCCATATTAAGTGGACACCCTCTATTAAGCAGACAGCAGCTGCTTGGGTCCCTAAATTTTCTTCCCATATTTACTGTAAAACCATTACCTGTATTCAACGGACCTCTCTATTAAGCAGACACTAGCGAGGGTCCCAAGGGTGTCCGTTTAATACAGGTTTCACTGTATAACATAGAATTAAGATAAGCGAAATTTTGTCATTTCGGCAGGACAGTGGTTATACCTCTCCTGTTAAAAAAAAGCAGTTCTTATTATTTGTATAAGTTACAGACCTTTAATTTTGGGAAAGGTATTATTTGAAGACCTAAGAAGTGACTGCAAGCTAAGTGCAAATTCACTCATTGCGAGTTCAGTGATATGTCATGTTACCAATCTTGAAAAATCTTGCAGTCAACTAATCTGACGGGGGAGGGGAGTGAGAGGGGATCCTGGCACTAAGGACATTGGAAGGGTTGAAGCACTAAGATGATCCTAGCAATAGGATTGCCTTAACTTTTATCCAAGATCATCCTAATGCTACAACCAACAGCATGCAAACTGAATGCAGAACACATGGTAGGATCATAAAGCTTATTTGATTGTTTTAACTAATATTTTACCTGGGGAAGGGACTCACATAGAAAAATGACTGGAGTGCTCATTGTAAAAATACATTTCAGCCACGCCCATCAAGGAAAATTCGATATTCTGTTTTCCAAAAGAGGTACCAATTCTAAAACAACGCATGTCATATTTTGACGTATGAGCGATTTTAGAATACCCGGCCACTTATTTCCATATCCCTGAACATTTAATAGAACGAGTCAGATGAAAACAAAAGGGTCCACTGTTATTTAATGGCTGCAAATAAGTGGGCGGGTATTCTACAGTTTAGCCCTGACATATTTTCCTGCTCAATACCCTAAAAGGTACTGTAATAATATAATTCTAATGGTGGCTATCTTGGAGGTTAGCACCCAAAGCAGTACCAATGTGACCCCCAAAAAGGTACAACGAGCACCCCCGTCATTTATAACATATATGGGAGCCCCACCCACCCAATCACCCACCCACCCCCATCCCCACCCTCCATCCCCACCCCCTATCCCCACCCAGTGGGATATTTTACTTAGTAAAGAAAGAAGCGTATTTCACTTAAATAATCATAACTATTCAGCTGATTTTGACTTCCAGCAGAAGATCATCTCATTACGATCAATCATCTTGCCACACCAATAAGCTAAGCTGACCAAAACACCCAGTTGTTAAGAGATTGACTGTGCTATAAAAACATCACGTTGTTTACTGTACTTGTGCTAACGATTCACACATGCATCATGTATTGTATTAACTATACCTGACTGGTTTTCCATACAAAATCCTTTTGACTTCTTCTAGTTCCTTTGGAGGAAGATGTTTCTCCAAACAAGTCTCCAAACTCGTAAATTCAGCCGCCATTTTGTGCCAGGAACCAAGCAAGTGACCTTGATTGACCGTACTATTTCAAAGGTTGAAGTCTGGGTTCTAAGAACATTTCCTTACCGATCGAGGTAGGGTGGGGAAAGACTAAAGTGTGTTGATGTTTTATCCTTGATCTTACTTAAACATAAAACTTTTAACCAAATTTTACTATTCAACTACTTTTTTGTGTTCGGACAGTGTTTTTAAAGACAATAATTATCATAAACTTGAATAAATAGATACGTAAAAAGAAACAAATTTACCCTCCCCTCTCTAAAGGTAAACATGTTTCGCTGCACGAGCGGGAATTTCAGCTGACTCAACCTGCAGTAATGATGCGACGCTCAGCAAAAAATTTCTCTATAAATTCTTGGGCACCAACACATTTCAACACAACTTCGTCTACGCTTGGGAGAGTTCACCTCAATTTTTAATGAAGTGGATTTCGAAAGGAGGAGAAATGGTCTTGCAACCGCGAATCCCGAGGGGTTCTTCAGCAATGTGACGTGGCGCGTCAAATTGTGAAATTATTCAAACAAACCTTGAAAGACCTTGAAATTTTTGTGGAAAATCTTAATCACCCTTGACATCACAATACGGCTGGATTTTCAGGAAGACATAGCCTTAAGGACGCTTGGTAGTTCTTGAAAATATTTTTTTACCGTTAATGTCGAGTGGTGAAAGTTTACATTCAAACGTTGAAATGGCATCGGCGAGAGAAGAACGACCAAAGTTGATGTGGAGACCGAACCCTGGGCGATCAACCAACATTCACGAGTTCCAGTCTTTAGTAAACCACGCATTTAGCCTGAATTTAAGTGAGTATTTCAATTATTTTCTCGTTGTGTTTAAAATGAGTTATGGTTTAAAATTTACTGGTTATTTTATCCACGCAAAGATATTATTTTATTGTATTAGTTACAGTTTAGAGGGGGAGCTTGATGTTATGAAATACATGAACGCTAAAATAATGCCCATTCATTCATTTGTAGTTTAACTTGACTCTTGGAGTCTTTTCAGGCACTAATTAAGAGCTATTTATTTCACTGGCTTTTTTAAATTAAAAAAATTCTTGGATTTTATTAAGCAAGAGTTTGAAAAACATGTTCTTGTAAAGCTAAATATTTTCCAATCAACAAGGTTATTAATATTTATACACACCCCAGACACCCCCAGACACACCCCCGATCACTCCTTTATTTTACTGACACTTTGAAAAGCGAAAAAATAAACAGCTGAATCAATTGAAACCTAAAAATAATACTCAAGTTTTGTTAACAATAATATATTACTATTCCAGTTAGTGCCCTAAACTATAAATAAGTGTATTTGGCTGCAAATGGCCTGGATAGTAATGGATTGCATCTTTAATATACAATTAGGAATATCTGACTCAACTCATTGAGTGTCGAAAGTAATTACACAATTGCTTTGGTTTTGCATTGCAACGCTTTGTGATTGGCTAAAAAATCTTGTGCCACTTTCTTGACCAATCAGAAGTAAAACCAAAACCAATCGTGACTTGCTGGCATGTGTTTTCCCATGCTTGGTGCTGCCGACATGTAATTGCTTAGAGCTCTGATTGGCTCATTGGATTGTTGTTTACGACTGCTGTGATTGGTCAGAGTAATTACTTTGGTTTTGGTTTTACGACACTCAATTGAAAACTGCTCTGATAGTTTTTATTATTCGACTCTGACATCATGTTACCTTATAAGGAGAAGAGAACATGCAAAATTTTCCAGCGTATTACACAGTAGATTGCCGTATTACACCTAAGCTATAATATCCCAGTTTGAAAACACAGAAGCTATAATTAAAGGAATCCATTATTTGTTGGTTTAACAGATAACAGTATGGACATTTTACTCATTGCTCACATTTTTTCTCACCCCTGTGGGGCTCGAAAAAAATAATATGCAACTCATAAATATCCACATGTACATGATTGTATTATCTGTTAGGGGGTGTGGCGACTGTCGCGCCAGGGCGAGTTCACTTCGGTTCCCTCTTATGGCTCTACATTTGTTTACATGATACCACCACATTTGGTGGTATCATGTAAACAAGTGTAGAGCCATAAGAGGGAACCGGAGTGAACTCGCCCCGGCGCAAAAGTCGCACCGGTGTCATGTAAACACCCCCTTAGACCATCGAATAAAGTGTATTTAGTATAGGTAATCATACAGTTTCAAGTTCAATTTGAGATTAATTTGCACGAGTGAGTTTTTCAAAAAGCTCAAAATTGCACGAGCCGCTTCAGCGAGTGCAATTTGAGCTTTTTGAAAAACTCACAAGTGCAAATTAATCCCAAATTGAACGAGAAAACTGTATGATTACTTATTAATAATTATACATGAAAAAATTTGCATCCATTTTTGTTTGGAAATTTTTTTGGCAAAAAAAAAGAAAAACAAATTTTTTTTTTCGATTTGTAATTTGCACTGGTGTTACACGTTTTACACTGGTGTTACACTTGAACTGCACTGCTCTTAGCAAATCAGAATCAAGTAATTTTTTCATGTACATAATTATTATCGAAATATTAACTCAGGCTATGCAGAAAAGCCTTCTCATCATTCAATCATTTGTACTCTTCCCTTGTGTCTTGGAAAAATTGCTTTAAAATGATCGTGGTTTGTTTTCTCTTTGAACAATCTTACTGTCTTAATATTTTCCTCTCGAAACTCTTAAGAGCTTTTTGCGGTCAAATATTATATTTCAGTACAGTTTTGACCAAAAAGAGCAAATTAATGCCTGTGACATTGTCCTGTGACATGCTGGATTATACTGAATTTTAATCCTTTTAATTGGCATTATAATTTTATTATTTTTACTTCTCATTTTGAAGGTCAGGAATGTTTTATTTTTCTCTTTTCTTTATAAATATCTAAAAAAAAATTTTAACCTATATCTAGAGAATCAAGGCAGCACATACAACTTTACATGTTTATACACTTTGTAATCTTGGTACCACATGTCTTGAATTAAATGTTCATTCAATTTAGCATTTCAAGACAATTTGCATGAAACATTTCATTTTGTTTTAAGCAGCATGGGACAAAATCATTGCAGGACAAATTGCTTCAACAGTTGCAGAATGAGAAACAGATCATTACTTTTTGCAGCTGTTGCAGCAACTTTTTTTGTATTAAGGTTTTTGGCCATGCTTAGTACATGTGTATGTAAAATGTTTGTTCAATGTTTTCTGTTTCTTGTCTTGTTGCACAAAACATTGCACAGCATTAACTTTTCCCATTAAAAGGATGCATGTACAGATGGTTATAAACTACCACAAAAGAAAAAAAAAAACAGTTTAACTTTTTATTCTGCATCTTAACCAATCCAAGTACAACATACATGTTTTGAATTTCCTTTTAAGAACTATTAAAATAATTCTTGATGCAGTAGTGTTTGATTTTTTTTAATCTGATTTACCATCTTAACAAACATAACAGAAACATACGAGGAGTTGCGGAACTGGAGTGTCACACACTCTGCAGATTTCTGGGAGATGTTTTGGAAATATGCAGACATTGTCCATTCCCAGCCATATGAGGAGGTATTTATGGGACTCCCATTTATAATAAAAATGACAGGGGTGCTTGTTGTACCTTTTAGGGGTCAAAATTTGTAGATTGGCACCGCTTAGGGTGCTATTTGTCAGGAACGGTTTGTTAGTAAACTGTTTTATGTTGTTGTCTCATTCATTCATCTCATTCAATAAAAATTGTCAAAGTGTCAGATGAAATGCCCATCAAACAAGATTCTTGTACCTGTTAGGGTGTTCTTTGAACCCCCATCATCTTTAATCTGGGTGTCCCCCAGCCCACCTCCATGCACCCCCGCCCCAGGCTTTGGATCTGCCTTTATTTGCCTTTTCTAACGCATTTTCGATAGTATCCCATTTCTGTATAATTATTGTCTGGCAAACAAGGATTTCAGGTGAATGATGACATCAGCTGAGGTGGTGTGGTTCTTTGTGAGTTTTGCAATCTCGGGGTATCGCAAAAAGTAATCAACAACTTTAATATGGTGTGGCCATCAGAGTTTCATGTCATCCTTAGAACTTGTTCCAGCCACACTCAATAATATTATTTCCCTTTAATTTTCTCTATATTCTTACATCTTGTTGTATGCGATAATCCTTTTTCTAGGTTTTAGATCAATCACAACCAATAGAGAATGTACCTGAATGGTTCCGTGGAGCTCGTCTCAATTTTGCAGAAAACCTGTTGCGCTTTGATGACGACAAAGTTGCATTGTACACAACAGGTATAAATTTAATTATCAATAGATCTCTAGATTTAAGTTAGTTGTTTGTACTGTACATGTAAAGTAGTGAATGCATGTTATTTCAATTTCCTCTGCCAGTTGCCATAGAATATGGTCATGTTGGTATAGGGTGTGTTATATAATATTAATAGACAAAGAGGTGATAATGTATATGTTGTGGTTCAATTTTTTCTTTGGTTTAAAAATTTTCAAACCAGTTTGATTTTTGTTTTCCTTTTTCTCAGAATATGATAATGAATCTGACACAAAGGAAAATAAAAACTAAACTGGTTTAAACATTTTTAAACCAAAGAAAAAATTGAACCACAACATATACATTGCAGATATATCAGACTGCAGACCTGCAACAGCTAGTAACCTCAGTCTGCAAGCCACTTAACAGTTAATGATATTGCATCTTTTTGCAAGTGTTTTAATATGTTTTTATATTATTAATATTATTTTCCAGGAGAAGGACAAAAAGTTATAACTATAACCTTCCATCAGCTAAGAAAGAATGTGGCAGTGCTTGCCTCTGCATTGAAAAATCTTGGCATCAAGAAAGGAGACAGAGTTGTTGGTATATATCATAAGATACTCCTACAGTGCTCCAGATAAGAGAGGGGTCTCAGGTCAAACACCGACAAGGCTGGCTTCCTGACCTGACAAATCAACTGGCTAACTTGAGAACATTTAGAGAGACCCACAACATGTTATTTTGACTGCTTAAAATAATTATTCATCGACGCCTTGCTTTTAAAAGTCACCAGGAACACTGACAAATGGATCAAATTAAATCCCCCATTCATTAGTAATAAAGTGACCTATATTTTTACAGTTGAGCTCAACTTCCTTGTTTCCTGGCACAATGATTCCCTACAGATATTGACAACAGTGCCATTGTGTGTTTGTGTTCAGAGGCTTCCCCCCTGTCTCCTATGTAGCACTTTCTACTGGTTTCAACCCCCTTCTCCCTTGATTACTTTTCCCCTTCTCTTGGGATCCCATCTCTGGCCCTTCCCCCTGGGGGTACTCCTATACAAAAGGTACTATACAGAGGTGACCCTTGGAAATCTTGAAAGGAACCCCTAAACAATACCAAAAAAATGTTTTGTGAGTGTGGCCCACGTTAGTTTTTACTTTGAAGAGGCATCACAAATTCTAACACCTAAAAGGTATGATGATCACCCCCCCCCCCCCCATCACTTTTATATGGGAGTCCCCCCTGACTTCCCCATTTTCTTCAGATATGAGCTGATAGATCAAGAAACCATTAAGAGCTGATCATATATTATAGGGGCTGCCTAGATATAATAGTCCACAAAATATCATTGGCTTCCTTAGAATAACTGAAGATTATTTTTTTCAAGGTTATATCCCAAACTGTGCACTTGCTATAGAGGCCATGTTAGCTACTGCAAGCCTGGGAGCTATATGGAGTTCTACCTCACCAGACTTCGGTGTTACGGTATTTAAAATATGACTTGTTTTTGCATTGTGCAGTTCTGGGAAATACCCATGCACCCTCATGGAAGGTTATTGGAAATTCCGAGGGGGGGGGGGGGGGGGGGGGGGGGGGGGGGGGGGGGGGGGGGGGGGGGTGGGGTCGCAAAAGCCAAGCCAAAGATTTTAAAGAAAAGTATGAAGGTAAACCACAGGGAACCCAGACTCACAACGAGAGCGAGGAAGTTGTGAGTCTGGGCTCCCTGTGGGTACGGTAAACTGGAGAGGTGTGTGTGTGTGTGCGCGCGGGGGGAAGGGTACCTCCTGTGGGGGAGATATGGATATTCCTGGAACAACACATTACAGACATTATGGAAATTAAATATCATCAAAGTTTACACCTCAGACAAAATTGTTATTATTCTATTGACTTGAATAAACTTCTCAATTTGTTTTATAGAAACTAAATCAGTATTCTCGTTTTTTTCCCCAGGGTGTGCTGGACAGGTTTAAGCAGATTAAACCAAAGGTTATTTTTTCAGTGGATGCTGTCAGATATAACAATAAAATACACAACCATTTGGAGAAATTGATTCAAGTTGTGCAAAGTATGTATGAAGTAAAGTGATTATTATGTAACTAACTGGTGTATTGAAGTGTTGTTAATCATAGAAATGTTAACAGGTAATTAATATACTAAATTTGTTCACTTTTATATCATGTAATATAATTATCATTAATATTTTGAATAATTATTATTTTTATTTGTCTAACAGTTAAGTATACATATGTTCAGTTTGTTCATCACAAATAATTGTATCATTGTGTGGTTCCAGAAAATATACATACCTCCCCATGGAAGATTATTGGAAATTCTGAGGAGGACTGGGGACTCAAAAGCCAGTTTTTTTTTTATAAAAGAAGCAAAATTTGAATTTCCAGAGGGGTGGGGTGCGGGGGTCTGAACCAAAAACCTTCCATGGGAGGGGTATGGATATTTTGTGGAAAGACTGCAAACTGATATATTTCTGGTATATATTGCCAACTGATAATTTATGTCATATCTTGCAGACCTGCCTGAACTGGAAAAAGTTATTGTGGAGCCTTTTGTTGGAAAAGCAGATGAAATTGACCTCTCTAACATTCCTAATAGGTAATAATCATCCTTCATAATTCACCCTGACCAAGGCACCCAGATATGCAGAGACACTGGCTTAAAGTGTTTATTTTCAGAATCAACTCTACATACATTGAATAGTTGAATGGTAAAATATTTCTTGTTTTGAACATCGTGTTAGTGAGTTGTGGAGATTTGAATTTACAAAATGCTAATTAGATGACGTCAACCCGGGAATCATTTATTATACAACTACTTGTTTTCACCTCCAAGTAATATTTTTTTGGAATAAATTGACTATCCACAGTTTATTTTAAGTATTTACCAAATTAATTATCCTCCAGCTGTAAACTGTGCATTGTAAATTGGTGTAGAAATAATGGCAAATTCCCGGGTTGATGTCATCTAATTAGCATTTTGTAAATTCAAATCTCTAATAACTCACAAACGCGACATTCAAAACAAGAAATAGTTTACCATTCAACTATTCAATGTACATAGAGTTGATTATGAAAATAACTTTCTAGGGGTGATAGGCACTTTAAGCCAGTGTCTCTACATACCACATTGGGGAAAGTTGTCTTCGATCATGCACTAATGCCCTCCTTCATGATAGAGTCAGTCACCACAGAACCAGCTGTGAAGTGCCAGCTCCCTCTGCACTTCTTAATGAGGAAACAGCCGGGATCGAAAACTTTCCAATACTTATACCCTTGACTCTCTGTTCCCACCCCTTCCTCTTTCCTGCCTGTTTGCACTTTCTCTAAAGGGAAAAATAACAAAAATTTCCCCTTTATTCCTCTCTCCTCCTGCCACCTTGGGCATCCCACTTCTCACCCTCTCATTTTCCTCCACCCTCAGACTTTCAACCCCATTTTCTCCTATTTTTTTCTCTTCCCCCCCCCCCCCCCCCCCCCCCCCCCAACGTTTGACAACTTTAACCCACCTCCCACCCCCACCCCCCATCACCACCCTTCCAATCTCCCTTAACAGATGGTCTGCAGCTAATTTAAGTTTTCTTTTCTCTATAAATTTATTTGTCTCTATTTTTTCATTATTGCATATAATTATAACAAGCTGTATTTAATTGCCTTTCTCCTTGTTCTTTTACAGTGTTTTGTTGCCGGAGTTTAGAAAGTTTGCAGATGAAAGACCAGTTCTTGAATTTGTGCAGCTTCCTTTTAACCACCCTCTGTTCATCATGTATTCATCAGGCACCACTGGCCCACCCAAATGCATGGTGCACTCTGTTGGGGTGAGTCAAAATATTGCAGTGAAAGATAGAGCACTTTCAATGACATTTATTTTAATCCCAAATTTAATTTTGTAAATATTGAAAAACAAATGGTACCATGCACAAGTACTACCGAAGAGGTTTCATTTGAATGATCACACCATAGGATTTCATCCACAGACTCAAAAGTTAGAAATAATTTGCTATATGTCTCCTTTATTGATTCTGGAAGAGAAAGGGTTAAGCTATAGTGACAAACTAGGTGATTTTTATAGCTTGTCACAATGACAAAAGTACCCAGCTGTACCTGCTACAGTCACAGTGATTTTTGTCAGCAATATAAGGGTTTCAATAGGAATTGAAGGTATAATAGGCGATTGTGACAGATAAGGGGTCATGAGGCCTCGTTGGGGGCATCCCCCCCAAGCATATATTTGAGTGAAACGTACGACAGTTGTTTGTTGTCAGTAACTGGTGGCGAGAGGCGAAGTAGGTGGCGGTACACCGCCAGTAGCCGGCTTCTGTTGAAACCCCTGGCGATATTGTTCACCATGATGAACAAATGCGATTTTAATCATGGGATGAGGCACATTTTAACTTTGCGATTGCTGAAAATGTTTTCACCAGAAGTCAGCATGCTGATATCTGGCATGTCAACTATTGGCAAAAAAACTCAAGTCATTTGATCGCTTGGAGAGCAAAGTCTTTGTGGTGTGGACTAATAAATATTATTCTTTAAACAGGGAACACTGATTCAGCATCTAAAAGAACATTTACTTCATGGCAACATGAACAGACAAGATGTGATCATTTACTACACCACGGTAATGAAAAGATTAATTAATGAAAAGATCTCACTGTATTCATGTACTTGTCAAATTCCTTGCACTTTTGATTCTAATCTGTCAGCATTTTGCTTTGTTGTCAACAGACAGGATGGATGATGTGGAACTGGTTGGTGTCCGCACTTGCTGTGGGAGCCTCTGTAGTGTTATATGATGGCTCACCATTTGTACCTTCACCACATGTCTTGTGGGACTTAGTGGATCAAATAGGGTAAGAGTCATAGTTGAGTTGCTGTAGTGCTTAAAATTAAAATTAACAGTCATCTGATGACCATTATTTGTCGTCATTATCTTCATCATCATCATCATCATCATTATCATCATCATCATCGTCACAACAAGAACCCCAGATGTGCCCCAAATTACAGCTGATTTGAGACCCGGATTTTGCAAATATGAATCGCCAGCTACTATTGCTCATTATGGTCTGCTCATAATCAGACAATTGTGTTATATAATGCTAACTCCACTGATTGTCCATAGCACTTTACAATCCTAAAAAGCACTTAAAAATTGAGATCACAGAGTGAATACCAACTTTTTGAAACAGAAAAAGAGAAAAAGATCCATAAAAATCTCAGTGCAGTGTGCAGAACCACTTTTTGTGATTTTTCCATTGTCAGAAAATGGTGAACGAAATTCCCAGATCTTGTTCTTTGTGAATATTTCTATTTCAGGGAGTAAGTATTTACTCTTTAACCCTTTCACTCCCAGAGTCAATTACGGAGATATGTCATGTAGTTCTAACTTTTGAGTCTGTTGATGAAATCCAATGGTGTGACCATTCAAATGAAACCTCTTCAGCAGTACTTTTGCATCGTGGTACCATTTGTTCTAACTTTTGAGTCTGTGGATGAAATCCTATGGTGTGACCATTCAAATGAAACCTCTTCAGCAGCACTTTTGCATGGTACCATTTGTTCTAACTTTTGAGTCTGTGGGTGAAATCCTATGGTGTGACCATTCAAATGAAACCTCTTCAGCAGTACTTTTGCATGGTACCATTTGTTTTTCAATATTTCACAAAATGAAATTTGGGAATTTTCTTGAATTTTGATGTTTGGCACTCTTGGGAGTGAAAGGGTTAAGCTAATTTTATGGCTGAATTTCTTTACTGTTGTTTTATCTTCGGCGAATCATGTTTAAAGAAAACCGTGTCTTCACACAGCAGTGAAATCGCTGCATTTTAATTTAACGGCCTAGTTGATAGAAAACTTTTTTATCAGTACTGACAAAGTTAATGAGCTCAAATCCTACTGAAGTCTTGTTATATTTTATTAACTTTTGAACTGTCTAATGATTGGCTTCTCTGCGTTTTACTTTTACTTTTCCCCAACTCTTCAACTCACACCAATAAGTGCGCTTTCTTCATATGCACAGAATAACCATTCTTGGAACTGGAGCCAAATGGTTGTCAGCTCTAGAAGATAAGAAAATACATCCCAGTAAGTGAGAATCATTTTTTCAGTAATAAACGTGATCCCCATTTTTAACCTCGTGATACACATCTGAACGCCGGTCCCAGATTATTTTTCACTTCCGTGAATGCACAGGAGCGCAACTTAACGCAAGTTAGAAAATGACAATTTGTGTCGCAGTCGGTTGTTCCGTGCGGTCATGCTTGTAATTGGCCACTTGACTTGCGTGGACTTGCGATTACTTGTGTTTGTTTGCGTTGGTGGCCAAACGGTGAAACACTTGCGCCAACTTGCGGACAATTTTGAGCTCAATCAAAGTGATTGCAAGTCAACGCAATCCATCGCAAGTGCAAGCAAGTCGTTGCTAAACGGTGGAACACTTGCGCCTTGCCTTCTTGAGGACAAACTTGCGCTCGATCAAAGTGATCACAAGTCAAAGCAAGCCATCGCAAGTACACCCAAGTCCTGGTCAATTTCTGGATAATTTGCGTTCTTGTTTGGTCAGTGCTTAACACCTCACAGACCCTTGTATCATGTTTTTTCTACTCTATTTTATCCTTGCCAGCAGCAAAACTCCAGGGAACGAAATTGTCCTTTTCAGACTGGGCGCACTTATTTCCAACCCTACGCAGACTGTAAAACCAAGTCAAAACAAATGCCATCAAGGAGCCGATTACCCGGCTCCTGATGGCATAGAATTCTGAAAGTATCGGCTCAGCGTCACTTTTGGAGAGCTGTTCCTTTTGGACTGCTGATACACGCAAGCAATCCATTCCAAAATGTGCATATTGATCAAAGTACCATACTGCCGTATATAGTCACCCAGTGTGGATGCATCGTGGTTTCTCTTCCACTGTTTTCCTAAGATCCATTATTTCATTCTTGATGAAGAAAGTTGATATATGCAAGCAATCTATTCCCCCTATTTTTTTTGGGTGCCTGTTTCTCCTGGGGGAGGGGGACTGTTTCTTTAGGAAAGGCTGTTTTTTTTTTTTTTTTTTCGGGAATTGCTAGCAAGGACGCCGGTTACTCAGTTCCGGCAGGCGTTACTTTCGGAGGTCTGTCAGTTGTTTTCGGAATTCTACGGTACATGTAAATGCAGAAAACTGTATAATTAGTATAGAATGCAGCAATCCCTCAAAAATTAACTGTTAATGATCGTCTTTGTTTTCATTCCAGTTAAGACACATGACCTGTCATCCCTGCACACGATTCTTTCGACGGGGTCCCCCCTGAAACCGGCCAGTTTTGACTATGTTTACAGTAGTATCAAGAAGGATGTCCTTCTGGGGTCCATCTCAGGTAAGTTTCCATGATTTGTTTTATTCATGACTACCTTAGCTAATGTCCTCTTTAACCCTTTGACTCCGAAGCAAAACAAATGGTACCATGCAAGAATACTGCCAAAGAGGTTTCATTTGAATGGTCACACCATAGGATTTCGTCCACAGACTCAAAAAACTCAACAAAAATCAACTTTGTGATTACATGAAAATCGGTTCAGCCCGGTTAGCCGAGATCGGCTGACATTTTTCCATTTAATCTAGTTTACCCAGCCAGCCCGGCTAACCGGGAGAGCAAAACAGTTGCCTGAGAGCAAACCTGCTCACCTGTAAATTGTCATTTTTCTTTCTAAATGACAAAGAGGTACACAAGACTGCGTAGTTCTAAATGCAGGAAGAAAATGGGCTAAAGGGCTGAAAAAATCCTTCATTTAAAAAGCATTCTATGCCCTGCCGCCATTTTCAAAGCAACAGCTTTCAGCCAAAAGCGTTGATGCTAAATTTAGCTCTGGCCAGCGCTGTCTCTCCGGCTCGCCTCATGAAACACCGGGCTGAAAGTCATCTCGGCAAACCAGCCCAGCCCGGCTCATACTGCCATTTTTCATTCTAAAAATGAGATGAAAGCAGGCACACAAGACTATACATGAAAAAAAAAGAACCAAAATGCTACAGAAGTCCTTATTTAAAACATTCTACGTTTTGTCACCAAAAAGCATTTTCAAAACAACAACTTCCAATCGAAAACATTAAGCTCTGACCCGGGCTAGCTGCCCTCTAATACCGGGCAGAAAGTCATCTCTGCTAACCGGGCCAGCACGGGCTCATGCAATTGGCTCCTTAGCCGCGACATACAACCGTGTCCCACGACATGTCTGCGACAAATCTTTCCCGTCATAATGATCCTATCTGTCACAATTTCCCTCTGTTTTTCGCTGAGATAACGCTCGCGTCCAGGAACGAACTCAAACTTTTTTTTTAATTTGAAAGGTGGAACTGACATCATCTCGTGTTTTGCTGGTCAAAACCCAACTGTGCCAGTTTATCGCGGCGAAATTCAAACACGAAACCTTGGAATGGCTGTGGAGAGTTGGAACGATGAAGGTAAAGTACTTGATTGGCATGATCTCCAACTTGGAGGGCGCTTACGGAAAGGCCAATTCATAGATGGAATGCACCTTTTTGAAGACCTGTTCTAGCAAGGCCATCAAAAACGCAATATTATTTAGGAATTGACTGTTTGGGCCGACCATGCAGTTCTGGCAAATAGCAATCGCCCTGAGCCCAGGGGAGAGATACTCTCACATATAGACTGTATGGTATGTTCCGCTGTGAAGAGTATGGTTTTCAAACAGTTCAGTCTGGGATAGGGTATAGAAATCAGAGAGTTTTGGTCTAGAATACGGTATCATCTACTGATCAGTGGCATAAAGATAAGAGTTTCTGGAAAATAGCGAGTTTGTGATAAGGTAGGGATTTTGGTGTGTAGCCTCGAATAGGGTTGCAAAATCCAGCTGAACATGGTCTGGTATAGGGTAAGAGTTGCGGAGTCCTAGCAGCATACCACCACCAAAAATTATACAGAGTACCCCCCCCCCCCCCCCCCCCCCCCCCCTCCGGGAGGGGGCCCAAGTTGCAGGCCTGTGTATGAAGGTACGTTTAGGTTCTGGCTGATGATTTTGCGAAAATAAAAGGCATTACTGATTAGGGTATATGTGGAATAAATGTTGTCATGGTAATCTTGGTGTGTTTCAGGTGAAGCCGTGTATGATCAGAGCGGCGAGTTGGTGTGTACCAAGCCGTTTCCTTGTATGCCAATCTACTTTTGGAACGACCCTCAAGGACTCAAGTACAAAAAGGCTTACTTCAACAAGTTTGCTGGTGCGTTGCTTTGTCTGTGTGTAACTGTGCTATAGCATTAGATCCCGTCTGACTCTACGTTTTCATCGAAACGGAACAAAAGATACGAATTCAATTCAATTTTTTTTTCACTCATAGCTATAGTTTTTTATTGATATCACTTGTAACACGGCTACTAAAATGTTGTTACTTGCTGCAATGTTCGGGCAACTCGTCTCAGAACAAGTTTAGAGAGAGCATCGAGTTGCATGAAACATTGCAGGGGGGGAGGGGTTAGAGTGTCCTGAACGCTCCTATACACTTCACTGCCACTACCCGCCCCTTTCATGGCTGGCCATGCCTTTTTGCGCTTTTCCAACTGCAAAATGTTATGTAGTGTTGGTATTTCTCTTACTTCACGCAATCGCACAAATCATGGCTTCTTTCTTCTAGTTTAATAATATTCATAACTTTATTTATTGCTTTTGTCTAGAATTACTTGATCACTTGTCACAAAATCAAATTTGATAATAATAATAATAATAATAATAATAATAATAATAAAGACTTTATTAATGTGTCAATGTATTTAGTTTTCACAACTAATTGGGGACACAAAAATTAAAATTATTTACAAATAAGAAATAATAATAATGTATATACAATTAAAATATGTAACATGTACAAATTATATAATAGAGCAGTTTTCAATTGAGTGTGGTAAAACCAAAACCAAAGTAATTACTCTGACCAATCACAGCAGTCGTAAACAATCCAATGAACCAATCAGAGCTCGAAGCAATTACATGTCGGCGGCGCCAAGCGCGGGAAAACGCGTGCGAGCAAGTCACGATTGGTTTTGGTTTTACTTCTGATTGGTCGGGAAAGTGGCGCGAGATTTTTTAGCCAATCACAAAGCGTAGCAATGCAAAACCAAAGCTATTGTGTAATTACTTTCGACACTCAATTGAAAACTGCTCTAAAGCAATAGGTATATAAGAGGTAGTCTCTAAGAACTGCAAAGGTTATAGCAGCTATCGTTATTATTTAAGATGAATGGGGTTAGTTTCTAGAGAAACTGTGGTGCTGCGTCGGTGGGGGGATGAAACACGAGAATTTAGTTTTATCGACTGAGTCGATAAGGTAAATTGACCACCGTAAAAAGATTCAAATAGCTGACGTTTCGAGCGCTAGCCCTTCGTCGGAGCGAATCAAGGAATTGTGGGTAGTGTGTGGTTTTATATAGTAAGCGGTGGAGCTACGCTATTGGTGGAAATTTGGTGACGTGAAAAACAAATGTAGATTAGTTGAATGAAAAGCGTTCGTTGATTCCGTGGGGTTTGAGAGTGCCGATTTGAAAGATGATTTTTTGTTCTAGGTTTTTACGGCTTTCTGTGTTACCCTGGTGTAGGGAAAGGCCGCAGATTGTCATGTGTTGTTTAGAATGGTTAGTAAGATTAAAATGGCGCGCGACTGGTTTGGATGCGTCTTTGTCATTTTTTTCAACGTCTCGGAGATGTTCACGAAAACGGTCGCCCAGTCTCCTCCCTGTTTCGCCAATGTATATCTTTTTGCAAAAAGTACATGTAATGCAGTAGATAACATTTACGGAGGTGCATGTAAAACGATCAGTGATTTTAATAGATCGTTTGGGTCCTGTTATTTTGTCCGCGTTGTGAATGAAAGGACAAGTGTTACATCGTGTGCGTGTGCATTTGAAAGTTCCCGGTACATCGTCAGATTTCAGTGCGCTCGTAACTAGAAAGTTGCCTATGTTTTTGTCACGTTTGAATGAAATTAGTGGGGGTTGTGAAAAAATTCTGCCAGTTTCGGGGTCGTTTTGGAGTAATTTGAAATTTTTTAAAATGATGCTTTTGACTGTGTTGTTGTGTGGGTGGAAAGTGAGGGTGAATGGAATTCTCTCGTTCTCTTCCTTCTGTGGCGTTTGTAGTGCTGACTGTCTGTCGATCTGTTGTGCACGTTGTTGGCCCGTATTAACAACAGAGTCAGGGTACCCACGTTTCTTGAAAAACTGGCACATTTCTTCTGATTTGTTGGAAAAATCAGAGTCATCACTACATAGACGTCGAAGTCTGAGAAATTGAGAATACGGAATGGCGTTTTTAACGTGCGATGGATGTGAGGATGAATGTAACAGATAACTGTGGGAATCTGTAGGTTTGTAGTGCACACTTGTGGATAAACTGTTACCGTTGATTGAAATATTAATGTCAAGAAAAGCGACTGAGGTTTCGGAAATTTCCCAGGTATATTTTAGAGCTGGATGAAAAGTATTGACAGAAGTTATGAATTGATTAAGTTCCTCTTTACTGGAAGAGGTAGCGCCAATGCAATCATCGATGTAGCGGCCGTAGAGTTCGGGTTTGGTTCCGTGGCCACATCGAAGACAAATTTTTTAATCAGTACCACGGAACCAAACCCGAACTCTACGGCCGCTACATCGATGATTGCATTGGCGCTACCTCTTCCAGTAAAGAGGAACTTAATCAATTCATAACTTCTGTCAATACTTTTCATCCAGCTCTAAAATATACCTGGGAAATTTCCGAAACCTCAGTCGCTTTTCTTGACATTAATATTTCAATCAACGGTAACAGTTTATCCACAAGTGTGCACTACAAACCTACAGATTCCCACAGTTATCTGTTACATTCATCCTCACATCCATCGCACGTTAAAAACGCCATTCCGTATTCTCAATTTCTCAGACTTCGACGTCTATGTAGTGATGACTCTGATTTTTCCAACAAATCAGAAGAAATGTGCCAGTTTTTCAAGAAACGTGGGTACCCTGACTCTGTTGTTAATACGGGCCAACAACGTGCACAACAGATCGACAGACAGTCAGCACTACAAACGCCACAGAAGGAAGAGAACGAGAGAATTCCATTCACCCTCACTTTCCACCCACACAACAACACAGTCAAAAGCATCATTTTAAAAAATTTCAAATTACTCCAAAACGACCCCGAAACTGGCAGAATTTTTTCACAACCCCCACTAATTTCATTCAAACGTGACAAAAACATAGGCAACTTTCTAGTTACGAGCGCACTGAAATCTGACGATGTACCGGGAACTTTCAAATGCACACGCACACGATGTAACACTTGTCCTTTCATTCACAACGCGGACAAAATAACAGGACCCAAACGATCTATTAAAATCACTGATCGTTTTACATGCACCTCCGTAAATGTTATCTACTGCATTACATGTACTTTTTGCAAAAAGATATACATTGGCGAAACAGGGAGGAGACTGGGCGACCGTTTTCGTGAACATCTCCGAGACGTTGAAAAAAATGACAAAGACGCATCCAAACCAGTCGCGCGCCATTTTAATCTTACTAACCATTCTAAACAACACATGACAATCTGCGGCCTTTCCCTACACCAGGGTAACACAGAAAGCCGTAAAAACCTAGAACAAAAAATCATCTTTCAAATCGGCACTCTCAAACCCCACGGAATCAACGAACGCTTTTCATTCAACTAATCTACATTTGTTTTTCACGTCACCAAATTTCCACCAATAGCGTAGCTCCACCGCTTACTATATAAAACCACACACTACCCACAATTCCTTGATTCGCTCCGACGAAGGGCTAGCGCTCGAAACGTCAGCTATTTGAATCTTTTTACGGTGGTCAATTTACCTTATCGACTCAGTCGATAAAACTAAATTCTCGTTATTATTTAAGAATGGCGTTAGGTCTTTTTTCCTAATGTTCTTTTTGATAAACTGTAATCCACTTCCATCCTTGTTATCCTTCACTTCTCCCCTAAACTACTTGCTCTATTTTGCTCTGTAGAATCGTTTTATCCAATTTAGTTGTATATTTTGTGGCATTTGGCAAAATAACATGAAAATTAGGAAAGCGAAATGTCGATATTTTGGAAGGACACTTCCCCTTTAAATTAGTGACATTAATTCATTCTTTATATCATAGGCATTTGGACGCACGGGGATTTCTGCTCAATCAACTCGTCTACAGGAGGGATTCTTATGCTGGGAAGAAGGTATAATTCCAAGAACAAAATAAAAGCCTTTGATTTTTGTCTTCCATTTACACTCTTACTTACAATTGTGTAAATATTTATTAGTGATTGACTTTTCAATTGTGTTTGTTTTCCATGGAGTGACGGAACTCTTAACCCAGCGGGTGTCAGGTTTGGAAGTGCGGAAATTTATAACATAGGTAAGAACATTCTTTGTATACTTCGATATTCTTGAATTCACATGTAAAATTGAGAAAAAGCACAGGAGAAATTGTTTTTGGCTTATCCACTGGATAGTGATTTATCCGGTGGATAGCTGGCGATATCCACCTGTTGAACAAGCAGGGTCTACCCTTAGTTGATTGCTCTTTGACTGAGTGTTTGTCTAGAGATGGTGCGTCAGGGGACACTTTTACTATTTTTTCGTTTGATTAGCTTTATAGTCTGTTAATGATGCTCAACCAATCGAGAATCAATTAGCAGCAAAATCCAAACCATGTATGTTCGGGAATGTTCTTGCTTTGAGACCCCGATTGGTCCACGGTTAGCCCATGGATCAATGGTTATGATATGGTGTGGTCTAACAAACTAGAAAGCACTCCGGTCGGTCAACATTGTTGTGTTTTTTTGTTCTTCCAGTGGAGAAGTTCGAAGAAGTAGAAGATAGTTTGTGCATCGGTCAACCAATCGACGAAGGAGAACGAGTTATACTTTTCTTGAAAATTGCCAACGGATTTAGGTAAGTAAAGTACAGAAAATAATCCGCTTTATTTTGATAACTCTATAGATACCAGCGCAAGAAGAAATAACTGGAGGGAATCGGAGGCATAAATGCTCATCTATCTCTATTATATAGCTTGTGTTCGTAGCTAATAGAAAGCGTGCTCTGATTCGCTAATTACAGTGCACCGTAGAAGCTCAAAAGCTGACGATTCGACCGTTAGCCCTTTGTTAGAGTGAATCACGAAGAACCATAGACTTGCTCCAATTCGCTCGTTTTTGTTTTGCAACGGTGGGGTTTTTTGGTGCTCTAGGAGAAAAAGCTTGGCTGACACGCAAGTGAGAAGCGCGCGCGGAATAGCTTGGAAATGAGCGACGCTTGTTTCGCAGAACCAGCCAACATCTTGCTTTAGAACCCGAAGAAACAAGCGACTTGAAGAAGACTAGGAGGACCACAAAGGGGTCTGATGATAGGCTGTCGCTCAAATCGTCAGCTTTTGAACCCTTCAGCTTTGTCAATTTACTTTATCAGCTCAGTTGATACCAAAGATTAATGTTTCTCTTCTCTACGGACGCAGTACGAAAGTTTTTACACCTTTTACTAATTCCAGGAAGGATTCTCTCATAATACAGTATAATTATGAAAGTTAATAAAGCAATGTTCATATATGCGAAAGTTCTGGCGATAAAATAATTTATGACTGAAGATTCTCACATTGTTGTTAGCAACTTGAACAGTTTAAGAAGTAAAGCTTGGAAAAAAAATTCAGACTTTGACACGACCAGAAACCAGCAAACCGTTTCGATACCGGTGCAATGCGGGCTTTTTTGCAATTATTCAAGTTGCTAACGCGCCTGCCATTTAGAGCGGTTTTCAATAGGCCATTTCCGAGTTGCCTTTAGCCTCTCTATCAAAGCGAGGCTAGGTGCGAAACCTTTCATATGAAAATGAGTTTTCATTCACATGCAAATAAAAGTTATTTGCATGTGAATGAAAACTCATTTTCATATGAAAGGTTTCGCACCTAGCCTCGCTTTGATAGAGAGGCTAAAGGCAACTCGGAAATGGCCTATTGAGTGTCGAAAGTAATTTCGCAATTGCTTTGGTTTTGCATTGCCACGCTTTATGATTGGCTGAAAAATCTCGCGCCACTTTCTCAACCAATCAGAAGTAAAACCAAAACCTATCGTGACTTACTCGCACGCGTTTTCCCGCGCTTGGCGCCGGCGACATGTATTTGCTTCGAGTTCTGATTGGTTCATTGGATCGTCTGCGTCTGTTGTGATTAGCCAGAGTAACTACTTTGGTTTTGGTTTTACGACACAACTGAAAACTGCTCTATTTTGAATTTTAGTTTTAACAACGAGCTCGTCATGCGAGTACAAAGTACCATCCGTCGGCGCCTGTCAGCTCGACATGTTCCAGAGGTTGTACTTGAAACAAGAGAAATCCCTTACACAGCAAGTGGCAAAAAAGTGGAAGTCGCCGTGAAAAGAATTCTGGCAGGAGAGCATATAAAAAACAGAGGGGCTCTGTCCAATCCTAATTCATTGGACCTATACTATGATATAGCAGAACTAAAACTAGGATAAACAGGACGATCAAGCCAAACAATCCAGTCGAGAATTTTCTTTTCAAACCTGTCAACGGGAGGAGAAGTGTGAAACTGTTTTTTTTTTCTAGAAGCGTGATCAAGGGACTTGTTAATGCACCAATCAAAGCACATGTACAAAACAGGACTTGTTGCTTCCGGGAAGCGAAATAATTCAGTCGCGAATATCTTTTTAACAGGGATAAACTGGACTATCAAGCTAAGTAATTTACTCAGGAAGATCTTTTTAAGCCTTTCAATGGGAGAAGTTTGTATAACTTGATGTTTTTCTAGACACGTGATCTAGGGACTTGTTAATTTACTTATCAAACCACATGTACAAAAAAAAAAAACAGGAAAAGTTCTATTTCCGGAATTAAGTCAAACAATTCAGTCAGGAATCTCTTTTTATAATTGTCGAACCTTAAGGCCTATTTTTCTAAAGTTGAATCAATGTGGTACGTTGCGGTGTGGTTCTTTCAACTCGGGTGAGGAAATTATCGTTCATAAGTACTTATATGTAGGCGTTATAAATTATGTAGTTCAGTAGTTAATTCTTAACACTCGTTGCCAAACGTCCCCACTGTTTTTACAAAAGTTAAAGAGCTAAGCATTAGATCTTGCGTGTTATGGTGGAAGCTATGATAAACTGTTTTCATATTTTCATGAATCCTACTTTATCTGGTGACGTCAATTAAAATAGTTATCTGAAGCAAGATAACAATTTCGAGTAACATATCTTTTTAAGAGTTTCGAGCCGAATCTAATAGAACATCACTGACCAGAAAAAAGAAACAGATGCTAGTAAACAAAGATTTCCTTGTAGTAGATGCATGAACGTGTTGCGTGCCTATTTTTGCAGCCCAAATAACATGCATATACCTATACCGACCTTTCTTGATACAACTTAACAAAACTTAAAATAGTTAATCTGGGGATAACCGTGTTTTTATAATATTGGGTTAATACGGACCTTTATTTGCTAAATAGGTTATTTAAACAATCTATGATAAAACGATCGCGGAAAATAAATAAATATATTTAATTATTTAAATGGATTATATGGTTTAAAGTATCACTTACACATTCTTCTATACTCATTAGCCTAGAGCACAAGAGTTTATATATTGTCACTTGTTGATACATTTTTGCATTCAATTCCTTGCTACATTTAAGCCACGCCGTGCACTAAAAGAGATCGATACATAAACTAAGATAAAGTCTTCTGATCGTCAAATTACTAATGAATTGCTTGGAAACCTGTAAATAATTTGTATCATTCTCTATTTTCGAATTGCCCATAATACACTTTGTTTGCCCCCCAAATTTTGCATAAACTATTGTTTTGAAATGCTCTTGGGAATATGCAGTCCTCCCAAGAGCATTTACAAACAATAGTGTATTATGGGCAATTCGAAAATAGAAAATTTATTCTAAGACAATGTGGCACCTGTTTGTGACACCTTACCAGGCGTCTGAACAACACACACACAGTCTTGTCTGACCATCGGTGTTGTTGGTTCCCTCACCCCCCCCCCCCCCCCCCCCCACCCCCCTCCCCTTCCACCCTTCCACCCTTCCCCCGTTCCTTTGGTTTTTAGGGTTCTGCTGACGGCCAGAGCTGTTACCTGTGGGGGGAGGGGAGGGGGGGGGGGGGGGGGGGTATTTAAGGATTTCAGGCTAAAACCCTATTTCAATAGTCATTGCGAGTATCTTTAGACCAGTAGGCAAACCCCATTTCACAGTCAATACCCTATTTCAGAACCTAAACGGTTCAAACACCATCCCATCCATTCCATATGCGCGCAAATTTCGTGCTGTCAGATAACAAAGATTATAATTCAACACATTGATACACTGCCCAAATACGGTTAAAAAGTTATCGATATACGTTATGTCTACGTGACGTATAACCAGCGATGGCGGTAAATTTCGCATTTTGAAGGAAAGTGAAAATGACTGCTGCCTGCAATTTCGTGTTTTGGGGCGAAAAAGTGCTTGAATTATTAGTTAAAAATGGGAAAAGAAAGGAAAAAAGAGAAGAAAAGAAAAGAGAAAAATTATTGATCACGTGACAAAAAAGGCGCGAAATTTTCGCGTTGTCGCGGTCGCAGTGTTTCTTGGCGTAGCTGAATGAAAACTGGTTCAAACTTTAACCACTCGACAAGGCGAGTGAAAGAAGGAGCACAATTTTCGGAAAATTTCTTTAGTAATCACCTCTGGAATATGATATAGACTTGATGCTTCCTCAAAAAAGTTTCTGATCTCGTCATTACGGCTGCAGGAGCTAAAAAACGAGTAAGTTTGTAAACAACGTTGATCGACTCAGCTCGTACTTCGATGTTTGAAAATTTGGTGCTGATGGAAGGGACTAAAAACCAAATCAACTACAGGTATGATGTTTTAACCGTTTCTTATATCCTTTAGCTGTGAATTTTTGTAAGACATACTGTCCACGCTGCAGTTCTTTCTGACTTTTCGCCGCTATGTTTAGGTAGCCGCGTGTTTGTTCAATTTATTTCCATTCTGAATTGAACTAAACACTTGTAACTAAGACATTCGGTGCCATTTTACGGCCGGGTGTTTTAATTCGTGTAGTCACTACTCTGTCCCGTTCTTTAAGAAGACGAAAGCTCTTCGTAGAAACTCTCAACTGATTGTGTACGCTAAATTAATTTTAGCTTGGCAAAAGTTTCGGCATTCGCTGCTTGTTTAGAAATGGCGCGAGGTAAAATATTGTTGTATTCCAGCCTTTTTACTTAATAAAAGGTTGTAAGACTTGTATGTTGTGGTGCAATTTTGTACCTGGTGCAAATTTTATTTTCCTTTGTTCAAAACTCATTATCACACATTTCCATACCCAAAAACAAAGGAAAAAAAAATTGCACCAAGGACAAAATTGCACCACAACATACTTCAGCATACAGTACTTGTATCTCAATTAATTTTTTCTGGAAATTGTGTTTTGTTATGTGTTGAATTATGAAACAGTTATAGTGCTCAAGCTTGTGCAATATCGCCTGATTTTAGCCGACGAGGCCTACGGCCTTGTCCGTTTATAAGTATCCGACGATATAGCGCTTTGCTTTCGCACTATACCTGTTAAATATATGGAGAAAAATACGTTCTAGAATAAAATTCAAAAGAACAGCGAAGGTATCACCCGAAATTTATTCTGTTGCTTTTTTGCCTTATATGTTAGGATTTGAATGGATAAAGTTATAAAAAAATTTATACATCTGGGAACAGATTTTTCATTTTGCAATTTCCACTCAAACTTTTAAATTTTCCACCACATTGCCCTGATTAGCAAATGATATACTCAATGTCTCAGCTTTCAAGTCCTTTAAACTAACGGATCGAGTGGTAATGATCCGCATAAGAAGAAAGTGCTAACGGCAATGCACGATGGAATGTCAACTTTTTTCATTGTTACAACTAGTGATCTCATTGGCCCAGACTCAAAGACCGCTAAAAAGTTAAGGTTCAAGGTGCATTTTGTCTAATTTTTTCAAGGTTTCAAGTAATTTGAAACCCAATCGCACAACGTGCAATTTTTAAAAGAAATTGTATTTGAGGAAGTTCATCAAAGAAGCAAAATTATTAGTTGTCTTCTGCTTTTCTGATTTCCTAAAATTTATTTGACGCAAATGGATTTTCTTTATTTTTGTACTGAAATATAATTATGAACCATCAGCCCCTCCACTATTCTTGAACTCAAAGAAAATCTATGTGAGAAAGAGCTAATGCCGCAAAACAATGAAGTTTACCGTAGTTATGTGGAGCATTGCTTAAAAGAAGAAAAATCTTAATCTTAAAAATTTTAATTGCAATAACTAAATGACCACGATAACCGCGCGAACGATAACTTATTGCACTGACAACCACCCACTGAGAAACTATTGCAACACGCTTTTTCATGGTTTACACTTTTGTGTTGATAAATCATGATAAGTGATATTTTTCAGCCCATCAGCCCGATCACATTGTATAACCATCATTGTAATTGATATCACAGCCCCTAGACAGTGTTTCCGTCCAACTCAGTAGTGCTGCGAAATGATCAGTCATAAATCCGCAAACAAATACAAGAACACCTAAAGCTTTAGCCTCTTTACCTTCCAAGAGTGCCAAACATCAAAATTCAAGAAAAGTACCAAATTTCATTTTATAAAATATTAAAAAACAAATGGTACCATGCAGAAGTACTGCTGAAGAGGTTTCATTTGAATGGCCACACCATAGGATTTCATCAACAGACTCAAAAGTTACAACAAATGGTACCATGCAAAAGTACTGCTGAAGAGGTTTCATTTGAATGGTCACACCATAGGATTTCATCAACAGACTCAAAAGTTAGAACAAATGGTACCATGAAAAAGTACTGCTGAAGAGGTTTCATTTGAATGGTCACACCATAGGATTTCATCAACAGACTCAAAAGTGAGAACAAATGGTACCATGAAAAAGTACTGCTGAAGAGGTTCCATTTGAATGGTCACACCATAGGATTTCATCCACAGACTGAAAAGTTACAACCACGCTACATATCTTCATAACTGACTCTGGGAGTGAAAGGGTTTTAAAAACGTAAAAACAGGGCTTTCAGTTGCACACTGAAAAGACGATCTCCTGATCGGCAAGTAAATAAGCCCGAGGTAAATTATCAGTCTAAAAAAGTGCGAATGGCAAACCAATCAGAAGCTAGAAATAAAATTCAAAACGGAAAGGCTACATTCTCGAAATTTATTCTGTTGCTTCCTTGAATCATTTGAACAAAAACACAGGGCTTTCAGCTGTATCCTGAAAAGACATTTATCTCCTGACCGGTGGGTAAATAAGCCTAAGGTAAATAATCAGTTTTATAAAGTACGTGTACCGTAAACCAATCAGAAGCTATTATTATCCCGGCGGATCCCTGAGTAGCTTTGTTTTGCTCACGTATCCGCAAGTCCTGCAGCTGGCTTACAAGTGCAAATCCTCTTTGTCCGTGCCAATAAATACATCCACGTTCTCGCATGAGCATTGGATTTCTCGGAACCGTTAGTCAAATCACCGAGGATATGTTAGTAGCGATCACAGCTTATTTTCGTTTAAGTGGCAAATCATGCAGTTCTTTGGGCTCGGGAGTTCATTATTGATCACATACTGAGGTTGGTATAACAGCAAACTTTCAGTGCAGGAGTTCGAAATGTAATACAGAAAACGCCAATAGTCTTAGTGGCATCAAAATTCTCCGCAGGCTTATGGATTTGACTCGAGAATTTCAAATGTTAGCACTGCCATATAGTCGTGTTTTAAATCAGTCGCAAGTCGAATTAATGTAGTTTCGTAACTTTGGAGTCTGTGGATGAAATCCTATAGTGCGATCGTTATAATCAATTACAAGCTCTTCAGCAGTTCTTTTCAATCCTTCAGGGCCCGGTTGTTCAAAAGGTGGATAGCGCTGGTTTTGCTAATGCTGAATAGAGACTGAGAAAAGTACTTAGAAAAATTGTCCTGTGAAGATTTAGTCACGTAAATATCTCCTTTTGTCTTGTGTATTTTCCTTTTTCTTGTGTTTCCTCAAGTTATAAAGTAGTTACACGTGAGAAACAGAAAGCAATCTCGCGTTCAAAACCGAGCCAAACCTTCAGGAAACTAAGTCACGTGGTCATTTCCCACACATAACTTATGCCCACCAAGGATCATTGACGTTACAACTGACCTGAAAGGGCAAGCCTAAATATGTTATCAGCGTGTTATCATAGAGTTTGGTTCTCGCTGATGTGGGTCTGAGCTGGCATTCGCACAAAACATGTTGACCATAACATCTTTCTCATGAAGAACATAATCCAGCAAGAAATGCAATCCAACGTTTCCGTACAAACACCTCTCTTCAATTGTTCCCGGCAAAATCTCCATATATTTTCTATAAAAATAACCTCTACAACGGACCCTCTGTAATACGGTCAACGGACAACAATTGTATTTATTTATTTTTCAATACAGCGACCCCTAAATTGAGGATTATTAGCTGGGCGGTCGGCTAGTTTACGTAAGCTCAGAAATCAGGCTCCAAATTTCATCAAAATTGGGCAAAGAGAGTAATTAAATATAAACATAACCTCTTTATTAAGGACACTTCAGTGATGACTTTTTAAGGGAGAGTTCAACACAATTTTCAATTTTCCAAATAAGTAAAGTTGTTCCAGTTTTTGCTGCATGCATTTTACATCACAGATTGACATATTGTTATGATTTGTCAGTTTCTTTGTAGACTATTATCTTTAACTTTATCTTTAAACAATTTTCAATATATGTACTCCAATGATAACCAGCAATATAGTTTGCGTTTAGCAAAACAGACGTTCAAATTAATGCCACAACATATAACTAAAAGGTAGGTAGGAAGGTATGTACGTATTTAAACTTTATTTAAACACAATAAGAAATAAAAGCTTATAGGTGGTTTGCAATCAATCTCTAGAGACATAGATAACAATAGTGAAACGAACAAATGCTGGTCAGGCCAGTAGGAACGAATTTGAAAGTGAGAGGGCACGATCGACTGTTGTCGGCCGAGACCCCTTCAATATCTTCGACGGTTAAGTGGCAGTCTTCTCTTTTTTAATTTTCACCCGAAAAGTAAGGGGGCACGGGCCTACCCGCCCCCCCCCCCCCCCCCCCCCTACTCCTACGGGCCTGCTGGTGGACGAACAAAAGGAGCTAATGAGAGAACTATTGTTTATGTCCACCAGCATGGCGGCGAAGACGTAACATGAAAACCACCTATAGCTTGTGGGGTCGTGTATCAGTTAACTATGAATTAATCTGAAAATTATTAAAACTGCAAACTCTTTAAGATATCACTTGCTAAGAATACACTAAAAATCCTAAAAGCTCTACAACATTATTTAAGTTACTTAAATATATACAAATTCGTTAATACGTAGACTGACAAAGACCGTAGTTGTCGCCGCTTGGCAGCATACCGGAGCCTTTTATCCGCTTTTAAATGACGTTATATCCATGACCTGGACCTGTATAATAAGGCCGAGGTTAACTGAAAACAAGAAGTGCTCTCTGCAGGGAGTGCCAAATATCAAAATCCAAGAAAATCCCCAAATTTCATTTCCCCTATATAAGCCATATAGGTATGTTCGGCCCCAAAGGGTATGGTTTTTGAGCCGTTTTGGTCTGAAAACGGGTATAGAGTTTGACCATTATGGTCTGAAATCGGGTATGGTTTTCAAGGGAACCACGAGAGCGGATAAACGTATTTGGTTTTTCAACTCCAAATGAATAAGAGAGAAAGAGAAATAACCGAAATATATCATTCGAGCTGAATCAGTTAACAAATCTTTTGGTGGCGTTCTAACCTAAGCGGGCTGAAAACGGGTATGGATTTTAGAGGCCAGGTCTGTAAACGGGTGTGGAAAATGGCATGTTTTGTTCTGAAATAGGGTCAGGATTGGGAGAACCGGGCGGCAAACCCCCACCAAGAATTCTGAGTAGTACCCCCCTAACCCTAGGGGGGGGGGGGGAGGGGGGCTTCTCCCGCGTGTTTCAAATGTGTTTCCACGCGCATGATAGTTCATGATAGCTTTCTGGTCAACTGTTTCCCCCAAAATCATAGGCTCATGCTCTCGCAGCATTCAAAATGGCTGGTAGCGTTCAATATTTTCTGAAATGACGCACAGTTCACCCGCATCATTTCTTTGTATCGAGTAGTATCCTCCACTTGCAACTCTTGAGCCTTTCTTACACCAGCGCTTTCGCAGGTTCATTTTCCGTGAATTCCCTCAACAATTCAAGGAAAACGAAACAAGTTACTGCCCTCTTTCGCCGAAAAAATCCACTTAGGAAGTTCAGTCTTAACACGACGCCATTTTAACGCCACAGTACCTAGAACTAGTGGTCAAGCGAGCTTGCTTGTATGACTTCCGGTGAACTATCGTCGCTATCACGATTTTTTCGAGCCATTTGACCAGGGGAATAATAGTTGATGATGATTGATGATGGTTTGGGGGAGGAAATAAGTTCTTCGATTATCATGCGCCGTTTGACCAGTAGCTCGCCGCCCCCGGAGCTCTCCTGCTTTTATCATCAAAAAGTTTCGGCTTTCTCCGACTGTGTTTCCTACGCCCGCTTAGAGTTACGATTTTTGTGAGGCGTAGCTCGCCTATAGTTTTGCCACACTGGAGAAGGGCAAAGCCCGAAACGTTTGTCTCTACTGACGAATTTGGCACTTCACATAGTTTCCCGCCTAGCTTGTGTACCTTTATTCGTTAGCCAACGTGTAGCAGTACCCACCCACCCACCTCCCCTTATCGCGTTTTCACTGCATGTCATAATCACGTGGCACCGGGCCACATCATGATGTCGCCAGATTACAAATCAAACGCCGGAATTAAGCACTTAAGTACTGCCGGTTCAGCATATAAAAGCATTTCTGAACCATTAGTTTTGCCAACCAAAATGGAAAACACAAACCATTGTTTCCTTTTTAGCTTTGTGTTACAAATGCAACCTGTTTCTCACTCCCCTCCCCGCTTCCCTCCAACCTTAGTATGTTGGTAGGCTTTTTGATAACGTCCTTCCCATTTTCACGATTTTGAGTATGAAAAACCAAACTCATTTAAGGTTACGGTTACGAAATTGAAATCAAATATTACTTTGTTAGCTAAATACTCGAGGAATATGCCAGTGAACTCCCACGTTGATGAAACAAACAACAGGAAATGGTCGTATCTAGTGTTAGGGCGTTTATGTCGTTTATCCGTTATCAGGAAGAGGCAAGCTGAAGATAATTTACCGTTTACGTTTGAGAAGGAAGTCATCTCTTGAAATTGTGTAAATTAAATTCTAAACTCTTAAACTTATGCTTACCCTTATGCAAGCGTTTTCGCGTTTGCATCTCCCTCGTGTTACACGCCTCTTACGAGTGTCAAGTTTTCAGTCATATTGCAGCCAATCCTTGAAGAAAGATGTGTGCAATTGTGTCGAAAGCTAGTGTATTACGTGATCTTTCGATAAACAATTTTAACCTTTTATCATTTTCAGGCGCGACGCCGTCAGTTTGAAACGCTGTGGTTAGCCTTTTGTTTGATACGAGAGATAAACCCGTCCTCTGGTGGCTAAAAGAAAACAACAAGTTACCACCGCTTTTTGAGGTACGTGTTTCACCTTTTAAAAGTTAATTAGCACATTCAAACCGTTTAATTCTGTACGTTTCCTATGAGCAACAAAATATTGTTGTTATATCGAGCACATATAAAATAACATCAACATGGAGAGTTTGGTGAAACACTTATCAAGATAGAAGATGCGCAAATCACTAAGCTTATTCTCAACTCTTAACCAATCATATAATCCTGAAAAGATCTAAAGACCTCCAAACACTCGTTAACAGCGCTTTTTGAGGTATGTGTTTCACCTTTTAAAAGCTAATTGGCATGTTTAAACTCCATAGGATAACTTTTTCTATGAGCAGAAAGAATAACGTTATTAAATTGAGCCGTATAAAATAACATCGACGTGGAGAGTTAGAAAACCCTTATCAAGATGGAAGATACGCGAACCGTAGTTTATTCTCTACTAACTCTAAAACTAGTCATAACAATCCTGGAAGATCTCAACAAAACAAAGAATGCACGATCACTGCAACAAACCGTTGCTGGGCTTCCAGACCAAACTGTAAAGCCATGCCTTTAGTGGCCGAGTTTACTAGTAATATAATGACCTTTGTCCAGAAGAACTATTGAGACAAAACATACTTTTCATTTTTAAATCGTGATGTGGTATTCTTTATAAATCTTAGAGTGATCTTGTTCTACAGTGTTTTCTTGCATTGTATTAAGGTCTATTGCCGGAGTTATAGCCGTAATTTGTTTTGCAAAAGTGCTACTGATGTATACGAGCCATATCAATGCAATGAAGTTGACTTTCAAGAACAGATAAACGGTAGATACCTAATACAGTAGTCTGAATCACAATAGAAAATGTTTCGTAAACCAAGAAAATGCTAACCCAGAGAAATCAGATATGTTTGTTATTTTATGTCCAGTTTTCTAGTAACCACATCATTTAAGTTTAAAAGGGCAAGAAATTCCCACACGGAATTATATTAAATTTGAACCCAGCAAATGCGAGGGCAACCCACAAAACTCCCTAAATATATCATTGTTTTTCTATTTTGCTCTTGAAGTGAAGAATTCAATCCAGCCAAAAAATAGAGAGATCATCAGGTGATAGAATTCTTTCTGGAGCAACACAGGGTTATCCTCTCAGTCCTTAAGCTTGGACACGAAAGTGTACAGATATTATATGAATATCGGCTCTTTTTCTCCTGACGAATACGGTTTGATGTTGCCCTTACGTACATCCCAAGAGCAACTGTTGCAGCCCAAATCGACTTTTGATGTGTGCGGAATGAACTTTACGTGTGTGTGTTTACATGATACCCGGGACCGCTATGACATCCACACCGGTACAAGTTTACTCCTGTTCTTTCTTGTTACTCTATATATTAGTTTGCGTCAGGGTCGTGATGCATGGGGGTCTGCATAACATAACAGCTAACATTAAATATTTTAGGCGATATTCATGAAAAGCGCGAAGTGTAATTCATACAAATATTCACTTTTTGTCCGCATTAATTGTTCACGACTGGAACAACCTTCCTCAGCAGGTAGGTGGAAGCGGGAACTTTTAGTCTTTTTAAAGCAAGATTGAAATCCTTAAATCCTTAAAATGTTAATATGTAAATAGTGATATCGTGGTATTTATTATCATTATGACCTTTTTCTAGTACACACACACACACATATATATATATATATATATATATATATATACTATCACAAATGAAGACAAATTGTAAATTTTGTCAATACCAACTATTGACAAAATTTACAATTTATCTTCATTTGTGATAGTATATATTTATTCATGGAGACTGCGCTTTTTTATATTGGTGCTTGTGAAAGATTATATATATTCTATTTTTATTTTAGGGAACGTTATAGGGTTGACCTCGTGTTTCCTTTTCCTTTTGTTTTTCTTTTCCAACATCTTGAATGAGCTGCTATGTTATGTTAACCGCTGTCAAATCTGAAATGCGAGGGCAACCCACAAAACCTAAATATATCATAGTGTTTCGGTTTTGCTTTTGAAATGAAACAAAAAAAAAAACAGATACCACGCAGCTCTAACAACCTCTAATTTCATTGGACCTGGGTATCACGCAGCTCTATTGTTTTCAGGGCTAGAGTCCATTGTTGTGTTGTTTGTTCTATTGTTTTCTCAGCAAATCAGAGAAGACCTTGTAAGAGCTGCGTACTATAAAGAGAGAGATCATCAGATGATAGGATTCTCTCTGGATCAACACAGGGTTATGTTATCCTCTCAGTTTCTTAGCTTGAACACAAATTATATGTGTACAAAAGTCATGAAATATCGGCTCGTCGTCTCCTGACGAACGGTTTGAGGTTGGGGCACCACGTGCATCCCAAGAGCAACTGTTCCAGCTGAAATCGACTTTCGATTCGCGTTGCAGTCGGTTCATAATAATAATAATAATAATAATTTATTTTTTGAAGGAGTGTCAACCGCTCTGATGTCATCTATACCGGTACCAGTTTAATTCGTTTCTTTCTTGTTATTATTTATTAGTTTACACAATATTAGTTCAAAACCTCATACCAGTACGAGTTCATTCCGATACTCTAAGTGATCGAGATTCAAATACCGTTATGAAAACTTAATACCGGTTTTATGTTAAGGCATTATGGACGTTCGTTTCATACTTCTCAGTTGGTTAACCATTCTGTTCTACAATGAAACTGATTGCGCTATAAAAATGGTTTATCGATGCAAAGTAATTAGGTCTCACCTGTCCTCGTACACGTATTTACGAGTCATACTGGTATATGCACCCTCTCAGTCAGTGTTCTATGTAGTCGTGATAATTTAGTACGCTACAACATGGAATTTTAGTGCTTTTTGTACTGCTCAATTACGTGGGGCGTATCCGCGTCCGTCAGGCTTCCTCTAGCAGAGTTCTCACCCCCCAAAATGGTCAATTTTGGCACCATCAAGCTGGAGCCTTGTCTATTGTACGTTGTCAGTCTTGCAAGGACATCTTGATAGACTTTAACAACGCGGGGATGGGAGAGTATGGTTCTTAGTTCTCAGCAAGTTATCATTCCTATCATTTAATAGTTTTAGTTTTTACAATTTGTTTGTTATGATTGTTGAGCGCCTTAGCCTCTTTAGAAAGCCACCACTGCCATTAGGCCGTCGAGAGGACACATGCACAAATACCTAACTGCGGAAGATCTGAAACTGTTTCAGTGTAAATGCACTAGTGGTATCACGCCTGGATTACTGCAACAGCATCCTAACAGCTGTGTGGTCTACCCGAAACAGAATTAGATAAACTACTACTTACGTTCTACACTTCACGCCTGTCCTTCGAGATCTACACTTCATAGTTCTACTTATTACTTACAAGACTCTTCATGGACTAACCCCGGCCTATTTATCAACCCTCTTAGAAGAACATCGCCCACCGCGTGTGATCTACGCTCCTCCTCCTACTCACTTCTAATTGCTCCAAGCTACTCCAGCTGTAAACTCCGTGACATACACTGTGAAACCCTCTCCCGAACTATTTGAAAAATGCCGCTTCTTTGTCATCTTTATTTTTATTTAGCAATCATTATTATTATTATTATTATTAAAGGCTTTGTAAAGGAATTTATTGTAAACTTATAAATTGTTTTATAATTAAAGTTCTCTATTTATATTAATTATTATTATTATTATTATGTTTATTCCTTTAAGGCTCAGGCACAATGTTCTGTCTGGTTGATATTCCCTAGTATCTCCTAGGCTATATCCAGCTTTAACTTCGTAGAATATTATGATTATTATTATTTATTTTTATTTATGTAATTAAGATATTTTTTAAATTGTTAATAAAGTTTATTACTCACGCTATTGTTATTCATTATTATCATTATGCAACTCTGCTTTACTTTTTCACTCCTTTACTCCAACGGCTGTGGTGTACATAATAAATACATCACGTTAGCTTCAAGTTATCACTGACACAATTTTATTGATCAGTTAACCTTCTTATTCCTTCTTATTCACACCGTACCAGCCGTCAGCCGAACCTCGCAGATCCCCATCAAAGATAACCTCTACCCTATTTATTCACATCAGTAGCCCACACGCTCCAAGTTTCTCCGTTTGTAACTGGGACTTTTGGAAAATTTAGCTCCATGGCTGAGTGAAAGGTGCCCTGCAACTCAGAACCGAGATCTTTTACATCAAGTGCATGGATCAGAACTTCGTTCAGGAAATATCGCCGTTTTTATTGATGATCTTGACTCATTCGGATACAGGCAGAACTCAAAGCTCTTACTGAAAGGCTAATTGTCATATACGAGTTGTGGCCAATAGAATTTGGACAACTCAATTTTCGTTGGGTAAGCTTACCAAATAGAAGAAATTCTAAAGATATTACTTTTCGCACCTTCGCAACCTAAAGCTCATTTCATTATTCAAAGGCTTTGTTCTAATCTTAGGTGAAAAACACTTATATAAGACTCGCTTTACCTTACCACAAAGATTAAGATATTTTCGGAGAAGAGAAAAATCTACTTTTCACTGAAAAATGTTCCGTAACACGTTACATAGAAGAATGTACAGTACACAACTTCAGCTCTCTGAAATGGTTTGGGGGTGCCGTGATGAAATCCCGAGAGCTGCATATAAAACACGAAACCTCGCATCAGATACAAAACATTTTGATCCAAGCTTAGCCTTCGTAGACGTTTTAAGATTGTGGTTCTACTTGACTTTTTTTTCTTTATATCAGTACTTTTGCCAGTTAAGCGTCGCTGAAATCACGCGAAAACTGGGTTAGTTCTCTCGGGTTACTCTCTGTTATTTATAACAATGCGATGATCCTTTGTGATTATGGGGAGTTTGACGTTTTAATTTTGGGGTCAACACCGTGCTAAACTAAGCGCTCTTTTCCCATTCACGGAATGTTGCTAGAACATCAAGAAGAAATAAAGAGAATTTGAAAATGGATAATTAAGCATCGTCAGTTTCTACTGAGCTGGTTTTTCAAGACATAAGCCGAAAAATTGGCCCAATTTCAAGTTGCAGTACATCTTCATTCTGATCTGGCCTTCCGTTGCCAAAGGGATTAACAATTTCAGAGCACAAGTAGTCATGAGTAGTTTTAAGAAAACTGGACCGTTATTTCGGTTTTGAGTTCTCCCTGCGTCAGTGCAAACACGTCTTGGTTTTTTATAGTGGTACTTAGGAGTGATCAGTATCTGAGTTCTCCTTACAGTATCAATACAATGTCAAACAAACAGGATACGAGAATAAAAAAGAGCATCAAACATAGTGTCTCCCCTCGCCTCACCGGACTGATGTACCTTAGATAAGGGCGTATACTGAAGTAATCAAAACCAAATGTTAAGTTGTGACTGCTTGGGGCTAGACTTGGGTTAGCCTCAGTTTGGTAGGCACGACTTTATTTTTCTCCATTTTATTTCAACACAAATACAAGTTCTGCTGGCCGGATAACATATGCTGGCAGGAGATCTTAGCAAGCTCTACCGAGCTTTTCCAAAAAAAAAAAATCCAAATATACAGTGTAACCCTGATAACGAAGTGCCAAGGGACTTGGAAAATGCCACGGTGTATATTGGGGTCATTTTTACTATAACTGGGCTGAAGAATATCGTTCGTTATTCGACGGGGAGTTCGTTGTATTGGGGTTCTGTTTCAAACATTTTACTATAACTGGGCTGAAGAATATCGTTCGTTATGCGACGGGGGGTTCGTTGTATTGGGGTTCTGTTTCAAACATTTTACTATAACTGGGCTGAAGAATATCGTTCGTTATTCGACGGGGGGTTCGTTGTATTGGCGTTCTGTTTCAAACATTTTACTATAACTGGGCTGAAGAATATCGTTCGTTATTCGACGGGGAGTTCGTTGTATTGGGGTTCTGTTTCAAACATTTTACTATAACTGGGCTGAAGAATATCGTTCGTTATTCGACGGGGAGTTCGTTGTATTGGGGTTCTGTTTCAAACATTTTACTATAACTGGGCTGAAGAATATCGTTCGTTATTCGACGGGGGGTTCGTTATATTGGGGTTCTGTTTCAAACATTTTACTATAACTGGGCTGAAGAATATCGTTCGTTATTCGTCGGGGGGTTCATTGTATTGGGGTTCTGTTTCAAACATTTTACTATAACTGGGCTGAAGAATATCGTTCGTTATTCGACGGGGAGTTCGTTATATTGGGGTTCTGTTTCAAACATTTTACTATAACTGGGCTGAAGAATATCGTTCGTTATTCGTCGGGGGGTTCATTGTATTGGGGTTCTGTTTCAAACATTTTACTATAACTGGGCTGAAGAATATCGTTCGTTATTCGTCGGGGGGTTCGTTATATTGGGGTTCTGTTTCAAACATTTTACTATAACTGGGCTGAAGAATATCGTTCGTTATACCGGGGTTCGTTATAAATAATATATGGAATTCAATTGGAACCTTAATTAATTTAATTAACCTTAATTGATGTAATTAACGTTGCATATCCATTTGAGTTCTTAATTAACCTGATGAAGGTTGGTACTGCCAGCCGACATATGGTTTAAGTTAAAAAAAAAAAACGTTTTTTGTCAGCTTCCATTTTATATATAATACATCATGCATTCTAAAAAAAAACGCATTCTAATCTAAGATTTTGATTTTACACTTTTGTATATTTATTAAAAGAACTTATGATTTCTTTCAAATCCTTTGATAACTTTGTGTTTGTTTGTGCTCCTCTATATTTTAATGAAAATTTCCCATAATTTATCCTTCTGTAATCAACATAGGGGTATATGTTGGAAGCTGAACGGGTATTATGGCTGTGTATTTATGTTTTATTTAAAGTAAAATACTTATTGAAATGTCATGGCAGATCATAGTCTCCTAAGCTGCCGTTCAGTTTGGTTTGTCACGAAACGGCTGCGTTCACGTTCGAGACAGATCATCGAGTATACAGTAGCCTGTGTACAGTCGTCCCCTCCCCTCAGTCCGATTTTTCCTGAGGGGAGGGGGCGGCTGTACACAGGCCAGTATACAGTATACAGTGACGGTTCCATACTCCATCGTAAGGGAGGTGGAGGGGGGGGGGGGGGGGGGGGGGGGGTTGGGTGAGTGAAAATGTTAGAGACCAGGCTCCCCTCCCCTACTGAGATCCGCCACTGGTATTTAAACAATGCTATTACAAAGCACTCAAAGCAAAGAAAGATTTGATTTTGCTAGCGGTGGGCATGCAGGTGTTCAATCCCCCGGCCCGCTAAAACGTTCCAACTTTACACCTACTTCATTAACCTTCCTTTGCACCACTTGAACACATCTCTCGTCAACGTTTCCTCGTCACTATCACGTAAGATCAGCTTCTGTTTCGGTTTGGCACATGCCCCTCTTTATCAAAGCCTTCTTTCATCACTGCTTTATAGATAAAAAGTTATTACTATCGCGGTACGGAAACCCAATTCCCGTAACTTTCTTATGCAAATGTGATAGCAATGACCCTTAAAAGTGGGTTCATTGGGAGCAGTAGGCAGATAACCTGATGAATATGCTCAGCTAACTGCTTTATACTCTTCGTACCAACAACAAAAGACCTTATCCCAAGTCTGCCGGTAAATTGGCTTTTTATCTTTATTTTTCTGGAGGATTGATTGCCTGGTTTTAAAACTCAAGGAATCGCTGCTGTAATCTTTCTGTCAGTTCATGCCATTGTTCAGTCACATTATCTGAGTACCTGATACCGCAAAGTCAGTCTCTGGAAACGTTTAATAAAATGTTCTTTCACTACGTTAAAAACACCATTACATGTAGACTAATTAGGAAATCTAGGAACTCGGACTACAAAACGTCAAATATCCGGTTGCTTTTGTTTTTCTTTTAGTTTTACTGATCTGATGTGAGAACCGAAAGTGCCAGAAGAAAACTGTTGTTGTTTCCCTGTTATTATTTCTCCTCTTTTTACTGTGTGTGTTTTGTTTGTCTGTTTGTGTTTTGTGTTTTTGTCGGCTTAACCTTTACATCGGCGGCAAGTTGGGATTCTTGCCCCCTTAACACAATCCCGGTTACAACAGATATTAAATCAGACACTGCACTGCAAAACTGCTCGGATAGCCGGACCTGATGGAGCCGTAAGAAATTCAATCGCCTTAATGAATCTTTAAAAGTCAACTGAAAAAGGCATCTGGGATGACTTTTATAAGTTCGCGTCCGTCGGTAAACAACGGTTAACTCTGAATTCTTTAGCGGCAGTTAGTTCTTGAAGGCCAGCCGCAGTGAAGAGAATTTACATGATAAACTTGGACTGTGGAATGATCTGCCAACAAGGAAATCCTGAGCGACGTGGAATCTACTTTATCAACAAAATCTTAGAGTCAGTTTACATCTTTTAAAAATGTCGATGAACTCAACCCGCGGCATGAACAATTAGATTAGAGAAAAATACAGATGTACGCTAACTCAACTAAGTTCTCAGTTTAATGTTTGCAAAAATACCACAACGAGAAAAACAACTTACAGAAACTGAAAGACTGACTCACAGCCCTCTCTGATAAACAACATGCTGCTCTTGAGCGCGAGTGTTTTAACCTTAATTAGGGGGAAAGGAAATTCAGGGTTATGTTTCAAACATTTGCTTTAAGTCAGTGAACACATCTGTATATCTATCTTAGATAAAAAGAAAATTCCCATTTAATAATCCGCATTTTTCCGATCCAAGCGATAAACGGATGAAGAACAATTTTAACGTTTACGTGCTTGAAGTCAAACAAATGGTTGTCAAAATGATTGATACACCGACGAATCGAGGTAACCTTTCCTGCTCCACCACCTTGTAGAAAGAACAGATTTAACTAACTGTTGTGATTTTAGCAAGCCACGACTCACACAAAACATCGAAATGACCCGAAATGGGTTTTAAAAAGGTTGACGTGATTTTTTGATAAGCGCGCGAGTTTCCCAGTTGTCACACACCCAACTTTTCTGTGGGGGCTATCCGGTGCTGTCAATCAAACGTAATCAAATCATTATCATTCAATTACGTCAAAGCCAGCCACCGTATGCATAGGGTGTTTAGTTCGCAATAATCAAGGTAGCTGGTTGTCGTTCGAAATGGATGTGATCCGGGAGAATCGTTTTGGAATCGCCAAAAACACATGACTGTTGTTGAATGTGGGTTTCTTGAAGGCTACTTACAAGGTGATATGTCTATCTATGTGTTTGTTTTTGTCAGAGGCAGTTGATTATTTCGCTTGTTGTTATATGAACAAAACTAGCAGTGGGCGCCGTGAAGGCGACCGAACGCCAATTCACAATTTGCCTTCGGCTGTGAAATACAACGGTGAAAACGCGATGGTTTGGCGACTATCAGATTCCTTAAAATGCGCTGAGCGATGAACTCGCCGGGGAAGCCACAGACATGCTGGTTATGGAATATCTTAATATCGAGCGCATCGGCTTTGTATCAACCAAATGTTTTACATATGGCTATGCGCTGGAATCTGTTGTCGCCAACTTTATGATGTCGCTTGTGGCAATGAATCGTAACGTGCTGTCCGTATTTTATGGCTAAGTTAACAAGTAACTCCGAATGTTTTTGCTTGTAGGGGTCAAAAAGAAGGAAATCTGCTGGTTAGCAGACGAAGATTCCGCAAATATTGAATGTTTTGTCTTGCTTTGTCTCATGGCCTACTGTATCATATTGTTCGCTGACATTTTACGCTTAGCATCCCGACCCCTGTATGTTGCATTTTGTGCATCATAATATTTATTCCTTGAAAGAAACAGCAATGCTATATTATGTCGTTTGTAGTACTTCCTTTGTTCAAAGCATCATCCTTTTTCTGACGATATTCACGTCTTAAACAGTTAAAAGATATTCTTTATTGAAGAAGCTTAATCTTTATTTTAGGTTTTAAATTTTTCGGTCAATTCCTTATTTAATTCATTGCAGTGGAACCTCGATACAACGAATTGCCACGGGACTAGGAAAATGAGTTCGTTACATTAAATGGGAATTCGTTATATCGGGGTTCTTTTCCATACATTTTACTATATATCGTTCGTTATACCGGGGTCTACGTTATAAAGGGGTTCCACTGTATTACGCATTTAGCCAGCTGGAAGTGTTTTATGACTTTTATGATATGTAGTAGCACTTAGACTTAGTTCGATTTCTTAGTCTCCGTTTTTAGTTGATATCATAATTGTGACCATTTCTTAGCCACATTATTAATCCCAATTAGACCCCTTTTAATTTTACGGCCTCTTGGGATGCTAGTCGTCTATGCGGCAGTGTTATCTCTTTAAAAAATTTAGATGTTTATTTTTGGAACATGTAAATAAAAGGTATATGACATTTCAAATCAGAAACATATAATTAAATACGCTCAAAAAGAGACGTTTTTATGTTATCAATAAATAATATATGTCTATTGAGTTCATCACGTTATTGTTTTTCTAGCCCCAAAACGGACGACTCTATAGGTTAAGAGGTTATTTGGTTTCAATTTCAAGATATTTGAGCGTATAAATCTACATCTTGCTTTACCGAAGGGTAGCTGGCGGTCATATCTACGTTGTATCTAATGTGATAAAGCTGTACTGGTTAAAATGGCTTCCCTGGTCGTTAAAAATTTGTTAGTATCCTTTGCTTTCATTTTTACTTTCTTTCCGGAGAAAAAGGAAGCGAGGTTTTCGTTAATGGATTTAGCATTTGTTTGAATAACTGTGGATTCATTAAATTTTTAAAAGCATAAGTACAAAGATTAATGGTGACTGAGCTGTTTTGTTCTGTACAGGCACAAACTCTAACAAGATCCGTTATGCAGAAGTTGAAGAATTTCTATTTTTCTGCTATCATCTTAATGCTGTTTCTCATCAGATTAGGTAAGTAATATGTCATGTTTATGTTCCAACCGGAGCGTGTCGTGCCGCCCAAATTGATCAGTACAAGTAATACGTTTTTCACATACACAGTGTACTGTAAAAACCTTCCCAAACGGTTGCGTTGCTCCCGTGTTTGCTTCTCTGCTACATGTATTTCGTTAAGTGTTGTGCGTGATCGGTGGATATTTAATCCTTGCGTTGTGATAAAAATCATTTCAGAAGGGTTAGTGTGATAAGGACCCGATACAGTGAAAGCCGATTGTTCTTGAACGATCTTTTGGTCCTTAACATTGGCAAGCGTTCAACTTCTGGTTTAATTATGTTTGCAATTATAGGTTATCGGTACTAATCTGAAAAACAGAAAGCTGAGTTTAGATAGAAAGGAAAGTGTTAAAACATTACCTTGGTGCTTTTGTTTCGTTTCTCAGAAATAAACTTATCACAGAAATGTTTGTTGGCTACTGCTCATACATAACCTTTTAATTAATTTAGTTTCTTAAGGTTAGTGTTTATAAATGGTAACATGTTTATATCAACTAAACATTGTGTTCCTTATAAAGTTGACACCTTTAAAAACGTACTTTTGTATAAATCAGTGTGATTCTTTCCACATCAAGTTAATCAAATCATTTGTTTCTTGCCTCTTTGAATTTTGTTGGAAACTTCTTTAAAAATATTTTGCATATTTTGAGAAAGGAAATTTAAGGACCACTGAACGTTTAGTTCAAGGATGTTTTAATCCAACAAAAACCTTTTAAGATGGAATGATTTAATGTCATTTGTTTCATTGAAACTTTTTTGTCTTGAAAATTCTTTTGTTTGATGTAATGTATAAACTGCTCAGTGAATACATACATTAATACGTACATGCATAACTTTATTTAATTTGGATCAGAGAAGAATAGATATGCTAATTTCTCTGAATTATGCATGAATTCTTAAAACTTAAATTTGTTTTATTTAAGGGAAGTGGTCATAACAAGTATACTCGACAAAGACCCACCTTGTGTAGGGGTAGGGGGGTTATGCAAGATACCACCTATCTGATGAGTGTAATGGACTAAATTTTTTGGCTTAAAAATTGGAGATGAGACTTAAATATTCTGTGTGCATGAAGCTTGCATTGCTAGTGAAACGGCACAGGAACATTTTAATCTTTCTCTCGGTTTCTACTCCTGATAGAGTGGGGGCTATACCAACAAGACACCATCTTTTTAGGTGGGGGAGAGGGGGTACATAAAGAGACCACCAGTCTTTTTGTAAAATGGTGGGTCCTGTCCGAGTACAATAGTTTTGACCATTTCCCTAATAGATCCTGTATTCCTAGGAATGTTATTAAATACTTTTTTAATTTTGTCATAAAGATGAACCTATTACTTGGCCTATCTTAATTGGTGCACACTTATGCCTTCAACACAAATTTTAAGAGTTTTTTATACTGTATTTGAATGGATGTTTTTATCTTGTGTAACTGTTAAAAAGTTGACCACAACTGAAAACCAATTTACCTAACCTAAGAAAATGTCAGACATTATTTTCTGCCTCATTAGTTTCCAGTAATTAAATAAACATAATTTGTCAGACAGACAAACATTAGTATATATATGCTTGGATGAGCATGGTATGGCAACCTTGTCCCCAGGGTCTTCTGTGCTTTTAAAATGGCGGCGTAGGCATCGAAACCCGTGGACAATGCTGTCAAAATACTCCAAAAATCCTGGAGTATTTTGTCCTGTGGAGGCGCTGTGGTTCACTTCAACCTGAAGGTCGCTGGTTCAAAGCCTGGTCTCTCCCGTCGTGTTGTTTTCTTAGACAAGAAACTTTACTCCACTCTGTCTCTCTCCAACCAAGGAGTATGAATGGGTACCGGTGACAAAATGCTGGGGGGTAACCCTGCGATGGACTAGCATCCCATCCAGGGGGAAGTAGCAATACAACTAGTTGCTTCATGCTACAGAAACCGGGTTAAGCTCCGGCGATGTGGGCCATTTGTGGCTCTTGTGCGACTTTACCTTTACCTTTATTTTGTCCCGTGAAACATGTTGAAATGTCTTTGTTTCGTTTGAATGGTTTCAGATTGCCAGAAAACAATCATGGTTGCCAATTGCTGGCAATAACCTCCAAAAATAACATTTCATTGTGTCTCATATTGCGTTATTGCTTATATTCCTTTTAAAATGAAAAAAGGAAGGCAGTGTAACCCCGGGGGCGGGTATTCAGGTGTAATAATGACAGGGAGGTGTGAAGTGACCTTTTTTGGGTTTGAAATTTTGTGGTGACATCTTTGGGATGAAAGAATTTGGTGAAGCCTTTTTTTTGGGGGGGGGGGAGGGGGGGGGGGGGTCGGCAAAAAGCGTAACCTTCTTATGTTCTGGGCCGCTCTTCTTTTTTGGGGTCTAACAATTTGACCTCATTTGCACCTACCTGTCACCTGCCTGTCACTGAACTCACTGACAAATTTGAGTAACTATAGACCAATGAAAATTACATGTCTAACAATACACAGATCAAAACTGACCAATGACTGACTTGAGTCTCAACAGCCAATAACATCATGGCTTAACTGGCAATGACAGCAACAGCCAGAGACACTAATACCATCAAATGGAGATGTACAATTCATGTGACTCTGAAGGTGACTTCTGCTCAGGTTGTCAAATTCCCCACATAAACAATGTTAATATTCTTTTGTAGGAGATGTGTCAGTCTGGACAGGAGAAACTGTCCGTTCTCTGTATTAACTGGTGCCTGGGCTTTCTTTCCCTAATAATAAGGTGTCCGTATTAAGCGGGTGTCTGTTAAGTGGGGTTTGCCCATAAGTGACAATCCAAAATGCTACGAAAGGTGGCTGTAAAGTAAAGTGTGAATAGTACTTGTAAATGTATATAAATTATCTTATTTCATTTTCAGGGACTCTACAAAATGCTTTTGGAGAAGACACCTCAAGCACCACTAGTACCATAGCAAGTCATAAGCACAACATTACATCTGAAGGAGACTTGCACAGCATTGTTAACACACGATTCATGAAGGAAATGACAACATTGTTGTTTTGGCTGCCTGAGATGAATCAGTGTAACATACTTGCAGCTGTGTCAAAGACAACCCGGTGCAGTGTATCAGACATTGTGGAGCTTCTATCCAACTTAACAGAGATCAAACACATTGTTAATGTGAGCTGTCCTGTTGAAATGTCAATGAAGTACAAGACCTGCAGTCACACTATCAAAAGCTCAGTGGAGATGATCTCCATTGGCAATGAACTTTTAAAAGTCTTTGACGCACTTCCAGCTCCATTTAAATGTCATGTTATCAACACTATTGCCCTGGTCTACCACCTTAAATCGAGGAGACATCTGGCTAACAAATACACAAGTTTGGCTTTGACTGTCACTGAAGCTAAAAATCAATTCGAGAAAATGTATCCATCTGTTAGCCTGCCACAGACTTGTGCAAAAATGGAGGAGAACCTAGTAATACCTTCCATTCCTCCTGTCAATATCACTGTAAACCTGACTAATGGAGACAAGATAGCCTGGTTAAAACATCTATCTAAAAAAGGGCCTGACATTTTCAGGACTGTCTTGGAATATAAAAGAGACGCTTACCACAAAGATGTTTTGCGTCCGGGCAGCACTCAACAGTACTTGGAAGAAAACAAGGAACTTATTGACAGCACCCAATTTGTCTTAGTTAGTGTGCAAGGTGGCAGAAAGGTGTTTTCAGTGCTTTTTAGAATAAAAGCTAAAAGAAAACAATCCAATCACTTGAGAGAGATGAAGTCAACTTACAAGATTGTGCAAGCTCTAGCAGCAAAAAATCAGAAAGAGCTAAGGACAATCTTTAATGCCACCATAATCGCTGTTAGTCTGAGTGGAGAGCGGTCAAACTCTACTAAAACACCACCTAAAGAAAACAGGTGGACCTTGAATAAAATCAGCAAGGCATTACACTTTTTTCCAGCACATTTATCGGAATATTACAAACAACTAGGAAAGCCAGCAAGGTGCTTTGTGGTATTTTACATCTCCAAGAAAATGAAGAAGAGTCCTAAGGAAATGGAAATGTTTTACAATTCATACAAGCTTTTCTCAAGAAAACACACATGTTATTACACATGGAGAGCAGTTCTCAACAACACTATCACGATACCTAAAGCTCCGAATATCACTCATGAAAGAAACACCTGTGACAACAGGAGTTCCAACACTTACTGTGACTGGTAAAATAGAAGTACCATCAAAAGGAAATGAAAGTGCCATGGATAACATTTCAGAAAAGGTGGTCAGTGAAGACTTATCCACATTGGAGATCACCCTTTTTATCCTTCTGGGACTCCTTTGTGTTGCTATTTTGGCATTTACTGTCAACTGTGCGACATCAGCTTTGAAGGCAAAGCCAAAATATCAAAACAGTGGTGCACCAGATGGTGTAAATATTCAGAATGCAGTGTTTCTGAAAAGTACTAATACTGCTGCTATTAGTAACAGTGAGAATGGTGGTGTGCAATTTGTTGATAGGATTCAGAGGAATGGTAGACATATTCAGCCACCTCATATCAATGATCTTCCCACAGGGAAGTATAACATCTCTGTCAACAAATTAAGCAACCTTTACTCAGCACCACAATGTCATCGTGGAAGTGCGTGCAATGATAAAAGAACTTGCTCAGAACATTTCCATGATAGTGACAGAAAGTATAACACAACAAACACCAGAACACAAAAACAAAATGAATATTGCTTTGGTTCCCCATCACAGCTGCATAGGAATGACAACAATGTAATGGAATCTCCTTGGAAAAAGCGTTTTCCTTGTAAGATTACATGTCATCGCACCAGGAAAGAGGTGCTTGATCACAGTGTGCGGGGCAGCAACAGAGATTTGGAATCGCAGGGAAGAGCGATAAGTTACTGTAGTATTTCTGATACAAATAGCAAAGCACAGCCTCATAGAACAGTTCACCCTGGATCTCTCCCATCGGAAGAGGTGCATGAAACTTTGGTTGTTATGTTGGACTGTAAGGAAATTAAAGAAGAACAAGTTTAATGTGCCAGGGCTTTGAATTTAAATTTTAATCCTCGTACATAACAGGTTTTGTTGGTGTTATTTATTACCATTTTTGATACATATAACAAAGATTGTATACCCAGCAGTCTTAATTGGCCCAATTGAGTGTACTCCTTCAAAAGATTGTATAATCACTGTTTGAACAAGCTGAGCAGAAGCTACCTTCAAAGTTAAGAGGAGTCGAAGTAATCTTTCAGTGACTTCTGCTTATGTTGTTGAAACTTCACTCGCCACAAACCATCCCTGTTGAACACTACTGCATGCATCATCCACATGATCAAAATAGAAAGCTACTTTTGATACCTTGATTCATCTTGAAGGGGCAGGAAATGCAATTTTTAGCACTCAGCTCTGTTACAACATCATTTTTCCAACAAATTAGGTTAACAGTTTGTTAACCACCTCTTTCAATAGAAAATGGGATAATTATAGCCCCCTTGTAAGTGGCCTGTGTTCAGATGCCACCCTTCCCTTCCCTTCCCTTCCCTTCCCTTCCCTTCCCTTCCCTTCCCTTCCCTTCCCTTCCCTTCCCTTCCCTTCCCTCAAGAATGAATGGGTATATATAAGCGAGTGATATTTAGGTTCATAAGGTTTCCTGTTCCACCGAGATGGTACCTTTTTCAAATGAAATTACACTAAATATTGCCATTTATGTAAATGTATACTGTGTTACGTTGGAAATCAGAATGCCATCATGATGTAGCAGCTGGGCTGTGTTCTTAGTAGCAGTACCCGGGTGCCATAGGTGACTGCATTTTGTCTTTGAGATGCAAGAAACACTTACTTTTTGCACATCATTTAACTGATAGGCTCCCTAAATGTTATAGTTGGACTCTCTTTGGGTCTCTGTGCAATTCTTAGAGCACACCCTTGATATAGGGAGTGCAAACCTGCTATAAAACAGTGATAACAGGATTTTTACAGTGACAGTAACAGAAATGTTGTACAAAGTATTGTACAAAATTGCTGCCCCAGAGCCCGAGAGATTGCTCACATGCTAGTTTTCTACTCCTGCTGAAGATACAACCTAATTAATATATGAGGTCAAGATTAGCATACTTTGCCCTTAAAGGTTTTTATCTAATGAATCAACATTCAGCTACCTGGATTTAATGCACATGTTGTGTCTCCTTAATTCTTCAAACTGGATTGGAACAGCTTTAATATACGATAACTTTAACTTGTGAATATGAGATTAATGTTTAAGATTCAACAATCCTTGCCGAGGATAACCCATTCTCCTTGTATCATATTACTATCAATCATATACTGGCTTTATGGGCTGAATAAAGTAATTATGTAGCTCATAATAATATTAACTTAAGCACTAAACAGTTACATCAATCTGCCCAGACTTGTACATAAAAAAGTGAAGTTATTTATCTTGTCATTATAATTAATATTTTGATAATCTGTGGCAATTAGGGTACAAATTAGGAAATTGATGTACATATTAGTTACTGTTATGTATTAGAAATTCAGAATCTTACAATATTTTCCATTTTTTCTGGGCTTTAAGCCTTACAATAAAAGTTGTTGTTTTGCCATAACAATGTCACAATTGCTTTGTCTCTAGGTTGGGTGCACAGGATGAAATAAGCTATAGAGTGCAAATAAAATTGCATTTAACAATTAGTTCATGCGTCAGCGTGCGTATGTCGAGATATTGAGCACGCAGGAAGTTTGGAGAGCACGAAAGAGGTGTAAGAGTTGCACGAGGCGCAGCCAAGTGCAACTCTAGCCTCTTGAGTGCTCTCCAAACTTCCCAAGTGCTCAATATCTCGACATACGCACAGCTGCAGCATGAACTAATTGTTTTATAACATATTTATCCCGCTAGAAAATCGTTGACGTCATTAGCGTGCTCAATAAGAATATGAAGCACGCTCGTGCTATTAAATTTGATAACGTGAAAATTCTAGCTATGTTATAAAAGGATTTATGCAATGGTAGAGTTGTATGCTCCTTGAATAACTGTAGGTCTGGCCAGTGTCCTTGTAATAGTGTATGTTCAGAAAGTTGAGTCACATGTGATCATTGTCAATAGAGGGAAGGGTACAAAGTAGCCTGCATTGTGGTTTTTTTTTTTTTTGAGAGGGGGAGTGGGGGGGGGGGGGGGGGGGGGGGAGATGGGAAGCACTGATCTTAAGGATCTTTTGAGTGGGTCTACAAAAAGTAGCCCAAGAAATTGGAGTCAGGCTGAAAGACCAAATCCCCCTTCCCACTTCCTTTCACTAGTCCCAACTCTTCATTTATGGAACAAATTTTAAAACACTGGACTCTCCCACCAAATAGGCTAGGTAAAAGGAAAAAGTGAGTTCAAAAACTGATGATATTCAGTTTGTTGTGGTTTGAAAACCCTTGTAGTTGGTTATACAATCATGTTTTTATAAAGCAATGGTGAAGTTATGTGGTTCATTAAACATTGCACATTAAACATATATCTTACAAAAGAAAACATACTAGTCTATCTGCAAATGGTTTCTAGTAATGTCAAATGAATGAACAACATTGCTTCTTGTCCATTGAAGTTATACATACAAGAGCTTGCTAAACTGTACTTTGAACACTGACTTACCTGTTACCTATCAAGAAATCTTGACTGTCTATTTACAGACATGAGAGAACAGGTCAAAATTAACCTGATTAATCATGCATTAATGAGTTGACTGGATTATATTAGATAAAAAAGTTCCCACCTGCCAACTCAGTGAGAAAGTTGGGCTGCCACTATTACCTAGATGTTAGCATGCAACACGGTTTAGTGGTGTAGGATGGGGGGTTTAGAGCTGGGAAGAAAGGGGAAGGGGGGGGGGGGGGGGGGGGTGGTAAGGGAGAAGGGAGGTGTTACAGCCAGAAGAGGGGAGGAAACAGGACTACTAAATTGGCATAACATTTTTCCATAAGAAAAAGGGCAAAGAGGCGGGAACCACCAAGGAAGGGAAAAGACCTGGGATGAAGTATGAAAAGTGGGAAGTTTAGCCCCCCCACCCTTCCCTCCCACTGTTTACAAGCATGCATCTATGGGACTAATACACCATTCAAGGTGGCATGAAATAGCCTGCGAGCAAGCTCTCGGGCCCGTGTTCGGGGTTTGGGAGAAGGGGGAGGGAGCCCGAGAGCTTCCGGCTCGCAGGCTATTTCATGCCACCTCGAATGGCATATATAAGGAGCTTGAGGCCATAGGATCAAACAATCAAACCACTCACCGACTAGACTTACCGTGAAACGAGGCCGAACGAAGCTCGCTTGAGAGCTAAAATGAATCCCACTTACTGTACTCCATCATTTGCTCTTCATCATGGCGAGAGTCGTAATTATCTAAGTTTTTTTCCAAAAAACTTCCAGTTCGTACTGCGGCGTCTGCAAAGCGAAACTTCTAGCAAAGAGTTCTCAGTTCAGTTACCTGCTACTAAGAGCCAATCAAAGTAAAGATTTTGTCTTTTCTACCAATCAGGAGCATGACCGATTTTGCTTACACCCGATTGTCACACCCGACTTTTCCCGAGTTTGTCTCCCGCAATTTTGACCTCCAGTCCCGTAGCTTGGGGACACAGGTGAATTTGCTTAACTGTCGTCCACGGCAGTTAGTGTACTCAACCTTAAATACGTCCTCCCGGGCGTGGATTTTGCATTGCGGTATCTATCGCTGCAAAATAAATGATAAAATAAAAAATCTGGGTGGGAAGAGGCTCGAGCCCCCCCTCCCCACCGCCCACTACGGATCTGTTTTTGTTATGGCTTATCGCTCATGATACGCTGGATACATAAAGTACATACTGGGTAGTCATTCGCAACCGCTGACCAGTCTCGTACAATAAATCACATGACTCCACATGACTAACATGAGATTACGGTGAGATTACATGAAAGAGACCAGAAAAGGCCGGAAGTTGCTTCCTGTACCTTATATGAATTGGATTTACTCTGTTAGCATCCCAACCAATGAGTTTGAAAACTTTTCCTCCTGCAGAAATGCCTTCCACTTCATCAGTTTCGGACGAGAGAACGCCGCTAATGCGGTCAATCTCCGCTTTAAATTCCAGCCAAACAAACGAACAGACAAACCTTCAACACTCAGCCATCATTCGAGGACATTTGCCATCGCAGACAAGAATGCACAACTCGTCATTTCCATTGGTCTGCATTATTTTAGCTGTGGTTCTTGAAAGAATAACATTCTACGGGATTTTGGCGAACTTGGTTTTGTATCTTATAAACATGACCAAGTTCAGTCAGTCATCTTCCGTTGGGATCGTTTTCGTTTTCACTGGAATGGCTTGGTTCATGTCGACAATTGGTGGGATAATTGCAGACTCATACAGTGGTCGCTATAACGCTGTATGGGGAAGTCTTCTGATCTACATTGTTGGTGTCGGGATGTTGTTTTATTCAGCTGCTATTCAACCTTACCTACATGTATCAGTGAGTCAGACATGCCTTCAGTGTTTAACACTTTTAGCCTTGTTGGTAATTTCCATTGGAGAAGGGGCATACAAAGCAAACATCACTGCATTTGGGGGGGATCAGTTGCAAGGACAGGATGAGAATAGATATCGGAAATTTTTTAACTGGTATTATTGGAGTATTAATGTTGCTTCGTTCATGGCTTTCAGTGCTATTGCCTATATAGAGCAAGTGAAATCATTTAAATTGGGCTTTGGTATATTGCTGGCTTGCATTGCTTTGGCCAGTGTAATTTTCTGTATTTGTAGATCGCGATATATCACTCATCCTCCCTCTGGACACATTCTGAAAAAGATGTATAATATTATAAAGGAAGCGAGATGCAAGAAGAAGGAAGAGGCTGCAAGGTATGACAGAGTGCTTATTATCTGATGGATTACAGAATGGTAATCAGGTACTCTGTATATCCCCAGGGTAAAGTGGTCCTGGGGCTTGTGTGTCTCAATAACCCCTTGAGCTATGCCGACAGGAGCTTTATAAAACCCCCTGGTAGGGTCTGACCCAAGCTGGACGGATTGAAGGGTAGGGCCAGAATAAAGGCAATCCACTGGTCCTCCAGGTTCGACTGCCAACAACCCTGCCCCGTAAAAAGCCCACTGTTACGAAAACTGAAAGCACTGACAATAATACAACCCAAACTAGGAAGTTGGTCAGATAGTGTGATAGCCTGCATGTAATGCGCCTTCTAGTGCAAAGAGAACTGAGATTAAGACAATGATTTTGCATGTTCTGTTATGGGGTGAAGGGGATGGGGGAGCGTTGATTGTTTGAGGAAGGTGATTATTTCAAACATTTTTCCATAAAGGGGACATTTAGTTGAGTGGGGTGATATATTGAGAGATGGCTTTTATTTGAGGAAATACAGTTGAGACAAAAATTGGTTGCAAGTTATTCCCCAGAATATGGTCTGGAGGTAGGGTCATTTCATCTCCTAACATTAGGTCGTGGGTGGGGTGGTGTGGGGGAAATGAGATCAATAATGGACCTGATAGCAGTTGCCTGAGGCACCTTCGTGAGCTGACATCTGGTCTCATTTTTTATAAGTGGATGTAAAGCGCCGTAAGACATGTGATATTTGCATTATAAGTCATTCATTCATTTATCTTATTCTGAAATAAAGAAAAGGAAAAATCAAACTGGTTAAAAAAATTAAAACCAAAGAATGATTTAAACCACAACATAAAATTATACATTGAAACAATCTAAATCACCCGGATTCGTAAGCCACTGATCAATCTGTCCACATGTTGCTCACTTTAGGGAAGGCAGCTTCCAGCATTATCCTGGACTTGAGGAGAGTATGCCTATCAAAAGCTGGCTGGATCATGCCATGATGAAATATGGTGGAAGTTATTTGGATACTGACGTGGAGGAGGTTAAAATGATTGGTAGAATTATGGTCATTTTTGTCGCCCTTATTCCATACTGGGCAATCTATTTCCAGGTAACAAGTTTTGATCTGTTACAATTGAGCTCCTCTGTGGGTACATGTTGTACCATATTTTCTCAATGACATGCCGAGGGTGCTTTTTTAAAACTCGGCCTTGTGGATCAAAGTTTATTCAAGGCCCATTGTTTCTTAAACAGGGGTTATTTTCATCATTTTTATCTCCTGAATACACAAAGTATTGGACAAGTTATTGTATGCAGGGACAGATATGCATATTAGCACTTTTGGTTGCTTGGGTCATCATTGGGATGTAAACTTTTTTTGCAATTCCCATTATACAGAGCAAAAACTTTGCCATTAATTCAAATTCAATAATGGCGAAATATTGGCTTAGTATTGCAGCTAAATGTAGCCATTGGGAATTTATTTCTTGTGAGATGTAAACAAAATGATTTGTCATGAAATCAAAAACAATGCGCAGCTGCCCTGTTCTAAAAAAAGTGTGCCCGGAGTGTGCCCAAGAGTGCCCAGCTGGGCCTCTGGTAATTTTTCTCAGTCACCTGAAGCAGCCAAATTGTTTTCAGGCTTTTTTTTGCCTCTTTAGGTAAGGGTATAGTTGCACACAAGCCTGAGTACCACTCGGCCTAAGCTAAACAGGTTTCTGTAGCATGAAGCAACTAGGAGTATTGCTACTCCTCCCTGGATGGGATGCTAGTCCATCGCAGGAAAACCCCAGCAGTTTGTTAGGTTTCTGTAGCATAAAGCAACTAGGAGTATTACTTCTCCCCCCTGGATGGGATGCTAGTCCATCGCAGGGTTACCCCAGCATTATGCCACGGGTACCCATTTATACACCTGGGTGGAGAGAGACAATGTGGAGTAAAGTTTCTTGTCTAAGGAAACAACGTGACAGCCGAGACCAGGCCTTGAACCACCGACCTTTAGAACTGAAGCCCAATGCACCAACCACTACACCATACACCATAGCGTCTCCACTCCTCGTTAGTATTCTTTACCATAAATGATAACACAACAAACAATATTTCTTTCAACAATCCTTAAATTTTGAAAGGTGCTCTATTTTACATCTTTCCAGATGAATTCAACATTTTTGCTTCAAGGACTGCACATGAGACTCAGACAGGACATTGTTCATGTTGTTCCTGCATGGCTTAGTCTAGTTGATGTCTCCTTTGTACTGATCTTGATTCCAATCATGGACAAACTGGTTTATCCATGGCTGGATAAGAAAGGATGGGGTTTGAGTGTTTTCACTAGAATTTCCATCGGTAAGTACTGGTATTTTTTCTTCTTTGACCGCTTCTTAATATCCTGTATAGTCTTTTGAATGCTAGGATTATTAAATATGTATGTACCGGTATGTATGTATGTATGTTAATTCTTGGCTTTAACCTACATCATATCATGTCATATCAAACTTTAGAAGCATTAAAAAACAGACTTTCATTCCAAAATGTTTATGGATTTGTAGAGAGTTTAAAACTACACATCTGGGCAAAATTTTGAATTACCAGATCATTTTGTTTTACAGAATTACAAACGAACAAGTATTAGACATTTTTAGTAAAAATGTACAGAGCGGCCATCTTGGCGTATCACTTCAGTGCACTAACATGGTGGCCAAAACGTAAAAGTCATAATTATGCAAAAATCTCATCACAAAAGATTGGATTCACTTTACATTTTAGTGACGTTAAATTGGCTTATGATAAGCATCTATAATGCAAAGATAACTTTCAACTTTCTTCCTATAGAGGTTTTGCACGGCAGCCATGTTGCATGGCAGGAACAATAGATTCTTTTCCCTATGGGAAAGAATGTTCTTTTTAATGCAAAACATTTTCATTGTTCCTGCCATGCAACATGGCTGCCGTGCAAAACCTCTATTTACAGTGTATATCAGCCAGAACCCATTAAGGTGGCTCAAAATAGTTTTTTGGTTTCCCTTTTAAGTATATTTGGAGGATAATATTACAGTATTAATTTCCCATAGATGTATTGAGGTTGGTGTTGCCATGGAAACACCATTGGGCTTTTAAGTAGTGTCTCAAAACAGGCATAACTTCAATTTTCTTTAAAATTCCACAGTGAATTCTGTTAAAATTTTGCACACAGCCATTGACCCCTGTGTTCTACCTGAGTATCAACTTGAAAAAAATCTGTCCAAAATTTTAAAGGAAAAACACTTTTTTAAGAATTCATTGGTAATTTTTCTCTCTCGCATAGAACAGACTGTGAATAGAGTGAAGTCAACATGTAAAAAATGAAAAAAATTACCGAGGGGAAGTGTGGACATCGAAAGTTTCAAATTTCTTAACATTTTCACATGACAAGATCAGCAAATACACATCGGTGGCAGTTGTCATGCCGGTAAATTCCAACCTAGTCTGCCTGTGCCAAAAAACTTTTTTGAGCAACCTGAAAGTGTAAACATGTATTGGTTTATATTTTTTAAATGCCAGGGTATTTGTTTGCTGTTGGATCAATGATAGTTGCTGGTGGTGTTGAGATTGCAAGGAAACAAGATCACAATAACTGTACGAATCAAGCAATTGCTGGTATTAACTACACTGCTTGTATGTCTATCTACTACCAAATTCCTCAGTATGGTCTCATTGGAATCAGTGAAGTTTTTGCAAGTGTGGCTGGTGAGTGAATTTAGAAATGAATTGCTGTACCTTTTTATAATGTTAAGCCCCAGTTTAACATTCCAACATTGTTGGTCAACATTCATTTGTTGGATCTCATTGTTGGATGCCCGGCTAAACTTCCCAACCTTATTTTCCAACATTTAAGGGATGCATGGCTGAAACATGTTGGATAGCACTGTAAATCTTCAAACAGTCATTGTTGTGCCCAACAAAATGTTGGGCAAATATTTAATCGAAAACAAAACATTAATCCAACAAAAAATATAACATAGAGTGCTAAATCTTCTACATTGGTGAACCAACAAATATTGTATAACAATGTCAGAACGTTTATTGTAACTGAACCGTCTGTACTATAAGACGGACATGTGTTTAAGACAGACAGTTGGTTCTCGTCCTGATGGTGTGTTTTTTTTACATATTTCGCTCACATTTCAGCCCTGGAGTTTGCATACAGAGAAGCACCGAAGACCATGCAGAGTTTAGTCATGGGTCTGTTCTTTTTTGTGCAGTCTGCTGGCAGCCTGCTTGGCGGTGGTTTGTTTGAGCTTTGTTCCTTGGGAAAGTATCGCTGGACTCCAGACATGTTTGAGGGGACTAATCATCATGTTCAAGTCCTTAAACACCACTTAGATTACTATTTCTTTCTTCTGGCTGGACTGCTGTTTGTCACATGGATAATTTTCCTTGTTGTTACATTGCGATTCGAGTTGTCATTTAGTCACTCAAACCGTAAGAGAACTTTACCCGTGATACAAAGATCGCAGAGTGATCTGCGTACTTGATATGATGTAGTACATGCAAGGTAACGAGTCCCTGTCAAAATATCCACATCAGCAAAATGAAATGATGACGAACGACAAGAAGATTTCGTGATATTGCGAAATTGTGGCATGGTAGTGGCCAAAACTCTGACAGCAACACGTGAACCTCATGAAATGGAGCTAGGGATGTGCCCCCCCCCCCCCCCCCCCTCCCCAAGTCCTCAGTAATTAGGAATTTAAATAATTAAGGATTCTTTCCATTTGTCAGGTCTGGCTGGTCAAACTGGTTATGTTACGAGGAGTGATCAGCATGTAACTTCTTCTTGAAATGACAATACCCGATCAAACATACAGGTCTTGCTTTTAGATGAAAAGTTAAGGTTCTCAAACCAAAAATGTAAACTGATGATTAAAAAACTACACCTGACATTTTCAAGAGGATGAAAATGCTATTTTTGGTTCTCAGAAAAAAATTTGGGGAGGCAAATACAAATGTCGCTCCCTTAAAAAATGCTTGGAATTAATCATACTTGAGCTAACTTTTTTCATGGAAAAGAATTTTGTTCCTAAAAGTTTCGGCCTGTTGAATTTTCAGCTAAGGTATCTGAACAGATCCAAAATTGATAGCTGATACAAATCAATGAAACCTAAACATGTCTTTCTAAAGCCTTTGGTGAATTTAGCTCATTTAAACTAGAAAGTTGAAAGTAGCCCAGCTGTTGAATATGTTGAAAAATATTTGGTCTGTGCACTCATCCTTTCATGGAACAAGAAAAGTATGGAAGTGTTTTGTGGTTAAGGGGCCTAATAACCCTTATCTTTTTATCACAAATATGGATTCTACGTCAAGTGAATAATTGAGTGGTGGAATATTTTTTTCATTTAAGTGTTGCATCTGTAAGTTATGGAGGTTTACATTTCCAATATGTTAATGAATGTGATCATATGTCATTCCAGTATTCATTTATTAAACAAAAACATGCTGGTAGAGTTAAATCGCATTTTATTAACATCCGTATTATCAATATGGTTCCTGTGAGCAATTTTAGCAAAATATTGAGACTAAATCAGACAATAGCTATAGTCAAATTCCCAAGGAGGAAAATATAAAATGCTGGAATGACGTCACATGTACATGTATCATCAATTTGAAGATAAAAACCTCAATAACTCACAGATGCAACACTCGAATAAAAAATATTCCACTTCTTAATTTCAGTAGCCACGCACCTCTTCAGGACCTCTAATTTCATTGGACCTGGTTGTCACGCACTTGCATTGTTTTTAGGTCTAGGGTCCATTGTTGTGTTGTTTGTTCTATTGTTTTCTTAGCCAATCTTGTGAGGCGTTCCGAGAGGTGCGTACCGCCTCCTTAATTTATTATTCACATTGATATTTGCAATAAAAAAATAAGGGTAGCACTTCAGTTTTTTGTTAGAAACTAACCTCTTTTATTTATAGGCTGGATGAAGCTGACAAATGACAGTTCCTTTTTGTATATGAGTACAATACAATATCCTTTATTAGTTTTCCCAAATGGGATCTTCCAATGAGTCCCTTGTTGGTAGAATGACTGACCAATGTCAGGCATGTCATATACATACATACATACATACATACACACACACACACACACACACACACACACACACACACACACACACACACACACACACACACATACACACATACATACATACATACACACACTTAACTTTATTCCAACTTGGATTGTACAGTATAACGAAGGTGCAAGTATCCCCGAGAAATAATATAAAAAGAAAAATAAAGATAAAGAATTTCATAACACCACAAAACTTTCAGACATTTTATTTTGGACCAGTAATTCGTGTACTTATTGTGATTCACAGACACTAATAAACTGGAAACTGTACTTCAAATTATCTTAATTTCTCCCAAGAATGCCAAAAATCAGAATTGCAGAAAAATCCCAATTGTTTTGTAAAATATTAGAAAACAAATGGACCATGCAAAAGTACTACCAAAGACGTTTCATTTGAATGGTCACACCATAGTTAGAACAACGTTACATGTCTCCATAATTGACTCCGGAAGTGAAAGGGTTTAATAAAGTAGAATGCTTCCCAATTTTGCCCCATAAATGTGCCTTTCTAGTAATGAGCGATTAAATAGTCATTCAGCCAGAGACGTCCTGACAATCGGGCCGTCGTATTTCCCCTTCGCCGCTTTGTTGCTGCGTGATATCATTCATGGCATCTTCGCTAACTGCATTTTCAATATCAAGATGAGTGTTTCCCGCCGATTCTTGTTTAGCACAAAGTAGAAGAAATGGAATGAGAGAGTTCGCTATTCCAACCCCTCCCGCCATCAGGAAAGCAGCAATGTAGTTGCCGTACGTGTCGGCCATTAAACCTGGGCGGAAGACACAAAGAAATCAATAAAACCCAGACGAGAGGAGAGGGATACGCATTTAATTTTATTTGGGCATTTTCTCATTTCGCTCCCAGATCTCCCAGTCACTCCCACGGTCAAGCAGAAGCACATTCCCCCGGGGGGGGGGGGGGGGGGGGGGGGTGGGGGGGTACTCCCAATAATGGGCCCTATAATGATTGATAAGGCATTGATGTTACAAGGAGAAATTTGATACTGGTCACTCTTATTGCTTAAAGGGTCATAGGAACCTTTCATTATCTTCGTATAAAATAATAAAATCAAAAGGGTTTGTTCTGACGACGGTTGTTGACGATGGCTGGTGTGAAAGTTAAGGATGGAGCCGATTTTTTGCCTAAAAAAATGAAAGATGGTGAGGTATGAAATAAGAAGGAAGGAGCACATACTTTATAAAAATAAAATATTTTTACAATGTAGAATTATAAACAAAAATAGGGAATGTTACCCAGAATAACTAAAAAGCTAATCAAGCTGAGTAACAGTTTCTGTTGCTGTGAAATAGAATAAAGGCAATCGTCTTGAGCTATGAGCGCATAGTAGTAGATAAGGGTTCTTTTAATGCTCAAAAGTGACACATTTTGGTTAAGACTGATGTAAGTTCATACCAAAAAGAGGATGCGAAGCCGGGACTGGGGCGAAACCAGTTTTTTGGCACCAAAAAATATTTTTGGGTCGAACGATTTTTGGACCCAAGTTTTTTGAAAAAAATTTCGGTCTCGCACGATTTTTGAGCGATGTTCGCGACTTTCGAAGGAAAATGTTTTTTTAATTAAGGAGGGTACATTGTATACATAATTGTATATATATTTATAAAATTCATTAATAATTCATAAGGAAAGTACAAAAGAAATGATAATTTAATGAAGGTTTGTAAACCCCAATACAAATCAACTGAGTTAATGAATTATTAAACAGTAGCATTAACTTTTGATACAGACATCTGCTCAGCTAATTAGTATGCATTAACTTTTCATACAGATCTCTACTCATTGTTTCATTTCATAAGTAGGATAAAATATTCGCGTCCGATCTGTATGTGTACGTGTAAACGCCCATACAGATCTCCCGCTCATATTTTATCTACTACATATAGTGTTGTGACAGGTCTCTCAAACAATGCTGTATGCCTTGTCGAAGACGGAGGATCACTCTAGTAAAGTGCGATCTTGTAGCTTGAAAAGGTTAATGTAGAATGAGTTGTAATTATCAAGCTTCCAACTCCATGTCTTGACTTGATTGTGCTTTATTGACCCTACGTTTCGGCCATCACGGCCTTCTTCAGGGGAGTTACAACTATGGTAAGGCTTGCGTAAACCGTTGGCTATTCAAAACTATAACGTGACATGTATGTATATATATACATATATTATGTAGAGAATGTAGTTCCGGGCTTCAGAAGTTATTCATCGCTTTATTGCTACAGTCCTGTTTCGTATGGTCAAGATATGACCACACTCATCAGGCAACTTGAGCGAGTGACCGTTAATTTAACTGCTGGCCATTAACGGTCATTCGCTCAAGTTGCCTGATGAGTGTGGTCATATCTTGACCATACGAAACAGGACTGTAGCAATAAAGCGATGAATAACTTCTGAAGCCTGGAACTACATTCTCTACATAATAGTTACCGTTCCTGAAAAGTCGAGCGCTCTCGGAAAATTTTTTCTACACAAGTATTCAGAATTTATATATTTTATATATTAAAGAAATAAAAAACGCGCCGAGTGCATTATTGAGTTATATAAGCACGCGGGGATTTTTAAGAACACGAGAGAAGTGCAGAAAAGCACGAGCCGAAGGCGAGTGCTTTTTGCACTTCTCGAGTGTTCTTAAAAATTCCCAAGTGCTTATATAACTCAACAATGCACGAGGAACAAGTTTTTTTATTTCTTTTATAAAATGAAAACGGTTTTAATGAATCTTACGTCACGCGCGTGCTTTATCGAGTTATAATGAACTCGGTTTGACCAATCATAGCGCGCGCATTTCCATGAGCATTTTATAAATATATATATAGAATGAGTTGTAATTGTCAAGCTTCCAACTCCATATATTGACTTGATTGTGCTTTATTGACCCTACGTTTCGGCCATCACGGCCTTCTTCAGGGGAGTTACAACTATGGTAAAGCTTGCGTAAACCTTAAATATATATATATATAACAATCACAAACTGGAAAATTCGACTTTACCGATATTTCGTCTTTATTACAAAAGACTTCATCAGGGCAACTAATTTACAGCGGTTAAATCCGTTACTAAATACGCGTTAGCTGATGCGAGACGCTAATGTTACAATACAGTTTAATCTGCACGCGCGCTATCAAGCGCGCGCGTTACAACAATATAGCGGAAATGATTCTAAAATACATCCCTTCTAGGGTTCCTACTACAAAAGAAATCGTCACTATTCAAACCCTGTGGGTGAATAGACCGAAGCCGGTAAGCCCACTGGGTCTCTCGCTCCCTAAGATGTTGTTCCCCCGTACATTTATCAATTAGCTGAATTCTAACATCATCCAAACCATTATGATCCAACTGATTGAAATGCTTATAAACAATATCATCCTTTGACTTAATATCAGCACATAGCCTTCTGTGTGCATTAAGTCTAGATTTATGGTTGTTAAACCTAGTTCTAAACTTATTAATGGTAGATCCCACGTACTACAATTCACACCTTGCGCATGATAACAAGTAAACAACGTGATCTGAATTACAGTCTAACTTAAAATTAATAACGAACCTTACTTTTAAAACCGGTGCCCTCGACCAAGAAGTCACAAACCCTACAACGTCGATCCCCGCAACCTCTACAACCCCTATCAGGTTCTAGCGTTTTAAGATCCGAGTGGACCAAAATGTCCTTAAGGCACATGGGCCTGCGAAACGCCACCATGGGTAACTGCCCTATGGCTCCCTGGCAACGTCTAGAGGACTGCAAAACTGGTCGAAGCCTGTGCAAAATTTTAGCAACATTGGGAAGCGCCGGATGAAAAGTAGCCACAAACGGAATCCGCGTTGATTAGTTACTGGCTGCTTATCCCTAAGGGTTTCTTCCCTTGGAACTCTCCTAGCCCGATCTATCCCCCCTCTAACATACTCAGCGTTATAACCCCTTTTAATTAAATACCCGCAAAGTTCATTAGCCCGTTTTTCAAATAACTCATCCGTAGAACAAATGCGGCGTATCCTGAGTGCCTGACCAAAGGGAATACCCTTTTTACATGAGTTAGGGTGGCACGAGTTATGAAATAAATATTGGTGTTTATCTGTAGGTTTACTGAACAAATCTGTAGAGATAACCCCGTTATTTAAAATAACAATAACATCCAAGAAGTTAACCTGACTATCCGACCAACTAAAAGTGAATTTAATAGTATCATGAAACGTATTCATGAGTCCCATAAATTCCTTAAGACTTTCCTCCCCTTCCGTCCAAATGAAAAAAAAAACATCGTCAATAAATCTACGCCAAAAGACAGGTTTAACGGGCGCCTGCTGAAATAATTTGGTCTCTAATCCCCCCATGAAAATATTGGCGTACGATGGCGCCATCTTGGTACCTTTTGCAGTACCTCTAATCTGCAAATAGTGTTTACCATTGAATGAAAGGTTATTAGAGGTTAGAACCAACCTCGCCAGATCTACTAAATCATCTGCAGGGACAGAAGAATTAACATTAGATTTGGTCAAAGTCTTTCTAAAATTCTTAATCCCTCCTCATGGGGAATTCCCCATTCCACATTCACGTTACAAAATTCGGAAAGCGAGGTAATAACGGAAACTTTGTGCGCGCGCTAACAAATGTAACATTAAAATTATAACGACAACTATGTGCGCGCGCTAACAAGTGTAACATTTAAATTATAACGCGCGCGCCATTAACTCTCAAGAATTTCTAATTGCGTTTTCGACTTCTCCGTCACCAATGGAACATCCGTTATAAACTTCTTGCACGCCCAAGAGCCTTAAAGATTATTTGGTGCATGCAAGAATAAAACCGGATAACAACGATAACCACCACGCAACGACTACCTACAACGACTCATCGAAAAGACCGAACAGTTTCTCCGTAGAATGCGCTGGAAAGCCCACTTCTTTCTCAACACCGTGCTCCAAAGAAACCTACGGCTTCAAATCTACCAAGAACCCACCCCCCATTGAAGAGCTTAAAGATTTCGAAGACGACATGCTAAAGATGATCCAGTCCGTAAAATTCAAGCAAGTTAACAACCCCTTCCTTAACAAGCTAAAAGAAGACACCGACTCCATCAAAACTGAGCCCAAGCTACTAATCGCCGCTGACAAAAAATTAAAATTCAAGCAAGTTAACAACCCCTTCCTTAACAAGCTAAAAGAAGACACCGACTCCATCAAAACTGAGCCCAAGCTACTAATCGCCGCCGACAAAACTACGAACTTTTACAAACTAGAGCCCTCCAAGTACAACGACCTACTAGAAAAGAACATCACGAAGTCCTACAAGAAAGCAAGCGCAACCTGAGACCACACAAGCCATCCATAAACAAAACAAAGACATCGCGACGAAACTAGGAATCGACGACAGAGTGGACGCTACAGCTAACAAAGACACATTCATAACACTTAAAGACCACAAGCCAAACTTCGCAAACAAACCGACCTGCAGACTAATCAACCCCACGAAATCCGAGATAGGCAAAGTCAGCAAAGGCATCCTCGACGGTATTAACAGCAACATCACAAAAACATGCAACTTCAACCAATGGAAAAACACCGCATCCCAAATCTGCTCAAAACCAACAACGCTCCAGCTTCATCTGCTTCGACATTGAAGAGTTCTACCCCTCCATCAGCCAAGATCTCCTTAACAAAGCACTCGACTTCGCCTCTAACTACGATAACATCACCGCCGACGAAAGAAACATCATAATCCACGCTAAAAGCTCCACCCTAATCCACAAGAACCAACCCTGGCAAAAGAAAGGCAACACGACATTCGACGTCACCATGGGAAGCTTCGACGGCGCCGAAACATGCGAACTCGTGGGAAGCTTCCTCCTATCTCAACTCCAGCACCTTAATATTAACGTAGGACTTTACCGGGACGACGGACTAGCCATTACTAATGCTTCACCCAGAGACACAGAGAACACCAAGAAAGAAATATGCCGCAACTTTAATAATAACGGACTACGCATCACCATAGAAGCTAACAAACAAATCATTAACTTCCTAGATGCACATTTAACCTCAACCAAAGCACCTATCAGCCCTTCACTAAACCGAACACTAAACTTCAATACGTCCACCGCGAGAGCAACCACCCGCCCATCACTACAAAGAACATTCCCGCCGGCATCAACAAACGCCTTTCATCCCTATCTTCCGACAAAGCATCCTTTGACCAAGCCGTCCCCCCATACCAGAAAGCACTCGACGAAAGCGGATACCACTACACGCTACAGTATGAACCTCCAACAACAAACAGACGGCATACTGTAAAGCGAGGACTGGACTGGACTGGACTAGTAAAACGCGGACTAGTAAAACGAGGACTAGTAAAACGCGGACTAGTAAAACGCGGACTAGTAAAACGCGGTCTAGTAAAACGCGGACTAGTAAAACGAGGACTAATAAAACGCGGACTAATAAAACGCGGACTAGTAAAACGCGGACTAGTAAAACGCGGACTAGTAAAACGCGGACTAGTAACGCGGGAGACATGCAGATTTTTTTTTGTTTTGCATACGTTATTTTTCGAAAGCTACGGGAAAAAAACAACAGAAAAACAATCTGAACAATGTTCTGCAACTAGTGTAGTTCACATGCCAAAAATGGACAAATCTGAGCGAGAAAAATAAAACAAACGACCTCAAAAGCGGCATAGGCTGGATATGCCCCGAATCCTTCAACTTCTTTCCAGCTTCAAAAATATCATGTACCGGGATTTACGCTGCGCAACCGGAAACGGAAATGGATTGCTTACCTCTGACCGAAAGATTCGCGCCAATCATAGGAATAACTTTGCATTTGTAATTGTCGCGCGAAGATGGCAGCTTGTTTCAAGCTTCCATCTCTCGCTAAAAAGCCAAGGCTTCCGACAAAATTTGCAGAATTCGAATGGAGAGAAGTAAGAGTAGAAGCGGAACTTGGAGGTGGAACTTTTGGTTCTGTTTATCTGGCAAGATACAAAAACGAGGACCGAAATGTTGTAATTAAGAAAATGAAAGGCGAGTCGGCCGAATCGAAGCGACGATTTCTGAAGGAAGCCGGGATTCTTAACATGGTGAAGGGTCACAGAAATGTATCCGAGTTCTTAAGATTCTGTCAAGACCCGTACTCTATCATGATGGAGTATTCATGCTTTGATTTTAGTCCTTTTGGACTAGAGAAAAAAGTGAGTTCTCTTGACGATTTTGTGCATTTTATTGATGCTGAGCTTGATTTCACTTCATTCGCGGATGTGTTATTGTTATGTGCAAGAGACGTGGTGACTGGACTGGAATATCTGCATAAACACAACATCGCTCACAGAGACCTGAAGCCCGGGAACACTTTAGTTTCCAACCAGCATTACAGCACAAAGGATGGGAATTATGCCAAGTTATATGCCGAGTGCCCCATTGTCTGCAAACTTGCAGATTTTGGTCTGAGTAGATCTCTGGAAATGCAAACAAGCTCGTTCCTGCAGACGAAGACCGAATCGACTTGCCGAGGTACGCCTGTATTCATGGCACCAGAGATCCAATTAGAAGACCTCAAGTTGGCTGGCCAAGAAGACCTTAAGAAGGCCGATATTTGGTCTTTAGGGCTGATGATGTACTCCCTGATAAATCCAAATCTCCCTAATCCATATCGCGCTGAATTTGAACGGTTTGGTGTCCCATTCTCTGACAAGGCTATGAAAGATTTGTTGAGACGACAGCAGCTACCCTGTCACGACAACAAATACGAGTCTTTCCGGACAACCCAGTGGTGGCAAATCGAAGAAGTCTTCAAATTATGCACAAAATTTGACCCAAGCTCAAGACCAACTGCAGCTGAAGCTCTTCGCCTCCTCAATAGAAATCAGCCAGAGGCATTTTTACGTTTGGTGAATTTGTCAGTCAGTCAAAGTTCCGCCCAGACACCAGAAAATGATGGGACTAACTGCTGTGCATTCCTTGCTCTTAGCATTTGTGACCGACTCCTAAATGAGGTAAATTTAATGTTCCTAGCCGCATCATATTAGATGTTAATTGTTGTACATATCAAATATTACGTTCTAGAATTGCAAGATAATTTTTTTGCCGTGGGTTTGATGGGTGTGTGTGTCAGGGGTTTGGGATGCAGAAACGTCTAGAAGCTGTGTTCTCATCCATTCTTGTCGACAATTTTCATGTGATAAATGTTTTAGTGTGGTTCTCGGTTTTGCCATGGTAACTGTATTTTGACAAGCAGATTATTATTATTATTATTATTTACTATTATTTTAATTATGACAAAGGCGGGGTTTTGTTTGACATGGCTACACCTATGGAGAGGGGATTTCGACATTATGCCTGCCCATGGCCCAGGGTGGGGATATTTGATTATTCATCGCCCACAACCGAGAAACACTGGTGACATCAAGTTTGGATGAAAAATGCTTTTGATTTAAAAACGCATGGTCCATTTTTATTATGTGTTTTATAATGTGTCCAGCAAATGTAACAGAAATAAACCAGTTGTTCAATCGTTATATAGTTTATTAAACTGAATAGTCGCTGTTGCAGTTGCTCGCTTATTACTGTATTACTGTTTATTTTAGTTATTTATTATTACTTTTGTTTCAGTGGTTTTTTTTGGGGGAGGGGGAGGAAGGAGGGGGGGGGGGGGGGGGTATTTAATCACCTGCACTTGCACCAGGGTGGCGTACTTTGATATCTTTTGACCGTTCAGATAGTTGCATATGATGGCAATGTGATTATTCGTAATTTAAATAAGAATGATAATTATAATAATTAGAGCAGTTTTCAATTGAGTATCGAAAGTAATTACACAATTGCTTTGGTTTTGCATTGCTACACTTTGTGATTGGCTAAAAAATCTCGCGCCACTTTCTCGACCGCGTTTTCCTGCGCTTGGCGCCACCGACATGTAATTCCTTCGACCTCTGATTGGTTCATTGGATTGTTTACGACTGCTGTGATTGGTCAGAGTAATTACTTTGGTTTTGGTTTTGCGACACTCAATTGAAAACTGCTCTATTATCATTATTATAATATTATTTTTATAAGGTGGAAGTGAAAAGTGATGTCCAGTGGGAAAACGTGAAACAAATCGCTGAGCACGTCATTATCAATCTTCCAAGGCAGATCAACAAACACAGAAAATGCGATCAGTATTATGACGTCTCTGAGGCAAAAGCGAAACTGAAAGAGCTGAACCTCCTGTCTTCCGATTACGAACTATCAGAAGAGTGTATATCTTCAAAGACCGTGTTGTCAGATGGTGGCAGGACCGAGCTTATCAATGCATTAACACGGAAGATTGATCAGAGTGAAACTGCCGTTGCCATTTACACATGCCGTACATATATATTCCCAGTGGGAAGGCACAAAGGTGCTCTGTTTTTGGTTGACACTCATCCAGTTTCTGAAGACGTTGGAGGAAATTGTAATGGTCTTTTATTAGTGACTCCAGACTGCAGTCCTCGATCCTGTACCCTGCTAGCCCAGTGGATTCTGAAACGACTCCACAATTCTAAAATCTCTGGAAAGGAACTTCAAAGTGTGGCCTGGTTAACACCAATTACAGGTTAGAGAAAGCGAGCTCACTTGATTCGGGCTGATGTTCTCTTTTACAATGAAGCGTATGCATAATTAATGTATAGGGTGATAAACGGAAATCTTGCCAGAAGTTGTTTGAAGCCAGTATCCATTGGGCATTCATTTCTGCGTGACATTCGTTTGCAGACAGTTGCTTGCGAAATGGTATATATTTTTTGAAAGTAAATGCATATGTTTTGTTGCTTTCTATTTTGCTTTGTTTCTCTAAACATTAAACAGCAAAAGGTTTTTAACCAGATTGTGATTAACAGAAACGCAAGAGCATTTAGGCTTACATGAATTACATTTATTTCAAATAAGTGTGCTAAAGGATATCGATTTAAAAAACGATTTCTTTATGAAGGAAATGAAGACGACCTTCCAAGAAAAAGAAAGTCGGATCAGCAAGAAAAGCCAGAGGTCGCAGACAAAGCAAATGGGCATACCGGTGTCATAGATGGCAAAGATGTCATTAGTAAGAGAAACGTCATTACCATTGATCTTGCAGCTTCAAGCAACGAGGAAGCACTGCCAAGCGTAAGTCTACAATACTGCAAAATAGCAGTCTCGGAATATTATTCAAATTAAAAAGGCCATAGCGTGGACGTTGGCGATATTAAAGTTTATTACATTTTAAGTTAAGACCCTGATATCGTTTTTATTTTAGCATGTTTTCAGACCTGTCAATAAATTCCAAGTTTTGACTTTTACAACTTTTTCACCAAATTCCAATTTTTTGATACTAAACCTTATTAACACTGAAATAACACAAGTGGGTACACATCTTAAACTTAGGACCAGACCCTTATATATGTTACCTCCTTTTAGAACAACTACAAACCAGGGCAGTTTTAGATAGACCTAGATACAACTGCGCTGTAATGCACTACCTAATAGTAAAAGGATCGTGCAAGACCTAAGGGAGTTTAAGCTTTAGTTTATTTTGTAATGTGCACGGTGTTTCTTCTATTACAATTTTTTTTTGACAGGACTTTAAAACAGCCGTAGCTTATATAGATGTCCCTGAATAAATATTGCTAAAATAAATGAGAATACCCTAGTAGTTTTCGGTATGCAAGTTACCCTTCGTAATGCCAAAACAGGTGCCATGTGACGCGACGAAGCGTTTGTTTAATTATGTTCTTTTCTCTTGAGTCCTATTCTTCAAATATTTATGCATTTTCTAACACTCGAGTGCAATGTAGACACCGATTGTAGATGGCCATATTGTCACGATATTTCAAATATGTCCATTCACTAAGCGTTTTAAGAACATATACAAACACGACCAAGATATCATCTTTTGATCTCACAGCTCCAGTTTATTTCCTTTCAGGAGGTCGAAAGAACGCCCCTGAAACGAGAAATTGATGCTGATGTGGGGAAAAAATCTGATTGTACACCACAAAGTAAGCTACTATTATTATCTGGTAGTTTAAATGTTATGAGTGGTTAAAAACATAAAAACTATATAGATACATGTACTAATATACAACGCGCTCTTGAGTGTTCGTAAGCCTTACAATCAGTTGGCTAGGTTAAAATTTTACTTTTGCTGAAAAACTGCGATAGTCCTAGTGATAACTTTGCTTCCTGTGAAATGGTGATGTTGATGTCATATACCTTTTATTTTTTTCAGGAAACGTTCCTGTAGAAAGTGCTACAAACGAGAGTGACGAGGACTTGCCCCTTGGCCCTATCGCCGAACTTAAATTCTATGATGGTAACCAACGCCTACCAGTCTACAAGTGGGGTCTAACGAAAGGAATAACTACAGATGAGGCAGCTGGAATTTTATTGAAACCGTGTACTGATCGCACACGAATCGCGACGCGTGTCCCCACATGCATCTCCAAAAATACTGTCTTTGTAGTAGACACGTCGAATCTGTCAAACAAAGATGATGTAAAGTGCGACGACCTAGGTGCCTGGTTGTGCACGGGATCGAAGAAGTCATTATACTCCACAGACGACACTGGCATTTGTCACAAACCAGAGGAGTCAGGTGATTGTCCACCTAACCACACGTTGCACATAATACAACGCCAGTTTTTCAGTAATAAGAGCTTGCCCTCTTTGCGAAAGTCGATTATAAATGCGCGTCAGGCTACATCAACACTGCCTCAATATATGACAGTTGTACAATACATCTTCACAGACGGCGAACAAGAAGTCACCGTAAACAGCCATGGAAACTGTAAAGGTTCAGGATCACGTGCTTTTAAGAGGACAATGCAGAGCACTCGAGATTTTGTAAAAGAAAAATTGAAGGAATTACCTCCTCGTCAGGTTATTCACTCGATTGTCGATGAGAGGGGAGGCATCATGAAAGTGGAATCAGCAGGCGAATTCCCAAGAAACAGGGTGCAAGTGTATAATTTTAATAAACAAGCGAAGCGCCAGAAGGTTGAAACACCTGTTTCCACTGGTGATCCTCTTTTGCAAGTATTAGCAAAAGCGAAACAAGAACATCAAGGACGGACGGAAGACATTTTGATTAGAGAAATTCCCCTGTTGCCAGAGCCCATAGTCTTCCTAGCCACAGAACAGCAGTTAGGTGATATAGTGCGCTTTTGCACTAATCCTGAAGCATTTTGCATCCTGGAAGTGGACTGCACTTTCCAGATAGCAGACTTTTATTACACGTTCACCACGTACCGGAACCTGATGTTATCAACGGAAAAGGGAATCCACCCAGTCTGTATAGGACCAGGCATTTTACATAAACAGAAGCTTCTAACATCCTACAAAACTTTGCCTCTCCTCATGACAAAATATAACCAAGAAACAAGCGGTGTTCTAGTGTACGGTACAGATGGGGACGAAAACCTGTACAAAGCAATGTCACAGGTTTTTGTCGACGCGAAGCATTTGCGTTGTGACATTCACATGAGAGACAATGTCAAGAGGAAACTTAATGAGCTGGCAATTACAGGAAGTGTTGCCGCGGAAATCGTTTGTGATATTTTTGGCAAGGTGCTGGGTGACGTAAAAGAGGGCGGACTGGTGGATTGTACTTCGAGTGAACAGTTTGACATTGCGCTGAACAATGCCACTAACAAGTGGCCCAATTTGCACGAAAATGGCGACAAATTTTCCAGCTATTTCTTGAGAGAAAAAGCAGACAGCATCCGTCAATGTTCAACAGCCGACATTCGCTCAATGTGTGGGCTTGGCTTCCCACCGAAGGTTTACACACAGAACGCAAGTGAATGTATGAATCGCTTAGTAAAGGCACAGGATGACTCGAAATTTACAAAAAAAGCGGATGAACTTCTCCCTGCCATAGAACGAATAAGGACAGAAATAAAGCGACAGAACGAAGAGCAGTTTCTGGCAGTAATTGGTAGAGGAGAATACAAATTGACGGATGAGTTCTCATTCCTTGGTGTGGAAGAGAAAAACTTCTTTAGGATGAGTGATCAGCAGAAGAAATCTCTAAAGAACAAATTCTTTTCGATGTCAATGTCAGAAGCTCGAAGACATGTAGTCACACATGATGAAGGACTCACCACGGAGAAATGTTTATCCATCACGGCTGAGAATGCTCGGATTATTGACATTCCCTTTCCAGTACTCAAGGGAATGTTTAGCAAGGCTGCTGCCACTGTCGATGATCAATCAGCAATATGGAGAGTTCCATCAAGTGACGGGAATAAACCCGCGACCCCAGTGCGCATCATGGTCTACAGCCGATCATCACGTGACCCTCACACTGTACTAGTTTGCCCTAAAACAGGCAAGGTACAGTGTGATAAAGGATGCGTGAACTGGGCCACATACAGTATTTGCTCACACACCTTAACGGCAGCAGAGAAAATGGATGCCCTAAAAGAGTTCTTGAGCTGGTTTAAAAGCAAGACGCGCTCTCCTAATCTCTCACAAATCGCAAATGTAAATATGCCTAAGAACTCAGGCCAAAAAGTTGGAACAAGAAAGCGAAAAGGTGGTAGCAACAAACCAACAACAGAAGGAAAAAATATTGTTTACAGTCGGGTATTGCAGTCTTCATTCACTTCCTTCTCCAATACGACCGCATCAAGTCATGCTGTTCCTGGAACGTCTGACCAGAACACAGAGGGGATACCTATGGGTTGCAATCGAGTATTGCAACCTTCATTCACTCCCGTCTTGGCCAACGCGATTCCATCGAGTCATGTTGTTCCTGGGACGTCCGACTCTGACCAAAACACTACATCTTCGCCGTTTATCTTCCCCTGTTCTCAGATCCAACCTAGTTATGGTTTGTCCGTTCCAGAAACACCACATCTCATTTACAATTACCCTTGTCCACAAAGTACCCCTGTTGATACACAGCCAAATGTTCCCATGCAAAGCCAGCAAGACAAGGAAAACGCACAACCCACGTACCCTCAGCGTCCAAAGCCTGCACCAGGAATCCTCGTCTTCGCCAGACTTGCATTTCTGGACAACAAGGTTTCTCGATGTTATGGCTGTGGCGATTCATTGAAACCAGGAGGCGCCAGTCCACTTCCGCCTGATGACCTTGTGTTAACCACAAGACTTCACCGACAGTATTACAAGGATGGCAGGCAGCACACATCACCTGATATTTCCTCCGTCTATTGCCACGTAAGTCCTTACTGTGTCAGAGTAACTTTCCCTTCATTCCAACCAAATTTATGCCAAATACCGTCCGATCTACAACCGTTTCTTCTCCCTGAACACAAGCGAATGATTGTCCAAAGGCTTGCTGTTATGTTGTAGTTCGACTGGCTGCAATCTCTAAAGATCATGACGTCGTATCGTGTTCCTGTGGATGTTTGTGGAGACAGAAATCTGTGTAGTGTTTCAAGATTGGCAGTGATCTGCCAGAAAAAAATTCATAACTACGTATGTCATCAGTAGGAACATTGTCGGCTCGAAATCTCGGACATTTCTCTCGCAAAGATAAATTGATAAGTACGCGATAAAAGACAATCGTTTAAAACTGTCCCATAGTCACCTTGTCAACCGTTGTTTATTTACGGTTACGGAACCACATCCGGCATTACAAATATTGATGTAAAGTAATGTCTTGGGTATCCTCTTTTCTTGTTGTTTTGGAGGTGGTTGTTCTCTTGAAATTCACAAATTTCAACTAACTATTATTAATTTAATCAAAACTAAAGCACAATTCTCGAATCTGATTGGTTATCAGCAAGCCCGATTAGAGCAATAATAGGACAGTTTATGCGTCATGCTTGTAATTGGACGATCTAATTGGACAATTAACAGTTATTTGCACGCGCTATCCTTTTTCCGTGCATGCATCTCGGTCAAAAACACACTCAATTGTTATGTTTTTAATCACCAAAACGGTAACCATTTAACGTTTTATCCTCGAATTTTGTTACAGTTATGATTAATTGGTAACAGGACTTCGTGTCGTCCAATTCTGCTGTCTAATCATATACGTGATTAAAATGTCGGACTCCCGTGATTTTGTTAATCACTCGTATGATTACAGACCGAATTGGACCCCACTCAGTCCTATTACCATTATATATAGTTTTCAGCAAGTTGGAGATCATGTTTTTGAAAATTTTTAATCAAGCCGTAGTCGAGGGATCAATTGCTGTTTCTAGCAAATCCCCAGAAACATCGAACACTATATTTCATGGCGCATCCTGCCTTCGCATTCACCGTACAACAGCTCAAGCAAAAGATGCAACCTCTGCCTAAAGGAAAAATTTCTAATCATTTGCCGACCGAAACTTTCTACACTTAACAAACGTAATGAACTCGTGTCTTCTTGCCGCCACAGAAACAAAGCCCTCCTTCGCAACAGCTGAACTGTTAAACTTCGCGCCGCATAGATTAGATATATGTTTGTTATTGTTATTATGTAAATTATTTTGTATATAAGAAGCGAATATTCTTATTAAATCCCCTGATGAGCGGGCAACCACGAAAAAGGCTTGTCGGGATGAAAGTTTATTTAGTTTATTTGTTTCTTTCCTCCACAAACATATACTTCGCTCTACATTAATGTATTGAGCACTGTTTTACGAATATCTAGCTCTACACTTTATATATATATATATATATATATATATATATATATATATATATATCATATTTATATATATATATATATATATATATATATATATAAGTATACGAAGTAGTTAAGATTGTAAAAACATTTTATCTGCTACTCGGAGTTTCACGTGTTGCAAGCAACACGATCATCAGGCAACTGCCAAAAATTCAAAAAAATACAAAAATAGAAATTCAATGGGATACAGAACAATACATCGTTTGTGTAACTAAATACGTATATGCGCAACGTTTAAGTGCGTATATTACAATATAAACAATCAGGTTATGGAGGTGTTCAGTAGAAATTTGTTCGCGTGTCTACATTTTGACATCAATTCGCTCCTCTTATTTAGCGAAGCCATATTGGGTTTGCAGATGATAAAAAATTTTTCCCATAAGCATAAACTGCACTTTTTGCTTACATTTGTATATGCGATGGTTTGTTTGACTTTTCTCCATGTGATGTTGTACTTGATGTTTTGATCTTTAAGGCTCCATATATATTTACTGAGTTCGGTTACGTGTCTATATCTATCGTGTTTGAATGAGCATATATGATTGTTATATCTAACTTTAAATGTAGTGTCACACAGTCCGATATATGTTTCTTTTGTGTTCGATGTAGATACCACTGCTTGATATATGATACTTGTATCTTCACAATTACCATTCATGGGACACGTGGATTTGTTGCGGCACTTGCAATTTGACTTTTGGACTTCAAATGGACTAAATGGCTTTGATTTGCGTACTACTGCTTTGTTGTGGTTGGTAATGATGGTCTTGACATTACTCATGCAGCTGTAGCTTAGTTTCAACATGTTTCGATTGAAGATTTTATGCCGCGGATTTGTTTTGGGAAAGTGTTGATCGACAAGGGTGAGAAAGCATTTTCCTACGTTTGTTTCAACGTTTTTGAGGAGCGAATTGATGTCAAAATGTAGACACGCGAACAAATTTCTACTGAACACCTCCATAACCTGATTGTTTATATTGTAATATACGCACTTAAACGTTGCGCATATACGTATTTAGTTACACAAACGATGTATTGTTCTGTATCCCATTGAATTTCTATTTTTGTATTTTTTTGAATTTTTGGCAGTTGCCTGATGATCGTGTTGCTTGCAACACGTGAAACTCCGAGTAGCAGATAAAATGTTTTTACAATCTTAACTACTTCGTATACTTTTATATTGCTCCGGTTTATCCAGTTGAGCACTCTCAATAGCCGATGAAGACGTCACCGCTTTCCCTGATTATATATATATATATATATATATATATATATATACACTCGTTTTCAAAAAGGTTGAAGTTTCAGAAATATATATAACTACATATACCTTTTGTATTCCCATCTAATAACTGGCTTCACAGTTACACAATGCATGTTCCAGAAGATTTTCATGTGAGGGATCTTCTTATCTTTCATAACATTATCGAGCCTGAAATCCTCAGAGCGATCAGATCAGAGTCAAACCAACTCGGACCTTTGAAGTTTAATTACAGCATCTTGATTAAACTTATTAAAGAAGGGAACAGAGGCATTGAGCGTGCTGAGTTCTTCTTAAGACAGGAGGTGCCGGCAATCATCAACATCTTTGATGAGGACGCTGTTAAAAGAAGACTCGACATTAATATAAACGAGAAAAGAGAAGAAGTCTCTGAAATCGTTGTAAACGGGTCGGGCTGGACAGTTGCAGGGATAGACACAGTGTTCCTTGACTTTGCACGATATGAGCCAATAAGAGGCGGATCTTATTTCCCTATTTCTCAAGCTCTAAAGGTAAAACACCCCTTGATAAATATCAAAAACAGAGACCATGCTTGTCTGAGGTGGGCAATGAAGGCTTCAAAATACCCAGCCGCTGTGCACCCGGAAAGGACAAGTAAATACCCAACAGACGATGGGTTTGACTTTACAGGCATTTCCTTCCCAACACCGCTGCATGAAATACCGAAGGTTGAGAAGCTCAATAACATTGCAATCAATGTTGTAGGCTGGCAGAACAACGAAGTTGTTACCTATCACGTCAGTGAGATGGAAGGCGAGGAGATTCCACGAATCAATGTCATTCTCATTACAAAGATAGACCCTCGCACCTTCGAAATCGCCAAACATTACTGCCTTGTAAAGAATCTAAGCAGGCTTCTTCACTCACAACACGCTAGAAACCATCATACACAATTCTGCGTGAGATGTTTGCAAGGCTTCTCAACGGAAGCACTTATCGAAGACCATCAAGTCTATTGCAAAGGAGCCTCAAACCGCCCAACAAAAGTCGAGATGCCAAAGGAAGGCGAAAACATCCTTCGCTTTAAGAACTACCAAAAACAGATGAAGGTGCCGTATGTGATTTCTGCTGACTGCGAGAGCCTAATCGAAAAGCTAGACGTGCGAATCCCACCAAAGGAACAAAGCAGCACCACACCGAGGAGAGAACTCTGTTCGTGAGTTTCTAGCCGCTGTTCAGAGGGCTGAAGTAGAGATACGCGGGGCTCTCGAGTACAAAGAACCATTGCAAATGACAGGGGTTGATTGGAATGACTTCAACAAAGCCACGGATTGCCATATCTGCGGCAAGACTCTGATTGTGCGCAATGCAAGGGACGAGCATGAGTTCTTCCACCCAGAAACAGGAGAGTACTGCGGCAAGGTACACAGGTACACGAGGGCTCCTGGCAGTAACAGTAGTTGTTACGGAGAGTTTCTAAAACTCACAACACGAGACGATCATGGAAGATATAAAATCGGTAAGTGGGCAAAGAGGCAGGAAAGCCAGAGATAGAGTTCCCAGAGGACGACTGTGAATATTGTGGCGAGCCTCTTCTGCGCAAATGTTACAGAGATGCAGTAATAGACCACTGCCACATCACTGGCAGGTATCGCGGGGCGGCCCACAACACATGCAACAGAAGTTACTTCAGAATCGACCCAAAGAAGATAACCATCCCGGTTGTGGTTGGCTGATGGTTGTGTTGGGTCCATCGAAAAGGTAATAGGTTCGTTTGGTTTGGTTTGGTAACAACCCTCTCAATGTTGTGGACCTTCATCGACCGGATCGGATCGGTCGCCCGCCTACCACCGCCCTCAAGCTCGCCAGGCTGATACAAATATCTCACACACCCTGGGAGGGAGCTTCTTCTCCTTCTCCCCTACTGGTCTCAAATAGGGGGTAGAGGGTTTGGCAGAAACGGCCCTCTCCTTCACTGCTTGAGCGGGCTTCTTGCCAGTCAATCTAGTCACTTCATTGTTTAATGTTGATACAACGTCTGGCAGCTTTCGTACCCATTCAGTTGATCTCTGGCCGGTGGGAAGGCGCATTTCAACCGCATACTGGTGCCCAAACAACCTTTCAGCAAGGGTTCGGTTGAATCTTTCAACTATCGCTTGGTCTCTGTGGATATCGACCCGCCCGCGACGAATGGCCGTTTTGTTATCCCCCATAGCCTTCGTCACAGCACCCATAAACTCACGCCCAGGGTCAACCTGCAACAGTTGTGGCCATTTCAAAGGTCCACGTCTGTAAATCTTCTGAAAGGCCTTTGAAACCTCTAGAGACTCTTTCGAAGTCAAGGGCTCTGCTGCTTTGTAACGGCTAGCCACATCAACAACCGTCAAACAATATTTGTAAACCTTTCTCCCACGGGGAAGTTTGTCGTGGGGCAAAAAAAGTAGATCCGCTTGATGCACAGCATTGGGCGTGAAGACATCAAACTTTGGCCGAGGGATATGGCGTGGCGCTGGGAGGTAAACCTGCCAAAGAGCTTGTTTGACGAGCCACTTTTTTGCGACCCCCTCATCTACTTTAGCCGCTGCAGCTAGCTTTTTGACGGCGGCAAGACCTTTCCAGTAGCCTTTCGGACTGTGATAGATCTTTGATAGTTTAGCATCCATCGTGCATCCATATACATATATATATGAGGTTTTAAAGAAATCGAAAAGCTGCATAGCCAAGGGCGAGCACGCCAGTGCCGATAAACAAGAGCTCGCCTTGCTTCTGCTGTTGGCCGGGTTTATAGAAGTCAGAGAACTCGGGCTCTTTTGGTGGTTCTATTTGTTGGTCCCGATGGGTGTGGTTGTAGAGAACCAGAGCTTGGTCGGTCTTAGCGAAGTTGTGTTTCGCCTGGTCTTTAATCCGATCATTAGTTGCAACCCAGTCGAGGGGCTTTGTGCGGTCCTTCTCATATTTGGCATAAGCTGCATTGTAAGCCTCTAAGGCCTTGTCGTGCCTGGTCTTCTCTTCCAGTGCGGCTTGTCCGTTGTCGCCGGATAAATATTTTGCCAAATAATTACCGCCAGTGAAAGCGGCTGCATTGAGAATTGCTCCACCAACCATTATGGCAATTGATGCCATTGTTGTGTATATATATTATATTTTTACATTGAGGTGGGGAGGATTTTCTGATCCTCGAGGTATTTCTTGAGCGCGATGCTTCCAGCCATGACAGCTGTGAACTTCACGTAGTTCATCACAATAGAGGTTGGGTCAGATGTGAATGGCTTTTTAACGACTTTTTTAGCGATCCACCCAATACCAGCTACAAGGCCAGTGATTGTTGCGGCATCAAGAACAGACTTCACGAGCTTGTTGTCAGACATGGTGTATATATAAGATTTTTTATTTTTCTGTAGACTCGTCATCATGCGCTGGGTCTGTGTTTTGTGTTGCTAATTGCCAAATTGTTTTTAGGGCGGTAATGTTGAATTTGACCATAACAAGAAGAATACCACCGATTGCAGCCCCGTTTACGAAACCTTGTATGATGTTTGCCATTGTGTGAGTATATATATGTGCTTTTTATTCCATCTCACGAATTCTTCGCCTCGGCGGCCTCTGTGTGGGTGGAGGAGTTTGAACCTCATTCACCTTTGCTGCCGGAGCAGTGGCTGGGGTCTGGTTGCGCCCAAGTGTCTTCATAATGGCTTCACGTTGGTAATACACACCCAAAGCGGATACAATCACGCCGGCAGCTGTTAGAATGTAGAAGCCAGAGTTGTTGCTGCTCTCTGTGTTGTCGCTGCCAGTGGCTGTATTCGCCTGGCTTGGTGTGGGGCCCTTTGTTGCTTCGGCAGCCCGTTTTTTTGCCTCTCTTGCCAGACGATTGCGCTCTGCTAGCCTTTTGCCAGAAGCAACACGACCAGGGCTTTTTGCTGGAGCAGTCTTTGGGGTATCAGAGGTAACGTGCGTGTTGGTTGTCGCTGTTTCTTCAGGTATCGTCGGCAACGTTTGCCCTGCTTGTGCCTCCATCGTGTATATATAAAGTTTTAAAAATTTATCTACCTGATTCCTTCGTGGTTCCTTCGTGGTTCCTTTCAGATTAATTGTCAACTTCATTAAGCCATCTAGTGGGTATCCTTCACTGTCCCTTGTGAGGGGCCTTGGTGGAGCAGGAGGAGGTGTTGGCGGCATGATCTCTTCTGGCTCCTTTTTGAAGTCGATGTGTTTTGTAGTGATCAAAGCAGCATTTGCCAATGCCAAGAATTTACCACATCGTAGTGCAAGGTTTCCAGCAAGAGATGACAATTCATGATTGATCATGTAGTCATTTTTGAGTTCTTTCTGCAACTCTTTCACATCGTTAATTGGAACAACCATGCCAGCGCATTTGGTTACAAGCATTATAATGCTTTCAATCAGAGACTCAGTTGTCTTGTTGCCGACGTAGGCTTCATACCTTTTGTAAAATTTTTCAACATCCTTATCCGAAAGGCGTTTCACCTGCTCGTGTGTGAGCTGGGAACCGATGGCTTCTTTTGATTTGCCAGTCGAGATCAGAATTGCCAGCTTCTCGCGTTGAGCAGGAATGAGGTTGTCTGGCACAAAGGGTGAGTCTGATGGCACGGAGCTATCTGGAGCTGACTCCAGCATCTGCATGATTTCATTCATTGCGGCCTCATCAGGGTTTGCGTGTGCCATCGTGTATATATATATACATTGTTTTTAAATTTCAGCTGCTTTCTTGATGTCAGGCAAAAGCCTTTCAACCTCCTGTAAGAGCTCGACCATGGTGTTTGGCATCTCAGTGAGTTTCAAAGGGTAGCGGCTAAGAAGCATCTGGCGCAGATCATCCTCAACGGCGGCTTTGATAATTTTGAATTGCATTTCGTCTGTTTTGGCCTGTAATTTAATCAAAAGCTGGTAGAAGGCTGTTAGCTTGTGAAGCTTGGTGGGGGCGTTCATCTTGCTCCGAGGTATATATATGCAGTTTATATTTTCACTTCGATCCCATATGGATGCCGCAGAGAGAAAACCAGGTGGGAAAACTTGCTTCCCTTAACCCGTGCAATAAGCTCTTTGTACTCCTCGTGTGAGAGCTCGCCGGCATAGTCATCGAAGATGGCCTTCGTTGTTTTGCCCGATGGGGTGTAAAAAAGCACGATCGCTGCCACGTTTTCCCTAAAGGGTTTCGCAATGCTGGTTACCTGTTGGGTGAGCACCCACACGGAGATGCCACTGTGGCGCGCGCTGAAGCCGAGGGAGACAAGTTGACCCGTGCGGCCTTTCACGGCTTTCGAAGCGGCGCAGTCATCGAGAATGATGAGCGTGTTAGTTCCTTCGAAAAAGAAACTTGATAGAGTTAACCAGGGTTCAATCTCATGCTGCTGGCAGTCTATCACGAAAATGCTGGGTTCATTATCCACAAAACCATCGTAGGTCTTGTTGTTGACAAATTTTAAGGTTGGGCACAACAGCACGATATAGTCAAACTTGCTACGGAAGGGGCCACGGAGAAGGTTTATAAGATACTGTGTTTTGCCAGAATTAGTCGGCCCAATAATTAGGGCATTGAAGGGCAGCTTTCGTGGGTCCATTCTCTATATGTGTGTGTTTTAATACTGAACAGCCTGCAGCTGACTGTCCATGATGTTCATCTGTGAGTCGCTGATGGTGTAGATGTGGCAGTGAACATTTCCAGAGCCAGAAGTATTTCGTTCAATCTCAAGATGCACACCATCCTTTGTGTTTACAAGGCGTTGGCCGTTACCGTGCAGAGTTGTATCAGCCATTGATCGAAGATCGATAACGAGGCCAAACTTGTTGTCAGTTAGATATTTGGTCAGAGTCATGTTGGGTCTGCCACCAGCACTCTTTGTCTTCACGTTGAAGAGTCGGCTGACCTCATTCCACATGTCGGTTCCATTGATGCCTTCGTTGTAAATCCTGTTGGGAGAGCCGTTGATGATGACATTCACTTTGGTGATGTCTGGATTGAAGTATTTTTCAGAGTCCCTGTCTCCAGCTGTGTAGGGTTCGATGAATAGCAGAAGGATGCCTTTTAGTGACCTGCGCTGTGGGTTCACCCTGAGATTCAGCCTAGCGTCTGAACCCTTCGAGAATGGGACCACTTCCTCTCGCATTATATGGTCGTAGGCAAACTCCTTTCCGCTAGAGTAAACGCTCGTCGCCTCGTCAGCCAGCTGCTTACTTCTTATTGTCTCGTACTCAAGCTGGATATTTGTCAACTTGTATACAAGCTTATTTGTATCCGAACCAATTACGACATGAGCTGCCTGTGCGAGCGTTATCTCGAAGATTAGATCGTTGTATAGGGCCTGTGGGTATAAGACACCGTGATCTGTCAGAATCTGGTGGTCCAAATTGATGCGGTATTTGTTTTTGTACACACTCTCAAGCTTGTTTTCCGCATCCACGCCAGAGGTCTTTTTGTCACCTGCGTCAGAACGGATCTTGCACAAGTCCACACTCTGGATGCCCTCCGGAATCATATTGTCTCTCTCATCAACAGAAAGGAAGAGGTCCTCAAAGATTTTGTAAATATCGTATCCAACGGTGTCCTGGACAGTGGTAGCGGCAAATTTGACAACGAGCCTGTCAACTAGCGCCCGGGAAACATTCTGGACGAGATAGTTGTTTGCATCGCCGCCGGTAAGGTCGATGTTAAAAATCAAGGCAAGCGAGTCCGACACGATAACCTCATGTTCGTTTAGCTTGGGCACCGAAACGTACAGGGTCTCGCCAGGCTTGGCTGTAGAGCGGTCAAATGTGATGCGCTTTACGGTGCGCTCTGCTTTCATTGCACCAAGAGTCTTCTCGGAGTTCGTTGGAAGGAGGTTTGGTTGAACAGCCATAGCCAGAAGATATATATATTTTTAAAAAAAATAAATATATACTTTGTTACATCATGGCAGAAGGCGGTTTTGATCCAGGAGATATGCCCGATAATCCTTGGGTTGACCATGGGATTGACCACGATGATGACGATGACGACGATGACGAACATGAAGTTGACACAACAACCCCCTTTATACCAGGCGGCTCATCAACCCCATATCCTCCTGGTGGCGAGCATATTGAAATGCATACAATGCCTCACGAACAAAGTGGGCTTGATCCTATTGACATCCCTCTTCTTAGTGACTTCACACATGAAGAAGACAGAGAAACAATTCGTAATAAAGCTAGGGACTGGATAAGAAGGCGCTTTCCAAAAGTCGCCTACGACAGATTAGGCCCAATTGGTTACGGTAAAAAAGCAGGAAATGAAGGCAGAATAGTTTCCTTTGGACCAAAGGGTGGAGAGACTCCCATCTTTAAGCAGGATAATTCAGGCCTTCTTAAATCGTTCACAGACAAGTTCAAAGGGCCTCTTGGCCCAAGAGCTGAAGAGATTATCTCTGAAGACAGTACATCAATAAGGGAAGAAAGACAAAGATTGAAGGAGGCAGAGAAACAACTGAAGGAGGCTGAAAGGCTTTCCGTTGAACAACAACAAGCAGCAAATGATGTGCAAAACCTCAGGGACAGAATCGAACGAGCTCAAGCGAGGATTGACGCTCTGGAACAGGAGCACGGTTCAGGCGTTGATAGTCAAACCGAGATAGATAGATTAAAACTGCTGAAAAAGAATCTTCAACGCGATCTTGAAAACCAGAAAAAAGAATTAGGCGCCCTTCAAAATATACAAAAACAAACAGACAAAGAGCGGGCAAAGGTTGACAAACTCAGAACACAACTTTCTGCTAAGGTGAAGGAAAGAAATGAAGTTGAAACAAGACTAAACTCTACTAAACCACTGGATGAGTTAAACGAAAGAGAAGCCGAGCTTGTGCGAAAAACGAGGAAGACAGGCGCGTGATAGAGGATGGGGCCACTTCTCCCTCTGACAGAGAAGCCGCTGAAGCCCGAGTTGCAGAGCGAGAAGAAGAACTGGCAAGGCTACGAGAACAGGTCCAAGAAAGGGAAGAAGCCCTGCCTTTGAGAGAGAGGATCAAAAATATCTTCAAAAAATATGGTTGGACCTTGCAGGCGGTTGTTCTGGCTGCTGGTATAGTCATAGGGGCTGTGACGCGTTCTGCAATGAATGCCTTGAAAGCGGGGACTAAGGCTGTTGGCAATGGTCTGAAAGAGATAGGGAAGAAGATTTCCTCCATCCTGCCCGGCCTCATCGGCTCGATCGTGAGCTACATCTTCAAAACGGCCGGGCAGGTTTTATCCTTTCTTGGCGAGCATGCCTGGCTGCTAATCCTTGCTGTGGTGGCCTTCTTGGTTGAAAAGACATTGAAGAAGCGTTAACGCATCCAGGCAACAAAGCCTGCCAAAGCAAGCGCGCCAGCGACAACGACTGCCGTGTTTACGTGATGCGGCTCGATTTTAGTCCCTGGTGTTGTTTCTGGTGTTGGGGCCGGTGTGGGGGTTGGTGATGGGGTTGAGGCTGGCGTTGGTTTTGGGCTTTTATGCGCGATGCTCTGCGCCTGTGTTGCCTGTTTGTGAATAAGGTTCGATGGGTTGCTGTTTGGTGGATTGATTTTTGTTGGCCCGCCGGCCATGGGGCGTAAAGAGGCCTTTTTTGTGCCCAGATTAACATCATTGTTCACACCCAGTTTCATCCCTTGCGTTGCTTCCTTGAGATTGTTGTTATAACCGATCACGCTCTCTGTGTTGATAACCATGCGTGATGGCATGAGCCAGCTTCCGGGTGCTGTCGCAAAGTCTAGGCGCACTTTAGTCTCTTGGATGGCAAGCTGGTAACGCTGTACGCTTGTTGCAATGTCGTTCAGTATTATTGCCTCCTCTAGATTGGTGAGGAATACTCTCTGCGTTTCGAACGCCCGGCCTCCTCTTCCAATGATGCTGCTGCGGGTTTTGGCTTGTGAACCAAGAATGCAGTACACAAAGGCCTCGATTGATTGGTTCATACGCGCGAGCCCTGGCTGTGTTAGCCCCTGTGCGTAATTTGGCACAAAGTGCTCGAACTGGGTGTTCGCCCCTTGGTCGTTGCGGACGAAAGATATTCCATTGGCGCGATAGTTGGGGTCGTTTCTGTCAGTCACGCGCTCATCATTGAACAGAGCAAGATCGGGGTCTGGATAGTCGTAATCGGTAGAAACGTTGCCAGCTCCATATTCACCAATGTAGACATTCCCAAGACCGTGGTTCTTGCCGTATGTGAAACGGAAGTCAGAACTGGGGTCGACACCGAACTCTATTCAAATCTTCTTGTACGCGTCGATGTTGTACTTGTTGTCTTTCTGGTTGAATGGGGGGTCATCTGGCAAAGCACTCACGCTTTGTTCCCCACCCATCTTGTGGAGTATTCGTCTTGTTGTGAAATAAACGTGAAACCGATAAAACGACCGGAGCTGGGGGGTTAGGGATAGACTGGAGTTCTTATCGAAGAGAATGTCACGCGAGATTCCACAGCCGGTTGTTGCACACCACAGTGCGAAGGAGAGTTGTTGTGGCCAAAAACTCATATGCGGACCGCCGAGCCACTTTCTTCCATATTTCGCGGTTGTGAATGAAATTTGTGTGTCCCTGAAGATATTTCTGTATTTCGTTGTGAAATAATCAGTTGGCGTGACATAGATCTTTTGCGCTTCATCGTTCACGATTGCGCCAATCATCATATCCTTGTCTATTGTGGTGGAGAAATCAACAGCTGGGATTGGCTTTTTTGTATTTCGAGTCAACGATAGCTGATAGGGGAAACCACCGTCTTGATGGAGACCAAGAGCGTCTTTCATGGCTTGAGTCCAATCTTTGTGGGGTATTTCTGTAACGAGCGCCCATGAGCCAGGGTCCTCTTTGTAAAGCACTTCTCCTGTGGCGGTTTTCTGGTCGTCGCCAAAGTCTACTTGCACTTCAAAGTGGGACATATCAGCGCGCGGGAAACGCTTTTTGAAGTCTGATATCGCCTTGGCCATGGCCGCGGCAGAGAGCTTTGCTGCTTCTGGTGTTCTCATCCAGGCTAGTGGATCTGGGGGTGGCTTTACATGGCTATAGATGTTTGGATGAGAATAAAAAGGGGGTGGGGGGCCATAGTTGTGGCCGCCAATGTTTAGACCAAGATTTGAACTAGGATTAAATCCAACGGGCCGTCTGCCAAACATGATTGTGTATATATAATATTTTTAAAAATGTTATGTATCCACAATGGTTGTGTTAACAATCGTCGCGCCTTCTAACCCTCACACCATCTACTTCGATCACGCGCTTCCAAAACCGAGTTACATTCGTCTCATCTCTTGTTCGTTTTTCAATTCGTGGAATACTTTGAAAGAAGAAGCAGTTATTACAACAAAAACCTACCTCTACCTCTAATGATTCATCACCTAGCGCGAACTTACTTCAAGGTCATTACACTATTGATAGTTTAGCGAAAAACTTTGAAGACCTAAAAAAGGCTACTGACAGAAAATTAATTCTATCAGCTGATACAAACACACCACTCGGAGCAATGAACATTCATAATAAAAGTAATGTGAAGTTTAGTAACAATCTGGCAGAATTGCTTGGCATAAGCCCTATATTGTCTCTAACAACTTGCGTCAAGCGTTTAACATCCCCAAGCACTTACTTTATTCACTGTGACCTGGTTGATAAAGAACAGAACTTACTCAATAGTAAGCCTTCCACAGTTTTAGCTCGATTTGATGTTCGTGGAAAACCGTTTGAGAAAGATTTCTACGAAACAACACAGCAGAACATCTTGCGTGACACCTCCTCTGACGATTATGTAAAACAGCATATCACTGTCAGTGAGGGATGAGAACAATGAACTCTTCGACTTCAATAACATGCCCTTAGAGTTTGAAATAGAAATAAATTAATATATATATATATATACCCCACCATGAGTTCGGCTAACGTTCTGCCACCACCATCGGCTCCGGAATACAGCGAGACACAACCGCTCTACCCAGTTTTGCCAAATGGTGATGACTTTCGTCTCAAAAAAATCTCAGACCTGCAGAAAGAACTTGAGTCAGAAGCCGGCCACTATAGACAGGTCGCTAAGAAGTACAAACGAACCCACTCTGTTGTTCACGGTTCAGCTGTTTGCCTTGGTTTCATCTCTGCGGGCTTATCATCTGCAACTTTGGCAACAGCCTTGACAGGAGTTGGGATTATCGCAAGTCCCCCACTAGCTGGCGTTGCCACTGTCTCAGGGTTTTCATCAGCGGGCCTTACTGCATTCAGTAAACGGCTCGAAAGAAAGATCACCAAACATGAAAAGATCTACACACTCGCCATTGCTAAACGAAACTCCGTCAATGACTTGGTTTCAAAAGCCCTTGCGGACAATCGCATCAGTGATACAGAGTTTACAATCGTTATGCGTGAGGTTGAAAAATATCACGAACTGAAAGCCTTGATTCGCTCTGGTGAAAACAAAAAAGGTGGACAAGGAGGCAGGCAAACTCCAGCGCCAGATATAGACAACATCAAAACCGAACTTCGCAAGGAAATCAAACAAGAGTTTCAAAAAAAGATCAATCGTCTCACAGCTGTGTCCAAGTCAGATTTGAAAGATTAAACTCAGGTTTTAATCTACAAATCTTGAGGGAAAAATCACGCCATACCTAGGCGCTTTCCCCAATTGAACATTTGTCATTTCTAAAATAAACATGAATGTTCTTCGAACTTCTGAAATCTACGGGCGGTTTAACAGACAACTGGCTGTCGTAAGACAAATGGATAGAGATAACGAATATGAGACTCAGCTCTCTGAGTTGAATCTCAAACACAAACAAGTCATGCTTCTTGGCCTAGAGGTTAGTGACTATACAGCTGAACTGCATCTCTCACTTCTGCCTGAAAGGCTTCAAATCATCTTTGAGGCTTTGAGTTCTAGAGAAAAAGATGAAGCCGCACGGCTACACCAGCAAAACAAGTTTGTCATCAGGGCAACACCACGGGGGCCAAAAGCTTGCATCGGCTGCGGTGGGCCATTTTCACTAGAGATGGGTTCTTCAGAACTTGTTTGCAAAAGATGGCGCCGCATCGAAATACTTGATGGAACGGCCTATACTCATGAACAAGTTTATAAAAACAACAAAAAAATACAAAACTATTCTACTGCAAAGTATCCCTTTATCCGCTGCCTACACCGCATACTCGGAAGTGACGAACGCGTTTTATCAGAAATACGCAAAGTAATGGTAAAATGGGGTTTAAGGCCTACGACACTTTCAATGAGTGTCTTGCAACAGTTACTGATTCGTATTGGGCGTAGGGATTTAATTAAATACTCTACCACACTGCTGCACGCCCTTTCTGGTAGGGCAATCCCGCGGATTACAAGGGAACAGCTTGACCAAGTTCACCACATCTACTTTTGCGTTAGGGGTTTCCTCCCGAAAAGGATCTACTGCCCCTTTCTTGTCTACAAAATCCTAGATCGAATTCTACCGTATGGGCCACAGCGGGAGCTTTTGTGTTACATAAAACTCCAAAGCCCGGCAACAAATCTAAAGAACGAATGCCATTGGATGAAGGCTGTTCTTGCTGCAGGCTTGGCTTTCTAAAAAGGCGTCAAGAAAATCACTGTCGTACCTGTGTTTTGGCTCGTTTCCTCTTGCTGGGCAGTCTTCGGCCTTGCAATCTGCGGCGAGGCAAACATTTGTTCTTCGTCTCCGACACTGCGATCGATTTCGGCTACCTCTTCAGAGTGCTCAGTTATTTTTTTTCGAAGGCTTGCCAAGTTGTTATGAAAGCGTTCGACTGACCTTTGGATATTGCTCAAAAAATGTGGTTGCTTTGGCGCCCAAATCTCAGTTATATCCAGGAGCTTCCAGGCGAAGACAGCCACTGGTTTCGGGCCTTCTGAACCCTGATTCGAAAACGCATTTTGCAAAGCCATATTGTTATAACGCAAAAACACCTCGTCTTCGTCCTGTTTTCTAAACGACATCCTTACTTTGCCGTAACAACACCAGATATTTTTTTCTGCGATGGAAGACATAATCCTTTCAAACAATTGAGTTGATTTGAGGGATCCGATGTCGATGATTTTGTCTTGATTTCTGGTTATTTTCTGTTTGCTAAATAAATAACAAACTCCCCACGCGAGTGTTGTCTTGCACTTCGTCATGTACTTGTTTCCTCCGTTTAGAAACGGATTGTGAGCCAAACTCAGTTCTATCTGGTTTAAAGAACACATTCTAAAGTAAGCGTCGACAAGCCTTTGTTTACCATATCCCCACTCAAAGCAAGGCCTGTTTGTATCTGATCATTATAATAACTAGGAATTCTATTCATAGCTATTTTCCGCTTGAACGGGCATTTGAACTCTAATATAGTTAAGTTGTTTTCTTTATCTAAATAATAGCCGTCTGGGCTACAAGTGACCTTTCGATAAAGCGGATGTTCTCTTGCTAGATTAAGAGAGATACTGTGGCCAAAAACGGAAACAGAGTGTTTTTGCTCAAAATACTTGCGTACAAGCGGCTCGAACAGATTGCCCCAGGTACAAGCTGCATTGTTGAGCATATCTGTTGGCTGTATTTTCTTTAAGAGCAAGCTTTGCCGTGATTCAAACGGCGACGATCCTGTCAGGGCAGAGATCTCTGATGCGCCGATGGTATTTTGTCTGGCTCTCACCCAGTCGGCGCTCTTTTGTTTGAGACCAGTGTTCCTCGATTTAAGAAAGTTCATGAACACTTGAGCAGTCGTCATCATTGATATACAAAGGGAAACATTTATTCAATTGGTAATAACAACTCAACTCCGTTTGTGTTGGTTGCACCATCTGACAAAAGTAACTTTGTTAGTTCCTTTTTGTCAATATTTTTAATACGTTCTATGTCTGCAAAGTATACATTGTCTTTAGCACAGTGATTAATCCCTACAGTGAATATTGGTTCCCTTCCGTAATAAATGACCTTCTTCTTAAAACTTTGATTGATGATTCCACGTCTTCCCCTCCCCATCACAGTATATACGAGGGGTATGCATTTCTTCAATTGGTAACACCCGGCCCTTTGGTGCTCCATAGGGCTTCGTTTGGGTGAACGGGGGCCTCCTTGGCGTTTTGTTTTGGTTGCTCTAATCGGTTGTTGCCCTTATAAGTTTTACGCTGATGTAAGAAGGACGGGCCGGGTAGTAGATATAGACGGCTAGTTCTGGGAAACACATTTTAGGGTGTCTCAGGCACCCATAGAAGGTTAAATGAGCAGTTAAATTATACCGATTTTGTCCCCGGACCGACTGAAAGGAGCGCGGTCCTGGGCACCAAAAAATCGGTATAATTTAACTGCTCATTTAACCTTCTATGGGTGCCTGAGACACCCTTAAATGTGTGTCCCAGAACTAGCCGTCTATATCTACCTAATAGGTGACGTTTTTGATGGGAATACAATGAAAAGGTATATATAGTGATATTGTTCCGACGAACGCTCGCTCATTAACATTTATGCCGTCCGTTGGGACGGGCGAACAAAACATTGCATGCTGGAGTTTAAGTCTTAACTAATTAATATTCGAATCGGTCGTGTTAGTAAGTTAGTTGTTACTTAGCGGTCTCAGAGTTCGGACTAAAAACAGTACGTTTTAGTCGCTGCGTTTTCGTTTCCAATCGTAACTTCGTATCGTCGAGACAAGTACGTTTAGTCGCTGCGTTTTCGTTCCCAATTTGTAATTTCGTATCGTCGAAACAGATATATATTTCCGAAACGTCAACCTTTTTGAAAACGATTGTATATATATATATATATATATATATATATAATTTTAGATAGAATATATAATTTTATTTTATATAATTTTATTCTATCTAAAATTGTATTCTATCTAAAATTGTATCTAAAATTGTATCTCGCTCTGCATGTATTTGCATCGAGCACTCCTACGACTGCGTGAAACACTTTTTATATTGTTTCTCTGTTTATATATATATATATATATATATATATATATATATATATATATATATATATATATACCTGGGCAAATGCGAAAAAGAAAATAAACTGTAACAAAATACAGAAATACAAAAGTTACGATTTCGTCTTTTGGGAGTCCCGTGCGAATAATGATTTTTTTTTTATTCCTCGCCAAACAACCTTTCGCGATTGACGAACGAACTGTGTACTCAGCAGCTGTGGGCGTCAAAATTGTTTAAACAAAAAAACGGATCTTTTTAATTAAAAAAAAAAGATTTTTCCTCGAAGGCAAATACATATTTTTTTTTCAAGATCCGGCCGTCGAAATTGTTTGAACGAGAAGCTGTATGTTTTTCGTCCAAGGCAAATATATGTTGTTTTTTTTTTCAAGGGTTAAATTTCTGTGTACTTGTTGCGTTGGCTGTGTAAATAACCAAGCTAGTTTTTTTTTAATTGCAAAAAATGAACAAACGAGGGCGAAATATATTTTTTTTTGAGTCTTTCGAGAGTAAAATTTGTGCGTACTCGGCAAGACAAGCGCTCACAATTGTATAAACAAGAATGCTCGCACTTTTTTAATTAAAAAAAAAACATTTTCCTTTGAAACTCACGAACATCGCTCAAAAATCGTGCGAGACCGAAAATTTTTTCAAAAAACTTGGGTCCAAAAATCATTCGACCCAAAAATGTTTCTAAGACGTTTGGTGCTAAAAAACTGGTTTCGCCCCAGTCCCTTCGCATCCTCTTTTTGGTATGAACTTACATCAGTCTTAACCAAAATGTGTCACTTTTGAGCATTAAAAGAACCGTTATCTACTACTGCGCATACCCCCGTCTAAAATTCAGATTAATTCCCCCCCAACCCGTCTTTGATAGGAAACTAGAATATCCAATCCCTTCACGCCTGTTTTCTGGTGTTGAAACCTTGAATCTTGGCTGGATGGTTCTTATATAAGTCAATTTAGTGGCGAAAATAGTTTTGTACTTGCTTTGGTTCAATTGCTATGCTTTGTGATTTGCTAAAATATCATATCCTCAATTGAAAACTCAATTTTCACAAGGTGTCATGATTATTCATGTGAAGCCACTGAGCTGATGTGGTGCTTTTTGTTTTCACTTTGGAACTATTGCATTTTGAAGGTCGTCATGTTTAGTAAGTACTTAAGTTGCTGGAAATAAAGACCTGCTTTTATTGTACCAATGGAAGATATGGGGGGACTCCCATATAAAGATATCGCGGGTGCTAGTCGGAAATTTTCCAAAGACGCCCTAAAATGTTCCAGAATCTCATTTGAGGGGCGTGGCTAAAATGAATTTCTACCCCTAAGAGGTACCAATTCTAACAAAAACAAAACGCAAACAGCGGTTACAAACATTTGTCTAAAATGCATTTTTTTTTAGGTACCAATTCTAAAAGTTCCTGTCACGTTTTTTTTCTGCTTAATTCCCTGAAAGGTACCGCGGTAATACTTGTGGTGGTCATTTTAGATTTTAGGAACCTATGAGGTACGAAGAGCACCTTTGTCATTTTTACAAAGGAGTCCCCCTGGAAAGGGGAGGGAGGGGCCTTCGGGCCTTCTGTTCTTTGTATAAAGTTTAGCTCCTCACCGAGATACGTCACTAAGAACATCACTGCACCCCGAAAAAGCATTTACCTACCGGATAAAGGCGGACTGCTCAACGAAAACATTCCGCCGAACAGCATCTGAAGTCCAAATACGGAGGCCTTTTTCGATTGGTCTACAGATTTCAAGCACTCGATCATGAGTGTAGATGTCGTTAAGCCATCTGCAGCGCTGAAGGTTATAGCGTAAGCGACCACTGCACCGTACGTTTTTGCAAGTGTTAGTAGCATTGTAGAAACTCCCATGATGTTGACTGCTGCTTGAAGAATGAGGCGGGTGTTTATGCGCTTAATACCGCACAGAAATCCTCCTCCAAGGCGTCCTAGAGAGGCGAATATGCCGATAAACAGGTAAACGGTTGAGCTTTTGTCGGCCGGAATGCCGAGATCGTCACAGTGTTTTATCTGAAAGAACAAATAGGAAATAACCTGACATGGTTCGCACGGGCCTTGAAACGTCCATAAAACTGATATGTCCTGGAAAACCGAATCAAAAGTGTCGAAAAGTCGATGTTTTTAAACCAGGACAATGGAAAGATTCCTATTCAAGGTACCTTAGTAACCGGACTTTCTGTGGAGCTGCAACAATACCTGTTCTTCTTTGGTTTGTGATTATTATTCTTATTAGCACTTGTGGATACCGGGTTGTTGGTTTAAGTATGTAAAATATATAGAATTGCAACACAACAATGTGTATTCCTGAGGAAAACAAGTCCTTAAATATTGTTGACACATCCTTTAATAAGAGGTTCTAAACTCTTCATGAAACATGAATAATCACGGGTTATTTTTCTAGAAGGGGGATACTCTGGTTGTGAACAAAAGTGTAAGGAAAAGCGACAGGGTCGCCAACAAGCAAGAGAAAATCATTGTCTCTTGTGTGCTGGGACTGAATGAATGGCGGGCTTGAAAAAAAAAAACAGCCTAACGTTTTTCAATTTCCTATATTTTCGTTTACAAAATGGGCAACAACAGATCACGATTTGTTCCTCTTGGTGTTTAAGTATTGCTGTTGTAAATAAGTAATGGTTTTGACCAAAAATGGTCAAATTCCTGTGACAACAAAAATAAGAACATGGAAAAAAGCCAAATCCGTTGGCAATAAAGATATTGCCATTGCGTATGCAAATATCCTAAAAAAATGGAGAATACTCACGAGATGCACATACGGTATCAGGCGAGAAAACTGATGAAGTCCAGACGTTGTCAGCAATATGACAATGGTCGGGTCCTTCAACAGCGAAAGATGTAATGCAAACTTCTTGGAAGTGGCCTTATTATTTTCACCTGGAGGTAATTTTTTTTGATGGAGTAAACATCCTGTCAGAGATACGAAAGCCAAAAGCCCAGCAAACACACGAAAGGTGTTCCTCCAATCCAAAACGTCCACTAAGACTCGCAAAGCGGGGCCAAGAATCATTGTGCCGAGTCCGTGACCCGCCATTACCAAACCAAGGGCGATGGATCTTCTTTTATTGAAGTAGTGAGTGACGATTATGGCTCCAGAGACGAAAATCATTGATTGGCCCACAGCAAAGGGTAAGCTGAAGGCAATGTAGAGGGTGGTGATGCTAGGAACAAAGGACCCCATTGCAAAGCCAGCTGAGCATGACAGGCATCCTAATATGGTAGTCACCCGAAAACTCCATTTGTTGAGGAAGGCGCTTGTGACAGGGCCGAGGGACAAGTTAACGCCAATTATGATAGATGTAACCCACGCTGCATAAAAGACAAAAGAAAAACTTGTTGGCGTTTAACCCTCGGATAATAGTAGCAGCGGAACCTTTACTTTGGGAGACCTCCATTAAGGGGACACTTCTCCTTGCCCGGCCGGCAAACCGCTCATACAATCTTTGTAATAATCACCTCTATAGATGGTTTTCACGGCGGCCATGTTGGTGGACAGAAACAATAGAAATCGTTTGTATAAAAATAGAGTTTTATTCCCAAAGCATGAAAATTTCATTGTTCTGTCCACCAACATGGCCGCCGTGGAAACCATCTATTGAAGGGACACCTCTATTGAAGAGACACTTCTCCTGGTCGCGATGGTGCCCCCTTAATGAAAGCTCCACTGTTTTACCAACAATGTGTATAATAAGAAGAAAAAATTTCCCAGAATACTTTTCACCTGAAAGGTTTCAATGTGATACAGCTGTGTCAATTTTGAGTCCATGAGGATGACGAAAAAAAAACGGAGCCTACCTTGGGAATTCAGAAAACGACAAAATGTGGTCTTAACTAAAGTTGGTCACTGGAGAGAGTTTTAAATTAAAGGGTTTGAATGAGAATTTCAGTCTGAAACTAAGTTTCACGATGGTGGTAGCTGAGGGAGCTCGACGCTTACAAGAGCGGTCGCAAGAATTAAGAGCTTCGACTCTCTGATTTGAAATGAAGACGATTGATAAAGCTCGCTTTGAATCGAAGCGCTCAGTGTTAACCCTAGGTAATAAGCTACCCTTAGCTTCCCAGAAGACTGTTATTTTTTTGGCAACAAACAGTATAAAGGATGGCCAGGCCACCCGCTTACTTTTATCCCTTTAACTCCCAGTGCCAAATATAACAATTCAAGAAAAATCTCAAATTTCATTTTGTGAAACATTGAAAAACGAATGGTACCATGCAAAAGCACTGCCGAAGATGTTTGATTTGAATGATCACACCATAAAATCGACAGACTCAAAAGTTAGAACTACATTACATGTCTTCATGATTTACTCTGGGAGTTAATTTGAAGGGGTAAAAACAAGCTTCTCAACTTACCCGTTTTCTCTCTGCTTTCGTCGAAAGAATCCATGAGAACCGGAAAAAGTACACCGAGAGCGTTACTAAACCCAAGTGTTAGGATAGTGTATATCGTAGCGCAGGAACAGATAAACCATGACCAAAAGCTGTCTTGCTTGTAAGAAGAAAAGTTGTCGCAGCTAACGGCCATGTTAGCAGCTTCAGCGGGACTTCACTCAGTGAAAATGACGAAACTGAAGCAAGTACTAAAACAGTTTCACGGACACACCATGGAAAATAATTCCTTGGTAAAAGAGCCTACATCGATATCTGGAAGGGCCGATATCTTTTCCCAGGTAAACTAACCAATGAAATGTTGAGTTTTAACAGCGAGGTAACAACTGCATGCAAATTACAGATGAAATTATCAAAATTTTGAATGCAATTAAAATTTGAATACGCAGAACTGCAACGCGTGTCGCGCTAAAAATAGCTAAAAATTAAGTAATGCTCCACACAAGAACCGCTAATGTGAACGTCATTATAATGCAATAATTATATTTCAGTATAAAAATAAAGAAAACCATTTGCGTCAAATAAATTTTAGGAAATGTTCGTGATTAACCAATCAGAATAGCAAATGTTGAATTTGAATAAATTACACACCACAATTTTAGCCCACAACAACTCATTCATCGCCTCGTTCGAAACGTTCTGGGAAGTGATGTTCCCTAATTTTTTTGCCCGGCAACCGGCTATTGGGTGTGCAGTTGGCAACTTCCTGTCATAACTCGGCCTTTCATTGGTCGAAGTGGAAAAAGTCTTGGCACGTGTAATCCACTTTACCTGTAAATGCTAAGCCCATGCAGTATGTATACCAGGGTAAATCACGTGACTTGGGGGGTTTTGCATGCACATACGTGGCAAGAAAAAGATAAGAAAAACGGACAGCGAACCATAGCTCGATAAAAACGCAACGGGTGAGATGGCTTCTAAATTAAATATTTGTTCCATTAATGAACTTGACTACGATGCTTTTATTGCCAAGTTTGGCAATGTTGTCGAGGGATCGCCCATCTGTGCGGCTGCTGTGTATTCTAAGAAGCCTTTCTTGTCCGTTGACAATTTTATCTCAACGATGCGCCAGTTTCTGGACGATCTTCCCAAAGATGGAAAGGCAGGAATTTTGCGTAGCCACCAGGAACTGGCAGGTAGCTGGGATCATTTATCAAGTGAATCTAAAAGAGAACAGCTTAACTCTGGGATCCGAGCACTCAGCCTTGAGAAAGGTCAGCAGTTTGAAAATTACAAACGCAGGTACTGGGAAAAGTTTGGATTTCCATTTGTAATCTGCTCCCGTTTGAACAAGAAGGATGTCACCTTAGAGCAAATCCGAAGACGACTGGAAAACGAATTGGATCAAGAATTGGAGTGCGCGGTTGAAGAAGTAAAAAAAATTATGCTACTGAGGATTGAAGATCTGGTTGAATACGAGCGATCAAAACTCTAATCAAAATAATGAGAAATGTATTCCGCAAAACGAACTCTAGCGTGTACATTAACAAGAAAAAACTGCTCAATAACTTTCATTGAATACATTTATGTAGATCTTAGAATACTTGTCCTAGATCCTAAAAGTTAAATTTATACCCACATCAAATTATGTTAGTGAATTATTTGCTACATTGAGCTGAATAAGTTAAACCTGTATTAAGCTGACTGTTAAGAAGACAGCCGTCTCCATTATTAAAGAGGAAGATATCAAGTGAATTTTCGAAGAGAAAATAAACCATTATAAGAGTTTTAGAGAGTTTCCAAGACACAAGGCGATCTGTAAGTTTGTTCAAATGCATAAATTTATTTATTTTTATTTATTTCAAGTTGCAATCCACTGCAGCCCAATACACTTACTTTTACTTTAAGAGCACTTAGGTAGATTGATTTTAAACAAAACTGGACAATTATTTTCGGGGTTTCCACTGCTATAAATATGTCTTGACTTTTTAAAGTAACACTATAAATGCATGGTGCCAAAACCAATTTTTATTAATATTTAAAACGATCCTAGCAGTCTGCAGCCTTTAACGAATGATAGAAATGGTGCGAATCTAGGAATATATGCAGTACAAGTGTGAAAACAAAACATAAGAATTCTGAAAATATGTACAATATAGCCAATAAAAACTTAGAAAAAATGGTCCGTTTTAGTTCCAAGAACAGTCAGCACAAGGAAACGGTGGTTTGAAGATCAATGGGTGGCTTGAATTTTGGCAAGGGAAATTCTGGTTGGAAGTACTGTCGATGTCGGGTTTACTGACTTATTAATGAACGATGACGCATTACAACAACGGAACAAGTCTTTCATTGGGTGTCGCAAAACACCCTTCCCCCGACCACCCACACACACAAAAATACCACAGCCAAGTTGTTACAGACAATATTTGTTACATTTTAATTTGGACTTTACTGCATTGCTTATAAATTCTTCCTTACAGTAACATATTATAGTATACGAATAGCTGACCTTTAATTTACAAAACGTTTCATGATCCCTGGGTCCTCACCGTGAAAACACGTCCTTATTTTGATTAGACAGGAGCCAACATCCCATGGGAGGGAGGGAGGGAGTCGGTTTCCTTCTGACGGAGACCGTGGATGTTCGTGAATATAGGGTATTTTAAACTTACAAGTGTTATATTGTTACCAGTTTTGCTATCGAGTAACTCGGTTTTAGAGTTCAACTTAGACAATGAATGCATGGAACGTTCCATTGACAAAAATAATAAAGACTAGAAACCTGCAATGGAAAGTGGTGAAAGCCATCATTTTTCGAATCTTTATTGTAAATATTAACTACGATAGTAGCTAACTCGTTATATTCTTATTTGTCTGTCTGTGTTATGTGTGCATTTATCTTATGTCATGTGGTATATGTAGTTGGTTACAAAGTAGCGCAAACCATGTAAAAGATTTTCTCTAAAAACGAAACGTAGATCCGGACTGATGACAGTCCACACTGACTCATAGGATGTTCCGGGTGGAACTGAATTTTAATTCAATGACAAACTGATAAATTGTCTACTTGCAATTAAAACTGTAAGTATCCTTCATCAGTAAAGATCTAAAATTAAATTGTCAACAGCAACGACAACAACAATAACAATAATAAAAAATAAATTTGCGACGAGCCTGCCCGAAAATCAGAAACGTTCATCAAGCTCTTTAAACAAGACGGTCACGGAAATCAAAATAAAACCGAGCAGAGGAGGCTGAATTTGGCTCACACCGCCTTTCGCAGTGGTTGTGCTTCCTGCGGTGGTTTCGCTTCCTGCGGTGGTTTCGGGTTGGGTAGGCTCGATCAGTTCTCTCTCGTTACAGTTGTTTTCAGTACAGCACTTGACGTTACAGGAAATGATTGTTATTCCGGTTCCTTCCACTCTGGATTGTGCATCTGCACAGATGCGCATTTTGGTTGAAGTGCAGTTCACCACCGCAGGATCAGATGAATTGTCCTGAAAGAACAAATTTATTATTGGTCAGTGATTCAGGGTATGGCCTCTTAAAGTCCAACCCCTAACGTCCTCGTCGTGGGAGGCGAGCAACAAGTGGGGTAAGGGATAGCCTGTCGGGGTGAAGTACAGTGGGAACTATAAGTTCCGAGGCCGCTGCCCCTATTTTATCAAAAGAGTAAGGGGGTAGGCTATCTTAAAAAGGAAACGTATCATAAGTATGAGACTTGGCAACGGCATTCGACTTGTTGAAACAGCCCTTTTTGACGTTGATGTTTCCATGGCAACCTATCACGTGACCAATTGAGCTTTTACTTCCGGTTTGTTCCTTCAGTGCCCTTGCAGACTAGGAAAAATTGTGTTTTCTGAGAGTTTTAAGTGGCATTATTTCTACCGTTTTAAGGTACTTTCCAAATGTAACTGGAAACGTGGTCCACCTACGCGGCATGACTGTTTTCTGGTTATTACGTGACAACAAAATCGTGACATTTCAATTGTCACGTGACCTGGACACGCCTTCCAGTTAGATTCGTGTATGACATGTTGTTAGGAGTAGGGCTGTGGATAATCCAAATCCTAAAATTGCCCAAAAGAAAAATAAAATAAATATGCAGTAAGCTCCAAGCAGGGGCCCTAAAATATTGTACGGTCTTTCATACAGCCTTCCCCAACTCCTCTCAAAAGAATTTTCTGCGACAAACATCAGCGGTATAAAAAAGGGCTGTTTACTTTTAGGACATTTTCCCCTCTCTGCCTCAGTATCTAGTGCATGTCCGCTATTATGAATTTTTGCTACCAGCTGGTGCATTAACCGTCTGCTCTAAAATTATACTACCGATTAACATTTTGGGTACAGCTGCAGTTTACAAATGACGGGGCGGGCGCAGAGACCCCAGGACAAGGCTGTCAAAAACCACTAATAATTAAAACTATAACAAAATTCTCAAATTTGATAGTTTACACGGCATGCTTGTAATTGGACGATGTAATTGGACAGTACGCATCATTTGCGCGCGCTTTCCTTTTTCCGTGCGTGCATCTCGGTCAAAAACACACTCAATTTCCAGCAATTAGCAGTCAATCTATTTTGCTGCAAGCTGGAATCCTGTAAGAAGCGGAACGAGGACATTTCATCGTGTTTCACGCAACGAAATGCTCCTCGATTCTTAGAGTATTCCAAGGGTCCTCGTGCTCAGGCTCCGGCGGTTAAGAAGGCCAAGCGGCTCTGGGGACGAGAATGTTCTTGGAGTATTTTGACAGTCTTGCCCAGGGGTTTCTCCGCCCGCAATGCGGAGAGGGCCCTGGGGACGAGGTTCCAACTTACCTTGACTGCACATTCCATGGCATAAGTGGACAAAGTAGTCCCCGCTACGTTTCCTACAACCTTTGCTATAGTGCATGAATCGAACTTTGCTTCTGAAGAATTCGAAGGTAGAACTTCCTGGTCACAGTTAACGTCTGTTATTTGCTCAGGTTTGTCGCAAAAGACCGGGGGTACCTGCGATGGCGTGCATTTTTTGCACATTATCCCTAGAACTGGTAAAGAAAACAAATTAAAAAAGGCGAAATTAAAAGAAGCTATGCCCCCGGAAGGCAAAGTGATAAGCTAATCCTCCAATATGTTTAACATAGACATCTAAAAATCAGAATAATCGTCGGAATAATAATAATAATAATAATTGATAACTTATTTTTTGTTACGCAATTCCATAAAGAAATGATGAAATGCTCAAAAATAAGCATGTACAGTTACACCAAATGGCAGGACAATTTTTTTTTTTAATAAAAAAGGAACTTTCTGATTTTTGGAGCAACTTTTGAACTTTTTGATTCATTTCGAGCCGAACTTGTGTACAACCTCTCAACTCGCGAGCACCTATCATGAAAGACAAGAGAAACGACTGGGGATTGGGGACGAACCTCTTAGCGGAATAGTAACGTTACGTTGTTACAAAATTTTGTTTTCTTTTATTTACTTGAGAACATGATAAAATGATAAGGTTTATAATTAATTCTACAATTCTGTAAGGAGTGCAGGAATTTTTATGCTAAAGCTAAAAATTATGGCAATATACTTTGCAGCAATTAAAAAAGTAAAAACATGTTAACGTTTGCATCAATTCATTATAGCATTTATTTTTTCGCGGATAGGGTAAACGCGTGTACGGGCTTTTAATTCCAGCCAAGTTCGCCCCATAAATTCGATCGGTAATGTAATGCGACCGGGAGCGACGAGAAGCGACTGTATTCACAGGCTAATGAACAACGAAATACGATATACCCGGTATGTTTCATGTTTTGCATGTTTATTTAGGCCCCGTCCACACGTATCTGGATATTTTTGAATCCGCAACTGTTTTGTTGCGGATTAGAAAATATTCGCGTCCATACGTAGCGTATTCAAATCGTATTTGCCCGTCCACACGTATCCGGATTCGCTCCAGTACCCATCCTCTTTAAATGTTGTCAACAGAGCATGCGCAAAGGCCAACATTATGTGCGCCGCTTTGTGTGAGTTTGGCGGCAAGTTCGATTGCTTTCGCCAACTTCAACTGTAAACATGTTATTAGACTTGAAATTAGTCCAAGTAGAAGTGAAGCGATAACATTTCGGTCGGCCATGTTGAATATTCACGCCTTTAAAGACTGGATCCGATACTGTTAAGCCAGCGTATTAAAAAATATCCGGATTCGACCGTCCACACGATACCGTACTCGTAGCGTATTCAAAAATTTTCACCCTGGAGAGCGGATTCAAAAAATTGCGGATTCGTAAGCCGAATTCGCCGGATACGTGTGGACGGAAGGCCAATCCGCAACAAAAAAGTTGCGGATTAAAAAATATCCGGATACGTGTGGACGGGGCCTTTGCATCTGTAGTGTCATCAAAATAATAGGGAGCTAAGCAACCACGACGCCGACGGCAGCGAGAACGGCACAAAACAATAGGTTTAATAGGCGAAAACAATGCCTCTGCACGTGCATTTTACATTTTGGTACATTTCTTTGCCGTTCCCTACAAAACAACAACGACAAATGACGAAATTATAGGTTTTGTGGAGAACGTGAACACACGACGGTTAATTTTCCTTTCTCCATTTGAACTGGAAAGCCATCCCTTTAAGTTCAGCTCCTGGGCAATACAGTCACATTAGATGTTAAAACTAAAGAAATTTAAGCAGCTTAAAGCTCCCTATTATGGGTGAGTGGTCCCTTAAGCCTGGTTTCCATATAATCGCAATGACCGCAATGATCGCAGCGATCGTTACGATCGACGATCGCTGCGATCCTTGCGACCCTTGCGATCATATGGAAACCAAAACGTTGCGATCGTTGCGATCCTTGCGATTGCGATCGCAGAGATAGAAATTTTTCTATCTCTGCGATCGCAATCGCAAGGATCACAACGTTTTGGTTTCCATATGATCGCAAGGGTCGCAAAAATCACAGCGATCGTCGATCGTAACGATCGCTGCGATCGTTGCGATCGTTACGATTATATGGAAACCAGGCTTATCTCTGCGATCGCAATCGCAACGGATCGCAACGATCGCAACGTTTTGGTTTCCATATGATCGCAAGGCGTAAGAATCGCAGCGATCGTCGATCGTAACGATCGCTGCGATCGTTGCGATTATATGGAAACCAGGCTTTAACGTAGGTTAAAAAAAAAACACTAGAAAAATTCAAATAACAACCGTTGAAAGTGATCGCGGTTGCTTCCTGTACAAGATATGTTTCGGAGACGCCTTCGATAACAAAAAACACTAGAAAAATTCAAATCACAAACGTTGAAAGTGATCGCGGTTGCTTCCTGTACAAGATATGTTTCGGAGACGCCTTCGATAACAAAAGTGTGCGACCTTCGGTTTCGTCGATTACCAATCGGGCGCAACTGATATTTTACGAAACAAGGCCTCTGGCGTGGCAAGAATTTGTCTTGAAGACGGAATAGTTTTGTTTACGTGATAAGCCGATATTTAATTTTTTTAACTAAGATATGTTTGGGAGACAGGCCTTCGATAACAAAAGTGTGTGAGGTTTTGTTTCGTCGATTTAATACCAATCGGCCGCCATTGGTATTTTGCGAAACAAGTCTTCTAGAGTGAAACGGAATGTCAAATACTGGGAATTTTTATTCGTAAGTGATACAAATGTCTGAAAACATATTTTCCCTCCGGAGACAGTCTGTTTCGTTTCGTTTCATTTTGTTTCGCTTAATACCATAAGCGAGAATCATTGGACTGTTAGATCCAAGACTCGCGGTGCATTGAACTAAATTTCAAGCAGAAATTCCGCACACAATACAGAAGCCAGGGTGTGGAAATACAATTTGCATGTTGCAGAAGTTTTAAAATTATTTACGTCTCTCTCAAACAACGCATAAAAATACGATTAAATCACTCACCACTGGGAAGAGAGCAGACCATCAAAGTGGCTAACATCAGAATGGTGTAATTCATGGCGAATCTTCTTTGAAAGCTTCCGTTGAGAATGAACGTTCCTTCAAGAACCGCGAGACTTAAAAGACTGACCTTCGTTCTGACAGCGCCTTATATTTTTAATGTGCACGTGTACAATAGAACTACTCAACAATTAAAAATGAACCAACAATATTATCAAAACAACAATATTATGAACAACAAAATTATGAAAAACAATATGTGGAAGTAGAAGAAAGGTGTTTATCACCTAGAATTTTTGGGGAGGAAAATAACACGAAATCGTTTCAATTTGTATGATTTAAAACGTTTGTTTTATGTATATTTTGAAATCAAAATTTCGCAGGGAAGACATGCTTCAATTGCTTTCATGCTTCACCAAGTTTATGAAAGCATCATAAAGCCGCCGTTGTACGCAACGCCATTTTTTTTATCATATTGAATGAAAACTTCTCTTTAAAACTGTAATTGACTTCGAATTTGTTTGTTTTAAGGTGGCTGAACACAGTTTCACTGTACCTATGCGTCATTCATTGTCATTTTAAAGTGCCCCTGTGATCAAATGTTTGATTTTCATTTTTTTACATTTTCGTGTACAATTAGACTTTCTTACTCATCTTGCCAAATTTCAATTCATTACGAACATCAGAAGTCATTTTATTTTAACATTTATTTCCGAGAATTTACGGCCGCCATTAATCAACCTTGTTCCAAGGCTCGGTTGCGAATGGGAGAAAGTGACGTCAAAGGCTCAAAAATACCTCACGGGTTGAAATTATAATAACAATAAGTATTGAAAATCACGCGAAAAGCAACAAAAACTTTGGACTTGTTCTTCGTACAATTTTCTATGCTGATTGTTATTATAATTTCAACCCGTGAGGTATGTTTGAGTCTTTGGAACAAGGTTGATTAATGGCGGCCGTAAATTATCGGAAATGAATGTTAAAATAAAATGACTTCTGATGTTCGTAATGGGTTGAAATTTGGCAAGATGAGTAAGAAAGTCTAAAAGTACACGAAAATGTAAAAAAAATGAAAATCAAAAATTTGATCACAGGGGCACTTTAAAACCACTAACGTCTGGGCGCCCAAAATTGGTGAGGCATACGATTAAGCAACAAGCTATATATTTTGATATTTTGTTGAGCTTTTAGGGTGTTGCCATGGCAACACGGTGGATTGTAAATCAGCCTACAATATTTGGTTTCGTTTATTTTCAGAAAATCTAGTCATTAGATTTTGTCTATCATTTGTCTCCAGCAAACTCGTAAAAATATTCGCGTGTTAACAGTGGTCTCATGTAATTTTGACAGAGGGATCTTCCGTAATTTGTGGTTTAATATGTTTGCGTTTTGTAAAAATCTCCTTTGTTAGATTTCAAATTTTTGATGGCAGGTGAGTTCGGCATATTCGGAACTATTATTGTGCCAAATTTCGTGAAATTCTAATGAGTGGTTCCGTAAAAATCAGCACGTTTCCGAGGAAGTCGCTAAAACATCCAGTCACAATTTTTTGGTTAACTGCGCATGCGTTGTATTTGACTGGGTTCTCGAAAGGTTCTTGACCCAAAGACAAAAACGACCAAAAAGGCGGTGTATTTCTTCAATGGTTCTATATATTATCTATTGATTCAACAAACATTTTTACGAACAACAAATTGTTTGATTTTAAGACGAAAAACAACACTTTCGCGATCCACGCCGAGCAAAATAAAATCAGTGATCGCTGAAAAGGCGCCACGTTTGTTTTTCCCAAAACTCTGCGCGCGCTGACTCACGTAAGCAGCTGAAATTGAAGGGCGCGCGCAAACTGTGTATATCGGAAAAATCATCCAGAGGTCAGTGCACGAGGCCAGTGCACATGAAGTAAATATTCCCTGTCTAAGGACACTATATGACAAGGACTTTGAGTATTACAAACTGCTGGCTAGTTGTCATATGATGTCCTAGAGTCAGTGGTAGATCATTACAAACGTGCAAAGAAGAGCAAATTGGCTTTGTAATTCAATTCAATTTCAATAAAACGTTTTGGAGAAGGAAAATACATTTAGATCCTCAAGTTGATCAGGGAGATTTTCCAAAGATCAATTGCCATGATTTGTTTTCCAGTATTTGTTTTCACACACGATTAGACACGTTGTCAGTTAACAGTCGCATCTACCGCGTCAGTACGGTTAACTTATTATATACACGTCAGTTATTATTTACACGGTTTACAGTTACGTTGTTATCTAGAATTTTGCAGTTGTTATGACCATTGGTAAGAAATGGAAAAGTGCCGTTGTTGAGTTTATTTATGTTATTCACTTACTAACAATGAGTATGTATTATTTGTGCAATTAGATGTCGGGTAACTCTTCTGTTCACGTTAGTAAATATTGACAGAACTAATTGTATAAATAAATATTAACATTGTCAGAACGTGATCACGACTAAAAAATAAAACAAAATACCACTGTAACATTATCTCAAAATTGTGTCTCAAAATGCACCAGATTGCATCTCGGCGCATATTCATTGCAAAAAATTTCCGGGAGGCATGCCCCCGGACCGGCTATGAAGCTCATGGCCTTCGCCCACTCGGGACTTCTCCCCCAAACGAAAAATCCAAGATAGAACCCTGATTGTGATTCGCCTACTTCATAAAGCATCATATCACTAAGTGGCAAATTATCACATGGGGTGAAATTTAAAAGTTTCATTTGAAAAATACGGTTTCTGCAAATCAATTTTGATTAAGTTTTACCTTCTCTTTAAAGCGGACAATACCTAATTTTGTTCCCATGTTTACTGATAGTGTATAATTATACATAAATGTTATTGTATAATATTTTTAAAGTTTTTAGCACTTTTTCGACAGCAAAGAACGTTCAAGAGCGTTTAGCAGCTTACACAACGTTTAACGGTACTGATTAATTAATTGCAAAATCACGAACTAAATCCGCTGGATAAACGTGTCATTACATAATCCATTGTAGCTGGGTTAAATAAACGTGTAGCTGGGTTAAATAAACGTGACTTTATACAATCGACCGGCCGAATAGACGTGGCATTACCTAATTGTAAACAAAACAAATGAATTCAAAAATTGAATTCCCGCGGATTATGATAGCGTGCGCTAAGAAAATAGTAAATGATCGCGCGCTGTCCAGAGGAAATGGAAAACCGTGTTGAGTCCATGCGGTTGCATGGTGCCCAACTTGAAGATGGTTTCCATTTCCACTTGCTTCCTTTTGAGGTTGGTTCCGGTACATGACCTCAGTCCCCTGACGACGATGTCCGATAGTGAGTGGCCAGCAGAGTTGAAACGCTCGGCCACTGGGATACCGGAAGTGTTTTTTAACGCTTCAAAGGTGTTCGCCAAAGCGTTCACGCAGACTGCGATCGGATTGCTCGATGTATAAACGGGAGCATCGACGGCAAGAAGCAATACATCACTTCCCCTGGTGGTAATTGAGACATTTAGGCTGCGGAAGGCGGATGTCCGACGTGATGTATTGACAGGTACGGTACCGGGGACGTCCCCGAGTGATGGGAGTTGCCAGATCCGGACTTTTATTAATAATTTATATTATCGTTCTACACATCAGTAGCATATCGTTTCGTCTCTGAAATATTTTCGGCACTTTTGAGGAACTCACGCCTGGTACCCAAGCGAAGCTTGTGATGGCGCGCGCGAAAAGTAAAAAGCAACGCGCGCAAACGAACAAAGAAGTCATTAATGACGCGGCGCTAATGAAAGTTTTGGTTATCCGCCAATACGCGCGATCATCTGAGATGAACGGACAAACAAACTTTCACCACATTCCAGACAGCGTTCTTCTTCATATTTTCAATTTCTTGTCCAGGCATGAACTTGCGAAAGCCGCTCAGGTTAGCAAGAGATGGCTGAGAATAAGCTATGATGGAGCGCTATGGAAACACATGGAGCTAGAGAGCAAGGAAGAAACTCAAATCAAGGAGATTATCACTAAAAGATCATGTTCCCTTCTAACTCGGATGAACCTGAGCAAGTGTAGCTTAACCCCGGAGTTTATGGTTACTTTATCTGGAATATGCGCACAGCTACGAGAGCTCACTCTTCAAAAGTGCTACTTCGCGCGTCAGAAAAGACGATTTCGCCTGCACACGCTGAAAAATTTAAGGATACTGGATGCGCGGTTATTGCGCGGGAATGCAGCTTTCGTCCTTCGCCTTCTTCGCTGCACTCCCAATCTTGAAACTCTTGCTGTGGACGAAACAATCGGATCTAACTGGAGTGGGAAAATTCTTCGAATGATGAACAAACTCCGCTTGCTGGACTTGTCTCGTTGCGTTGAAGTTACCGACGAGGACGTAGAAATAATAGCCAATAACTGCCCCAGTTTGGAATCGCTTCTTTTGATCAAATGCTTTAAAGTTAGAGGATACACTTTACCAGTTCTTTTGCGCAATTGTAGAACGTTAACGACACTCTCTCTGGCGTACACCAGGGTGACGGATGAATGCTTACGTGATTGCAACTGGAAGAACTCCTCGTTGAGGGAAGTCGATTTTTCATCGTGTTATTTTATCTCATCGCGTGGTCTTAGCGTTGTATTTGCAAACCTTGCTGACGCCAAGTACATTAATTTAAGTAACTGCAGTGAGCATTCTGCGGTCACACCTAAGATTCTATCAGACATGGTCAGGTTTAGATCCCTCGAAGTGATCAATTTAGACGATGGTTTTGTAACTTCTGACGCCAATGAAGAATTAATTTGTCAAATCGCGCATAATTGTCCCAATATATCGTGTCTTCTCGTGGGTATCACCCTAAAAACAGCTTTGTGTTTGGAGCGATGTCTACGAAGTTTATCAGAGTTAACTAGATTCGGTATCTCCGCTTATCCAGGTATGGATGACCCTCCTTTGATCCGTCCTCCTGTCCCAGTGGCAGTCCCACCAAACGGTTTTGGATTGGAAATGATTCTCAACAACCTCGCATCGTACTGTCACAAGCTAGAGGCATTACAACTGTCGGGTTATAGAGATCGCGAGTGCGAAACCGTCACCAACGGTTTCGTTAACCTGCTGAGAAACTGTAAAAATCTTTCGCGGATTTGCTCCTTTGGTGGAAACACCGATATTCTTGTCATGGCGGCCGACGCACAGCAGCAGACGAGACGTCACGACATTCGGCTCATTAAACCCACCATGCTGTTTCCAACACCCAGGACGGTCACTCCTCCCCCAAGCTTGTGTTTTGATAGGGTGGTTTACAATAAAGAAACGAGTACCATTGATGACCCTTGGAGGGGTCCTTTTGTTTACGAAGTACAAAGAAATAGAAGGTTCTGGTTAGAAAATGCTTATGAATAGAGATCGAAGTTGATTGTGTATTTCTATAACTTTGCCATTGTGGAGCATGTCAGTTAGAGTATTAAAATGCACGTGATTTCGCCTTGGATGAAATCGTTTTGGACTGAGGTTTACTGGGAAACATTTTTTCAATAGTACACGATCGCTTTTATTCATTATATTAATTAGATGAAAAATTCCGTGCTTGTAGTCAGTTATCAGTATGTACAGTAAAATGTAAAACTTGAACTTTCGAGTAAATTATGCACACGTCTCCAGCATTAACTAGTTAATATCGCTTGTCTTTGGATTTGCATAATTATGTGGCGTTTGACGCACACTGATATAGGCACTATATAGGCACTGGACACGATCATGAGGATTTTTCTAATCCTTGTCACTCGATTACTGAAAGGGAGATATAACGAACTCAACTGCTGGCACCAAGAAGAATCTTTCCCGTTTGGGTGAAGGGGGGATTAGGGGGGCTCTTATATATAATTGACTGAATGGATTTGAAAGGAACCCCTACAAGGTATCAGAAACGAATAACTCCGACAGTGGTCATTTTCGATCCAAACACCCTTAGTGATACCAAATCACGAATTTTAACCCGTTAAAGGACTATGATCGTCCCCGCCACTTTTATATGGGAGACCCCTTCCGGGGGGGGGGGGGGGGGGGGGGGGGGGTGGGGGGGGGGGGGGGGCTCTTCACCGTTTTGGATGTTTTCTAAGACGTTTATTTTTATGTAAAAGACAATAACAACTTATTTATTAACCAGATTTAGATAACCTGTTGCATATAACCTACAAGTGACGTGCTGCTGATTGTTATCCTTTAGGGAAAAAAAAAACAACAAATATTGTCCTATACTGAAAAGCCTGTGGACTTTCCCTCTACCCCGTAAAATAAATGTCCGACGTTTCAGCAATGTTGCTCTTCAAATACACTGCATCTGTTATGATTTCCCTTTTTCGGGCTAGTGTTTGATTGTTTCTTTGATTCAGATATCTTCAGTTCTGTATCGCTGATGTCACAGAAGGAGTTTTACACTCTATAGACGGATTTGCTTCCCGGAACTCTTCTATCATTCCAACAGTCTAAACAAAAACAAAATAAATAAATAAAGTAATAATTTCATGGAAGAACAATAATGATACATCTACAACTTAGTAGAAAGAAAAAGTTTAAGTGCGACTTTGGCAAATTCTTGCGAAAGAACTCGAAATAACGCGATCTTAAGCGACAACATGGCACAATAAACGTAATGTTGCTTGGTAACGCCTCTAACAAAAACTGCGGGCTCAGACAGTAATGACGAAGAGGATTTCGACTAAATTGTCCCTTTTTCCTCCAACGGGACATATTCACAGCCGGAGGGGGACTCCCAAATAGAATTTTTTGCTTACCCAAGAATAAAAGATCTCAGCTCCCGTGCATACAAAAGCTGCTTCTTCTCGTCGACAGTTTCCAATAAGATTGAGCGCCTGGGATGCCTGTTCTGCGTTGAAACTAGTGATGTCAAATGCTCTCACGCGTCTATACAGTCCGTATTTGCCAAATGTTACAAGACGTTTCTGACACTCAGTCCATTTCTGCATATTCAGAAAACGTTTAAATTTGCAAATGTTTCACTTATAGGTTCCTAAACTTTAACTATGCCTCCCTTTTCCACTCCAGCCCCAATCTAATAAGGGGTCTGGAACTAGAACCCGTTTAGGGTTGGTTTGGGGTGATCCGCATCTTTACATTTCATTTTCCAACAGTGAGTCATCTATTGTAGTTCTAACATGAAATTGAGCTTTTGAGCAGTACTTCAGTACAGGGCGGTTACGAAATTTTGAATGGGGATAGTTTCTAGAGAAACTGTGGTGCTGCGTCGGTGGGGGTGAAGCACAAGAATTTGGTTTTATCGACTGAGTCGATAAGGTAAATTAGCCACCGTAAAAAGATTCGAAAAAGCTGACGTTTCGAGCGCTAGCCCTTCCTCGGAGCGAATCAAGGGATTGTGGGTAGTGTGTGGTTTTATATAGTAAGCGGTGGAGCTACGCTATTGGTGGAAATTTGGTGACGTGAAAAACAAATGTAAATTAGTTGAATGAAAAGCATTCGTTGATTCCGTGGGGTTTGAGAGTGCCGATTTAAAAGATGATTTTTTGTTCTAAGTTTTTACGGCTTTCTGTGTTACCCTGGTGTAGGGAAAGGCCGCAGATTGTCATGTGTTGTTTAGAATGGTTAGTAAGATTGAAATGACGCGCGACTGGTTTGGATGCGTCTTTGTCATTTTTTTCAACGTCTCGGAGATGTTCACGAAAACGGTCGCCCAGTCTCCTCCCTGTTTCGCCAATGTATATCTTTTTTTCAAAAAGTACATGATATGCAGTAGATAACATTTACGGAGGTGCATATGATACGATCAGTGATTTTAATAGATCGTTTGGGTCCCGTTATTTTGTCCGCGTTGTGAATGAAAGGACAAGTGTTGCATCGTGTGCGTGCGCATTTAAAAGTCCCCGGTTCATCGTCAGATTTCAGTGCGCTCGTAACTAGAAAGTTGCCAATGTTTTTGTCACGTTTGAATGAAATTAGTGAGGGTTGTGAAAAAATTCTGCAAGTTTCGGGGTCGTTTTGGAGTAATTTGAATTTTTTTAAAATGATACTTTTGTTAAACACTGCATTTCCATTTGTTCCAGAAGAGGGCTTGACAAGTGAGATAGAGGGCTTGACAAGTGAGATAGAGGGCTTGACAAGTGAGATAGAGGGCTTGACAAGTGAGATTAATTAAAACAAAATCATACAACAGCAAGTTCGAGCTTTATTTTATCTGTTTATCTGTAATTATAACGATTTTATGCGAGCTTATGCCTGGTTCAGCTAATGTGAACAATTAAATTTTAAACATGTTAAGAGGAAAAGTGTTTCGTTGAAACATGTTTGCTCTAAACAGTTTTACTCACCACAGTCTTTGTTTCATCATCTCCTAACAGAAGAAGCGCAGCTTTGATCACTCGATGCACAAGTTTTGGTGGTTTGGAGTAATTCTTTAGCTCCAGCATTGTTTTTTGATCTAGCTTCAAGATAGCTTCCTTTAGTGCTTCGATTCTCTCAAGACGTTTTAGCAGCCTTTTTGCAGCCTCGACTTCCTCCGACATGAAGGAGAAGATGAAGTGCGAGTTTTCCATTGTGCGGATTGCAGCACGTAATGCCTTCACGTCTCTGCTGTCCATGGCTGCTTGCAGCTCTGCAACGATAGTAAAATCGAACAAGATTACATACAATGCAATCAATAATCTCATGCAATCAAGTACAATGGCCGATGTCAGCAAATGGCAATAGAGCGGTTTTTAATAGTGTCGAAAGTAATTTCGCAATTGCCTTAGTTTTGCATTGCTACGCTTTGTGATTGGCTATAAAAAATCTCGCGCCACTTTATTAACCAATCAGAAGAAAAACCAAACCAATTGTAACTAGCTCGCACGCATTTTCCCGCGTTTGGCGCCAGCGACATGTATTCGCTTCGCATTGTGATTGGGTTATAGGATTGTCTGCGATTGTTGTGATTGGCCAGAGTGATTTGGTTTTGGTTTTACAACACTCAACTGCAAACCGCTGTAGTGCAATAAACCAATCAGTACTCGAAGTAAGAACATGCAACCAGTGCCAAGGGAGAATCGCGGGAAACATGCGCAACTGATGCCAAGCGCCGAAAACCATGAAACCGTTGTTTAAGTCACGATTGGTATCAATGCTTAGATGTCATCGCATGTTGCATGAAATTCATTGTCGCTGATTTAACTTACCCTGCTTTGCTTTCTCAATTTGTTTTCTCATCTTTTCCTTTTTGGCCTCTTCTTCCCTCCTAGCAGCTTCTTCCCTTTGTCGCTGTAGTTCCTTTTCTTTTTCAATTTGTTTTCTCATCTCCTCTTTTCTGGCTTCTTCTTCCCTCCTGGCGGCTTCGTCCCTTTGTCGCTGTAGTTCCTTTTCTTTTTCAATTTGTTTTCTCATCTCCTCCTTTCTGGCTTCTTCTTCCCTCCTGGCAGCTTCTTCCCTTTGTCGTTGCAATTCCTTTTCTCTTTTAAGTTCTTCACTTTCCTCGACCTTAAAAATTAAACATAAAATAACATTTCAGTTAACCTTTGACAAAATTAAATCTGGCAGCGTTTAATAGAACGCCACTTCAATTTTGACCGCATCAATTTTGAAGTGGTCACACACAACACAAACCATTAAATCAGTTCAGTGTGAACACTTTGAAACCATATCGTTGTTTCAAATTTGCTGTATGGAAACCAAAAAGGATAATTTGCACACTGGCTTGATGGGTTGAATATAGCTTGTATTGTAAATCTTTAACAGCGGGTGTACTCATAAGACACACATGCCCAGGGGTCAATTCAATAAAACTTTTACAGGTGTAATTTCAAGTGTAGCTATTGTTTGCAACCTCTGAAACAATGGCTACACTTGTAAATTACACTTGTAAAAGTTTTATTGAATTGACCCCAGGTTATACGCAAGTCTGATTCTGTCACAAATACTTCATATTTGACAGTTATTTGTCATTTTCATGTTACTTCACATGTGACATAATTATGTGTTTTAAGAGAAACTGTTATAGATGAGGACACTTTGTGATTCCTATCATGGGTTAGTCAGGTGGCGCCCCTTTTGTATGCAATCATGGACATTACTCAAGGTTACAACTGAAGATACCATTAAATCAAATAAGCTACCTGGTATTTGAGTAGGGGAGTGTATGAATTGGAGTCTTTCTTAATCTCTGCTTTCAGTTCCAGTTCATGATCCCCCTCTCCTGTTCCTACGTCTGCTTGCCACAATCCCCGGTTGTTCCTCTTCAGGGAAGTCCTATCATTCGGGCTGCTAAATACAGAAACCTGATGGGCATCAGGAACGTCAACAACGAAGCGAACAGTAGATTCCGATGGTAAGACATTTGTAACAGGTTCCACAAGTCTGTATTGCCTTCTCCAAGAGCTGCACCTCTCAGGAAACGAAACACAAGCTTGTTTTGGTGTCGGGACCTTCACTACACATGTGTAAGCCAAAGGTAAACTTCCATCTTTGCCTTCTTCTTTAGCATACAGGTTAAAAACATATCTTCCCGATTCAGGAAAATTGACCTTGAAGGTTATTTCATTGTTTTTATCGTCAAATTCAGTCCACGCAAACCCCTCCTTCAGAATGTTCCCTTCTTCTGTTACCAGTTCCAATTTTGGAAGCGTTTCATAAAGTTTTAATGTTTTAAATTTGAGCTCTAGACAACCATCTTCTGAACACTCAATGATTGGGGAATTGTGTGATATGAGTTTAATTCCGATGTCATTATTTGCAGAGAGACCGATACGGCCATCAGGAACTACGGCGAATCCCTGATTGTCCGGTACAGTGTTTGTACTGTTAACCACATAACTACACAGTGACTTTTCATGTCCCTCATCTTTGGTGTAAAGATTTAAAGCATAGTCACCGTCTTCAGGTAGCTGAATGTTGAACACTACTTCATCGTTTTCCATGTAGTGCACGACATTGCCTTGCAAATCCTCTTTTGTTTTATTGTCACTATGGAGGGTATGCCGCAAGTCTACAGGCTTTGTTGACTGGAAGCGAACTTCGACCACACCCTGATCAGCTTCAATAACCGCGTCCTGATGTGTAACTGGAACAAGCCCCGCATCAGCTAAGTCTTTTCCAGGGCCCCACTCTTGACGTGTGTTTTCAGGAAGAGCTTTGGCATCCTCCGCTGGCTTTTCGCAATGGATTATGAATGCACACAGCCTGCTAAAGGAACCGTACTCACTGATTTCATCGCTTCTTCCAAAAAGCTCATGCTTGAATTTTCCATCAACTGGAAATCGAATCCTACAAATCAAGGTGTCGTTTTTTTGTTCCATGAGGCAGTATCTATCTATTTTTACGTTTTCGATTTCCTGTCGGTTTGACATCCACAGCTGATACCTAAACTCTCGTCTGGCGTTTGGTGGCATTCCAATTTTGATCTCAATCTCACCTTCAGGTGCAAACAGAACACATTTCCTGTGTTCAAGAAGCCGTAGATCCAGCTCAAAAAACGACGGTTTTAGATACGCTAAATCAACAAACTCCCTGAAAGTTATTGGTCTTGCCAAAAACTGCAATGCTTGTCCGTCTTTTGGGAAGTGAGAATAGATAAATTCTTCTGGATTTGTTAGAAAATAATTTTCATTAGGGATGTAAACCACTCTCTCTTCCTCTTCCTTACTTGTACTGGCTCCAGCACCGACATCATGAGCTACAAGGGACCATCCTGCACTTCCCAGCCCAGTAACTGAACATGAGTACCAACGAGGATCAACAACGCGCCATTCTTGATTGATTACAAGTGCAACCCATGAGTGAAATAAGGTTGGTTCTTCTCCAATTTCAAGTCTAGCATGTTTTGCATAGCCAATGATCTTTTTGGCTTGAAGTCCGGCACATCTGAAAAATAAATCGAACTAAATTAATGAAATGTCTTGAAGCAGTAAAGAGTTCTGATCACGCAGTTAGAAATTCAAACACTGGAAAATAATTCCATATGATGAACCCTTAGCTCATGTTATGTGGCTCTACTGAACTTTTAAATCTGTGGATGAAATCCTATAGTGTGACCATTCAAATGAAAGCTACTGAGCAGTACTTTCCTGTGGTACTGTTTATTATGCTGTACAAAGTGGTTCTCCCTTTTGAGTCTGTGGATGAAATCCTAAGGTGCGACCATTCAAATGAAAGCTATTGAGCAGTACTTTCCTGTGCAAGGTGTTTTTACGTTTTGAGTCTGTGAATTAAACCCAAACGTGTGATCATTCAAATGAAAGCTATTGAGCAGTACTTTCCTGTGGTGCTGTTTATTATGCTGTACAAGTTGGTTCTAACTTTTGAGTCTGTGGATGAAATCCTATAGTGTGACCATTCAAATGAACTATTGAGCAGGACTTTGCTGTGCAAGGTGGTTCTACGTTTTGAGTCTGTGAATTAAACCCATACGTGTGATCATTTAAATGAAAGCTACTGAGCAGTACTTTCCTGTGGTACTGTTTATGATGTACAAGGTGGTTCTACCTTTTGAGTCTGTGGATGAAATCCTTAGGTGTGACCATTCAAATGAAAGCTATTGAGCAGTACTTTCCTGTGGTACTGTTTATTATCATGTGAGGGTGGTTTTAACGTTTGAGTCTGTGGATGATTAATGGCTACTGAGCAGAATTTCCTTGTGGTGCCAATTGAGAATTTGACCACGTTCTTAGGGGAGTATAAAGGATATATGGGATGGTTACCATTTAAAAACAAATTCACAGACTTAGTGGACGGCTCAACCAAGTTACCCATAATTTCTGATACATTCCAAACGGAAAGACAACCCGTCCCAATTCCGGCAAAAGTTATCATTTTCCCTTGTAAATTGGTATACAGCAATGTAGCCCATACGACGTGTGGGAAAACTCGTGCGAGCAAGTCGCGCGCCGATTTATGTTGGATCAACGTGGATAACTAAAGCGAGCGCAATTTATACCACTCCTTGATTTGCGCAATTCACTTGACACCAATCAGCCACTATAGAACTTTTCTCGGGGCAATTTTTTGCATATTGTGTACTGCTAACAGCATTAAGTAGTTGTTATTTTCAACCTTTAAACTCCAGGCCCCTGTTGTTCAAAAGGTGGATAGCGCTATCCACCGGATAAATCACTATCCAGCGGATAACACAAAGGATTTTGTTAATAGTTATCCACTTGGATAGTGATTTATCCGGTGGATAGCGCTATCCACCGGATAAATCACTATCCAGCGGATAACACAAAGGATTTTGTTAATACTTATCCACTTGGATAGTGATTTATCCGGTGGATAGCGCTATCCACCGGATAAATCAATATCCAGCGGATAACACAAAGGATTTTGTTAATACTTATCCACTTGGATAGTGATTTATCCGGTGGATAGCGCTATCCACCGGATAAATCACTATCCAGCGGATAACACAAAGGATTTTGTTAATACTTATCCACTTGGATAGTGATTTATCCGGTGGATAGCGCTATCCACCGGATAAATCAATATCCAGCGGATAACACAAAGGATTTTGTTAATACTTATCCACTTGGATAGTGATTTATCCGGTGGATAGCGCTATCCACCGGATAAATCACTATCCAGCGGATAACACAAAGGATTTTGTTAATACTTATCCACTTGGATAGTGATTTATCCGGTGGATAGCGCTATCCACCTTTTGAACAACCGGGGCCCGAGGTTGATATGGTTCTGCATTGGTTTGGAGAATGTCTCCAGTTTTTTTCTCCGAGTTAGGAGTTTTTTCACTAGTTTTGCGCATCGCAGCTTAATCACCGCTACAACGTTATGTAAACATAAATATATAGTGCGTTTTTTAACAGACTTCCCGGCCTTATGTGGTCTCTGGGTTCGGACGTGCTTACGCAGACATACATTGTAAGCCCGTTATATTTTAACTGCGAATAAAGTGGCTGGTCTAGATGACTGGTCGGCTCCCTCCAATTGTCGGAAAGGAAATGAGCGCAGCGACAAAGAATAGAAGGGTGGTTTCTCAAACCGTGTTTTATGATTTTATTTATTTTTGTTGTAAGTGCCCCCGATTATCTTGTTGACACTTAAGAATACTACTTCTACTACTACTGGGGATTACAAGTCATTTAACACTCACAGGCACATTTCCAGGAAGATGTCGGTTTTGCTTTCTGTTTGAAGCTTTGCAAGTGTACTGTTTTGATCCAAACAATTCAATTGCTTAAGTTCTTCTGGCCTCTGGGCAGCCAACCATCGGATGATAACCCTTGCGGTGGCCATTTGGTCATTTTTCCAAGTTGCCGTTAGGTAATCTGTAAATTCCTGAAAATAGTGGTAGTAAATACAGCCGTCTCCCACTGCTCCAACCCTGGCGCGAACGCCCCTAGCCTGCCAGCAGCTGAGAGTGATAAGTGACTGCTGTTTTAGCAGGCTACAAAGTATAGTATAGGTAGGCTAAGAACAAAAATGGAAGCTGTTTTATTGTACTATCAGAGAGCTTAGTGAAACGCAAGGTTCCCCCTACGATGTTGGGATTCTCTAACAATTTGACTATGCCATTAATGCAGCTGGGACGAGACATATTGTACCTAATACAGGTGTGGATCCAGACTCCATGGTCCCGATTTTTATTTCGTGAATACGCGAAGCGTTGAGCGAGATATAGTATACGGGGACAGATATGCAATTTTTCACTCGTTCCATCATTTGTAAACTGTTTTTAATTCTCCAGTGTATTACGTGTTAAAAGATGATTGCTGTAGTAAACTTTTTTAATTCCGTAGTGTAATTATGTCATGTCTTGACTCAAACGTTCCCTAAACTAATATTGAGTGTATCATTTTCTCTGTGCGAGTCTTAATCGCTATAAAAGGGCTTACTAAGGAGAAAAATGCAACCTAAAAGTACAAATTTCGGATGCAATTGTTTTGAATTTTTCAAACGCGACGTCCGCGCAGACACACGCGCGTGTCACCCGCGATGGCGCAATTTCTGTTAGAAAATAGAAACATTTTCACTCCCCCACCCCCTTATTCACTCCCCCTATTCTTTTCGCCCCCTCCTCCCCCCTCCCCCTCCCCCCTCCCCCTCCCCCCTCCCCCTCCCCCCTCCCCTCTATTCTCTCCCCTTCTCCCTATTCTCTCTGCCCCCGCTCCCCTTCTCCCCTCACGAGAAGGTCTGAATCCGCCACTGAATTAGTCTTCTACTATTATGTTTTATTTAATCAATAAAATTACAGGCGGAAGTTGGGTAAAAGTCATAACGAATCTATTTTCTCAGTGTTACCTTGAGTGACAAGTTGTATTTTGTTGGCTGAACCTGTAGGTAATAAAAGTAATGCTTTTAGTTTTTCATTATTAAGTGGTTTTCAATTAAATGTCGATTCTAATATCGTGATTGCTCTGGTTTTGCATTGCTTCACTTTGTGATTGGCTAAACAAAACTCTTGCGCCACTTTCTCAACCAATCAGAAGTAAAACCAAAACCAATCGTGACTTACCCGCACGCGTTTTCCCGCGCTTGGCGCTGGCTACGCTACTTGTGATTGCGTTGAGATCTGATTGGTTCATTGGATTGTCTGCTCTGTTGTGATTGGCCAGAGTGATTACTTTGGTTTTGGTTTTACGACACTCAAGCGAAAACTGCTCGAACAAAAAGACCTCCAGGTTGAACACAAGAGAACTAACTTGCGATTAAAGCCGCCCAGTCATCACTCCAAGCCGCTAGGGGCAAACACGGATGACAGGCGACTATATTCGCAAGCTAAAGAAAATACAAGAATGAAATTGCATAACTGCTCCACCCACCTATGTTTTAACTTCATTTAATTTATTATGCAATCATTCTTACCTCAACCGCAAACTTGTCCACAGCATGGAATCTCTTGCTGTCGAAAACAGATGCCTTCGTTGTGGGAGTGGGGTATGGTAGAAGCTCCCCAGTGGCATCACGAGGTAAAGGACGGCGCAGTGCAGCGTATTTCTCGTTTGCATCTCGCAGTAATTCAGGAGTTGGGAATTCTGTAAAAGGCTCAAAAGTTCCCATTTCCTGAGTTGCTTCAATTACAGTTGGCTGTACCTATTCCAACGAAATATCGAGCAAAATAGTTTTATTCAATGATGACCGTTTATAAAAAATGTTTTGTTTTCGATGGTTAATACGACATAGTGGCGGATCCACGCTCCATCATAAGGGGAGGGGTGGGGAGGAGGCGGATGAAGTGAATTGGGGGAGGGGGCAGAGTGAATAAAGCGGGCGGGTGGAGTGAATTGGGGGGAGGGGTGGGGAGGAGGTGGAGTGAATAAAGCAGGCGGGTGAAGTGAATTGGGCGGAGTGAATAAAGGAGGCGGGTGGAGTGAATTGGGCGGAGTGAATAAAGGAGGCGGGTGGAGTGAATTGGGCGGAGTGAATAAAGCGGGTGGGTGAAGTGAATTGGGCGGAGTGAATAAAGGAGGCGGGTGGAGTGAATTGGGCGGAGTGAATAAAGGAGGCGGGTGAAGTGAATTGGGCGGAGTGAATAAAGGAGGCGGGTGGAGTGAATTGGGCGGAGTGAATAAAGCGGGCGGGTGGGGTGAATTGGGGGAAGGGGTGGGGAGGAGGTGGAGTGAATAAAGCAGGCGGGTGGAGTGAATTGGGCGGAGTGAATAAAGGAGGCGGGTGGAGTGAATTGGGGGTAGGGGGTGGGGAGGAGGCGGAGTGAATAGAGCAGGCAGGTGAAGTGAATTGGGCGGAATGAATAAAGGAGGCGGGTGGAGTGAATTGGGGGGAGGAGGTGGAGTGAATAAAGGAGGTGGGTGGAGTGAATTGGGGGAGGAGGCGGAGGCTGATTAGGTCTTTCGTAGATCCTTCGTATCGTTTACAGCATTATCGTTTGCGCTCTTTTGCAGTTTTTAGTTCTGAATAAAGGAGGCGGGTGGAGTGAATTGGCGGGGAGTAGTTCGAGATAGCCGGTGTTCGAGATAGCGGGAGTCTGCTTTAAGTACTTTAAGCTAAAATTAAGGGTGTATTTAACAGGTTATACTGTTACTATGGTAACGTGTTACGTCATGACGTTGACCAAGTTTAACAATTTAACGATGACTGAGCATTTGTTTGATACCACAATTGTAGCATCAACCGATAAAGAATTGTGGTGTTGATCCATCAAAGAAACTAGAAACTATTATTAGACACATTTAAGAGGCACTGTCCCGTTGAAATGACACAATGTTACATGTAATATCACCTGATGCCCCAAATATACAACTTATTTCATAAAAAAGATTCTATAGAGCAAAACAGAAGCAGTAGTTTGGAGGTAAAGCCCAGGATTGCAAGGATGCAAGTGGATTACCGTTCATCGAATTTGATTTTATGACAGACGGTCAAGAAATCAAAATTGCCATTCGTGTAGCCGTCATTTTGTCTCTTTAGTTTATATTTCTTTGCTTTCATCATGTTTTCCCTTCCCATTCCAAGATAATAAAGCGAGCTTAAAGCAAATTCCTGGCCACAATCATGAAGACACAATACATCAGCCGGGGCGGTGTCCCTCTAAGATATTTCCCTGGGGGAGGGGGTGGGGGGTACTCAACAAAGTTTTGTACGGGGATGCTCCTCCCCAAAGTCCAAACCCTGACCCTTTCACATACCGTTTTTGACAGAAAAGGTAACCTTTTGATATACCTTTCATTGAAAATAGCACCACTTTCATTTAGCCTTTACGAGCGTCTGTTTGATATATTTTGAAAGGCGCTTTTTATAATACTTAAATGGCAGTTTTCCCTACCCTTTTTATACTTCAACTCGTGTTTTCCCTACGGTTTTCCTATACTTCGTGAAATCCCTACCCTTTCATATACTTCAACTCGTGAAATCCCTACCCATTCATATACCTCCAGCCTAATAAAGGTTCCTCTTTCGGGTGGAGCATCCCCATATAGCCCATTATAGGGAGTAACCCCCCACCGGGGGGTGATTCCTCTGTATTGCATTGCGCATCACCTTCTACGCATAATTTCTTACGTCATTAGTGCGTGCACGAGCGCGCGCACATTAGGAAGATTGAGGCTCCATTTAAGACTGAGCTCGCCAAAGTAACAAATGGCCGATTTCTCCAAAACGAGCTTGGTGACCTAGCTTTTTATTTTGCATAATTTCATTCTTGTAGTCCTCCTCTTTGTACTGTAAAACTTTTAAAAAAATCATGTCAGTAAAAATGTTATCGCGAAAAAAAGCATACGTAGCCATCGCTCGTGGACACAAAATTCTATCCTCGAGATCACGCACCTGACGAACATTTTTAATTAATACCTTTTCAGGACGTGTGCCTGTGCCATAAAACAAACATCAAATTGTTCATTTTGGTCAATGCATTACATCTATTTTGTTATTTCAAGAATTACTTTAAAGCTGTGCTTCCTGTTCCTGCGAAACGTAGTGCGCTTGACAAGTGCAGTTGCAAGGATTTAAAGGGTAACTTGAAAAAATTATATCTCCTAAACGAGCTTGGTGACCTATATTTTTTAATGCAGATTTCGGATCACTATATTGTGAGAAACAATCAGGGAACGTTTAAAGAAAAATGTATGTCAACTGTTATTTCTAGAGAATCACCTTAAGAGCTGAGTAGTACTGTAGCTCTTCCAGACCTCTATTTTTATTGGCCCCGTAGTACTGTAGCTTCTATTGTGTTTAGGTCTAGGGCTATTGTTTGTGTTGTTTAACCTATTGTTTCGTTAACCAATCACTGAGCTTGTTTGGAAAGGTACAGCCTCTCCCTAAGAGCTTAATGCCTCCTATTGTTATTGCGCATACGTTCTGTGCATTGCGCAATAGTCGCGCAAGACACTGGTTATTTGTCAAATGCGAACGCACGAAGTATAAAGGCTAAGTTCAGCCCACGTTTCATGTCAAACTGTCAACTCCCTGGCTCAGTTTCTAAACTTACGAGATAAATAACGTTTTCAAAAATCTATGGAAATGTGTTTATAGACCTTCTGCAGCCTAAAAGCCTAAATTCTTTCTCTATTTTGCAAACGACAGAGCCTCGGAAATGAAACTATTTTGAGCTATAACGCGATGCCGCCTCGATCGGCAGAACGCGTACGTTTTTGCCTTTTTTACGAAGATTGTTTACATTGGCTCCTTTTCTACATTCAAAATTTCAACAAAACTTCAAGTCAAACAAGATTTGTGTTTTTTGTATAAAAACAAGCATCATCTAGGCATAAAATCCAGGGAAAGGCCGGCATGTTGTTATTTCCAATTAGTACAAGTTTTTGTTTTGGCTGCCAAACTCGCGTTGTTTGAAATTTTTGTTTATCTGCGAAAATATTTTGCCAGTGGCCATTTTTGCGAATTAAAAATAGTATATAACAAAAGCAGAAAAATAACTGTTCGAGTTAAATCAAACAAACGTCGAAAAGGAAAATAGAGATGGCAAAGTATTTCCAAAAAGACCGTTTATTTTGACAACTGATGAAGATATAAAAACAAGGCTGAAGCCAGCAACTAAAGAAAACTGGCCGGCTCCAACTGAGCGGGGAAGCATCCGACTAAAGTCTTCTCTCCCTCGATTACTGGCAAGCATGGTTTTTAGTGTTAACTTTAAGAAACACACTCGTGCATTTAGGTACAATTGATTTCCTTTATTAATAGGCAACTAACGTTTTTCGAAGTTGCATCGTGTCAGCTCTCAACGTCTTTACATTAGAACAAATTTTGATTGGCGAAAAACGTGCTATGATAAACTGAAAAGAAATAGTATCTATTTATTCAAAACTATTTAGATCAAATAAAGAAGTAGGTTTCGGCAAGAAAAAATGATTGATTCGCGATTCTTTTGAGATTAAAGTGTATTCTGATTTTGTCCAAAGTTATCAGAGAATCCATAAAAACTAGCTTCACAAGAAAATAAACACGCGGCCAAACGAAATTTGACTCCAAAGCCACCTTAACTTTTCGAAAAGTTAAGGTGGCTCTGAACCTTATGTATAGAATTTTTTTGAACTTCGCAAAACGTTGTATCTTAACATGCCAATTACAATTCGATAATAAAGAATGGGGGTCATCCTGCTCGTTTTTTAGTTATAAGCACGTAAAGCTAAAATTAAGGGTGCCTTTGACACGTTATACTGTTACTATGGTAACCCGTTACACCATAAAAGAGACCACAACTTGTTCACCAATGATTGGGCATTTGTTTGTTACCATTATTGAAGCATCAACTGATAAAGAATTATAATATTGATCCATCAAAGTATAGGTGATGGAAAATTCTGGGAACTATTGCTAGCCACCTTAAGCACACAATTATTTTGTTGTTGTGGGCAAACGTTATTTAGACTGTATTTTTGGCGAACGTGGGAAAGCTGTCAGGGCCGATAATGGCTCCGTTGTGATGATTTTGTAATTAAAAACACATAAACAGTAGTTGTTATGTTACCATTCGTTTTGTGTTTTAGAGATTTTTAGAATTATTGTTGCTTTTGTGTATGTAAAGGTGAATTCTAAGGAAATTATCCGCAAAGAAAGATCTATTTTCCCCTTTTTCGAAAACATGCTGAGGTCAGCATTTTTTTCCACATTGAAGCTAAATTATCTCTAAAAAAATGCGCGGTTACCCCCAATTTTCTCTTTGGATTCCAATACCCCCTGCTAAGATGTACTTTTCCCGCAAAGTAAAAAACCGAGCAAAATACCTCGGTATTAGGAGGCACCGTCCTTAACAATGGCACCTCATTATTTGACGGCGCGGCACTCCTTGACTGCAGCGGCTGGACTGAAGACCCGCAACCCATGGTCAGTCACGTGACCTCCTGGAGTGTCAATCAAATCTAAAAGCAAACGCCAACTGATTACTTTAACAATTTTGTGAACGCGATTGGTCATTTTAATGAACTCAATTCAAGTCATACAAAACAAAGCTGCCAAACTGAGCTTGGATAGAATACCGCGTTTCTCGTCAAGTGCAGCTATATCTGACCTGAGCTGGCAAGACATGTCTAGCAGAAGGCAACAGCAACGTTGTATTTGTGGTAGTTCGAGGTATAGACAATAATAATACAATTCTTTATACAGATGGCCTATGTCACACAATGTGGTTTTCAATAGGGCACTGTTTGCAAAAAAAATTGTAGTAATAAAATTAAAATTAAAAATACTAAGAATATAAGCTAAGATAAGCTAACCTAAGCTAAAATCGTAAGCTAAGAAGTAAAACGTCAAAATTGGATTTCGATACAAAAGTCAATATAAGTAAATGCCTATTATTAAAACAACTTAATTATTATTCCTAAATTTATTATATAATGCTTTTTCAAAGGCACCTCTCGTGGGAAAAGATCTCAATTCGGCGGGCAAGGTGTTCCAATTTCAGTAATCCCATGATTTCCTTGCTCATATAGTGCCCTTTGTGTGGGTCTTGCAATTGTGGATGTCTGTACCTCAAGCGTGTTCTACGCGTTCAGATAGTGAAGAGCGAAAGATAGGCAACGCGCAAAGAAAATATATTGCGAGTGCTGAAGAAAGGATATAGGACCGTATAGGCGCGAAAGAGAACAAAGCAAGGGAAGAACTACCATATTATTTTTATTCGCGTTTATTTTTGCTTTCCTTTTTATATTGTGATTTCCTAAGCTTTGTCATTGGTTAAAACATCGCGCTGCGTTCTTTACTAATCAAATCACAGGACGAAATAACGACTTCAGGTGCAAGTAAAGGTTCATTAAAGAAAACTTAAAGAACAATTTCGACTATCTTTAAGTGCACCGTAAATTACTTAAATAAGCCTTTACTTGACAACACTTAAAGCAAGTAATGAACAATTTAAGTTGCCTTTAAGGGTCTTTAAGTTGTTGAAAAGTTGAATTAAAGATAACGTAAAGGTTCTTAAACACATATTAAAGATACTTACTTACTTTAATACATTTAAGAGTATTTACGTCTCAAGTTAAAGATTTTCGATACCTTTAAGTAAAATTTAATTTTCTCTTAAAGATTAGTAAATTCATTATTTCGTCCTGTGAAAAATAAAACAAAAGCCATCATGACTCGCTCGCACTCGTTTTCCCGCGCTTGGCATGGCGTCCGCTGCATATATTTGGTCGGATTAGTTTGCTTTATTATGGTTTGTCTGCACTGTTGTGAGTTTAGTTTTGGTTTTACAACATTCCATTGAAAGCCGCTTAGCCGGTTCAAAGCTTGTTTAATTTTGACTATCGGTGCTTCGTTTTATCACCCAAGTATTCATTTTGTGTTTTTCTTCCGTTTTAAATCATTACTTAGAGATTTTATTACCCTTTTCATTCCCAAACAAACAAACTCTGAGTCGTGTAATGCAATTATGCGGTTTCTACTTTTACGTCTGTGCAGGAAAAGATACGGTATGATCATTCCGCAAAATGTCCATCAGCCGTTTTAAATTTCATTTCTAGTGCATCCAATAGTCCTTCTTACAGTTGTGTGCTTGGTGACCTTGCCTTTGAGTGGAAGCGAGGCTGGAGGTGACCTTGCTTTGATACAAACCTTTCTGCCTTTCATATGTTAATAATGCTTTTCTCATGCTAACTAGCTAAATTTACATCTGAAAAGCTCCAAGGTCTGTATCAAAGCAGGGTCACCTCCAGCCTCGCTTCCACTCAAAGGCAAGGTCACCAAGCACACAACTGTAAAAAGGACTATTGGTTTGAGCAGATGACAAAACGGTTAACCTTGTAATAAATAATCAGTTTATTCTCTTTTTGGACCGTCTAAACCCTACAACGTCTAAAAATGGAGGACATTAAAGGAACATTGTCCCGCCGTTATGACGAAATTGTGTTTACTTAATTTCATGTCATATCGTCAAATTCCACCAAATATACAACTAAACTGGATAAAAAGATTCTATAGAGCAAAACAGAAGCAGTTGTTTGGAGAAAAAGTGCAGGATTACAAGAGGGTCTGGATGGGGGGATTCAAATGTCAGTTGTCAGTTAAAATTTAGGCCGTTATTTCAGTATCAGTTGCCAGTTATATTTTGTGTCATTTGCCAGTTGTCAGTTAAATGACTGTTAATAATTAACTAAGACCTGAAATAACTGTTTTTGGCGCATTTTAGACTCCCTATAATGATCAAAAATACATATAATATACTAGTAGTAATCATAGATTATAGTGCGTCTCCTTATACCGTAGCACTTCGTCTTGACCTACGTAGTACCTCAGTTTCAGCCACTGTTGAAGGGGGCTATGTCATGAGATATGTCACGCAGGCAAAAACGTCGGACCGACGTCAAACAAATCCACGCTATCGCCTTGGAAAATCCTTCAATTCTGCCGTGCTGTGTACTCCGAAAGGTCTCAGATTTTTCCGACATAAATAGTATATTTGTCTTGATTTCATTTCGGTTTATATTTCTCCCGGATATTTCTCCGATTCTGAAATGATGCGCCTCAGTACTTGGTGTGGCATATGTTTAATCAGTTGAGCATGGACAAAGGTTCTTCTCCGGGGCTGATTGCTGTGAAATCAACCTAAAAGTTGTCATAGTTTTCTCTCTTCTACGAAAGTAGTGTGCTTTCAATGCTGTCACGTAATTTGTCATATAAACACGCAAGCGATCTCAAGTTCAAGCTATATGTAGGTCACGTACGCGAACAGTATTAGCTGCAGTAGTTATTTTGATCTGTTTTGAATGAAGTCCAGAAATTTTCATTGCTCTCTCTCAAGCGAATATTAATCCTTGTAATGAGACAAAGGACGATTCAGTTGAATTCTTAGATGGGCAGGCGTTCGCCTGGCGCGGCCGGCAAGACATACAGCGAATCGCTCCATAGAACATCGCGAAGAAGCGACGTCGGTATTTAGGTGAAAGCTTTCCAAATCAGGCAAAGAACCACAGAAAAATAAAGTTAGAGCATTCAAAACATACCCGAACGGTGCAAGAAGCGAGGAAAATCCAATAACGTCTTGTTTGATTCCAAAGAGACCCAACAACTAACTTGGTCCGAAGAAGAACCTTCGTCCATTTCCACTGTGTACTTTTAGACATTGAGATATTGAGCCGTACCGTACGATTTCAAAATCGGGAAAATATCCGAAACTAAATCAAGACAAATAGGTTATTTACATTTGACATTTCGGAGCAAGACAAATAGGTTATTTACATTTGACATTTCGGAGCACGCCTGATTTCCACGCGCTGGAAATGCTGGATACTATTGTGACGTTTCAAGATGGCGCAGATTTGGTACCGACACTTTTCTCGATTCGTTCCGCCTAGCCGACAACATTAGGAAGCGTCTCCTTCGTCGACGCAATAATAGGCTTCAACATTATCGTCCTTGTAGAAATTATTTGTTTCAATTTTGCCTGTTATAATAAGCTGAGCACGGGTTGTTATAATTTATCTTGTACGCACGAGAATAATGTTGAATATATTGATTGACAATATGCAAACTGACTATAGCTAATTGGGATTATTAGACTTAACTGAAAGAAGACTTGGATCAAACATATTCTTTAATACTTAGTCACCAGCCCTTCTATTTCCTATGAAATCGCGCTGAAGAAACTTTCTAAGGGAATTCGAATTTTGGTGGTCAAATTTGACATTAATCATTATGTACGTTTTTTTGCCATTGTGTGTTTATCGATCATGCTGATGATACTTACCGTTAACGCTCTATTAAGACATTTCTGACATTTTGTATATAATTATACAGCGTTCTCATATGAGAAATGTAAATTTTTTGCTTATTTGGTGTTTCAAAAGGTGCAGGTGTCTAATAATACATAATAAGTTGTTTTCGTTTATGTTAGTATTCAGTTTTAAGTTAAAATTTTCCTTTTTCCTAGAAAAACTTCAACATCGTCGGCATTGTAGCAATTATTTGTTTGAAAAAAACTTCAGAGCATGAGAATAAAGTTGAATACGTTGATTGATTATCCGCAAACGAAACTTTAGCTTTTTATTGTTCTACTACTACTGAGGCGAAAATGACTGATTCTAAATTCAGACCGTTTCATATACTGCATATAACATGTTTAACGACCAATCTGACATAACCCTGCTGCCAAAAACAGCCAGAAATCGAAGAAAAGAGGCTGTTTGTATACTGGGACTAACCTTGAAATTCATCCAAAAAAGAGATTAATATATTTTTTATTGCGACCAACACTTTTAAAACAATCCATTCTCCTGGTGCGTCAGTCTCTTGATAGAACAGAATAATATCGAAATGAAAAAAATGCATCATTTCGAAAATTTTGTTGTCTGATTTCTGGGTATATAAGTATTACAATAAACCGGCTGATGGCCTTCATCCTCAAGGTAATGAAATTACAAGCGATCGACTAACGTACACAACAAATAGCGCACAGGCTCCTCTTAATGTACTATCGGATAAAAATATTGGAACTCATGGGCAAACATGGTTTGACAAGTGTTTAAAACGGCGTTCTCGTGATCATAAACATAACCAAGGATAAAAAGGCTATTAGCTTCACATTCGCACTCATGTCAAGAATTGCATTAAGTATCAGTATATGATCTAGTATTTTTCGGTTTCTATTTTCTGAACTTTGGATAGAAAATTTGTTCCAAACGTAAACGAAATGTGTAAAGTGTTTTACTATTAAAACCACTTAAAACCAAAGAACTTCATCCATCTTTTTTTTTGTCCTGTTTTCGGAACAACATTATCATTGGGTGGGCTGATGCACTTGCTTGTTTATGTTCTTGTTGGTTTTTAAAAGTAGATCTCTGGATAATCTGTCTGTTTTTGAAATCCATCAATTGTGTCATGACTTTCTTTTGTTTAAATTTGACTGTTTAAGGTGAACAGGTTATGATATAAACTCGCACTAACAAAAATAAAACGTTTAATATATTTCAAACCGACATGGTTTACTACTAAAATCTGAACTCTTAGACTAGACTTACCTTTGTGTAACAATGTTAACTTTTAGTAGCTTCAAACCAGCTCAAACATTTCTTTAATATGAAACTAGCATTCAGCACCGCGGCTTCCTTTTTGACTGCATTGAAGACACTAATTAAAGGTCAGTTAAATGGAAATGTGTGGCCAAAGTTCACCTGCTGTACGTCAAACGTCCATTTCGTATTTGATTAGAACTTTGACATTAGAAGGATAGAGAGCTCTCAAAACAAAAAAAGTATTTTTCTTTTCAAGTCGAGATCTCGATTTATAAGTCGAGTTCTAGAGGTGAAAGTCGGGATGTCACATGATAAATCGAAATCTCGTTTTATAAGTCGAGATCTCGAGTTATATGACGTGATCTCAAGTTGTATTATATATTATATTATATTATATTATATTATATTATATTATATTATATTATATTATATTATATTATATTGTATTGTATTGTATTGTATTATATTATATTATATTATATTATATTATATTATATTATATTATATTATATTATATTATATTATATTAAGTTATATTATATGAAAAATTAAGCAAGCTCCTGGCCATAATCATATAAACACACATTATTTCAGCCGGGACAATGTCCCGAGGGCGAGGTGGGTACTCGTGTATGTTTTGGGTGGGTATGTGTCGCCCGGGTCTCCAAATTTGGACCCCGTTCTAGAAAGAATTTGCTCTCAAAATGATACCCCGTTCTAGAAATTGGTCAATTTTTAATACCCCCTGCTAATTTCAAATGGCTGTTGAAACGTCTCTAAAACGGATACCCCGTTCTGGTTCCGGAGTCCCAAAATCACGACCCCGTTGGGCGGTACAACCGTATAGGTATTTTGGGGGAGTACCCCCCCCCCCCCCCCCCCCCCCGGGACAATGTCCCTTTAAATTAAAAGAAAATTATTTTATTATTTAACTGAGGTTTTATATGATAGTTAACAATCAAAGCGTGGGATAAACAACTAACAACAAAAGAGTTCCAAAATAACTTTCAAAGTTATTGTAACTATATAACATCGATTGCCTCTTTGAAACAGCTGTCTAAAACTAAATCATATTATACCCGGGTATTATAGATTGTTTGTATTACGTGGTATTAGAATGATATCTTTATAACTTATGAATTATTTATTTATTTAATTATTTTTTTTTATTTAATGCTGTCTTTGTTCTATACCATATCGATGTATTTAAATATTTGTGTTAGCATTAATAAAGATCATAAAAAAAAACATTCCTCAAGGTAAAGGTCTCAACTCGCTAATCAGTTATGAGCAGTACTTTCCTGTGGTTCTACAGTGTATTTGTCTTACAGCATTTTACCAAAAGAAATTTCAGAATTGTTTTTAATTTTGACTTAGTTGTCTTAGTTCATCGTGATACGGCTAAAGGAATTAACCCTTTCACTCCTAGAGCCAATAATGGCAGACCAGTAGGAACGAATTTGAAAGTGCACGATTGACTGTTGTCGGCCGAGATCCCTTCAATATTTTCGACGGTTAAGTGTCAGTCTTCTTTTTTTTAATTTTCACCCGAAAAGTGGGGGGGCACGGGCCTACCCGACCACCCCTACTCCTACGGGCCTGAATGGAGACATGTAGCGTAGTTCTAACTTTTGAGTCTGTGGACGAAATCCCATGGTTTGACCATTCAAATGAAACCTCTTCGGCAGTACTTTTGCATGGTGCAATTTGTTTCTCAATATTTTGCAAAATGAAATTTGGGATTTTTGTTGAATTTTGTTGTTTGGCACTCTTGGGAGTGAAAGAGTTAACATGAACAATTTGAGTGTTTGAAAGATAAAATCATCCAAGATAGCGTGACTTTGTCTTCCGGCCGCGGCACGCGATGATAAACCGCATGAAACAAAGACGCAAAATTGTGATCAAGGGGAAGCAATAAAAACTTTATGGCAAGAAAAGTTAGAATGACGATTAGCATTTACTGACTTTACTTGACAGAAAGTTCTAGTTGTCTTTGCATTTGATGTTGACACGGAAACGTTCTTTAACTCTTTTTCTCCCAAGAGTACCAAAAATCAATATAAAAAACAAAATGCCAAATTTCATTTTGGAAAATATTGAAAAACAAATGGTACCTTGCAAAAGTACTGCCGAAGAGATTTCATTCACGCCGTAAAATTTTGTCCACAGACTCAAACGTTCGAACTACATGTTATACAACATATCTCCATAATTGACTCTGGGAGTGAAATGGTTCGCAACATTGTTGCGTTGAAAGTCAACAGCGGGACTTTCATTTACGCAAAGATCTTTTTAAGGCAACATGTTGCAATATTTTGAAAAAAGTTTACACGTTTCGGCAACAAAATGTTACGTTAAGAATCACTGAGCCGCGTTCTGTGTTAGACGTGTTTGTACAAGGCGGACAATTTTGACGCGACAGCAATCGTCGTTACAATTTGAGTTTGTGTAACATCGCAGTGTTACCAAACAGTTTCTATGGAAACTGTCTTCCGAAGCTACTCCGATCCTAAATTTTGCCTGTTTCTAGCTGTCACATCCATCGACTTTTGGTTTAATTTCGAAGCGCTTAAAATTTAGAAGAGTTTATAGTCTCCTCCATCGTGCACAGAGAACGAGAAAAATTATCAATAAACGTCACCGTTTGCATCATTCAGACTGCTCGCCTGACCTTCTCCAGTTCAGTTATCATCTGGGTAGAACCGGTCAAGAGAATAAATCTCAGTTGTGCTAACCAAAACACGTTTTACTACGTCTTATAAAACTTGCTCAAAATCTTCACAAACATTATTAACCATCATGTATATTTTAGAACACATACTGACGTGGAAATTTCTAAAACACGTTGAAAAACGACATGAATATTTGCTCTGCTTACCTCGATCTATTTACTGTCGCCACGCGTCTGACTTTTTCAGTTACAGTCGATTAGAAGGTAGTTTCTCATAGGCGGGCAATTCTACTAAGCGGACACTAGTCATGGACCCAGCAGTACTTTCCTGTGATGCTGTTAATTATACTGTACAAGGTGGTTCTAACTTTTGAGTCTGTGAATGAAACCCTAAAGTGTGATCATTCAAATGAAAGCTACTGAGCAGTACTTTCCTGTGGTACTGTTCATTATGCTGTACAAGGCGGTTCTAACTTTTGAGTCTGTGAATCATAGTTCATAGAACAAACTGGTTATGAAGCTCAATAAATTTCAAAAAGAGTGTACAAAGCTGCTTTGTTTTATGTTGAACGAACCGTGACCCTGCACATTGTTTTGTTTAACGTGTTAGCCCAAATGTTTCTACTGATCAGTTGCTCATATGCATTTCAATACCTTTTGTGTTTTGTGCAGGGTCAAGGCAAACGAACAAAAGAAATGGAGAACAAAAACATATAACAAAGGACTGACTGAGTTTCATAACCAGTTTATTCTATTAACTATGGTGAATGAAACCCTAAAGTGTGACCATTCGAATGAAAGCTATTATATTGAGCAGTACTTTCCTGTGCCGGGTACTGTTCATTATGCTGTACAAGGTGGTTCTAGCTTTTAAATCTGTGAATATAATCCTACTGTGTGACCATTCAGATGAAACTCCTCAGTTTTTCATTGTCTTGTAAAATAGAATTTTGATTTCAGGCTCTCTACTTCCGTATATTGTATATTAGTTTGAGACACTCACCTTAACTGCTTATATTATCAGTACATGTCGTCTTGTTCGTGGAATCATAGTTAGAATGTTGAGTCTAGACATAGTTAGTAGAGGGGACTGGTTAGGAAACCCGGCGAACTTCAAAGGCGCCAAACAATAGGGGCTCTCTAATGTTGAACAAGCCCATCACGTGACTCTGACCGTGCACAGTCAAAACAAGATGGCGGACAGTATGGACGATCTGTCCGATCTCTTCGTATTCGGAGATGATTTTGAAGCGATTCTTGATGTTTTGGAAAGCGATGAAGCCATGGAAGAGGACTTTGTTGAAGCAGTTAGCTCAGTAAGTTGCAAATATGTCTGAAAATGTTTGAATCGAGCGAAGTTGCTTCGTAAACAACGAAGTACACGCTAGAACTCGAGAAAACCAGAGTTGAATCTTTGTTAGACATTCTTATTTGATCTTTTACCTGATGGACTATAAACAAGTTACAAGTTTTAACTTTTATAATGAAGAGAAGACAAGCCAAATGGAAAACTCGATCTCTCGAGATCTACAAAGTTGAAGAATTGTGTTACACAAATCTCTATCGGTTGCCCTTGGATATAAGAACCCTTTGCTCTGGTTATGTTCAACTATGATTTCTTATGATTATATTTCTTTTCAGGCTCAATCGCAATTGATTATATGTAGTGAGTGTGGCAAAAAATACAAGACGAGAGGCGGATTCGAGCGCCACAAAGCAGTAAAACACAGTCAGAAACAAAATACTCAAGCAAACAAGGCCTATTTCACTCCAAACATCCTTCACCAGATTGTTACGAGTACCCTGGTAAATTTACAAGGAAACAAGGTTTTTTCAGCAAGCCTAAGAAAGGAGTTCACGAACTATGGATTTGAGATACCCCAAGAAGATGCGCCGGAATTTTGTGAACTTAAGACAATTTATGAGGCATTTAGGAAGAACAAAAATGTTGAGAAGTTGTATGGAGCATATTATGCTAAAGTCCCTCTGAATGCGACAAGATTCTTCAAAGGACTATCACGAAATGCTTCCACATTATTATCAACTAAAGTTGCTGATGGTATGATTGCACACTGCAAAAGAGAGGCATCAACTGAGAGCGGCAAATGCAATTTAGCTGCAACATTATCTGAGAAGGAGAAGGCTGGCCTCCAGTATGTTGGTGGATATGTTCTGCACAAGCTGCACAAAAAGCACAGCTTTTCAAGTTCAGCAGAAAGCCTGCTGGCTATGTCGATCTTAAAAGCTGGGAAACAGGAAACAAACACAGAGTCTCAAAAACTCGTATCAATACTAAACCGTGGAGGGTTGTGGTCTATCACAGGTCCAGCACAGAAGATTTTTATAAAGACTGAACATTATTTCAGGCAGTCCACCTCGAAATCTGGTTTGCAAAAAATTGACATTGTTGACATTGCACAGAAATCAATGAAGGATTGTGATGTTATATCAAATTTTAACTTGTTATTATCAGATGCTGAGTTTAACATGGACAGTCATGTTTGCAAAGATGTTTTGCATAGTATTGTGAGCTTATATGTCAGGGTACGCTCATTTTCATTTGCAAGGGACAAAATTCAGTGCCACAAAATCCAAGCAAAGCAGGGAAAATCCAAAGCCCTTCGAAAAGAAATCAGTAGAAGTTGCGATGAAAAGGAGCAACAAAGGCTTCAATGATGTAAACAATCCAGTCTAATTTTTTAATGAATTTTTATGCTATTTAATCATGTTGTTGTTAATAGTGTAAAACAAATGTGTAGTTCTGAAAAATATCTTTACCCTTCCCTCTTTCATTCCATTGAAGGGAACTGCCCTACTATGACTCCCTCCCCTTTGGATTTTCTAAAATAGCCATAAACAATTATGAAGCATTACATGTATGCAACTCCTTTTGTCCAGAGGAAAGTTTGGTCTCTTCTGAAACTACACAATGTTGATGGTTCTCAATAAAATCATGATAAAACTGATTGAATATACCTTATCTGTCCTCACAAAAGGGTAAACTGGGTTTTTCTAACATTTGTTTTCGAAACTGATGGTACTAAAAATATATTATGCCCTCTGGGGGCATTAAACTAAACATAGGTCAAACTTGTGGAAATACCATAAATCATTGGAATTTGCAAGTCCTTTTAATTGAATCGAGCCTGCCATGTTTAATTCAAAACTATAGTGTTATTGTTTTAAAAATCTAAAAGACTTAAGAATTAAAAATCTAAAGACTTAAATAACCCACTTAGCTTTCATTTTGGTTATACACGAAGTCCTACCACTGCAGCTAGCTCTTTTTCAAAGCTCAATAATTTATTGACAATCAGGAAAAACTGGAATTTTCTAACAATTATTGTTGGAAACTGATGGTACTAAAATTTATATTATTCTTGGCTTGCACATGTCATCATAAAAATTCAAAAATCTCAACTTTAAACAATGTTTTGCTTCCGATTTGGAAAGGTTTGAAATGTGTCACGCAATTCGTCAGGCTGTTTTAGATAAGCGGTGAATAAACAAAATTGAACCAGTTGAAAGTTATTTTTGCATTATAGATGCTTATAAGCTGATTTAATGGAACCTATAGTGAATCCAATCTTTGTGATGGGATTTTTTGCGTAATATTATGATTATGAAGTTTTGGTCGCCACGTTGGTGTACCAAAGTGGTACACCAACATGGCCGCTCCATACATTTTACTTAAAATGTCTAATATTTGTTCACCTGTAACTCTTGAACGAAAAGCTCTGGCGCTTCAAAATGTGGCCTAGATGTGTAGTTTTAAACTCTCTACAATTCCATAAACATTTTGGAATCGAAATCTGTTTTTCAGTGCTTCCGGAATTTTGATATGACATGATATGACGAAAGTGCAAGCCAAGAATTCTCTTATATATTACGTTACCCTCTTATAAAATACTTGATCAATAATACTCCAGTTTTGAATTAGATGTGACATAACTGAGGCAACAGACTAAACATAGGCCAGTAACCCATTGGAATTTGCAAGTCCTCTTAATTGAATTGAGTCAAGGCTGCCACTGTATCAGCGTCAACAATAATGCCTTATTCAGAGGTCATGTCTAATTCAAAACTAGAGTATTGTATTATTGTTACAAAAACCTAAAAGACTTTAATAGAAACCTTCATTTTAGTTATTCATAAAATGCTGCAGCTTTTTCAAAGCTCAAGTATAGACAACTAATTAAGCTTCACTGTTTTCCTGCATGGCAATTTAGCATCGGTGATCTGCTCCCATGCTCTACATTTATCCTTCCTGCCTCTAGTGTTACCACTTTCACAGGATACTGTTCTCTGGATTCTGATGGTGTTGGCATTATACCCAAAGGTACGGATATCCGGATTGTCACTGCGCCTTCCCAGCTTGCGTTGGTTCCCAAAGTATTCCTCCACTGGGTCCTGGCAAAAGCGCTCTGTCAGTACAAACTCTGTCCCTTCCTGAAGGAGGAACTTTGTGGCCTCAATGACAGAATGAACTGTCATCCTTATGCCCTCATGTGTCTGCCAGGACAGGAACATTCGACCCCTAGCATTCTGGCTGAAGTTTCCTGGCCGGTTCTCTGTACTCTCCTTCCAAAGTCTCAGGTACTCGAGGAACTCCATCAAGAACTGGAATCTGTTATCAAACAGGAACAATAATTATTTGTCACCACTATGTTACTTTACAGATGAAAGAACATCAATTGATAAAGCATTTTTTGCCCCCTTTCTCTTGAAATGTAAACATAATATAATACATGTATAATAAAAAACTGTAGTATCCAATTAATGTAACATTGACCACTTTCATTAAACTGCTGACTTGTAATGTGTCATTCAAGAAAATATCATTTCCTCACCCCCTATGGGATGTTGGATTTTCCAAAATTAAATTACATAACTGACCGAATAAGCACCCCTTTAAATTTTGAAATAAGCTTATTCAGTCATTTATGGTACATGTATATGACTTGTACGGAGAAATGTTAAAGTAAGACAGATCCCCCTCTGGAATTTCTGATCACCCCCTCTTGGAAAATACTTTCTGGGATCACACACTGGAAAAGTAGCCAAAATCTAAAATATCACATAAACCACTGCAAAATACCAATTTAGCAATCAAACATTTGACGGCCAACAGACCCAATATGACATGATTCTAACATAGAATACCTTTCATCGTTCTCACATCTGTATGGAGCAAGGAAGGGTTTGCGCTTCTTCTGATGCTCTGTAGTGCTGCGCACATTCAGGCAATCGAAAAATGCATCCATCATCTCACAGAGCTTTGCGGTTGCCACTGCCTCAGGAGGTCCAAATTCCTTCAGCACTGCAGCTACTGACGCACTAAGGACTTGGGCTGCTAGGTTCACTCGCATGACAGCATAGGAGTTGAGGTTGATGTGTTCATAGGTCAGCTTTGGTAGCAATTTCAAACCCCTGTCCACATCCTGGTAGAAGATCTGTGCAATATGCTGCCATAAGATGTAATGGCCATCGTTCCACATATACCGTGTACAAGTACCGGACCCTGAGTGCAGCAGACAGTTCCTGGTGGTCTTCACCAAATGTGGGGCGTCTGAGAAGAAATACACAAACCGATGCGGTGCGTACAGGTTGATAGTACGGTAGCAAACATCTGTGTCTGCATCTCCATCCAATGGCTTGTGTAGGCGGTAGAACCTTCTGTTGGGGGATGCACCATCGGAGGTTGCAGCAATGACCCATATATTACAGGTGGTCTCAAGAATGCAGACTGCTTCCCAGAACAAGGGCATCAGCTGGGCTGCAGTGACACCTGTCGTCGCAAAATGAGCCAAGCAGAACTTAAGCTCTGTGCACACACCACGCACCAGGAAAACTAGTGCATGGGTAGCAATCTCATCAGTTTTCTCCAATGATCCAAAATTCAAGTCTGGGTCACCGAGATCTGTAAACCCGATAAGTTCCCCAGTTACTTTATCAAAGACTAAGTTTGACATGATCTTCATCTCATCAAATAGCAGCACCACATATCTCTGAACATCAAAATAGCAGTCAGTTTGTGACTTCAATTCAGCAATAACTTCTTCTTGAAATCCTCTTCTGGGTCGGATAGCATTTCTGTAGTCCTTCAGACGTCGCTGACTTGGAAGCACAAGGACCTTACTATTTCTCAGTTCTTCGTAACAAGAAGGAGACTTAGCTGCCAGTGAAAGACAAAACCGTATAATCATCGGATGGTACCGAACACCAGTTGCACTGCTTTTCAACAACTTTTGCTGTTGCTGCCAAAACAGATCCATGAACGGAGTCATACTGACAGTGGAGTCACCAATTATCGAAGTGACATCATTGCTTAACTCATGATCTACCAAGACACCAGATTTTGTTATTTCTATCTTCATCTCCTCCAGTTGGCGCTCAAGCTGTGCACATTTCAGCCTTTGCATCTGCAATGTTAACTTGAGTCTTTCAGGTGCTGTATTGGTCACAGGTGCCTTTACATGCGCTGGTTCTGATAGCCTCCTATTCTTTGCTCTTGCTTTGAGCTCACTTGTATGACCGTATTCCATACAAGCTGTGCAGAGCTGGGCTTGTGGGCTGCAGAGTAATGTACAGTCAGGGGGCCGCCAGTACTGTTTCTTGGGGAACATATTCATTGAAGCACCATCATCACTATCGTATAAGGGATCCACAACCTTGGGAACAACATGTGGAATCACTTCTCCAGTCAATTCATTAGGGCTCACTCCAGGACAAATGAGATGGCATTCTATTTCTCTTACGAGATCCGACACTGTCACATTATTTATTGACCTCAGATATCTTGTATAAAGTTCATGATCCTCTGGTAAGAACCATCCGTACACCGCAATAGTGTAGCCCAGGCTGTCATCGATAATAATTTGCAATTCTGGCAGCTGAAAACATTCCTTCCTTTTTTGCAAAACGACTCTGTCGTGGCGCTCCTCCACTGTCCACTCTCTAATGCTTTTTAGACACTTGAGTCTTTTGCAGACATCTTCGAACCCCTTGTATAATTTCCTGGCCCTGGTATGGACTGCAGGGCCCTCTTGAACAATCTGCCGGGCTGGTCTGGATGGATGTTTTGGAGTGTCATGGCTTTTCTTGGGCATGTTTTGTGTCGGCAGTACCCCAAACTTCAGTTTCTTTTTGGTCATTTTTACAGATTGGACTAAAAGATGGTAAAGAAAAATAATCAAAACTCAAACAATGATTCCACAGCAACTAACAGCACTCGAAAAAGATACTTCAGATATAAATATTTCAAAATGTTAATAATCAAGCAGTTGTCAAATAGAAGTTAAAAAGCAAAGTGCTCGAACACAACAGGCTGCGAAAAAAAGACAACACAAACAGCACTCACACATCATTTTTACAGATTTGAATGAAAGATGGTAAAGAAAGAATCATCAAAACTCAAACAATGATTCCATAGCAACTACATGTGTGTGTGTAACAGACGCGGCGAGCCTGTTTCAAATTCACAAATGGACAGGGAAATCTGCTATTTTCTGAAATGTCAAACATTTAATGTGCACAGAGAACGAAAAAGATACCTCAGATATATATATATATTTCAAAATGTTAGTAATCAAGCAGTTGTCAAATAGAAGTTAGAAGGCAAAGTGCTCGAACACAGGCTGCGAAACAAATACAACACAAACAGCACTCGCACATCATCAGCTTTTACAGTTACTTACATATCTCTATCTCATCAGGTTTGAAGTGGTTCTCGCAAGTAAACACTCTGTCGTTGTCTATCAGTCTCTGCAACTCGCTATCCTTCTCACGGGTCTTTGTAATCTCATTCAGCCACTCTTTCCTCCAAGTTTCGTGCTCTGCATCTTTCGGCGATGGTAGCTTGAATATACCGATACCTTTCCTTCTCCTGCACGATCCACAGCCCCAAACTGCACAGTTATCGCCAGGCATCCTCTATAACTACTCTTACAAAAACTTACTCGTGAATGTGTTGTCTGGACAACTCGGAATACGCTTCAAAACACGGAAAATCGACTTCGAACATGCCACTCACTCGGGCGCCATCTTGGAAATGTTTGTGCACGGTCAATGTCACGTGACTTGTAAAATCGTAAACAAAGACATGACTCTTTGAAGTTCGCCGGGTTTCCTAACCAGTCCCCTCTACTAACTATGGTCTAGATAAGAAAAAAAGTCAAACGAGTTTATGATATTCGCTAGCTAGTATCTCTCTGATAATACAGATCAGGTGATTTCAAACAACGTCCTTGTAACCTAGAAACAAGATTCTTTCCCGGAACTCGTTTCGGAAGCGGCTGCGTCTGTTTCCGAGTACTCGCACTATACACATTTAAACGATTGCCGGATTTGAATCGTATCATAGTCAAACTCCTGTGAGCATGATTCATTTAAAATCGGATGAATTGACTGAAAACCAACCTACGTGTTAATAACAACGCAAGAAAACGGCTTTTGAATACGGTAAGTGGAGATTACTAGCGACTCAAGGAAAGGTCATCAAACTGACATGAGTTTGCGTGATATATACCTAATCTCAGTAAACCTTAAATACGGTGTAACAAAATACGACTGCTCAACTCGAATTTATAAATCGGATAACTAGCAAAGCTGGTTTCTTTTTAAAACAAAGTTAGGTGATCAAAGTTCTTCGTTGGTTTATACCGTGTGAAGAGTTTGATCGCACACGTGGCGGAAGCTAAATTATGGACAGACAAATCTCTCTATAAGGCGGACATCTCTCTTAGGCGCTGGTCCCGACTGAATTTCACTTGTTTGTTTGCAACTAAACTCTCTATAAGGCGGACACCTCTCTAAGGGCCCGATTATATGAGCCGGGCTGGCCCGGTTAGCCGAGATGGCCCATTTTGCCGAGATGACTTTCAGCCCGGTATTACATGAAGCGAGCCAGCCCGGGCGACAACTAAATTTAGCATCAACGGTTTTGACCTAAAGTTGTTGTTTTGAAAATGGCGCAAAGCGTAGAATGTTTCAATTAAGGATTTTTTCTGCATTTTAGCTCATTTACTTCGTGCTTACGCACTCTTGTGTAACTCTTTATCATTTAAAGAGAAAAAGGGCCATTTACAGACGAGCAGGTTTGCTCAGAAGCAAATTTTTGTGCTGTTCCGGTAAGCCGGGCTGGCCCGGTAAACGCGATTACATGGAAAATTTTCAGCCCGGTTAGCCGGGATCCCGGCTAACCGGGCTGGCCCGGTTGTCATATAATCGCAAAGTTGTTTTTTGTTGCGTTTAACAGGCGTGCTGAGATCTCGGCAAACCGGGCCAGCTCGGCTAACCGGGCCAGCCCGGCTCATATAATCGGGCCCTAAGGCGCTGGTCCTGACTGATCGAATTTCACTTGTTTTTCTTTAACAAACTCTCAATAAGGCGGAGACCTCTGTAAGGTGTTGGTCCTGACTGAATTTCACTTGTTTTTCTGTAACTAAACTCTCTTTAAGGCGGACACTTCTCTAAGGTATCTAAGGCGCTGGTCCCGACTGAATTTCACTGACTTTAAAAGGGATAGCTTCTCCCCCTCCTTCACGCAATCGCTGTTTCCACAGAAAATCCAAGATGGCGGACTCATCGAGGCGAAGGGGGGAAATCTGTTTTCTTTTCAAGGCGCCAATTCTTCGCCTCTTTTAACATATACCTTACCGTAAAATTGCCATATTTGCGAACGAAAACGAGAAATAAAGTAGTGCAGCCTCTCTCTTTACATAAATATCCATTTTAGCCTTCAAAATTTGAATTTCGCGCTCCCAACGGCTCGCCCAATCGCGAGATGGTCGCGTTACAGCGCAGAGACTCCTCGCTTTGTTGGAAGTTCTTGAGCCTTAAATAAACTTGATTTGAGGTCTACCATATTGTGCCATGCTCAAAATGTGGCTAGTCATGATGTAATACAAAATATATTTAGCAGATGATGGTTCGATTGATGGCGGAAGACAACCTTGAATCGAAACATTTTGTGAGTGTTTTAGCAATTTTTTCGTTATTTGACTTATTAACTGTTGATTGTTTTTCCATTTTAATTTGCCATGGCCGATTCTGCATTCAAAAAAGCCAAAATAATGCCGCGAGCACCTCGAATCAGGTATACCATTCAGCTCGAGATGGAAGCTGGAATGGAAGAGCAACTCGAAAGGATAAAATCGGCATTTCAGCGCGTGAAAAGCCGCATGAGGATTAAAAGTCGAACACCAATTGGAAATCTCATGATGTCATGATGGAACGACTGTCAGATTCATGCATTCGAAGAGTCTGAACAAAATGGAATGGCGAGAGACAACCTCGTTCCCAGGGTCTTCTCCTTCCCGTCCCCTCGAGCGAGAGAGAAGACCCTGGGAACGAAGTTGGGTGAGAGTCGTCTTTGTTTACATCTCTGTTACTCGTTCCTTCGTCATGAGCGTTCTCTCACCTGCGATGCTGCAACGGAAACCGATGTTGGTGAACCGTACATTTTGTTCGATGGGGAAAACACGACTGGTTGCTACGACATCCACATTGAAAGTCGACCTGATGAAGACTATTTTCTAGCAGCATCGACTGACACTATACAAAACCTCATAAGTACGATGGCACGATACAACGTAAAGTGCTCTCTTTGCGGATATCATTTAGATATATAATCACTCGCTTTCTTGCGGCATGGTAATGCTGTACGAATCAGCATGAGCTATGTAGCTGGCCATTCACTGCATTCAGGGACGTTTACAGCCAATTTGAGGTATTGTATAAACACATTGAATCGAGGAGTTTTCTGTCAGAAAATACACTGACTCACACTTGTCCCTTTTTAGGATGGTCCACGGATTCACTAGTACCGGCCTTACAAGGCGTCAAATATTGGCCATGTGGAACAAAAGTATATTTCAACTGGTAATGTATGTTACATGTAACTTTTACTTTCAGTGATGACCCGGATTTGATGACCCACTTGCTCATTGAGGAATAATATCTTCCAAGTGTGTTATTGTTTTGTAACAAATTATTTCAGTTAATTCCTTTTTTTACAACACATGTAGGGTCAATTTCAGCATTCTATTATAATGTCTAATATTAACAGGTAGTCATCTATAATGTTCCTTTATTTGATGCTTTGTTTATTTCTTTACCGTTTAGTACTTGAGTTTGCATATAATTATTGCATATCCTTCTTGTCAGTGTACTGTTCTCTGAGATACAAAAATGCTCTGCAATTCCTCTTATGAATTAAGAGAAACTTCTGGAAGCTTGGAGGGAGGCACAACAGGATCCTCACTAGGCTTTGGACCTGGGGGGGGGATACTCCCTATAATGGCTATACGGGGATGCTCTGCCCGAAAGGGGTACCTTTTTGAGGCCGGAGGTATATGAAAGGGTAGGGATTTCACAAAGTATAGGAAAGCCGAAGGGAAAACATGAGTTGAAGTATAAAAAAGTAGGGAAAACTGCCATTTAAGTATTATAAAAAGCGCCTTTCAAAATATAACAAACAGATGCACATAAAGGCTATATGAAAGGGGTAACATTTTCAGTGAAAGGTATATGAAAGGGGTACCATTTTCAATGAAAGGTATATGAAAGGGGTACCTTTTCTGTCAAAAACCGTATATGAATGGGTATGGTTTTGACCTCGGGCGGAGCATCCCTGTACAAAAATTTGTTGATAACCCTCCCCCCCCCCCCCCCCCCCCCTTCTTGTCTTGTTTCAGTTCTTTTGTTTGTAATTACTTCAGGTCATTATAACAGATGCAAGACATGACCCCAGTCATGCTGCTGACAGCACACTACTGTTTGTCAGCCATATCGTACCGGTAAGAATAAAATAACAATCATTGATACATATCATTATTTCAGAATATTTGGAAAAAGCACAACAGTACAATTTGTTGCATACAAATTTAACAATATAATTATATTACTGGTACTATTAACTGCCAAAAAATGGTAGGATTACTGTTCTGGTTAATTTTGGAAACAAGAAAGTCATTTACAGACTGAGCTGGTCGAAAGAAGACATGCCATCAGCTGCATCGTGAGAGGTACCAATGACAACAAGTGGTAGAGGCTTTGACTGGTCTTGGTGAGATATAAATTGATAAATATCTCTGGAATCCCAATTTGTCAAGCCCTCAAATTTTGTGAACCTCCCGATTATTCTAACCAAAACCTGTTTCCCTTGGATTTCATTTCATTTGATACAATCTTTGATTTTTCGAATTCCAATATTCCACTGTAGATGGCAATACACTGAAGCTGTCATAACAGTGACAATTACAATGTGACATATAATTTTTTTCATTACATACATCTATCAGGTCGTCGTGTTGGTGAGATGGCGCATGACTATGTACCAGCACTAAAGCAATGGTTGACTGGCAAGGGGATCAAGAACTCCTATGACAGCTGGCATGGTATGCAATTACACATTCCACTATTTCAATATTGACATGCCATAAGCAACTGTATGACCATTAAATTCAAAATGTCCTTGTTGGTGTGGATGGAAGTCGATTTGCAATTTTTTCATGTCAATGTACAACACACACAAGAAAAGATTCCTACCATCTAAAAACATCAAGTTATTTGATGCATGTAATGACTTTGTGTACTTTTATTCAAACAGGGAAGAAGAGTCATGATACCAGCAGGGGGGCTATGTCTGCAGAAAGAAGCCTCTTGTTAGTGAAAGGGCTATTGCTGCATACAGGAAAGCTATTGAAAGGACAACAATCTACAAAAATGCTGCTGATTATGCCATGATGGTATTATACTTGTCAATAAATGTATTTGTTGTCCATTGAATGCTTGCCAAAAATATATCTCTTGACTGTACATGCTATTGTCATTGATCATGCAACTAATCAGTCCCTATTTTTTTTTTTTTTTTTTGCAATGCTGCGATACCTATTGGATAGAAACATTACATTTTGTAATGCTTATTTAATTATGTCCCAAAGCGCATTCATTTCAGTCGGGCATGGACTCGTATCAGATGAGAATTCACTTGGCTGTCCTTGATTGGGTACAGTAATCTCTCATAAAGTCATATTTTGTACATACAAATCAAAATTGATATTTCATGTCCATGTTGTAGGTTGAAATGAAATTCAGATTAAAATGATTTCAACCTTGCTTGATTTTGAATTACTTTTATTTCTGATTTATGATAATGAATCAAAGACAAAAGAAATTCAAAATCAAACTGGGTTGAAATCATTTTAACCTGAATTTCATTTCAACCTACAACATCCACATATAATACTTGAAGTCCAGTCCAATTTTTGAAATTGATAAATCATTCTTATTTATTTTTGTAGAATGAAAATATGTTGCGTGAAACTTCGTCAGAGCAGTATTACCAAACAAGCCGCCAATTAACCGGACAGAATCGCACCACACTGAGTGCTGGTGGAAAAGATCTACTAGTTCAAGGATGAGATCTGGCTCACCTTTTATCATTCCTTGTAGTTTATCCCAACTTTTTTTGGGGGAAGGGGGTGGGGGGAGGCGGGGGTGGGTTATTTGTTGGAATGCTATGTCTTGTTGGGGAGTGTAGCCCTGAGCTCGAAAGCCAACAGGCTATATAGATAACACGCAGCTCTTTGCAACCTCGAATTTCATTGGACCTGGATATCATGCAACTCTATTGTTTTCAGGGTTAGGGTTCATTATTGTGTTGTTAATTGTTCTATTGTTTTCTTGCAAATCAGAGAAGACCTTGTAAGAGTTGCGTACTGCCCAAAGGCAAACCCTATTTGACACCATATTCCAGACCTACCACGTTAATTTGTGGTTGCACTTTCAATAATCTATTAAAACAACAAAGGCCTTAGAAAAACACTTGTCACAAGATTATACTAGTCTTGCTAAACCACATTCTTTCAGTGGCTATATTTTTCAGAACCCATTGCTTATTCATTAACTGTTTTTAAAGTTGTATGGTGAGACCGAGCAAACAACGTAAGCTGAAAGCTTTGGTTATAAAGGCCTTTGTTATTTTAATAGGTTATTGAAATTGCAACCATAAAAAAATAGACGCACTCGGAAGAGGTTCCGGAAGCTATCAGGCCCCTCATGTAATCCATGATTCCGTGGAATTCACAAGTTTAGAAATATTCTGGACAATGGAGATTCGTTATGAAATAAACAAACTGCAAATGAAGAAAGTGGCCGTCATAGAATGCAAAAGATTATGAATTTGTAATTATTATTTGACAGCCTTAAGGCATTTCAATGAACTTGAAACTTTAGGTTTTATTAATATGTTGTATAAAGTATGTTATTTTAATGTTAAAGAGAAATTAATCATGGGATCATTGTGTTTTATCGTTTTTAATAAAGATAAGTGAAATCTTTGACAAAAAGTCAAAACGCACCACTCTTCTAACTAGGAATGAATTTATATTTCTCGAAATCAAATAAAGCAATGTCTTTCCAATTCTCAGAAGGAATAGTGAAATGATAACAGAATAACACGATCTCAATAAAAGTTTTCCAAACTTCCATAAAGTCAAGTTTTTGGCCACGTGAACAAATTGCTTTGGATTGTTTACATTTTCGTGGCGAAAAAGTTTCAAATATTTTGGAACGCTTCCATAGAACGTCTGTTTTCTCCGAAAATTGAGTACATAAAATGACGTCATGATGTCACTGTGTTGTACTCCGATCTTGAAAAAGTGTGTGTCATGTAAAACTTGAATCTATCTCTAGAATGGTCATGAAAATGTAACTGAAATAAGATTGTCGGCAGCGATGCATTTTCCGATCAAACATCGAAGGTATGCTACGAACAAAACCCAGTCGAGCCACCTTAAACTAACATCAACTATCCTGGGGCTTCTATTATTGTTTTATGCCTTTTTTGTTTTTGTCATAATTGTTAGAGTAAAGTACGAGAGTAGAATAACTCTGGAAACGATGTATTTGTTTTTCTTGTTTGCTTTCTCGATGACTTTGTTAAACTCTTTACTCGATCCAATTATATACTCGTTTAGAATAGGTGCGGTTACACACACCACGGTAAATGGCATTTTCCATGGTAGATCATGTCGCGGTGCATTACACTTGGGTTTAGTATACTATGTTAACCAGCGGTTACACGCGATTTGTGATTTGCCAAGGTAAAAAAATGTCACGCAATTCCGTGAATCACTTTTCCTTTGCGGTTACGTGTTAATGTCAAACGAAGCATCGTGATTGGCTCTTGTACCTTGGGCATCAAAACGCCATTGCACTTTACCAAGTTAAATGTCATGGGCGCCTCGTGTGATCTTTTTTATGTATCCATGGGTATTTACCATGGGAAATTTCCCCCGGGAAATGTCGGTCACACTCACTAAATGCAGTTTCCCGTGGTGACCAAAATGAACAACGATGACAATTACAACGATGTGCTGCCACAAGTTCAACACGTAAATTATTTCGTGCAACAACTCGCGTTAATTATGTCGTGCAACAACTCAATAACAATTCAATTATTTACCGTAAACTGACCAAAGCATTTTCCTAAGTTTACAGAAGAGTCTCGAGAATTTACCGAAGGTATTCCTAAAATTTCCGATGATTTTCCGAGCAACTGAATTACTTGCAAACTAACAAACATTGCAAAATCAAGGGAAACTTTCATAACTTTATTTAAGTTTTAATAAGCCGAAAGTATGTGTATTTAGCAGACAATGTCAAAATAAATTTGATGGATGTGAATATCGCTTCAGTTGAGGCATGCTGAGGTGGGTGTATATAAATATTATGAATGGATGGATGGGAGTAACGCCTTAAGTATCAAACAAACAGTCATTATTTAACAAAGCCTAATATCAGTAAGAGAAAGAAAAAGACAAACTATAACTGCAAAAAGCACATCAACCATCCCCTCGGTATAGCCAGTACCTTACGCATGCGTACAACCATACTACCCTGGTAGTGGCAGCCAGTGGACAGCTGTTTCGTTTAGTTAGTACTCGTAAGCGTAGCATAGCCAGGCAGACAAGGTCTCACATAAAGGCCCGTCTACACAGGCGATTTTTTGTGCAATTTTTGTCGAGCGCAAGTTGCATCTTCAAATCGCCTGTGTAAACTAGAGGCGATTTCTGTGCGAATTGGGAGCGATTTGTCGCGTGATGTCGTAGAGGTTTCGCCTGATACAACTTGGCGGCGATTTTTAGGAAATCACAACAAATCGAAGCAAATGTCGCACAGAAATCGCCGCTAGTTTACACTTGCGGTAAAAGTTAAATTGGAAATGAGTTTTTATTCAAATGCAAATAAAACTCATTTCCATATGAAAGGTTGTGCACCTAGCCTCGCTTTGACAACGAAACACAACGTAACTCGGAAATGGCCTATTACTACCAAGGCAGATGCATTGAGCATCTCTTTAAGCGAAAGCTCCACATAGGCCATGTGGTAGCTGTTGGCTGGGGACCTCGGCATGCGTATCGGGAGAGGTGGATCCCTGTTTCAGGACCGCGTGTGCAATGAAGAAACAAAAAGCTCAGCTGCTCAATAGCTTACATTTTCAATGGTCACACTGGGTTAAAAAAAATTCAAAGCAAAACTTAAAAAAAAAAAAACAAGCAGTAATCTACTGCTCAATCATTTTTATTTTAAATGATAACACGTTTGGTTTCGTCTAAAAAGATAGCAAAAAAATTATCCAAAGCAAGCAAAACTAAGCGGCATTGACACTAATAAGAAGACAGTAGACTCGAAACGTCTGTGGCTTTTCCAAACATTTTGAACTAAAAAGAATATCCTATATTTTTATTTTCCATATACAGTACTATGCATGCACAACTCTCTCAACTATTGTGAATAACAATGATGAATTTAAGGATCCCAAAAAGCACGTTATCTTACGATTTGGCCGCGAAACTGTGTTTCGCTTCCATGCAAAAAAAAAAAGAAAACAAAAACACTTTCTGAGATAAATAAGATTTGAATAACAATTGACACAATTCTGCATGAGGATTTGAGAAGTTCTGCTTGTCCGAAAACTTAAGAAATTCATTTGAATTGCAAATAAAAATTTTCATTAATATTCAGTTTTTCTTCGCGCTTTTACCGCGAGAAAAACATGGCGAACGACGCTAAACCTAAACGCCATTCTGTAGTTGTCTCGGGCAGAGAAACCTTCATGTCGCCATAGTTAGTAGTGAAAACCGTCCATTATTTCCACAATAGTGCAAGGCATTATGCGCGGAACGCGGCTCAAAGTATTTTGCCTTGGAACGCATGGTTCGAAACACGTGGACATTATAAACATCGAACCTTCATCTTGATGGAAGCATCTTTTTTACAAGAGGTAAGCCAGTTTATACATAACAAACTTTATGCTAGATGTTCGAATACAATAATTACATTTGCACATCGAATGAGATATTTCGCAAAATCATTTTCAGCGTCTACAAATGAAACAATTTTAAAATATGTCATAGCCGAACATCTCGAACGGTAACCGAATGGTGTGACGTCACAATAGTAAAATTTGAAATTCTAAATCAGACAAGTTTTTCCGATTTTTGTGTCATACATTCATGCAAGATATCTCGATTGCAGGCTTAATATTAAAGAAGAAGAAAACTCTGAGAGTTTTCAAAATAAATTTTGGCATGTTTATGGTTACGTGACCAGTAACCATGGCAACTTTAAGTGCATAATATTTCTCTAACAGGGCCCGTATGGTAGGTGTCAATTTTAATTTGATGCCATAAATATAACCAAAGTTTAACCTCGAGAATTCGTGCATCCTATCACGCCCCCACATAAGCTGTTGGCCGCTTTCAGAGCAAAAAATCCCCGGCGTGTGATCATTAAGAAACAGGAATGACATAACAATGGTTTATTGTTTTAACGCGCATCCGACGAGTATTTTCGTCACTTCGACATGAGTCTCCCATCGGGTATAACCTAGGTTTAAAATGTTGCACTCGTACTTCGATTTAGAGCTTCCTTATGGCAGTGAATTTGAGGATTATTATAGAGAACGAGTCAATCTTATCTAACTGTTGTATTGTTTTTCATAGAAATATACCAGGTATGAAATGACCACGCGATGTCGGAGTTGGAAAGTTCTTGTGATTACCTTGGACATGGACTATAAAGATTATATTTCTCATCCATCAGGTTAGTGTTACAGTTTATGGCAGTTGTGTTGTTCTAGGAATACTTTATTATTGGGAGTGAAGAGTCAAGTCTTTTTCATGCGGTAAATTGTCAAAAAAACTTTACAGCATATTTTGACTGGCGGCTAAGTCTAGAAAAATCTTAACATTTATTCACTCTTGTTATTGACTAAGTTTCTTTGAGGATATGTCATTAATGCATGGAGACAGTTCGTTTGGGGAGGTGTGGGAGGTCACTGATATTTGTCTTTCGTTTATGGCAGATACTAAAAAAAAGTTATGGAAGTGAATTTAAATTTAAAAAAAGTGTATCTAAAATCACTGGCTTGTTACCATCAGTACACAAGAAGATTAAGAGAAAGAACTGAGTTAGGGTACCTTAGATGTCTCAATTGTGTAGATCGATCCTTTGTTTCTTTCTCCATTCAAAAAGTTGGCCTTAATTATCTCCATAGAGAAACCATTTTCTATTAAAGAAAGTAAAAAATAGGTTGGAATGATGCTAATCTTGCCCTCCTTCAACAAAAATGGGAAGAAATGAGAAAATTATACAAAGTAAACAGGAGTGAGGCAAGATCTTGATAGCCGAACCAGCCTGGTCAACCGACTTCGTATAAAGAGGCACTAAAACTCCTAAAACATGTCGTGCTACCGAAAGTCATTATCATGTAATATAGGTTCATGTTGTTATTATTTTGGAAATATAAGAATGTATTTAAAAAATCATTTTTCCTGAATAAGTCAATATGGCAAAAGGTGTCTACGACAGGCACGAGTGAAAATTGCATCTTTATTGAAAATCACAGGTGATTAAAGCCAATTTTTCGTGGATTAGTTAGTAACTTTCCACGCTTCTGTTTATCATAACATGTATACCAAAGCTACACAGTATCCATTTGACAATACACTGCAGTTTGATCAATTTGTTCCCGCTTGAGTTAACTCTTGAGTTCCTGTTTATAGGGTCCAACAAAGAGGTTACTTTTTAGCTAGTTGACTGCAGTTACTACATTGCAGTAGGTCAGTTAAACAAAATGTGTTTTTGCTTTCTCTTTCTTCAGTCTTTATTCGATAGAATACAGATTGGCCTTACAAAGAAATCACGCACTTGCATGTACAAACTTACAATTCCGGGTCATGGTTCTCTAACTACTACACAATAGACTCACAAGGAGCATTGTTTCGAATAATTCCACGTATTTCTTTCATGACTCAAAACCTGCTACACCCCATTCTGGCAAAGAAGTTAATGATCCAGTTTCTAAAGCATATTTGTGAACAAAGCCTTTAGACGAAATAGCAAGACATTAATTCAAATCCAATTGGATGGAAAAGGGAAAACATGCTTGTAGTTCATGTAGTCTCTCTAGAGTTGCAGTCAACAGCCCAATGTCAATTATACATGGCATGTGTCGAGATACTTAAGGCAACTGATCTACAAACCATGGCTGTTTTTTGTCGCTGATGAACCCCTTTTTTATACGTTTTCGTTAAACCTGTTTCCCACACATTTGTACTTATAAAAAATTGTAGTAATTCAGTCGCCGATCAAGTCTTACAACCATTACAACTTAATGGAAACGTGAGTCAAGTTGTAATTGTTCTAATTCAGTCGGTAACGATTGACGACTGTTGAAGGAAAGTTGAACCAGTTCAAGTTCTACAACCATGCATTTACAACAGTCGTCAATGTCTCGACATTTAATGTAATCATTCGTCGCCGAGAGGCGACAGGAAAGTGCAACGTGATGCTAATAACCAATCAGCATTAAAAGTTGCGTTCCCAGGCAGCTTCATTATAAAGTCTAATTCCAGTCTTGTTCACTTCCGTGTTCGAAAGTCAACAGGATAGCTCGAGTTCACCTTTTGGTATTGCAACAGTAACCTTTCTCTTAACTGTGCCATCAAACGTTTACGCTTTCACGACAGCGTACTCGATAAAAGAAGCACAGAACATGAATTAATTGCGTGTACGTTACCAAACCGTCCGTATGCGCAGTTTCAACATAAATCGGCGATTGTTAAACTGAGAAGTCCTGAGTGAGTGCTAGGGAGAAATCAGCGTCTGAATTACAACAATTACAACTATATGAGAACCAGGCTTTAAACTGCTGATTAATTCCCCAAACAAATTCTTTTTTCATTGTTCGTACATCAGTTATCTTATTATTTATTCAGATCGGTTTACTCAAGCTTTATATATGAATCATGTCATACGGTATAACACTTTCTGGGAGAATTGAACGATTTGTTTAGTCATAATTTTGTCGGCTACAGTCGTTTTCAACAGAGATAAGCCAAACATTTCTAAAATAAAAGACGAAAAAATAAAACAAGCTTGTCGTTTGGCATTGTTTTCAAGTGTCACAGCTTTAGTAGCCGACAGTTCATATTGTATATTCATTAATAATTGAATTTACTTTTACACAGTTTCATTAACCGGGGCTCAACAAGCTTTCTTAAAAAGTTCGTAAAGGGTGCTTCATATAGTCTTCACAGTCAGTCTCACTTCACGTTTCTCAGGGAGAGTTCATTTTAGCACGTGCAACTTAGGCAGCAGCAAGTCGTTTAATGTTTAACTCATCATGGCGCAGACAACGACTGACGAATTTGCTTTATCAACTAAGCGTGTCAATTACGCGATAATATCAAACTAATACCCCATTCACACCAACGCTTAAACATGTTTAAATGTTGTTTAGTTTAAAACATGTTTAGAAAAATACCTCCTAACCTCCCGTAATATTTGGAGTGAAATCTTTACTAAAAGAAACTTTATTGACTTTATTACCATTCCAGGTAGTTTGAGTCATATGCATTTCAAAACGTTCAAGATAGAAGCTAAAACGTAGTTAAACTAAACAACATTTAAACATGTTTAACCGTTGGTGTGAATGGGGCATTAGGCAATTTGTTACAACTGTATTCTTGGAAGTTTTCTGTCGAACTAACATTAACTTACCTTCCTTCTGCTTCTTTCCTCTCTAAAACCCTGACGGAAAAATAGCTTCTTTTGACGTGCAAGATACCTTTCAAGTACTTGAGTTCATTACTTTCGTTGTATATTCCGACATTCAATCCACAACTTAGAGTTTTCTCGATGTTGTAAATTGTATCGTATCTCGTACAACTAGTTTTTCTTAACTTCCACGCCAGCTTCTTCTGACACTCGCAAAAGCTAATCAATATCCAGACAGATCGACAGTTTAATAAACATATTCGAATTCCTACTTGAGTTTACTCTTCCTGTTTGCGGTCTCCGTTCACTTAAAATACCGCTTTGCATGACAAATCACATACTTCAGGTGATGAATACAAAATTCGAAGCAAATTAGTCTGCACGATTGAAAACAATTTGGGTTATGGTCAACGCAACTGACACTTAAGGAAACATTGTGTCGGGAGTAATTTAACGCATTTCACTCTTTATATAATGTGAACACCTGCCATATAAGATGATCACGATTCGATCTGAAAAATCCTTGTATACATAGAATTTCCAAGAATCGAAATTTCAAGACATACTTGACATTTTGAGTGAAAGGAGTGAACTTTTGCCGTAAAAGGGTTAACAGACGTGTTTAAGTGCATGCAGTTTACCTAGATCCCAAAACGTTTGCTAATGCAGTCACAAAACAAAGGTTTTGACGAATGTGAATGAAGAAGAGGTCAATGGAGCATTTAGTTGCCATTGCCAACATTCCAGCAATTTCTTTATAGTTTTTAAAGTTAAATTCAAATTAAGTTCTAATTGCTTTTGCTCTTTTATCTTTGGTTGAGCTTAAGATCTGAGCATTCGCCGTATGTGTTCAAAAGATCTCTAACTGTTGTATTGTTTTTCATAAAAACAGGAAAGAAATGATCTCGTGATGTTGGAGTTGGAAACATCTTGTGATTACCTTGGACACGGACACGGACAGTAGGATGTGATATGCCTCATCCATCAGGTTACCTTGGACACGGACAGTAGGATATGATATGCCTCATCCATCAGGTTACCTTGGACACGGACAGTAGGATATGATATACCTCATCCATCAGGTTACCTTGGACACAGACAGTAGGATGTGATATGCCTCATCCATCGGGTTACCATGAACACGAACAGTAGGATGTGATATGCCTCATCCATCAGGTTACCTTGGACACGGACAGTAGGATGTAATATGCCTCATCCATCAGGTTACCTTGGACACGGACAGTAGGATGTGATATGCCTCATCAATCAGGTTACCTTGGACACGGACAGTAGGATGTGATATGCCTCATCCATCAGGTTACCTTGGACACGGACAGTAGGATGTGATATGCCTCATCCATCAGGTTACCTTGGACACGGACAGTAGGATATGATATGCCTCATCAATCAGGTTACCTTGGACACGGACAGTAGGATATGATATGCCTCGTCAATCAGGTTACCTTGGACACTGACAGTAGGATGTGATATGCCTCATCAATCAGGTTACCTTGGACACGGACAGCAGGATGTGATATGCCTCGTCCATCAGGTTACCTTGGACACGGACAGTAGGATATGATATGCCTCATCAATCAGGTTACCTTGGACACTGACAGTAGGATGTGATATGCCTCATCAATCAGGTTACCTTGGACACGGACAGTAGGATGTGATATACCTCATCCATCAGGTTACCTTGGACACGGACAGCAGGATATGATATGCCTCATCCATCAGGTTACCTTGGACACGGACAGTAGGATATGATATGCCTCATCCATCAGGTTACCTTGGACACGGACAGTAGGATGTGATAGGCCTCATCCATCAGGTAACCTTGGACACAGACAGTTGGATATGATATGCCTCATCCATCAGGTTACCTTGGACACGGACAGTAGGATGTGATAGGCCTCATCCATCAGGTTACCTTGGACACAGACAGTTGGATATGATATGCCTCATCCATCAGGTTACCTTGGACACGGACAGTAGGATGTGATATGCCTCATCCATCAGGTTACCTTGGACACGGACAGTAGGATGTGATATGCCATGCCTCATCCATCAGGTTAGTGTTACAGTTTACAGCTGTTGTACTGTTATAGGAATACTTTATAATCTTACAGGACGATTATTGGGTTTAAGTCTTTTGTCGTGTGGTAAATTGTCAAACAACTTTATCAGCATGTTATTACTGACATTATTGGGGCTTTGGTTTAGCAAAACCTTTTTAAAATGTTAAAAAATGTATTAACTCTTATTATTGATCAATGTTTTTGATGAATTCCATAAATGAGGACAGTTTGTTTGGGGAGGGGGGAGAGGGGCGAGGGTTGCGGGGGTGGTGGTTGGGGGTGGGGTTGGGATGGGGAGATGTCATATTTGTCTTGTAATGGCATTGAATTTGAATTTAAAACAAAGGCTCTTACGAGCCAACTCATGAATACGATTCAATCTTAGTTTAGATGCTCTGTTGCCATGGCAACGACCTTTACCAAAACAGTGACAAGTAATAAATAAGTATAAATAGTCAGTGGTATCCTCACTGGCAAATCTTGTGAACTAAAATTGCTTTATTTTGTGACAAAACTCTAAGGAGCCACCTGAAAGTGGAAGTGTCACAGGGATTTGGTGTCATTTCAAGAACCAAAATATGTTTTTGTCAGGAGCCCATGATGGCTCCTGGTTTTTGTATTATCAGAAACTGAAAGGATACACGCGCTTAATCAAGTGGAGTTAATAAACTGAAAATTAGGAGTAGAAAAAAAAACCCAAAAGTCATACCTCCCTTTGAATTACCTGTGGAGTTTAAGACGCGCTTTAAAATGCAGTGATATGGTAAATGCATCATTATTTACAAACTGCATGTATGCATGTATTTAACGCAACGCAAAGGCTCCAAAATCTAAAATACTCTAAAATCCGTATAGAAATAAAGTTATGTATGTGTATGTAAAGGCTGATATCCATTTTAGGCTAATTTAAGGTTCAACATTTTGTGAAAATAATTCAACAAATTATATAATTTTGAGGCTCTCCAAAAGGAAAGGATAATAAACACTAATTCAAACAGTGGAAATAATAAACATTCCCAGTTTAATCATTTGTTAGCAAGGATGATAGAAGAATGATAGTGTCTTCATATTTATACAACTGAATTTAATACACTGTATTTAATACACTGTATTTTTCTAGGTATTGTTGTTCAGACTGGAAATTTCTTGTAATGGTGCTATTGCACAAAGGCTAAAATCAGCGATTTCACAGGTTAGTGACGGTGATTTTTAAATTTAATATTTAGATGTTCTTGAACAACAACTGTTTATGCTTGAATAATCATTTCTAGTACCAGACTGGCCTATTCAAAGGACCTCATTCTCAAGAATAAATTTAATGATTCATCAAATTTGGAACACTTGATCAAAATATATCCAAAAAATGGAAGCTTTCAATTAATCACGAAAGATTACTAAATTAAATTCATCTCATTTTAGGTAAAGATCTCCATAACATTCTGCACCACCTTGATCTTAAACGCATCTTTGAAGGGATCACAAAAGAACGAGGTAAGAATGAAAGAATGTAAGAATGTAAAAAGGTAATAACAGTCTTATTTAATTCGGGATTTATCGAGTTGGTAAAAACCTTAGAAGCAAAGCCAGGGAAAGAAAGAAAATTATAACCTCTGTGCACGATCTTACAAGCATAGTTTTGCCGATTTTTATTATTTTATTATTTTATTATTTTATTCTGTGGTGTATGGCACGTTGATTTATTTATTGATTTTATTTAATTTAAAGTGCAACTATCTGGAAAATCAAAACATCATAAAATCAAACATCTTCCGACCTCTTCGCAGATTGTTGTAAAGTGATCGTAAACGTTCGTATAACCTTCTCCCAACTTTCGGAGAACTTTCTAAAATCTTCGGAAATCTGGCATTGAAAAATCATTTATCCTCGATCTTCGATCTTCGCGCACCTATGTTTTATCATCTGTCTCAGTTTCGATTTTTGGGGTGCAATCGTGTGTATTTTGTTATCGTATAAGTATAAATTCATAGCGGTTGTAGATCCTTACGATCTTTTATTTTTCTGATTTCCTTACAGGTCAATTTCTGCTGTACATCGACGGAAGAACGGAAGAACGGAAGAACGGAAGAACGGAAGAACGGAAGAACGGAAGAACGGAAGAACGGAAGAACGGAAGAACGGAAGAACGGAAGAACGGAAGAACGGAAGAACGGAAGAACGGAAGAACGGAAGAACTGTTTACAAAAGGTAAGAAAAAGTTTTGGAATGAAAGCCAATTTTCTAATCAATCTTGTGGGAGCATATTCATAGCTTAGTGTATTTGTTCACGTTAAATATAGTTTTTATCATTTACCAAAACTATAAATTGACTGACAAGGCGGCATACAATTTTCTTATGAGGTTTTGGTAATCGATGTTAGTTTAAACGGGCGCAATCGCTTATATTTTGTAGTCGGAGTAAGTTACTTTAAGTGAAATGATTTCAATGTGGTTGTAGTCACTTCGGTAGTGTAGCAGCTGCTCAGAAGAGCTGTCGAGACAGTGGACAACACAAACAATAGTTTTCCTTGTTGACTCGTTCTAGTGTTTGGATCCAATTGAGTTACATCTTCCGGGAGCTGCAACATCGCTCAGTTACTTATTATCTTTTGCTTTACTGATTTTCTAACAGGACGATGACTGCTAGATAATGGTCGAGTCCCCTCTGAGAAGAATAAAGGGAAGCAAAGGACCCAAAGGACGCAAAGGACGCTCTAAAACAAGAACACGAGGTAGAGAAAACAAATGTAACTTCAAACGTTTTTTGCAATGAAAATTAGTTCGAAGATTGTCAGGAGGTCTGAATGGATTGGTCTTTACTTAGATGACATATTTAAGCAACAAATCCTGGGTGCAAAGAAATCAGAAAATCATTTTTTTTTGCCGTGCAAATTGATGTTGTGGTACTGAATCTAAAACATTGACCGACAAGGCGTCATGGAGGTTTGAACAAAATCGCACGACGCTTAAATCAGTCAAAGTTTGTTTTCACTCCAGCAAAATCGATTTGCGCGTTAAAAAAATACGGGAATTGTTGTCAAATTAGACTCCTCTTCGCCCTGTAAGCAAGCATTTATACTCCATTCAGACCATCCGGCTTTTTTTTATCTCGGAAAACCGTTCGAAGAGTGCCAACACTTGTTTTCAATTTTTCAAAAATTACTTAGCTCCACATTTTTCATGTGAAAATGTATGAAGCAACGGAAAAATCGATCTTTTTTGCCAAATTAAATATTTTATTAAGTGCTGTTATGTTTATTTGTTTCCCTGATAATCGCTGTTCAAAGTTGATTTTGCAAGCTTGTGTTATCTGTATATTCCTTTTCTTGTCTTAGTTAACATTTGTTTGAAGGGTTTAAATTTTCCCGCCAAAAGACTTAGAAAAAATACCGGCGCCCAAAATACGCATGCGCCAGTTTTTTTTTAAAAAAAAATTGATTTTGCAACCTTGTGTTATCTGTATATTCTTTTTCTTGTCTTAGTTAACATTTGTTTGAAGGGTTTAAATTTTCCCGCCAAAAGACTTAGAAAAAATACCGGCGCCCAAAATACGCATGCGCCGTTTTTTTTAATTAAATTGTAAACGTCTAAGACTTCTGTATTTTATTGTTGTTATTATACAAAACTCAATAAAACAAACAACAGTATTCAAGTCTTCAACTGTCTTGTAATCTTTATTTCTTTAACTTATAAAGCAATAAACATTTTTATTTACAATTATTTTTATCCTTTAAATAAGTATCTTAATTAGTTAATTGAATTTCAATTAAATCATTAACAAGGTGTCAAGAAAAATGTTTCCTATATATACTAAGTCTTTTGGCGGGAAAATTTGGTGAAATTTGCACAGCGTTTCCCCTAACAACATTTTCGAGCAAAAATTTAACAGACGTACCCTTAAAAAATTTCCCGCCAAAAAATTGCATACTCCACCTCATGCAAAAAATGAAAATAAAATTTTACCAACTTTCCTTTTTCAAAAAGATTTGAGTCGAGTGCACTCCAATTTCTTGCTTAAAGAAAAATAACCCTTTTCCATTCTTGCAAGAGTTGGTGTATACATATAACTAAGGTTAAAAGCAACATAGCAAGTTATAAATCAAATGAAATCTCGTTTTTGGAGTGATTCTTCCACAGGTAGCCCAAGCTATATGTGTCACAGTAACCGTTACGAGCGAAATTATAAGGATTTCTATGAGAAAAAACGGTCCATTCTAGGAGCTAAAAATACGAACAAGATTTCAATAAAAATTGCCCACCTTACTTCGCTTGTGTGTTTCCTTGTCTCCTGTGTGGTTTTTGGAGCGATTTAGAGCGTTTTCAGTGAGTTTTAGTTCCATTGCTTATAGAAAGAAAGCAATGGAACTAAAACTCACTGAAAACGCTCCAAAAACCACACAGGAGACAAGGAAACACACAAGCGAAGTAAGGTGGGCAATTTTTATTGAAATCTTGTTCGTATTTTTTAGCTCCTAGAATGGACCGTTTTTTCTCATACAAATCCTTATAATTTCGCTCGTAACGGTTACTGTGACACATACAGCTTGGGCTACCTGTGATTCTTCTTTATGTTCAATTCGAATTTCATTTTTAACAGATTTATAATTTGCTATATTGCCTCTACAAGATCTTTTTCAGCGCGTGAAATTCTTGTTTGTAGCACAAAAAAATAGCCGATGTTTTTTTTTTCAAAAAACCCTCCCATAAACAACTTTGAGCCACAAAGTATTAACATTTTGGTTGGAGCAAGTTGTAACGCAATTGAACAATTTTGATCATAAAATAACAATTGTTTGCTCCACATTCTTTCTAGTAACTATGACTACAATTCAAAAATCAGCTTCTTTGATTGGTTTGTTCTGTGCTACATCAAGTTTAGACTGAAAAGGATCTCATCTACTTAAATGAACAATAATAACCTAGCATAAAACCCAATGTCTGATTCCAAAATACTAACAGATTTTTTGTTCCCACCGAAACAAGTCTACCTTTTCTTAATATAAAAACAAGTTATACAGATTTCGAAATTATCAATTTTTAATCGTCGTTCTAAAAACAACTGAAATCTTATACGAGCTAAGAAATCGAATCATTTCTGATTTTCAAGTACATTAAGTAATGAATGTGAAATTACCAAAGCAGCAAAATTGTTAGATCGTGAATGAAGTCTGTTTCCTTGAAAACATCCAATAACAGTTACACAAACTAACTCGTTTAGGAAAAATTATTTTAGAGCCGTAAAAAACAACATTAGCCTAAGCCTGTTTTTATCATAAGTGACTTTAATTCGAATCGTTTCTCTACAGCATTTGTATATGTTGAGTATATATCGGCAAAAACCAAAAATTAACCAACACAAATGTGAAATTAATGGTTACCAATTTGATTTACGTCTGATTCACACGGTTCTTATCCATTGCGTAACTCCAACAAAAACTAAAGTGATTGCTATCCAATATTTCAAGCATCGGAAAATGAATAATGAACTTTCCACATAAAGCTATTTTTTTGAACAAGTAATGTGATTACATCTTATTTGGTTTTCCAAGTATCTGGTCAAAACAACACAATTTCAACCGATTTTTCTCTCCGTTGTAAATAATGGCGAACACAGTACAATGCATCATTTACCGACTTGATTTATGATCACCCTAAACTGTATTTCTATTGAAGTAAAGCTCAACTTTATTATATACTGAAAATGGCCAAAATATATCGACTTGATGAAAACATTACTAAATTTTCTAAATTTTCTTAATGTTCTAATAACTATTAATTGATGGGTCGAGTAGGCCTTTGTGCGTTTTCAGTTTCTCTACAAAGTTTCTACATGTTGAGTATATTTCCAAAATAATATTTTTTGGCCAAAAATAATTATACCATGAATTAATTGATATTGATTTGATTTACATCTTATTCAGTTCTCCATCAATTGTGTAATTGTGAAACACTAAAGTAATTGCTTTCGAATATTTTCAAGTATCTGAAATTGGTAATACGTTTTAGACCTTAAAGCTAATTCTTTAAACAACTAATTGGATTTCATCTGATTGTCACTCCATTGTATCAGTTAAGGGCGCAAACAACGTAATACCAATGTGAACAAAAAACTAACTCATAATTGCTATCGACTATTTTACAAGTGTCTGATCAAAACAACACGATTTATCTGCAACGCATCTGACCAACGTGAATTATGATCGTCCTATGAAACTGTGTTTTCGTTGGAAAAGTTAATCTTTGTGTAAATTGGCCAAAATACATCGAATCAATTTATGATCGTTCTTAAGTTGGCTCCAAGTAGTTATTTTTGGGTCACACTTCCCTTTTTTAATGCGCTTCTACATAATCTTATTTTAGCTCAATGAACCTGAATTTCATACCAGATGTTAGGCTTTGTTTTTCCATGTTTGAAATATAAGCAGTCAAAACATTCCATATCTCTCACAAATTATTATTAAATAACCACAGAAAGTTTCCTCGGACTTATATTACTCTCTGCAAATAGCTTTGACTAACTCCTCGCCAATAAAGAGATCGAGCTTTTTATTCAAATGCAGTTTTAAAAGAGTGAAAACATCAAGCAAAACTGCATTTAAATGAAAAGCTCGATCTCTTTATTGCCGAGGGGTTAGTCAGAGCTATTTTCAGGGAGTAATATTTTAAGTCTGAGGAAACTATCTTTGGTAATTTGGTGATAATTTGTGAGACCTATGGAATGTTTCAAACACTTATATTTTAAACATGAAAAAACACATGTTAAAATTTTTTCCGCGATTTATTCAAAATCGAATAGTTTAATTTGTTTGAAATTTCTCCATTTATTGTGCTACACTGTGTAGATTATAGCGCATTTATTCGCTTCTTGCGGGTAGCCCCAAAATCAAAAGATTTAGAGAAAACTGTTTTTCGCCATATTTGTTTACCGTTGCTATGGAAACGCTGATTAGCATAAAAAGAGCATCATCCGGTTTCCAATTCAGATTTATTGAGCTAAAGTAAGATTATGTATAAGCGCATTCAAAAAGGGAAGTGTCGGCCCAAAAATAACAACTTGGAGCCACCTTAAAACTATGTTTCAACGTTTTGGTGTCAAATGACATACCTCACTTTAAGTACAGATCAAAAATCACAAGCGTCAGCAAGACTATTGGTGATGAAAACTTTGCTAAATATTGTAGTAAGTAATCATTAATGGGCCAAGAAGGCTATCAAGTTTGCAAGTTTTAAATGAAGGGATTGTGGTATATTGGTATTGGAATACGCAAGCCCAATTAACCAACAGAAATGTGAACAAATACTGATTTCATTTACATCTGACTCCGGTCTTCATCCATTGTTTAACTCCAACAAAAACTAAAGTATTTGCTATCGAATATTTTCAAGTATCTAAAATTGAGTAACTCATTTACGAGCTAAAGGAAACTTTTTTGAACAAGTTATTTTATTTCATTTCATTTAGTTCTCCACTATGAACAAATAACTAAATCATAATTTCTATCGATTATTTCAAGTGCCTGGTGTAAACAACACAATTTGCATCTGATTTTGCTCACTGTTGTATAAAATGGCCAAAATAAATCGACTCAATTTATGATCGTCCTAAAAACTACTCCGCAAAGTAAAAAAAAACCTTTGCTTTCTTTGACTGTTGATACGTTTTCTACTTTTTTGGTGTCAACAAAACTAACGAGCGTTAGCAACACAATTGATGATGAAAATTTTGCCAAATATTTTCGTACAGGGAATAATTGATGGGCCAAGTAGGCTATCTCTTTCTCAAGTTTCAACGTTTTGGAAGAAAAATCTAACGAATCATTTAGTTTTGATGCTAGAAAAAAATGAATTATGCTAGTTTTAAAGTCGGCAGTGCGTCTTGGAAATTTGAATACAAAACTTCCTTGATTTGTTTGAATGTTTTAGGCCTTAAACATTTGCCGACTTGAATTATGATCTTCCAATAAGACTGCATCTTAGTTGTGGAAATAGGTTAAAATACATCGACTCAGTTTATGATTGTTCTAAAAACTTGGTTTTCTATGTTTTTGGTGACAATTGACATACTTCACTTTTAGCAAGGCAATTGGTGATGAAAACTTTGCTAAATATGTTTGTACAAGGAATAATAGATGGGGCCAGTAGACTATCTCGTTTTCAAGTTTCACCATTTGGGAATAAAAATCTAACGTATCATTTAGTTTTGACGCTCTGAACATGAATTACGCAGGTTTTGAATTCGGCATTACGTCTTGGAAATATGAATACAAACGTTCCTTGATTTGATTTCAATATCTAGGCCTTAAACAACTTGAGATTTGGTGATAAAAAAAAAACATGTCAATAGCCCAATTTCGATATATTAAAATTCAACTTTAAACAAAAAAAAACCATCACTACGAGGCTTATGGGTATGATAGTAGGGATTTGTATGGTTTATTCCCCTTAGCCTCGTAGTGATGTCTTTTGTTTGAAGTTGAATTTTAATATATCGAAATTGGGCTATCATAAATAGCTTATGAGGTAGTCTCTCTGCCATGACCTTTTAAGTGAAAACATATCAGTTTTTTGACATTAGAGCAAACAAAATCCATTTTAGTTCAGATTCTTCAAAAACCATTAGAGTGATCCTCTGTCATTTTCTGCAGCATGATCCAAAAGGTATAAGAGACAAAACAAGTTTAAAATAAATATTCCATTCCAATCTTCAGCCGATAATTTCTCGAAAACGCTTTCGTAGAAATTTTAGTGCACCATGAACTATGAGTATCACCGAGACCGTTTTGAAAACTAACGTTTAGAGTTTTGACTTCATGACACGATTTCAATAAAACTCACTTCATCTCACTTTAGTCTATCTATGTGTTTAACAGTTAGTCTCCTGGTTCAGTTTCTTACAGCGGCGTATAAAGTGTTCAAACTAAGAAAGTATCACCATTGAAAGCTATATTGGAAACTCCAATCGAGCCACCTAAAGTTCTCACGTGACTGCACAATTTAACTTAGGCAAAACAATCGACGTTCGCCCGTCGTTTAGGCATCCAAACTAATTACTAACGCAGAATTTTAGCATTTCTATCGCTCAAAACTAAAGGATTTGTAGCATTTCTGTTTGAAAAAGATGAAACTTAAAAAACTATCCAAACAATGCACAATTGCTAAATATTTATCACCAAAACTTGTTCTCCATTTACACCACGACTATACAGTAAGTAAAATAAACTGAAGACCTATACGTTGAATATGTTTTCCAGCGCTGTCTTTTAGGAAAAGCTCTCAAAAACTAACGATGAATAAAGCGGAGGTTTCAGCTAAAATGACTTCATAAAAGTAGTTAGATCAAACCGTTTTAGAATTTTAATAATCGAAAGTTTACACGATTTTCAAAGCGAAATCCTTGTTTATATTTTGTTTTTGCAATCTGTATAACTGGTCAATTTAATTGTAATTATCAACTTTTCCCAAATCAGACATTAGGGTTTCATAAACTAAGCTACGGGGACGACAAGAGAACGTAGACCCTTCAGTTATTTTGATTGTTTTTACCACCCTTTTTGCTCCCAAAAAGCCGAAATTCAAAAATAATTGTTTCTGTTGTTGAAAGCGAATTCACGAAGAACAATCATTTTCTTGGATTTGAAAGATTACGTTAAAAATGTTGTTTGCATTGAAGAAGTCCATGTTCTCTTGTTAAACAACTAATTAATCGATCGATGATGTAGAGATGTGAATCTGTTAAGGTGGCACTGTCAATCGTAAACATCGAGAATAATTTCTTCTTACAATTACTTTTATATCTTCGCGATCCTAGGTTGTGAAAGAATTTTAAACAACTTTCTTAAAACTTGATTTAATATATCTGTGAATAAACTTAATTTGTTGTTTCCAGCGGTAATTTGCAATAGCAATATGAACTAAATTTACAACTAGTGCCACGTTAACAATATCATCTCCTTGCATCAACTGACAGTGTAACTATGGTAACCAAAGGCACTGATGAAAGGAGACCTGGAGCGATCAATAACTGCAGATAGTTCACGGTGAAGTAGTATCTTTGGGCGAGTTGCTTGCATTGAAGTACTCAGTCCAAAGTCTTTTGTCGAATGTGATTGTCCGGGTTAGTGTAGTTTTGTAAAGACCTGTCATTTAGACAACCCGAGCGGAAGTCATCTTCAGAACCATTTGCATTGTAAACCGTCAGTTGATGATATTAATGTCAAGTTATTAGTTGTTAAAAGACTTGGTGCGTTTCGATCGGTGAATTGTTAGTGTTATTTTTGTTGGTCTATTGTTTGTCTGTTCTGTTGACAAGTCGTTTGTAGTAGTCTCCTGTAGGTAACGCATTCAGTCCCAGTCAACCGATCTGTGACAAGTGTCTAAATGGTGTTCAGCAATGTGATTGTTGACGTCGTCCGTTTAATTTCTGTCAGTCGCAGTATTTGATCTCAGTGTATACTGCTCCTTGTCGATCTTTCGCCAGGTTTCTGAGTGACACGGATGTTGTAAGGTTGTAGGATCATTTGTTTATTATGCTGTACAAGGTGGTCCTAACTTTTGAGTCTGTGGATTAATCCTGAAGTGTGACCATTCAAATGAAAGCTATTGAGCAGTACTTCCTGTGGTATTGTTTATTATGCTGTACAAGGTGGTTCTAACTTGTGACTCTGTGGATAAATTCTGAAGTGTGACCACTCAAATGAAAGCTATTGAGCAGTACTTTGCTGTGGTACTGTTTATTATGCTGTACAAGGTGGTTCTAACTTGTGACTCTGTGGATGAAATCCTAAAGTGTGACCATTCAAATGAAAGCTACTGAACAGTACTTTGCTGTTGTACTGTTTATTATGCTGTACAAGGTGGTTCTAACTTTTGAGTCTGTGGATAAATCTGCCACAGATGTGCGAGGGGGTGTGTAACGTTCCCTCAGTAACTATCAGTATCGCAGTATTTGATCTCAGTGTATACTGCTTCTTGTCTTTCGCCAGGTTTCTGAGTAACACGGATGTTGTAAAGTTGTAGGATCATTTGTCGCTGCAGTAACAGGTTTCGCGTTCGTTGTCAAGGTACCTGGTTGCGTTTGTCTCGCCAAGGTTTTATTAGTTGAAAAATACTACTTCACCTTAAACAGTCTGCACTAATTGATTCAAAATGCACGTATACCCATGATCAGTTTACAAAGACTGCCAAATTTCAGTACAAAATTAATTGCAACAAGCCAATATAAAGAATTTGGCTTGATTATTTTAAGGAAACTTCTACTAAAAAACCAGTCATAGGATAAATCATAAAATTTACAGCATTAAAAGATCGCTCAACGTCACTACAACTGTATCAGATCTATTGATTCAGTGCCTTTTGGAAACCAGTCTTAAAATAGTGGCTGATGAAAAAAAAAAATCGCGTTAAGATATGTTTCGTACGCTTTATCAGCTTTATGCGATCCTTCATTTAAACCCTTTCACTCCCAGAGTCAGTTATGGAGACATGTAATGTAGCACTAACGTTTGGGCCTGTGAATGAGCAGTACTTTCCTGTGGTGCTGTTTATTATGCTGTACAAGGTGGTTCTAACTTTTGAGTCTGTGGATGAAATCCTAAAGTGTGACCATTCAAATGAAAGCTATTGAGCAGTACTTTCCTGTGGTACTGTTTATTATGCCGTACAAGGTGGTTCTAACTTTTAAGTTTGTGAATGAAATCCTAAAGTGTGACCATTCAAATGAAAGCTACTGAGCAGTACTTTCCTGTGGTACTGTTTATTATGCTGCACAAGGTGGTTCTAACTTGTGACTCTGTGGATAATCTGCCACTGATACGTAACGTTCCCTCAGAAACCACCAGTAAATTTAGAAATTTTTGTCAGCCACCATTTTATTGCAATAACATTAAAATTTCAAAGTTCTTATCTTTGTAGCGTTTTCTCCTGATTCAGTGATTCCATTGTCTTCTTCGTTGTTTTCCTCCTCTTTTTCACACAACCGTGTTAGTAATCCTGAAACAGCATAAAACAGATTCATTGGTGAGGACATGTTCATTTGCTTTCTAGTTTTTGTACAAGATAAATAATCTTTAAATCGTTTTAAACGCGTAAATTTCAATTCCTTGCATTTTTGTCACTGTGACCGCCAAAGAAGACAAAGACAAAAAATTTATAAAGTTTGTAAAGAATGTTCAATGCAAGCGGCCGCTTTTGCAAAGTTGCATTGATAAATTCCAAGAAGCAACGAAGTCAAACCATTATCATAATCTTTCCTACATTTGTATCAATGCAAAACCTTTATTTTACTTCTTATTCCAGCTTAAAAGCAAGGCTGCCGCGTTATTTGCAATACCAATTAAACCAAGCAATTCAAACTACGTACTGTTTTGCAGTCGAGCTCAAACTATAGCGACGCTAAAAATACACGTAGTAATTCTTTCGAGCAACATTTTGAAAATTCTAATAGTTGTCAACACAAAATTTAAACAAAATTGCGTGAAACCCGGCAGTGCTTACCTTTAGTTGTACTCGTTTTAAATACTTCTTCTCTTGCTTCGTTTCTTCTTTTTCCTCGTGAAACGTCTCCCTATGAAGCAAAAAGAAAATTATTTCAGTTTTCGGGACAAAATTCTAACAATATTCTCTAAAACGATAAAACCAACGCCCGTTGTTCTACTCGGAACCTAATAGACTAACTACTTTTCTCCGGAACCAATGCTCACCTTCGGTTGTACTCGTTTGAAGACGTCTTTCCTTGCTCCATCTATTCCTTGTCCCTCGTAGTTCTTCAGACAAGGACTGCCACATCCTTACACCTCGGCGTCCTCTCTCAACTACGACCTTGCTTAGTTTGTGACACGTTCTGCAATTTTACATGAATATGGATTAAAACTGAGAAGCCAATCGCTGACAAGCACGCTACAGAGTTGTCGCGATTCTATTGTTCACGCTTTTTCAGCAAGCGAATCCAGGGTTTCTCGCGTGCTTACTGCGTTGATACTGCACCTCAGTTGTTTTTTGTTGACTGAAAAGCGAAAAAAAAAGTAAAAAGAGACTGACATGGTTAAGAAGGACCGTTAAGTCATTAAATGAAAATAGATTTATACTTTATAATGATGGGAAGCGAGCGATTTTGACTTTAATGCGTTTTTTTAGTTGCGTCTTTCAAGCAAAAGAGAAAATCTAAAATCCCCACTCAGGATTGAACCTGTGACCTCAGCTAGGGCTTAGGCAGTACATAGCCTACCGTGCCACTGTACCACCTAGCTTCTCAGGCTGTTTCGGTTTAAAATTAACTAATAATAATAATAATAATAATAATAATAATTCGTATTAACAATGATTTAGAAATACATAGACAAGTAAAAACAAGCGATATAATATCCCGACGTTTCAGCGACCTCATGACGCCATTATCAAGGGTACAAATGAGAATAAGATTAACAAATGCGAGTTCAAGAGTAATAACTAATTTACATAGCGGAGGTGGCTACACAAATATTTTAGCACGGATAGAATCCGTTTGCACATAATAATAATAATGGAAAATATCTTTATTAATAATAGCAATAATAATTTACAATAACTATAAAAAAATAAAAATAATCATAATAATAACGATTATTTTAACAGAATTTAGCCCATCAGTGCATTATCAATGGGGTCCTGTAAATTAAACAACAACTAAAATAAACTATATAAATTGCTCATCCTAACCTCAACTGAAAGCTACCTGTTACTCCGTTATATATTTTTATTAAGGTGTCCGAGGTGGTCCAGGCCGTTGTTATCTAAGGTTAACACTCGTTAACATCTCTCAAACTGACTTTTCCTTTTCACTTCAAGTTACATGAAGTAAAACCTATTTTACACTTTAGAGTAAAATTAAAGAAAAAGATCAGAATAGTGTAAGCCTCGAACCCGAGTCGTTCGCTTCATAACCAATATCCTTATCCACTATACCAACGTGGACTAGCTGCCGGGTGATGTAATTTTTAACATATTTATAGAGTTGCTTATAACAATAAATGAAAGCTAACCGTTTTCAAATCAGTGCTTAACCCTAAACACTGTAGATCAATGCTAAACCCCAAAACACTACACTTTGCTTAACCGGATCTCTGTTCTCTCAGTTCTCCGCCCAATAAAATGGGGTTCTGTTCTCGTGTACGTCAGTACTACGGTATAACGATACAAAATACTACGTTGTGTAAAACCTCATAAGGTGTCCAAAGTCAGCTTGAGATATGTTAACGAAAGTTAACCGTTATCTAAGGTCTTCCTAGCCTGCGTATCAGGCGCATGAAAGAAATATGGGCGCGCGGCAAACGGGGCGCGCGAGGGAGACTCGCGTGTCTCCCTCGCGCGCCCCGTTTGCCATGCGCCTGCTACGCAGGCTAAGGTCTTCCCATCCGGGTGTTTCTACGCGCCGCCATTTTGAATGCGGAGAAAGTCCTGGGGACGAGGTACTGCCCCTGAGTATACGCACGCGCATAAGTGTGGACGGAAAACTTTCCCTGTAAACGCGCTATAAAAATTTTTGGTCCTCGCGAACCGAGGTTTATAAATTTGTCGTGCGTGGATCGCTTTTGGGCGGCGAAATCTCGGGTTGCCTTTATATACATATCGGGTTGGTGTCCTGCAGTTGCCTAGCAACTAAACCAGGACAAAGCTCCAATTGACGTCATCCAGTGTGACGAGCGACTGGGAACAAGAATGACTCAATTTCGGGGTTATTGTGGTCATGCAAACCAACCTCTCCAGAAATTCCATCTCTCCTTTCCTCGAGTTTCGCGGGGTTCTGCGAAACACGTAGTTCAGTTTAGTGTACAAATGAGATGATCGATCACGCATATGTGTGAATGGGGTCTTATAACTTATTATAATTCGTGAACCTTACTCTTAAACAAGGAATGGTTTGGACAGAAAGCGGGATTCCCAAGGTATAAAATATTGCGAAGGTTGCCACCGTTGGATCTGGTCGATCTTGATGAGCAAAATAGGAAAATCTAGAATATATTATATACAAAAACTATATAAAATGGAAGCTGAACTGTTCAGACAATATTTCGGTTGGCCAGTACCAAACCTTCATCAGGTTTATACATGTATATAGGTGTATTAACCTGATGAAGGTTAATACAGGTCAGCCGAAATATTGGTTGAACAGGTCAGCTTCCATTTTATATATATAATATCTTCTAGAAATCCCAATGTGGTAGAAAGGGGAAGAAATAGCAAAAATATTCACAACATCACATAATATTTGGCAGGAGAAAAAGCGCAAACAGATGAAAAACAGTATTCTAAAAAGAGTACGACAAGCGGGAAGTTCAGATCATCCCCCCCCCCCCCCCCCCCCCCCCACCCCACCGCAAGGAAAACAGTCGCGTGACAGAGGTTTTGTAACATGTAACCCAGTCTTAATTAACACACACTTTTTTTATTTCTCTTTATTATTTGTTTTATCATCTCCTGATGAAACACACTCTCCGTCTAAAATAATACATGAAAATACTTTTCTACAGTGAATAGTTTCTTCCACTAAGAAACACTGAATTTCATTTACACTACAATGATCGTCACCACTAAATTATGAAAGGCAACGTTCAAGTATGTAATCTTTCATTTCTCTTACTGGAAGCAATTGAGCGAGCGAAGCACACACGAGCGTTCGCGAAAATTTTCGGAAAACCATCGAGAATTTTCAAAACACCTTCGATAACGAAGAAATTTAGACTGAACTTTTTTTCGGACCTTTGGACTTAATTTTTTTGGCCAGATTATGGGGTGGGTGTGGCCTCCCCTAGATCCGCACCATTCACCAACACTGGCACTGTTTTAGTATCTGCCAAACCAGTAGATTACGAAATCCAGAACAATGCCTGGAGATTTATGACAAATAGATATCGATTTGAGTTGCCAATCGATCAGAGCACGCAAAAAACACCACACGCTGGTTTGGTATATACTAGTTAGATACGACAAAGTTTAAAGTAAAACAACTTGTGTGGTCGTGTAAAATGAAAAAAAAAAATACTAGAAGAACTTAACTGATAATTAGCTACAATAATTTGCAATGGTTTTATATTTACAGTGATAACAATTTAAAATATTTGTCTGATTAAACATTTGCTTAATGTTTACTTTAATGGACTGCGGCCCGTTTCTCGAAACCCCGATAACTTTTCGGACCCGATAAGCTATTTTATGCGCGCAATGTTTACATTAAAGATTCAAATTATCTATTAATAAAAGCAATAAAATTTTAACTTGAAGAAAGAAGTCAGGCTGGTTTGCGGGCTAAAACTTACAATACCATTCTAAAGATTTTGGTTTTTAAATAAATCTCGTGGTTTCGAGAAACGGGCCCCTGACACCTTACTACATGAAATTTTCGCGAAAAGAAAATTTGGCTACTTTGGAACGGGAAAAAAAGCGAAAATTTGATGTCTCGAAGAATTTATATGCAATAAGGTTTTTCATATTTTCAAATCTTACTTTTACTGATATGTTGAATCGTAAAAGAAAGATAATTGAGGCTTAGCAAAGAGAATCACTCCCGTAAAACTGGCTTGATTGATCGCTTGCAACCTCGTCTCCAGAGCCTACTCCGTTTTTAAAATGGCGGGGGTGGTTGGCGGGGGTGGGGGGGGGACGGAGGTGACGTAGAAACCCCTGGACAATGCTGTCAAAATACTCCGAGAATCGTGGAGCAGTTTGTTACGTGAAACACCGTGAAACGGCGTTTTTGAACGCGGAGAAGGCACTGGGGACGAGGTTAATCGCTCGTGACTACTCAGTCACGCAACTCAGTCACGCAACTCAGTTCCCAACAAGCATGGCGCACGCTTTAAATCCTGCAGTTCCGCAAAAAGGACATAAATAGACCTTTACAGTGTTCTGAAAGGTGGGTCTCTTGCACACAAAACACATTTTCATATTTGGCGGTCCGAGCGGTGGTTTATGAAAATTGCAGACCATGGCGGAGTAGCGATCATCTTTCCACGGCGTGAATTGTCCACAAATGAAACACGAATCTTTATTCGCATTTATCATCTCTCCAAACGCACCTCGCCTCATACTGCAAAACTGGCAGATGTGAACATCGTGGGCGAAAGCCGTTCCTACATGAAGCATTCTGTTACAGCGTAGGTCCTGAGCAAAAAATGTGTGCAGCTTTATGTTAGTTTCTCACCGGGGAAATTAAGCGAATCGAAATTCTTGTTATTTTAGTGTTTCGTAATTCTAGACACACTTTAAAGATTGTTCTAAATTGGCATGTTTAGTTCACGCCATATATTTAGGAACCTTGACCGTGCTGGTCATGATATCAACACAGGGGGGGCACATTTAAAAAAGTTGCCAATATGAATTACGATTTTGAGACAACGTTCCTTGTTTAACCAAAATATCGCGACCACCACCAAGATTTGCTTTGTCTAGTTCAATAGTGTAAGGTAAACAGAAGATAAGGTTTAGCTGTTATATTATAAACATTCCCCTCTGTTATTCACTTCTTTCTATCTCCTCAGTGTACTCAGTTGAGAAGCAACTCTAGTTGTACTTTGACGAATTATTAAAGTAAGGAACATGGATGGGCAAGGAATTCATTCCATTATCCCCACCTTCTAAGGAAAGTCTTTCAGATCGACTTAGCTATAACCCAGCTTAGTCAACTTAAGCTCAAAACCTCTCGCATAGCTTGCAATCACGTCAACTGCTACAAAGATCAATAAACGAGTGGTTATCCAGAGATTCCCGCTTTGCGTTTCATTATTCGTTTTCGCTTGAAACTGAAGAATAAATTTTTATGCGTTTTCGCCTATTGTTCACACTAATGACGTTGTTTTCGACCACTGAAAACAGATCTTTTTGAAGGCTGGACCAGCGTTTTCGAAAAGAACCGTTTTCGCCATTCACACTAAAACTCGTAGCCGACCTTCAGTCAAATTTATCAACTCTGGTCGAAAATGCTAAGTGAATTTATGCTTTTTCAAACGAAAACACGCAATTGTTTCAACGGACAAATAAGTAGTAAAAAAATGCACACAAATTGCAGTCAAAAGATAATTTCAGAAGCTAACTTACTTTATAGTAGCTGTTTTTCCAGAAGCCTGGGCGGTACTTGGAACGCTCGTCCGTTTTCAAAAATTCCAGAAGCCTTTTCTTTTCACCGGCTTGCTTGAGTTGCTCAGGTGCCATGAATATCACTCGATCATCATCTTTGCAGTGGTTAACAAAGAACTCTGCCAGTTTTAAATGAAATGCCCTTTTCTCTTCAGAATCCACAAGGATGGTTTCCAGAACAAACTGCGAAGACAAAAACAAGTCCAACATAAGGGGTGGTGGGTGGGGACGGGGTGGGGGGGGGGGGGGGGGGGGGGGGGGGGGGGTTGGGGTGACTGAATAAGGAAAAAAGGAAAAATTTTGAAGACTGAAAACAATTCTGTATTTTTTTTTTTTTTTGCATGACGGGGTGGGGGAGGGGGGTGGGGTTGGGGGCTTCCCTCGCTCCATGACCACCACTGCAATTGTAGGGGGTTGTTCACGCACTTCGTAAGGATTTACAGACATTTAAAACTACACAAGAGATGATCAAGGTAAGAGTGTCCATGGCCCATACAAATCACTGAAGTTTTTTTAGATCACCTACAGCCAACACGTATTAATAACACATTCATCAGGAGGTAACGTTTAACATTCAATGCTTACATTGGGCTACTTGTGGATCATCTAATAACTGACGACGAATTATCGATAAGACAGGGCTTGTATCGGGACTCTCCTAGCATAATCACCTTAGCGGATAGTCGCGCATGGCTTGTTTTTGTCTCTAAACGATGTTGCTAGTTCTGGATTGGAAAATGTCAACTTCACTTGCGATGTAAACTCGGAGCAAATTTATCGAAATAAAGGTACACGGTATCCAGAATACTTTGTCCACAACTACCACCTTAAGCCTCTGAGCAAATATGGTATTCTAGGCCGAGATACAACAATCCAGAGGGACTCTCAAATAAAACTAACTAGTTTATGAGTTACTAATAATGCGATTATCGCAAGCTGTAGCTATTGTGTGTCTTGTCGTTATAAACTGTGAAAGAGATTTATGTCATCGTTTTCGAAACTGAGCAAAAGAAAAAAGTTTTTTATGTAACCAACTTTTAAGTTGGTTACATCTAAAGGCCGGGGTAACATCTCAACTACAAGGCTGTTGTAAAGGACGCCGATTTGTAGACTACACAGAGCTGATTTGATCGAGTCTAACATGGCGGCAACCCGGGGGGGGGGGGACTCCCATATAAAAATGACGGGGGTGCTCGTCGTACCTTTTAGGGGTCAAAATTTGTAGATTGGTACCGCTTAGGGTACTTAAATCTAAAACGACTACCGTTAGAATTATCGCGGTACCTTTTAAGGTATGAGCCGAAAAAATATGACGGAATATGACATGTGTTGTTTTAGAATTGGTACCTCTTAGGGGTAAAAATTATTTTGAGCCACACCCATCAAACAAGATTCTGGTACCTTTTAGGGTGTTTTTCGAAAATTTCCGACGAGCACCCGCGTCATTTTTATATGGGAGTCCCCCCCCTCCCCCCCCCCCGGGGGGGCGGCAACCGCATGGTACAAGGAGACGTATTATGAGTATGCAACATTGATCCAGTCCTAAACCGAGAAAAACACGTGGAAAGAGAAAATTGCTAACCCCTCGAGGAAAATGAGTTCCGAAATATTTTTTTGGGGTGGATCGTTGAAAGTCTTATATTTCGCAAGTTCTATAGCATGGAATTGTCTTTCCTATGAACGGTTGGAGATCTGTTAACGAAAACGTGCAATTATTGCCCCTTAAAACCTTACAAATTTTAATATTATGCACGTTTATTCAAACGCGTGCTACATTAGTTATTGATCTCGACGCCCTATAGCTGACGGAGACGTTTTGAGACGACAACGATTAAATCGGCTGAGCTTTAAGCCGGCTATTTTTTGTTCTGGTCACGTGACACACTGACGCCAGCTGAACAGTCACGAAACCGAAATAAGGCAGAATTGAAGTTTTCCCTAGCAACAGCCTTGAAGTTAAAATCCTCCCACCATTAATCGCCAACTCTTTAGGGATAAAAATAATTAGAGCCTCGTCCATAATACGACAATTAGCTCAGTGGATTTGAACAAGAAGAACTATGAGACGCGTAACCAAACGAACCAATTTTGTTTGCCCGAGTTCGTCCTAGAAGTACTGAATGCATCTCTAGTATAAATAAGACCAACATCTTACTTCTTGTATGGATGCGTGAAAGAATTCCAGCCTCTCCTCTTCTCCCCTGCCACCAATGTTCCTAAGAAATGGCTTCAGCGTTCGTCTTACCTCAGCCCACATAATCATCGGTGCTGGTTCTGTTAAATCATCGCTGAGAAGGTATTGGAGTTCAGTTTCACTTAATCCACCTTTACTGCACGCCAACAAACCTAACACCTACGGAAAGAAAAATAAAAAGAAAAGATATGCCTTGTACACAGATGATTTGGCAAGAAAAAGTAAAAATCTGCGCATCTTTGAAGATCTCCAAGGCAACCGTTTCTATGTAAACATGGAAATGCATGTCATCCATTACAAATTGTTTGAGATGGTCTGAAATGTATACACAGCAAATTTGAATGAATCATAATGTTGTGTAGAGTTCACTGAGAAACGAATCTTTCCCCTCCTCTCTTAAAAGTACCTTTTGGACGTTGTTGTGTTCGTCCTCGTTGGCCAGTCTTTTTATTATAAGCTTCAAAAGTTCTTTTATCGTGGTTGGCAAACTCTTTATATGACGCGTAATTGTTTCAAAGACTCCAAACACGCGCAGCTCCTCACACGCAAGAGATAACCACAAAGGATTAGAGGCTCCTGATGAACCAACCAACAATTCCATCTGTTCTGCATCGAGCTTCTGAAAAACAAATTGCAAATGAACTGGTCATTAGTGTTCACAACCTGCTCCATACTTCCAGGGGATACTGTGCAAAATACGGCTGGCGATCCGAAAAGCGGGGAGCCTATGATAGGGCAGGGCGTAACTTTCTCCCAGGGGGACATTCCCATATAAAAGTGACGGGGGTGATCGTCAAACCTTACGTTTGGTACTACCAAGAGTGTTTGAATCAAAAATAACCATTGTCAGAGTTATCCTGATAAAAGTAATTACAGCGAAACAGCTGTCCACGGTTGCGATCTTACTTTATCGGCTTCTGTCGTGATGGTGTCTCGCAAAGATTACTTTTTTACGTAGTCAGATCAGCCCTGCAGTTCACTGTATGTTTGTTCATTTTTTGGCTGGTTAGGTCTCTCGCAGATCCTACATATACCGTTAGCAGCATTATCGTTTGCGGTCCTTTACAGATTTTACTTTTACTCTGAAAACTTCAAGGGTATTAAGTCAGAAATATATACTGACAAGAACATAATTATTTTCACAAAGAATTGGTACCGGGTTTCTGATGCCTTATAGGGATTCTTTTCAAATTTCCGACGATCAACCCCCCCCCCCCCCCCCCCGGGGGGGGGGGGGGGTGGTACTCCCGACAATTCACGATAGGTGTGTGCCGCCAAGGTTCTCAAACCCTGACCCTATTTAAGGGTAAAAAATGGAGATTTGATACCCTTTTTAAGGCCCAGTTTTAACAGACCATATCTTTTTCGTTTTGCGCGTTGGGGTGGATACTGCAATTTAGTGACCCTATCTAAGGATCTAAGGAATATCTAAGGATCACAATACCAAAACTATCAAAAAGGATACCCTATTTAAGGACTGAGCACCTCAAAAACCCTACCCTATCGGGCGGCACATACCTATATAGCGTATATAAGGGAGTACCCCCCTCCCCCCGGGGATCAACCTGTCAATGTTATATGGAAGTCCAAAAGAATCCTCCAAAAGAAAGTTCTACGCATGATATATTTTGTAGATACTCATGAGCATACGATCCCGCTATTTATTGACGCTGACATCTTACCTGTATCGTTCATGTATTACAAGTCTATAGCTAGTATAATGCATGACATAAATAACAACATTTCACCACAAAATATCTTAAACCTATTTCAAAAAACGTCCAATGTTTTAAAAAGCTCCAGGATGCATAAACTCGAATATTCACTCTCTCGATTTGGCGTTAAACTTTGGAATGAGATACCTCACTATATTTAATAGAGATCTCCCTAGGAAAATATTTTTAAAAACACTGCACAATTTGCTACTTGATATTTTACAAAACGAAAATGACTATATTGAAACACCCTTGATAATAAAAAAATTGATTTCTAGTTAAATTCAACAACAATTCTAATCTTTCTAATTGTAAAAAGTTATAACTTTTTCCATGTACTCTTCTTTAATCTTCCCGCCTAGAATAGCCTTTGCTAAACGCGGGCAGCTAAAATGTAACTGTTTTTTTTTTTTAAATAAAGACTTTTTGTTGTTTTTGTTATTGTTGTTGTTGTTGTTGAAGTCCCCCCCCCCCCCCACCTCTAACAATACCCCTCCCTATCACCCGTCTCGCCTCTTCCTATCAATAAATGGTACCCAAGATTAATTAATTAATTAATTAATTAACTTACTTTATTGTACATACAATTTTAAAAACAGTTATCGCTGATTGCCATTGAAAATAGATTTTGAACACGAAAACGACAATCATTTAGGTCACAGTTAACCTCATTTTTGTTTAAACGTCTTAAAAGAGAATTAGGAAGAGAATAAATGAATAAGTGAATGACTGACTTACTGTGAACATTACCTTATTGTACTTTCCTAAAGTGTGTTTAACGATCTCTTGTCTTGCAGATACATTAAGCTCTCCTACATGAAGTGGTACTGGAGGTGGAGTGCGGTAACGGACAGACAACCGGCGAGTGGAGCGACTGTCCGTCACAGCGCTGATTACACAACGGACATTGCGCGGGAAAACACTTGGGAACCAGTCCATGTGATTTGTAGCTTCAACATCTTGTAACTTAAACATAAAAAAAAATTGAATAGTGTACATGCAGTCCACTCTCACCAACTCACATTTAATTCTTGGTTGTTCTACGCTCTCAAATTTTCATGAGAATCGACGAGAGTAGAAACTGTCGTTTTTGTTTGACCACTAAGGCTCGTTTTAGACACCGTTCCTTTCCTGCGCCAACGTCTAAATCAAATTTTCGTTTGCTACGAGATGCGTTTTGGACAAGGCGTAGTTTAAGACGTTCAGATAGTGGGGTGTGAAGGATTAGACGGCACGCAACGAAAGAATACTGCGAGTGCTGACTGAGGGGTGTAGGCGCGAAAGAGAGCGAGACGGAACGCGTTTTTATTTAGAATGTTTATAGGCGTTCTTTCGCCCTCTCTCCCTAGTTTTCTCGCCTTTTCCACCACTCACAATTTTTCCTACACGTCGCTCCCCGCTATCTGAAGCCCAGAATAGGCTACTTTTTGCGACAGAAGATGGGTTCAAACGCCATAACCTTTGTTGATTTCAGGGGACGGCAGTTTGAATTGAAAATCGTTCCAGTGTAATAACAAAGATGAAACTGTTGGTATTTGGTGCAAGAGAGGTAGTGTGTCTCAATTAGACCTACCTCTAGACTTCGATCGCAACAGGCACTTTTGCGATGAGCGAGGGCGACACGCACAGCAAAAGCGCAGTGTAAACTCGACCCTCGTTTTCATTAAAACAGATCTAAAGAGAAGCTAATTCTTCAGATACCCGCACGATGATTTGCCATAAAAAACACTTGCAATTAGCCTGTGCAGCATTCGTTTCCTTTCCGAGAGCGCAGAAGGCGCGTAAAGGCGCGTGAAAGCGCGTGAAGGCGCGTGGAGGTGCGTGGAGGCATGGGGCGCGAAAAGGAGCAAAAAAGAACATTCCTCTCCCCTGTCCCGCTCCCAATTTTTTTTTTTTTTGCTCCTTTCCGCGCCGCATGCCTCCACGCGCTTCCCGCGCTCTGAAAAAGAAACGAATGCTACACAGGCTAACTGGAATACTACTGCTATAGACTGCTAGCTTCCCTTTTCAGTCAATCGAACGGGCGAGCTGATCACGAAAACAAGCTCGGTGAGACTGGAGCGAGCGAACGAGCCAAGGGGGAACTGGGGAAGAGGCGGAGCTCGAATTACTTTCGCTCGCTCGCCGCTCGGTTCGCCGATCGCGTATTTGCTCTCCTGCTCGACTATCCAGAGTCTACCTTCTATAGCTCAGAAGGAGGTCGGACACCTTATTGAGAATTATATAACGTAATGTCGACACTTAGAATTTTATTTTCAATAAATTTGTAAGTGTAAAAAAGAAAATCTAAAATCCCCACTGAGGATTGAACCTGTGACCTCAGCTAGGCTTAGACTTACATAGCCTACCGTACCACAGTGCCACCTAGCTTCTCGGGTTGTTTAGGCCTAAATTTAACTATATAAACTGTTAACCGGAACCTCAACTGAAAGCTAACCAGTTACTCCGTTATATAAGTCTCAATAAGGTGTCCGACCTCTCACTGAGCTATGGAATCTAGACTGTTCCGGACTGCTAGCAGTCTACTACTGCTACAAAAGGGCGGTGCCAAATTTTCTATCAGCCCAAACTCGCCTATTTCAACAGAAACACGACAGTCGCACATAAAGACGAATTTAGATGACGTGAAATGAACTGAAAAACAACATCTACTCACCTGATTGATTGCGTCAATTATTATGACGAAAACTTCTTCTCTTTCTGCGATTTCTTCCAATCCTTTGTTGACCTTTTGTTTGAGCATTTCTGTGCTCATTTCTTGAAAAGCTGCAAGGTCTTCTGGTTGCACTGTTACGGTCAACCGTAAATAAAAAAGAAACAGATACAAAGAAACAGAAATGAGTAAAAGAGCGAAGAAACTTCTTAAATTTATTACTCTGCCGAAGAAGAACATACAGTTTACTTTTTCCTTAAACTGCTACTTTTCTATGCAATCTATAGTTGGGTCCAAATAAATGTTGAGCCACGTAGCACTGGTGATACAAACAAGGAATCAGAGAATTAAAACTGTGTGTAAATTATAGTGTTAAGGTCAACCCATATATTTCCCTGCACTGAGCGTTAGCCCTAGTAAGGAAATGAGGGACCACACGAGGGAAAGAAAAAAATCTTTGACCTCGGTGGGATTCGAACCCACGACCCCCGGATTAGATCTTCTGTCGCACTACCGCTTGAGCCACGAGGCCGTACGGGAGCAGATCGTGGGTAATAAGGTGGCAATTCGTGGCAATGAGAATGTGAAGGGTACAAATAAATGTTGAGCCATGTAGTACTGGGTCTATATTTGGGTCGTCACGCAACGCATCACGCAACCAAATAACGCATTTCAAGGAGACTACTAAATTGCATGGTATAGAGTCGGTATACAAACTCGCTTGACCTGACAACAAGCTCTTCTCGTCACCAGGACGAAGGGGACGAGAATGGAGTGCGAATTCAGAGAGTTAGTAACGTCCTGAACAGTGCCTGAAAATACGCGTGAGCGAGTACCGATCATCGCGGTTCTTTATATGCGAGGAAACTCCCTAGAGCTATTTATTTTATCCCACTGTTGCATGCATTGTCGTCATTGTCAGACTTCCTCACCCTGGGAGGAGGGGTGGAGAATGGGAAGATTTCCCATATACGATCAATATAGCCTATATAGTTGTAGCCTTTCAAGAACTGAGCTAATGGCTCCGTCAATTCCAAGCCCGCTCATCCCCCCCCCCCCCCCCCCCCCCCGGGCATTAGTCGGGCATTTGTCATTTAAAAAAAAAAGTTGCAAATGCCCCACGGTGGGGTCAGCTTATATGTACAAATCCCCACGGTGGGGCATCTGAAAGAAAGCAAATACCCGACCCATGGGACAAGATCAAAATTTTTATTTCAATGATTATTGATGGAGCAATAATTGCTCACAAATAAATGGATCTTTATTCATGCTAGGAATTCTTTCGTTCTACCTCAGTATTACTTATATCCCTCGTTCGTTCTATTAAAATATTTGTGTTATGTTTCCGCAAAACTTTTGACTCCAATAATTTCCTGTCGATTCTCGTTGTTAATGTTATTAATTTTGATTAAAATTATGCTTACGTTCAATCCATTTACACGGTAAGGTCGCCATTGATTGAAACGCTTTTTCAAGTTGCTATTGAATTTTTAAATAGCCGGATTCTTCCGCTGCGACATATCATGATGGAAAGACACCAAGGCCACAAACGTTGGCAAATAAGACGTCAACAAAAATTGAAAATTTGCCGTGATATAGATATTATCTTCTGTGGCACTTGAAAGGTAAGGCAATAGGCGGCCTGTTTTGAAAATTGTGTGAAACTTTAATATTTTCACTTAAAAAGTGCAGGACTCAAACGACATTTATCAACTCAGTTCTTATTTTTTTATATTGGGGGCAATCAGAAATTTTAAAATAAACAACGAAGCATGTACGAATTTTAATATCCAAAAGATAACGTTGTTTTGACAATGCCCCACACCCGGGCTGACCTATTTTAGCAAATGCCCCACCCTTGGGAAGGAAAAGGTATAAAATGGCCGACATATGCCCCGGGGGGGAGGGGGGAATGAGCGGGCTTGGAATTGACGGAGCCATAAGTAAGGAAAATGGATAAGCAAGGAATTCCTTCCGTCAACCACTCCTTCCCGGTTTTCGCGTCATTACAATAGGTATATGCAGACCGACAGGGTATGGTTGTTAATCCTCAGTAATTTCGAGATTGCTTTGGTTTTGCATTGCTACGCTTTGTGATTGGCTAAAATCAAATCAATTTATTTAAGTGTCAGAGTTCTAGCACGCGAGTGCTAATTGTGGACACTTTCCAGTCCTACTCTGGACACTTTCCAGATTTATCTCCTCTTTTTGAGGGAAGCGGAAAATCGGAGTACCCGCAGGAAAACCTCTCGGAGCAAGGAGAGAACCAACAACAAACTCAACCCACATATGATGCCGGGGCCGGGAATCGAACCCGGGCCACATCGGTGGGAGGCGAGTGCTCTCACCACTGCGCCACCCCTGCTCCCCAAATAATCTCGCGCCACTATCTCGACCAATCATAACTAAAACCAAAACCAATCGTGACTTACTCGCACGTTTTTTTCCGCGCTTGGCGCCGGCGACATGTATTTGTTTTAAGTTCTGATTGGTTCATTTGATTGCCTGCGTGTTGTGATTGATCAGGGTGATTACTTTGGTTTTGGTTTCACGACACTAAGTGAAATCTGCTCTATCAGCTGTAATAAGTTGAGTGAAAAGAGACACAAACCTGCTGCACTAAAACCTTTCAGCCAACGCACAAGCTTCTTCACAAGTTTATGAGGAATCACTGATCCGGGGCCAGCTCCAATGAAATGGTAGAACAGAGGTAATCCAAGCTGGCGAAAGAAAACAGAACGGAAAAAAATGACTGAGTCCACTACCAGCGGTGGATCTAGCCCCCCCCCCCCCCCCCCCCCCCCCCCCCCCCCCCCCACCTATCTCTCTTCAAATATCTTGCCGAAAAAATAAGGCCCAAAGGTCCGAAGAAACTTTTCGGTCGCTAACATTTTCACTCCGGCTCCCCGCCTCTTATTCACTCCCCCCATTGCCCCTTCCTCCCTTCCCCCCTCTTCGATGGAGTCTGGATCCGCCACTCGTTACTACCAATAAACTAGAACATCAAAGGATAAGGAAAATAAAGAAGTTAAAGCAAGGAATGAATTGACGAATGACGGAACGAATGAACGGATAAACGAGCTTATGGAAAAAAAGAAGAAATGATACATTTGTTTGTGAGTGTAAGCTATACAAAATTTACAACATTATCTGTCTAGTGTCTAACCCGAAAACCTAACGGTTTATTTAGGCCCTTGGCATTTCCTTACATTTTTCAACTATATTTAAATTATTTACTAGTATATACAATTAGATTATTATTTATTACTTTAAATATAGATTATAAAAAAATGTAAATACAAAGTGGAATGCGAATAAACGTATTGTATTGTATGAAATTGTATTGTTTTGTACTGGATACAGAGACGAATGAATGGGTAAATGACAAGGAAGGACTGAGGAATGTTCGCAAAACAAACGAATGGACGACTGTTATAAGGCTAGACAAAGAACATAACGTAATGGCACGATAAAAGTTATCATATGTCACGAGTGTAAGGACAAAGAAAAAAATCTGAGTCCCTAACGGGGAACTACCTAGTAAAAATGCCTCAACTTTCGGGGTGTTCTCATTGGCGCAATGGATTAAGCCTCAGTAATGAGAAGGCATGGAGGCCTTATACCTCTAGTCACGAAAGAGATAGGTGATCAAAATTCACAATTTTACATTATTTAACACGACATAACGTATTTGTACAATTGAAAAAACTCTTTAACAGAGGCAAAAAAACTGTTTTGTTAATTAAACTTTTCAAAGCACTTGAAAAACTGGTCAAGTGGTTTACTAACTAATTTAAAAACCCTTTAACAGATGTAAAAAAAACTGTTGTTTTGTTTATTAAACTTACCATTAACGCACTTGAAAAACTGTTGGTTTACTAATTTAAAAACTCTCTAAGGCATGTGAAAAGCTGTTATTTTGTTAATTAAACTTTTTAACACACTTTAAAAACTGTTGTTTTGCGGCTAATTTTTACACTCTTCAATAACAAACTTTTTAACGCCACGGAAAAGTTGTCTTCTCTTTTGAATTTTGAAGTTGGAACTTTTCACAGCACTTGAAAAACTGTTGATTTACTAATTTAAGAACTTTTTAACGCATGTAAAAAACTGTTGTTTTGTTAATTTAACTTTTTAACGCACTTGAAAAACCGTTGCTTTGTGGCGAATTTTAACACTCTTTTTTGTTAATTAAACTTTTTAACGTCACGGAAACGTTGTCTTCTCTTTTGAATTTTGTAATTGGGAGGTTGCAACACTGAAACACTTTCTTTGACGTGTTGACTATTAAGTGCTTTAAGGTGTTTCCCTCCAGTTTCAATAAAGGAAAGTTAGTTTAATGGCCACTCAAAAATGTTCGGTGCGGCTACATGGAAACTGGAGGGAAACACCTTAATTGACCCATTTTTCTTAAAAACCTTTTTTATCTCTAATGTGCAGTGAGCCATCAATGCGGACTTTCCAGAGCCTGAGGAGCCCAGAACCAACAGTGAAGGAAGGCCCTCTGTACTGGACCCATCAGAAATGGTCCCATGTTGGACATATTCCATGATAGTGGAAATCTCTGCATTTCGTCCCAGCACAAGCTGACTTCGCAGTTCTATGAAGTGATTATGCATTGACAGCTCTGTGTAGATAAAATGGAAAAAAATAAAGATTTATTATCAATAGAAGAATGAAAACCTTTGCACTAGAATATAGATTGTGTGCTAGGAGAGATGGCGGGGGGGGGGGGGGGGGGGGGGGGGGGGGAGGGGGGGAGATGGTTAAAGAGAGAATGGAAAGTGGGATCCCCAAGGTGGCAAAAAGTAGAGGAAACAAATCAACATTAGATAATACTTTGCAATAGAAAAATCACCAAGGGGCAGGACAGAACAAGAAAGGGGCTAAAACCATTGAGAGTAAAGGGGGAGGGAAGCAGGTAGTTCTAACCCCTTGTCTTTTGTGTCTCCCCCATGTCTTTACCCCATGGCAGGCTTTATTGAAAACAAGGGATTCATGTTCCCTTGATTTCCCTAATGCAGTTGAACCAGGCTTAGGGGGCAGCTAGTCCTGCTTAATACAGACACCCTGTGATTTCGGACAGTTTTCTTGGTCCTAGCCATCAAACCCACATATTGTCTCTATAATTTACCCACTTAATGCAATGATTAGGCCCGGATTTGAGAGAGCGGCGGAAATCAAGCCTATACAATGATCAACTATAAGCCACAATGTTAAAACCAGTCGTACTTTTTATGTTACCTCAAAACTAAACTCACCCATCTCTTCTGCTGAGAGCTGCTGTTTTACTTCAGGAACTGATCTGCTAATAGCTGATTTGAAAAATTCCAGCACAGATTCACTAAAATTTTCCAACCCTTTGAGCTTCACCTAAAATCAACACACAAACTATAGTGATAATACAGTGTACAATGAAAAAGCTAAGTGACCCGATTTAAAGGTAAAAAATCAAAAATTGATATCCTTTTTAAAGGTCCAAAACTGAAGAAGGACACCCTATTTAAGGGAAACACGATAACTCAGAATAGTGTGTAAGAATCAAGCATAGTTTAGTTTAGTTTTAACTGACCATATCTTTTTCATTAAGCTGGGTGGTTGTCGAGGCATTTAGGGACTGCAATTTAGTGAATACAATTTAAAGGAACCCTGTCTAAGGATCACAATATCAAAAAGGATACCCTATTTAAGGTCCGAGCACCTCAAAAAGCATACCCGGCCCTTTAGGGAAGCACATACATATGATACACATACAGTACCTATACAGATGTAAAGCTAATTGAAGGGCTCCCTGCAACAACGTCCTGAGTGTGTTTTTGGTAACTTTCACTAAAATTGTATGTTTAAGGCATTTAAAAGCACAGTTTTGTCAAATTAATGATTTATTATTGTTAAGGTACTTAAAACAGCTCCAAAATGGGGAAGAAAATCCACATCTTTGAGAAAATGTTTTGGGCCCCTATGACATCCTATGGCTCTCAGGACACCCTATGTATCTTTTCAAAATAAAAAAATATTCTGTTCGAAGATAGAAGATTTGTTGACCTGGTTTAAATCCTTTCAGTCATATGTACATGATCCAGTCATAATTTTGGCAAGTGAGTCCCTTTGGAGGCCAAAAATCCAAGATTTCTGTGAAAATTTTCCAAAAACGCACTCAGGACGTTATTGCAGGGAGCCCTTCAATTATGGGAGTACCCTGCCCCTCCCCTCTGGGGTTTTAGCCTAGGAATTATAACTTTCCACTGGTATCTTTTCAGTAGCATGAGTGTAGACATCCAGCCTACATGTATATCTGGGCTACTTTAATTTTCATGATCAGGGGACCTAATTTTCTTTGAGTGTTTGGTTTTGAAAATAAAGTGACAGACATACAAAATTATTTAGACAGAAAAAACTATGGCAGGGTGACCGCAACAGCATGGAGCTGCAATTACTGCAGGCCCAGAAGCAAATTAAAATTCCAACACAGTACAGATTGACTACTGCTTAAAGGCGAAACTGATAAGGTTGAACTGCAGCTGATTTTCCTGTACAGCACCGTAGGCAGGGCAGGATATTACCTTTGACCTTCCAGTTGACTCATCGATCCCATCATATTGACATGAATAATCAAATACTTGTCCTGGGAATGTCTGTCTCAGTTTATCCTTCAGTGCCTTAAAAATTAATAAAGCTAATTAATTAACATTTATTTATCTCAACAACTCCTAGTTTACACATATCAAAATTTGTAAGAATTTGCAAACATTTAAGGTAGTTGGAAGCAAACGCAACAGGTCATCATGGAATTAACCAATCATACAGCATGACTATAGAGGCCCTATTAAGTGTTAAAGGGGGAGGGGGTGGGGTGGGATAGGAGGTGGGGTGGGGGAGGGGGTTTCGGGGTGGGGGATGTGCTTGTCCCTAGTCTGAATTTCAAACCTTAATTTTGCAATTTCATGTGTCGCTGATGGAGTTTCATGCACTACTAATCGCCACAAGTTGCAATTTCACAGAATCTGTCTTGTCATCTGTCAACATTACACTTATTTTACAACTGATTTCACTGTCTTAATGCCGTGTCACTCGTCAGTACCCTAACAGGGGTAGATTATTATTATTAATTAATATTTTTAACACCACTACCCACAGCTAAACAGCTGTGGTCTTCCTGTGTTTGTTGGAATTCACAGCCAAGACATATTATCAGCTTTTGCATATAACCTTAACCCTTTAAGCCCTGAGAGTGATCAGCATCAAATTTCTCCTTGTAATATCAATGCCTTATCAATCAAAAAGGTCATGAAAATTAAGGACATGATCACACAAGATGAATTCTCTTGATATCTAAACTATTTCTCCCTACTACTTCTATAGGAAATATACAGGGTCAAGAAATGAGAATTTAAATTTTGATATCAGGGCTTAAAGGGTTAAATTTAGCCTGCTCTCACCCCACCCCCAAAATGAAAATTTTCAGGGACCTGTAAAAAAGGCACTGCATGGGTACAGAACACCATTTAAACTTGCATCAGACTTACCAGAAAACTGGCAACTAATCATAGAACAAATATTAAGAACTACATCTCTTTTAAGCCACTTTTTAAAGGTACAAAATTAATTGCATTCCTGTCAAGCCAGCCAAACCAATTAACTCTGCATTCAGTTTTAATCTTGTGCACCTGGCAAGTCAATATGGTTTTCAAATGAACATTACTCACCTTTAACTGTGCTTTGTTAAGAGGATGAACATCTACAAATGCTCCAATCATCTCTGGTGGCAGGTCTTTTATAAAGTCAGAATTTCTAATAAGGAACGCAGCATTTTGATTGTGCATTCTGTACGCTGCATGGTTAATCTCCATATGGGTTATTGAAGTGGGGAAGATCCATTGGTATTCTTCTTGAATCTCCTGTGATATTTCAGATGGGCTTGGAATCCACCCATATCTGCAAGAAAAAACACAGTCCCACCTTCCTGTGATAACACCTTATGTTAGCATGCAGCCATCTCTTTGTCTAATATGGACAACTTGATTGAAAACTATCCACAGGTGCAGGGCAGGTTTTAGCCTGTAGAAAGGCTGTGAGCAAAGCAAACAAAGGGGAATTTGGGGAGGGGGAAAAGGTCTCCCCCCACATACCATTTTTTTTCCCCTATTTCCCCAAAAGAGAGCCTCATAACAAAGGTGTTGTTCCAGAAACTATCCTTACTCCTACAGGACTTGGTTTGCCCCCCCCCCCCCACCACCATCACCACCACCCTGAAATTTCAGTTTTTCTTTCTACTTTCCTTGAAGAAACTTTGGCTTTTGGGACCTCCCCCCCCCATTGAAATTTCCAATGGCCTTCCATGGGGGTGGGGGGGTATGGATATTTCCTGGAACTGCACAGTGTAAATAAATGTGAAGAACCTGAGATCAGTCATTTACCTTTCTCCCAGCATGTTCAAGAAAAATGGCTCCCCATCAGTTTCCTCTGAACAGTGATCAATTTCATCCAGACATGTTCTGATCGTGGCTTCTGTTGTGGAATCTTTAGGGACCCCCCATCGGAGATCACATTCAATCAAATGGATCAACCTTCCTTCACACCACTCGCGCAACTCAGGGACAACCTGTTAAGATCGTGTTGACAAAATATCAAGGATTAAAGCCAATCTTTGGCCCAGGGCCTCTCTATTGTCATTATTGGTGGCTTATGAGATGTGTGGATTGAAGAGCAGCCATATTGAAAATAGAGAGGACCTTACAGTGTTGGCACAAGTTTTGATGCAGAATTAAGTAAGGCGGGGCAAGTTATGAAATAACTTCTCTATTATAGATTCAATCACAGACTGCTTAGGTAGTCCCTGTTTGGATACTCAAACGGGTGAGCAAATTATGTGATTGGTAATGTGAGCCAAGGAGGGGAACTCCTCTCTCCCAGTTCCCCTAATCTGCTAATGCCTTGTTCATTCACTCCATTTTCGCCAAGCTTGTTTTGTTTTGTCATAATAAAGATAATTAATCATTTGATTATACCACACCCTTGCCTATCCACCAATGCACAGCAGGCCTTCATATAACTCAGATCAAAAAAATTTAAAGGCATTAACAGCTGTTTTTAATTTCCAATTTCCATGGAAACAACGAATTCTAATTAAATGCTGCAAATTCTCACACAGATTCACTGCAAACTTGGTCAAACTTAACATCAATAAAAGTTGGGATTTTTAACGCAATGGTAACAATTTGCTGCAGAAACAAATTTTAACAGATTTCTAGAGGAATAAAAATCCTTCATAGAGTCATAAGAAAAGACAAGACAATTTATTTATACACGAAGAGCTCAGGACATCAAACAAGTGAATTTTGTATAAGCAACATACTTTTTTCACCAAAACTTCTCTCTCGGCATGATAGTCTGCGAACGTGGATGAAACAAAGAGTCGAACGACCCTCCATCCTTTTGTTGGGTCAGTCGTTTGCGGAGATTTGTTGTCGTGGTGACGTTTACAAGTTTGTTCAATGTCTTCCCAGCACTTGTCAACAACCGCTTGAATCTCTTCATCCGAAGCTTGATTTAGCACATCCAACAGCTGGTCTTTTTCAGATGTCTTTGCGGGTCCTGCAGTTTGTTTATCAGCTGTATTTTGCATGCGTGTGACATGACCAGGTTCTTGCTCGGTCAGCTTCTCGCTGCATTGCCTATCCGCAGAAGTGGTGCGCGCAAGGGTGGAATTTAGCCTGGATTCTTCATCGTTTCCAGTTTTTGGTTTTCCTTCATCAAGCACATCCGAGCTGCTTGCATTGACGTTTACTTCACATTGTGACTGAGAAACAATGCCTTCAGAGCCAGAATTTTGGCTTAATACCGTTACAAAATCGGATTTCTGCTCCATAGTTCGAATCGATTTATCCTCCCGAGCTGTTAGATTTCCGCCATTACTTTGATTCCCTTGCAAATCACATGAGCTTTTCCCTGCCCCTGCCACACGTCCACAAGACGAACAACCTGCTCCCATAGGAATAGAAATATGATCTTGGCTTAAAAAAATTTCGTGAAGATCAGAAAGGTCAATTTGTCACGCGATCTTGGGCAAAATTGGCCGCGAAGACCTAAGCTCTAGGCGGTCAGCGGAGTTAATGCAGCGATCAAGGTTACTACTTCATGTAAGTTTACACCAGATCTGGGAAGAAAAAAAAAACTTTTGGTGAATCGACTAAAATTTCTTGAAGAAAATCTCTACAAAATGCCACTATTTACAGGTATAGTTTGTCATCGTTGTGTCCTGTTTGATCCCGGTTGGTCATCTGGTTAGTTAAGTTGACTTGCGATTATTTTATTGTTTAAAACAGTGTCTGTGAAGTGGGGGAAGGAAAAGTTCGAGAATGTCGAGCTGAACACGGACGAATCTCCCGAACTGTTCAAAGCTCAGCTTTTTGCTTTGTCAGGAGTTTCTCCTGAGAGACAAAAGGTCATGTTCAAAGGATCTGTTTTGAAGGTACATGGAGGAGTAATACACTATAGCAGTCTTAAGACTGGGACACTAAAATAACATAGTCACATATAGTGACAGCACTAGCTCTTGTACATTTTTTCGTCAACCACGTGATACTAGTAAGCTCAGCTTAATACATCACAGAATATCTTTTCTAAATCACACAGTAAAAAGTAGAAAATTTATGTTTTTGTTGTCAAGTAACGATAGTTATGTTAAAAAAGGAATTTCAGTAAGATCAATTATATCGACTGGATAGAAACTGAATACAAACTGTATTGATTAGATCAATACATTGATCGACTGAAGTGTCATCGAATGACCACCACGGCCAACGTTGTACTGAAAGCCAGAACGAAGGCATGACTAAAGAATCAGAACCAAGTCAAATTTTGTCTTAATTTGTCTTTGAATTCAGGATAATGACTGGGGAAACTTCAAGCTTAAAAATGTGAGTACCACATGTATGATATGTTTGGAACCTGCCTTTTATGTTATGACTGTTATTGATAGATATTATTAAAAAGCTATAGAGATTTAACAAGGTTTGTTACAACAGTATTTTGTTAGTCAAATGATATGTTTGAAATGAATATTTTAAAGAAACACAATACTATATCCTCACTGTCTACTACTTACCACATTGTCCGCGGATTGTTGTGGAAAGAGGTAGACAGCAAGGATAGATCATGGAATATGAGGAGTTGTTAACCAACACCAGGGGATGAGGATGGGACGAACCTTAATAAGTCATCTCGGCGGTCGGCGCTGTGACTCAGTGAAGTCAAGGCCACGTGACCTATCTTATTTATGAGGGGGGCCGCCATTGCATTAATGCATCCCTTCGGACTGCAGAGTATTTTACTGGTTGTTTCACAATGCACTAATTAATAATTCAGTGAGAATAGTGATATTATTATGTGTGAGACTGTTAATTTTGTCTCTCTAGGGGATCACATTGCTGATGATGGGATCAGTTGGTGAACTGCCACAAGCACCTGCTCAGAAGACAGTGTTTGTTGAAGATATGACAGATGCACAGTTAGCATCTGCTGTGAGTGCTGTTTTTATTTTACGGAAATATAAACATCCAGAAACAGATCTCACCTAGCTTCCTTTCTAATTCTTTTGCAATGCAAACATGTACATGTATTTCCATTGTAAACGCCAAAGATTTTGCTAGCACAGGGAGCCCAACCCCTCTATTTTTTTTCAGGGACCTGTGCACACAGTTCGTATTCTTCTTCTAGAAAATTGATAACTTTTTAATAAATACCAGCTCTCGAACACGCACCGCATCAAGAAGGCAAACAATTTATGAAGCCTGTGGCACTTTTTTTTGTTGTAAAAATGGTCTTATTTTTGCTTAAGCTTAGGGCGCTTACCATTTGTCAGAACTGGCCGGCCGGACCACTCAATTTGTAAATATTATTCCAGTATTTGCTAGAACTGGTCGGCCAGACTGGTAAATTTGGAAATAGTATGCACCCTTTTGATGGACTTGTAGGAACAAGCCTTCAAAAAGATGCATTCTAGTTACAAACAGACCGGTCTGGCCTGCCAGTTCTGACAAATGGTAAGCGCCCTTAGTTAACAATTTTGCCGTATTATGTTTTAGTATGACATGCCAACTGGACTCAATAACCTTGGAAACACCTGCTACATGAATGCAACTGTGCAGTGTCTGCGGAATGTTCCAGAACTGAAAGATGCGTTAGCAAAGTAAGGAATATAGTTATACTGTAGAATTCCAAATGACATGTAACAAGGCGCAAACACAAGAGGGACTTTGGGAGAATTTGAAAGTTTATTTGAACCAGAGATGCAGAAAATGGTGTTTATGCACATTAAGTGCTTTCAAATTCCCCCAAACTCTGTCATAATGTGATGCAAGCACAAAGCAGCTATTTTCTGTAAATAATCTTTTCTGAGATAAAGCCTGACAAAATACAATACAGTATTAAACATCAAACCTGATTTTGCAAATACACTCAACTCTCTCAAAGCAGACACCTCTGTATGACGGACATCAGTGGTTGGGGAGTGCCAGCCAAATTTTCACTTGTTACTCATGCGCAAAGCGCAATGAGTTAAAAAATGCCCTTCGTTTTTCTTTTTTTTATTATTATTTTTATTCTTTTTTTTTTGTGTCACGATTTTGCATGTAAATTTATGCACACATATTTTAAATTGGCACTTCCGGTTCATAGACTTCCTGTTTACTGACTTCCGGCTACTCCCACTTCCAGTAAAACAGCTTTACTGAAGTGTCACGACAGCATCTCCTACAACCCTACTTACATTACTAATGTTCACGTTTGGTATATATAAGACTTAGAAGAATCACTGGCTTCATTGTGGTACAACCTTCATTTACAAAACATTCAATAGTAAACAACGTGGTTTGCAGGAACGATGACTGAATGAAAGGAGTAACTCTTCTCCATGTCGGACATCTTCTTATCATGTTTAAAATATATCATAAAACTTTCTTACGCATGCGCATGAGTATAGGCTGCTTGCAGCCTCTTGTTTTTTCTAAACTCTCTGTAGAGTGGACACCTCTCTATGACAGACATCAGTGGTTGGTTAGTGCCAGCCAAATTTCACTTGTTTTTCTGTAACTAAACTCTCTAAAGGCAGGCACCTCTATGCAGACATCAGTAGTTGGCTAGTGCCAGCCGGATTTTACTTGTTTGTCTCTCTATGTTTGTCTCTCTCTAAACTCTCTATGAGATGGACATCTTTCTAAGGCAGACATCAGTGGTTGGCTAGTGCCGGCCAAATTTCACTTGTTTTTCTGCAACTACATGTACTCTCTATATAGTGGACACCTTTCTATGACGGACATCAGTGGTTGACTAGTTCCAGTCAAATGTCTCTGTAAGGCAGACACCTCTCCAAGGCAGACATCAGTGTTTATAAATAATAATAATAATAATAATAATAATAATACACTTTATTTAAAGAGGGGTAGCATGGCCCTCCATCTAAGATTATGAAAAAATAAGATACAGTATGTACAAAGTCTAAGAAGAAAATAAATAAAAACTAAGGAAATATTAATAGAAATTCTGCTATAAATGTAATGTGAAATTACAAATTTATCATAAATCAATGTAAATATGTGGGTTTTACAACTAATGATATGGCTAGTGAAATATATACAAAACCTTCAAACTTTAAAATGGTGCAATTCCTGTTGCTCTTTAATTAAGATTTTTCTATAATTATTCTTAAAGGCTTCTAGACTAGTGATACTGGATTCACCCTTGATGCATTTATATGCCACACAACATTTATCTATTTTCACTTCTTCATAAAAATTTTACTTGCTTTTCTGTAACTAAACTCTTTATAAGGCAGACACCTCTCTAAGGCGCTGGTCCCAACTGAATTGGTATTCATTCATTCATTCTCTCTAAGGTGGACATTAGTGGTTGTTAAATCATGGCCAAATTTCTCTTGTTTGTCTGTATAAACTAAACTCTCTACATGTATAAGGCAGACACCTTTCTAAGGCAGACAGCTAGAACTCATCCTGAGGGTTTCTGGCTTAGAACCCACAATAATTGACCATCTATCTATCTGGCTTGATAGCTCAGTGGATAGAGCATTGCACTGGTATCACAAGGTCATGGGTTTGAATCCTGTTCAAGCCTGAATTTTTTTTCAGGTTGCTTTTTCAACTGCACTGCAAGAATAAAAAATTTCCCTCATGAAAAACTCTGCAGTTCACATATATGATTTTCATACATTCATATTCATTTAGAGTTTACTGTAAAGCTGATCTAAAATAGCTAATATAATCTCTCAGTGCATGTATTGTATGAGCAAAATTTCTAAAATCTTTTTAGTGATATTTTGTATTTTGTTTTAGATACAATGCTCCTGCAAGACAAATAGATGCAGCGCACTCAATAACAGTGGCACTCAGAGATCTTTACAAAATCATGGATAAAACTCCAGAGGCTTTACCTCCCATTATTTTTCTACAGGTGTGATAAATGGTTACTTCAATCTTAATCAATTATTGGAATTTGCTTTGAAGTAAATAGATACAAATATAGGTAAAATATAAACTGTAAAATTTTAAACATGTTCAATCATTAAGATTATCTTCAGAGTTTTTACTGCGTAGAACCTTTTTCCCCAGTCACTATGAAGATGATTTTAACAAATGAAAATGTTTAGAATTTTTCAGTCTTAACCATACTTTTTCAATTATATATATATTTTTTTATCTTTGTATTTGGCAAATATTACATAAAACTTAACTTACAGGGGAAAATAGAATCATGTTTTTAGACCAGCTATAAATAATATTAAATGGAATTTTTCTTCTTCTAGATACTGCATAACGTGTTTCCACAGTTTGCAGAGAAAACAGAACAAGGGATATATGCACAACAGGTAAATAAATCATTTGTTTTTAATCATCTGCTAAAATAGTAACAGCTGATATAGCACCCTTATCAAATTCCCAGAAGATGAAAAAGTGACAGGGAAGAGGGGGACATTAAGTATTGTGGTTTTAAGCAATGTTTATGCAGTATTTCATTAATTTTAATCTTGAATTATGGTATTGCCCTGTCATCCATCCTTTGATATGGGTTTTTTTGCAATTTGGTTTACAAATCAGAGAATCAAGAACCCCCTCCCAAAAAACAAGAGTCTTCATTCCTTACCATCACCTTTTATTGTTAGTAGCCTCCCCCACCCTCCCCCACCTATTTCGGACCACATCCTACCTTACCTGAGACATTTGAGATCTTCAAGAAATTGTTTACACTGTAGTTATGTATCTTAATGAAAAGTCGTACCGATGATTTACAATTCTAGGATGCAAATGAATGTTGGACGCAGGTTGTTCGAATGCTGCAGCAAAAATTACCTGGCATCAAATCTACAGAAAATGGTGATGAATCTGAAGGTGCTGCTGCCACTGCTACTGCTGCTAAAGGATTCATTGATCAATATTTTGGTAAATGAATGGTTAATGATATATTTGTCCATCAGTGTTACTAACAACACAGGCTGGACAATATGTACATGTAGTGTATGTACGTAATACTTTCAAGGTGTTCTTACACAGTGTAATTCCTTAAGTCTTAACTTGGCTGTTAACCAGTATATTCTAAGAAATTCTGGGATGCAACCATATTTGATTTGTGACAATATGCACACACAGACACCATTATTATGTCATTATTGCATTAACTTCAGTGACATACAAACTTAAAATATCTCTCATTGTGGATAAATCATACCTCGACACATGTGAAGTTATCATTTTTATCTTCACTGTGAAGAGTGAAGATATCAACATATTTACATTAGCTACCATGGTTGCCCTTATTAGACTTATTTAAATGTCACACCAATTGAAAGGTGTTGGTGTACAATTGAAACATTTGTGGATCTTCCTTGGAAATCTTCACCAATCGTTGGAAAATTTCAGAAAATGACCGGAAACATTATTTTGTCCATGTACAACCTTCGGACAGAATTTGGAAAATCTTCAGAAAATTGCTTAAAACTGTACAATTAGTGTCATTTATACAAATAAACGAAATAATACATGGCTGCTCATCCACTGCCCTCACTCATAAGATGTTGAGTTGAACACTCAAAGAAAAATTTCATATCTCCATGCGTTCATGTACATTGTATTATCTTCCTTTTTAAAGTAATAATTAATGCCAATACATGTTAATATCATGACAATTTTAATTCTTTCTTATTGTCCTTTCTCGTGTAGGAATTGAGTCGGAGTCTGTGTATCCTTTGACATTAAATAATATTATTAAGAGCATCAGTCAGGACACTGGTCTTATGAACAGATATCAATAAAATGCTATATGTGCAGTTATGACTTTAGACTTGCCACAAGTCGACTGCAAAGTCCCCGAGAGCCCGACCACCCAAAACGAAAAAACGAAAAACGGACTTTGAGAAAGTCTATTATGACTTAAATTATTTATTATTATAACAATAAATAATTGAAATCATCCCAATGAAAATTCATACAGTCACACAGTAACATGCAGTCTGTTTGAATGTTTTCCTTCATTATCATGCTCCAGTATGAAGTGTGCAGAAGCTCCAGATGAACCAGAAACAAAGTCCAAGGAAACACTCTTTCAATTGAGTTGTTTTATTTCACAAGGTGGGTTGATGATGACTTGAGGATTGTATTTTATGGAGAGATTCAGTAAATGGTGATCAAAGTTATGGCTGAAAGTGATAAAATAACCTTTTTTTCCTCTGTTCTTTTCAGATGTGAAATACATGCATACTGGTCTTAAAAGTGTAAGTACTTACGCATTCTTTTTCCTGTGGTACACTACTTTCTGTATAATTTAAATGCTTCAAATACTGTACCTTCTACCAAACCCAATTCCATTCTTTCTCTCATGTGTATTAATTGAGTGAGTAATGTATTTCTAAGTTTTTATGTTAGTCTTGTCATTTTTTTAGCGCCTTGAAGAAAACATTGAAAAACGCTCAGCCACACTTGGACGAGATGCAGTGTACACCAAGACTGTAAGTTTCTTATGACGGTGCAAGCATGCGTTAAAGTAGACTGCAATTCAGCCAACCTCCCTTCCTTCTTTTCCTTGCCCCATTTCTCCTTTTGTTTTGCACCTATCACTCAGGATAGTTGAAATTCAATCTGTTTGTCAATGTATCCTGGGTTTTCAGCAAACCGTTTTGGCCACAAAACTTTCAAAGCTGGACAGAGTGTTTAGGCCAACACTGTTCAACTGTGTTGAGATGTCAAATTGTTTCTTGAGAAAGTCAACTGTAATTTGTGTTGCTTTGTTCCTTTTCAGTCGACGCTGAGCCGCCTCCCTGCTTACCTTACAGTTCAGTTTGTCAGGTTTTATTTTAAGGAGAAGGATGCCATTAATGCAAAGATTCTCAAGGTAGACTCTTTACAGGCTTTCTGTGTTTAATGTGCATGTGAGGCATAAACACTATGCTATCAGTGATGTCACAGGAAGTTTGTTAACAGGAGATTGTTAACGATAGAACCACTAACACCAGAATGACAGCTTTAACAATGATGCAATCCATCTATCACCAGGCAACTGGCAAGAGATCACATATCAAATTTGCTAAAGGTTAATGGCATGAAACCTGAATCACGCAAACTGAAGAAGATCAGACAAGACGATAATGAACACTGCACGTGACAGCTGTGTGGGTTAAGAATATCATTGCTACCCACTAGGTGACCTAGTCGGGTTGGCCTTCAATGGGTAGACCCCAAATTTTCCAAACTAGAAAGGTTGATCTAACTGTACATTCCAAATTTGGCACCGTGAAGTAGACACATGATCCCCAAATGGAGCCTATTTTTCTTTACAATCCAAAGACCAGTGCCTTGCTTGGTGTAGTGGAAGACTGATGGTGATGCAGTTTTAATATGATAGTTGTGTAAGCAATGTCTACTACATGAGCAGGAGTGTTGTATCGGCCTATACAATCACGAGGCGCAGCCGAGTGAATGTATAGTGTAGATACAACTCACTAGTGGTTGTATCTGGAATGTAAATTAGATACAACCACTAGTGAGTTGTATCTGATATACAGGGTTAACCATGTGATTGGAATGGCTCATTTCTATTTGTTAGTACCGTTATGAATTATTAATGAATTTTACAACTGTGTTTATTGTTAGGATGTGAAGTTTCCGTTAAGCCTGGATGTATTTGACCTGTGTTCTGAAGAGTTACAAAAGAAACTGATGCCCGTCAGAGCCAAGTTTAAAGAAATAGAGGACAAAAAAGTAGAAGAAGCTGCGGTAAGACAACCATTTAGGCAACGCATAAAACATCTTTTACTTGGACCATGTGTCAGTCTATTATGCAGTGCATCAGTCCGTAAATCAGTCAGCCAGCCAGCCAGTCAGTTAGTCAATCAGTCAGTCAGCCAGTCAATCAGTCAGTCAGTCAATCAATCAGTCAATCAGTCAGTCAGCCAGCTAGTCAGTCTGTCTGTTAGTTGGTTATCCAGTAGACCTGCAGTCAGTCTGTTTGTCAGTCAGTCAGCCAGTCAGTCTGTCTGTTCGTTGGATGGTCATTGAATTATTCAGTTAGTCCGTGGAACAGTCAGCCAATAAGTGGAACAGTCAGCCAATAAGTGAATCAGTCATTTAGTGTATCAGTCAGTCATTCAGACAGTTCGTCAGTTCATCAGTCAGCCAGTCAGACAGCCTGTCAGTCAGTCAGCCAGCCAGCCAGACAGCTAGTCCGTCAGTCATTCAATGAAACACTGAGTGGCAACAATCAATCTTTCAATAAATACTCATTTATATTTCATGAAGAGAAAACAAAGGAAATCACAACCATGAAAGAGGTTTGGATATGTGATACCAACTACTATAAAATGTTGTGAACTTTTGTTTTGAATTTATCCAAGAATTTTTGTTGAGAAGTTATATCAAACTCTTGAAAGAGTGTTTCATCAGGTGTCCAAACTCCTCGAAGGCGGTTTAAAAAACTCACCTGCACCATCAGTGTTTTGATATCCTTATGAAACATCCTTCCTCGTGTTTGATACATTACAACAAAATCATCAACCTGTTTTCACTGATCCAATCTCTGTCAATTTTATATTTCGTCAGAATCGTAAAAAAGAAGGAGGTAAAGAACCAATGGATGTCGACAAGAAGACGAGACTAGAACCATTCTCTTTTCCTGAGGGTACTGTAATCCAACTTTTGTCTTAGTTTACTCTGAGCATACAGAAGCAAATAGTTCTACGTCGTACAGTTCATTTTGAACGTGTTCAACTTATGCATCGTCAGTACCATGGACTAAATTATGCCATATTCGTTGTTGGCTAGTTTTATTACAGTCAAACTGCTCTTTTCAAATGATGTTACATCTAAACGTTTTTGTCGTGTGACTTCTTTGCAGATGTTGGTTCAAACAACAGTGGATATTACGAGCTCACCGCTGTGTTAACTCATCAGGGAAGATCCTCATCCTCTGGACATTACCTGGCTTGGATAAGAAGGAAAGGAGGTAACAGTATGCAGTAGAATGTAGAGCAGTCCCCCTTTTCCTTCTCCTCTTATATGCGGCCATTTTTTTGGGACGCCATGCAACGCTTTTCCCTACTAAGTTGGAGGAAACGTTGTGTGACGACTTCACTAAGTGAGGAACATTGCGTGACGATCCCACTTGGTTGTGTGACGACTCCCGACCCTACCAAGTGAGGAGATTTGTGTGACGAGAAGCGTTGTGTGACGACCCCACTTAGTGGCAAGAAGCTTTGTGTGATGACCTCACTAAGTGGGGAGAAGCGTTACCTGATGACCAAAATAAAAGCTGTAAATAATTTCTCCATCACAGATTGTCTAATAAAAATTCACTCGAAAATCAGGAAAGAGCAAACAACATGCAATAGAATATACAGTAGTTCCCCTTTTTTCCTAGTCTTCTATGCAACCATTATTTGCATATTGGATCGTGATTCGTCACGCAACCCTTTCCCCCTCTTGGTAGTGAGAAGCGTTGCATGACCACCCAATTAGCAAGTGCATCTTCTTTTCCTTCATGGCTGCATGAGTTAAAAAGCGCCGCCATTCACTCGGCAATCCTTGAAGTTAACCAGGCCCTGTTGCCAATTTACAGGTTGTCAGATTGCAAGAACATACAGAGCTTAAAACTAGCAACTGATCGTCCCATTCGAAACTCAGTGATGCACGGTTACGCACTTTTACGCCCCCGCTGCGTGCATCCGCAAAAACAGTGCCTTGTGGTACACACCTGTACGTGTGGGGCACCTATTTTTTTATCTGGGGGAGGGGGGTGATGGGGACACACAAATCGTGATTTTTTTCTGCTGTGTAAGAGGATTCATCGAGTTGATTTTCTTTTGTAGATGACTGGGTAAAGTGCGATGATGACAAGATGTCGAACGTTACATCCGAAGATGTTCTTAAGCTCTCCGGTGGCGGTAAGTTTTTTTTTATGTAATTTTTTCTCGATCTTATTTCAAGATATAAAGCAAGCTCCTGACCATACTCACAAAAACACGATACTCATCAGCCGGGACACTGTACTGTCCCTTTAAAGCGAATGAAATTTAGAATTGTTCTTCGATTTGGGCCCGACATAAGCATTAGCATAAGCAGAAGCATAACAGCGCTTATGTGCAGTGAAAACAGGCCCGACATAAGCATTAGCATAAGGATCAATCTCATGCTTATGTCGATGTTCGTTTTCACTTGACGCAATTCTTATGATTTCGCTTATGATTATGTCACTAGTGGAAAACCAGACTTAACCCCAGTATTTCCTTCTTTAGGTGACTGGCATTGTGCCTACGTTCTTCTTTACGAACCTCGTCGGCTGGAAGTGGAAGATGATGAATAATCATCATAAACATCAAATAATGAGCTAATTGCATTCTTCTGGTGTTCGGAGAGCAAAAAAACGATAATTGCGTTCGTGATTGAAATGTTAATGGACGATCCGAGGACGCAAAAAAATGTGTGAAAATTTTTTCGCTCAAAAGCATTTTGAATCTGAGTTTCAAATAAAGTAGCCTTAACAACCATGAGCGTTTATGTTTGTTGTCAACATTTAGCTACATTCTCGACCCCTGGAGCCTTTGGTTTTCTTGGCTGCGCAAGACTCCCTGGGGGAAACCTGTGCCAGACTTCGCTCTGATTGGTTTTCGGACGAAATTATAAAATGTATCTGATTGGTGTATTATGGTAGGCGGAAAAGTTCAAAAACAGGTGGGAGTTTTCCCGTCGTAGTAAATGTTCACAAGATACAAAACGTCCTGTCTGCAAGAATGAAAAATTTGACAAAAGAAAATAAAAATATATGAGAGAAACTACAGAAAAGCCGTGATACGAAGTTTAAATTTTACGGTTACTGAGTTTCTCATCGTATATAGTAAAGCATATATCACAGGACGAAATAATGAATTTACTAATCTTTAAGAGAAAATTAAATTTTACTTAAAGGTATCGAAAATCTTTAAGTTGAGACGTAAATACTCTTAAATGTATTAAAGTAAGTAAGTATCTTTAATATGTGTTTAAGAGCCTTTACGTTATCTTTAATTCAACTTTTCAACAACTTAAAGACCCTTAAAGGCAACTTAAATTGTTCATTACTTGCTTTAAGTGTTGTCAAGTAAAGGCTTATTTAAGTAATTTACGGTGCACTTAAAGATAGTCGAAATTGTTCTTTAAGTTTTCTTTAATGAACCTTTACTTGCACTTAAAGTCGTTATTTCGTCCTGTGTATACGGACATGAGTTAAAAGAGAAGAGATAAGATTATGGCTACGCGTGCGCAAAGTCTCCAGACCTCTTTGGGGTCGAGAATGTTTTAGCTGCAGTAATGTTGTTGTAGTACGGCCAACGCAATGAAGCAAGAAGAACCGCCGCCGAAAATAATGATAAACGTGCACATTTGTGATTTTCGCTCTCTTGTTGTCCCCCAGAGCTTTCGAGTTTTTTTGGTCATCGGTTGACGAAATTTAAAAAAAACAACTTTGTCCTCAGGTCCTTCTCCGCCTTCAAGATGGCGGAGCGGGCGATGAAACAATGAAACAATAAACCCCCCGGACGAGGCTGATAAAATACTCCAAGAATCGTGGAGTATTGGTCACGTGACACATGATGAAAAACGAATACATTTCATCATGTTTTCTGCAACAAAATACTCCAGGGGCTGACTCGTCCCTAGTCGTCTCTCAATTAACGAGGGGAGCGCGAGGTGTGATGGGAAGGAGGAAAGAGAGGTCTTTCCCTTTCCTTTTCCTCCTTCCCATCACCCCCTTCGGTCGCGCTTCTCTCGTTCCGCGTCTATCCCCCACGCGCGTCTCCCGCGTCTTGCCTAGAACGACGAATGGGGACGAGTCAGCTACTGGAGTCAATTCAATAAAACGTTTACAGGTGTAATTTGCAAGTGTAGCCATTGTTTCAGAGGTTGAAAACAATAGCTACACTTGTAAATTACACTTGTAAAAGTTTTATTAAATTGACCCCAAGATTGTTGGAGTATTTTGACAGCCTTTTCGAGGGGTTCAGTCTTCGCCCTGTTTTACTCCGCAAACTCGAAACATGCAAAACATCTAAATAAGAAGCAAAGGACCGCGAACGAAAATGCTGCCGGTGTACGTATGATCTGTAACAGATCTAGTCAGACAAAAATAGAGATAAAATCAAGTATAGAGCAAGGCTGATACTACGTAGAACATTTGAGACATTTAACGCGACAACGACATGATAGAGCCCAAACTGAAAGCCAAAATGCAACCGTGGACAGCTGTTACGACCTGGTTGGGTCTCGTCAGCACGGTGTAGCAGCAAAAAGATAGAAAAACTAGCGGGAACGCCAATTCTCTACCAAATCGAACGTGGTGATGGCAACAGATGTGAGCTCGAATTCAAATGATTGCCAATTGACCCACGTCACAGCGGCGCGTGACCATGAGTAATAGGCAAAGAATTTGAAATATCATGTCGTTGTCGCGATAAAGAAATTAAGTATAGACAGAACCATCACTCAGCGAGTACATGGCCAATACCATGTAAAAAATAAATAAGCAGCATTTCGGATCTGAAAAGATCTACGGTCCCAAAATATAACAAGTAAATAAGGAACGGACCGCGAACGAAAATGCTGCCGGTGTACGTAGGATCTGTAACAGATATAGTCAGCCAAAAATAGAGATACAATCAAACATTTAAAGCATCTCTGATTTGCGCGCCTTTCCCAGAACATTAAAAATTTCCGAAAAATGTAACTAATTGTTAGATTACCTCTACGTCCCTATACTTAACCTAAAATAGTAATACGCTACAGGATATAGGAAATCTAATCAAATGATAACGAGTTCGATTTAATTCCCATACAAATACTTTAAAGTAAACAATGAAAAATATCAACATCCGTGGGCCCGGGTAACCTGGGCCGGGCCCCTTTATCCTGCCGGTCCACCCCACATCACCGCCTTTTTGCGGAGCAACCAAGACCTGAAATAAATAGCAACAACAACATCAATAAGACAATGAGGGAGGGACTGGGTGTGGAAAACATTGTTATACTCGTCTCGTTTATTCTCGTATAATTCCAATTATATTTCGGGTCTACGACCCTCTTATAATTAGTAATTATACTTCACCTAAACTCGCCTCGTATAACAATGTATGTTCAAAGCCAGTTTATGTAGATTTTAATACAGCCTTACTAGCCGTGGGATCAAACTTTGGTCTATAATAAAATTTCAAGAAGGTACGTTCCCCCGACCAATCAGCCAACTCTAGAATTTGGGACAAAGTAATCCCATTCTGAGCTGCAGCAGATGTGGCTGCGCCTCGAACGGAATGAGATTTAAAAACTGAGGTATCAATTCCAGAGGCTGACAAAACTGAACGAACCCACCTAGAAACTGTATTTGCAGAGACTGGTTTGTGGGGAGCTATGAAGGATAAGAAAAGCTTGTTGTGGCTTGAAGGATTTATTGGGCGCCATTGTAATGTGCGAGCCTCGTATTCCTTCAAGCACTCCACTGGACATAAATCCTTAACTTCAGAGAATGAAGGATGAAGGGACACTTTTAGAGGTTGCCCCAAACGAACCACTTTAGTAAGCTCTGGGAGGTTAAACGAAACTCCTTCTGGCACATATTTTCGGAATCGCAAATCATGAGCAATAACTTCAGAGCTTCTTTCAGCTGAAGTCAGCATAAACAGAACTGCCAATTTAAGGGACAGGCATTTCAAAGAAAGCTGAGTATTTGGACCCAGAGACACCAAATAATCAAGGACTTTGCTAACTTCCCAAGTATTAGAGTACTTAGGTAAGGGTGGTCTGCTCTGAAAAACACCCTTAAGAAGTTGGCAAACTAGTGGGTGTTCCCCAATCCTAACAGAGTCAATTGGGGGGTGCGTTTTGGAAATAGCAGACCTATGAAGGTTGATCGTTCTGTACTCCCTACCTAGCTGAAACAAATGGGTTAGGTATTCAATGATAGCACTCAAAGGTGCTGAAACTGGATTAATTTGTTTTGATAAACACCAGCTAACCCACTGCTTCCAAGCAGAGTCATAGCATGCTGCTGTGGATTTGCGCCAGGCAGATAAGAGGAGGGTTTTAGCTGGCTGCGAAATTCCATTTGTCTCGTACTGTCTGCCGAGACAAGCCACGCGGCCAAAACCAGATCCTGCAGGGGGTGTTGTTCCTGTCCCCTGGTTAACAGATTGGGATTGAGGGGGAGGAGTACTGGTTGGTCCACACACAACTCCAGGACTAGAGGGAACCATGATTGCATCTCCCAAACTGGAGTTATTATTACAAGACTGGGAACTTGTTGCTGAATCACCCGTTTTAGACATCTTCCGATCAGTACAAAAGGTGGGAATGCATAACTTTTGAACTGGGTCCAGTCTAGAGAGAAAGCATCTATCGCTTCTGCCTCTGGATCTGGCCTCCAACTTACATAGCGAGGGAGTTGGTGGGTAAGTCGAGAGGCAAAGAGATCGATTTCTAGGGGCCCCCAAAGTAGATTTACTCGATGGAAAATCTGGGGCAACAGTTTCCAATCGCTGGAGTCTCTCCGAGTTCGAGACTCTTCGTCTGCTATTTGATTGAGACACCCCGGGAGGTGTTGCGCAACTATCGATATGTCCCTTTGAAGGCACCACTCCCATATTTGATAGGCTATGGAGGCCAGAATGCACGAGGTTGTGCCCCCCATTTTGTTGATGTACGAAACTGCCGTTTGGTTGTCCATTAATAAAAGAACTTTGATCCGACAACTGCCTTTTACGAATGATTTCAATGCAAATCCGCCTGCTATCAGTTCTAGACAATTGATGTGTAACAAACGCTCTGTCTGGGACCAACACCCTCCGGTGCGAAGGTCCCCACAATGAGCCCCCCAACCTAGGGTTGAAGCGTCTGTTTCTATGATTAAGTCTGGGGCATTCGACACCAAGCTCTTGCCATTCCAGGCTCCCGAGCTTCTGGGGAAAAAAGGACTAATGCCTCGTAGTCTCGAGAATGACTGAGAGCTGTCTGTTGTACTCGCTGAAGGTGGCGGTAATTCAGGGGAGAGGGGAAAACTGCCTGAAGTGATGCGTTCAACTTCCCTAGGAAACGAGATAGCTCCCTTACTGTGACAGGGTTGTTGTCCAGTAAGGACTGGCTGTCTCTTCGGATCTGACGTAGTTTCTCCCGGGTTAATGACAGAGTCATGGCCACTGAACTCACTACAAAACCCAGAAATTCTAACTGCTGACAGGGAGTGAGAACAGACTTTTTGTGATTGATGACAAAACCCAGGCTGGTAAGCAAGTTGACTGCTAGATTGGCATGGGCCTTGACCAGCTCTATAGACTCTGCCATGATCAGGAGATCGTCTAAATAAATTATTAATCTGACTCCCTGCTTGCGTAGTAAACCTACAACTGGTCTCAGTATCTTGGTGAACACAAGAGGAGCTGAAGCCAGCCCGAACGGAAGGCATGCAAATTCCCAAAGGGTATCTCTCCAAAGGAATCTGAGATACTTCTGATGATTTTTCCAAATGCGAATTGTAAAGTAGGCATCCTTTAGGTCTATTTTCACTAGAAAATCGTTCTTCTTTAAAAGGTTCCGAAGCATATGGATACCTTCCATTTTGAAATGTTGGTATTCGAGGAAATGATTTAGCCCTTTGAGGTTGATAACAGGGCGTTGACCTCCTCCCTTCTTTGGGACTAGAAAAATAGAACTGATGAAACCTTCTTGGGATTGACAGTAAGGGACTGTGTGAATTGCCCCTTTTTGTTGCATTTCCTTGACCTCCTCGTCTATCAGGCTGGCTTGAGCCTCTGAGACATGAGTACTGGGTATGCGAGTTTGATAGGGTGTCATTAAAAGGGGGAGATGGTACCCTTGGATAACATGTAGTACCCAAGGGTCGACACTTAATGTTTCCCACTGGGGAAAAAACCTTTGTAACCGACCCCCCAAAGGAATAAGATGATCGACTATTGGTGAATCTATGACATTTAAGTTTGTGGACATACCTTGGGAAACCTTCAGAGACCTGAGATATTGGGTTTTCCCCTGAAGGTCCCTCTGCTGTTGAAACGGCCTCTCCAAGGGGAGCGGTTGTTGAAACTTCTGCCTCTTGAACTGAAACCTCGCAAGCTGTATTGGCCCTCCCAGCTCGACCTTGGGTTTTGGAAGGGCCGGGCTTGAAAAAACTTTCTTGATCCCTGGTGTGATTTAGTCAGGGCGGTAGAAATGACTTTGGCTGTTTCAGCACGTTTAGACACTTTTTCTTCCAAGCCAGGACCAAACAAATCTTTCTTGGCCTCAGGGAAGCTTTCTTTTGCAAGGGAACCGAACTTTGAACCGAGTTTTTCCAATACTAGTTTTCGACGCCATGTGGTCATATGACAGTCGGCATTTCCCAACAGAAACAAGGCTTTGGAAATGCAGTCTTGGACAAATTCAACTGAGAGCGAGTCTGCATTTGTCATGTGTTCCCAAGCCAGTGCCAGAGGGCCAGACACATCCAAAAGGAGGTCTTGGGACTTCTTAATTGGTTTATCTTGAGGTTAACACTGAGGCACCAAGTCTCCTAGATAAGCATCTAAGTTAGGAGTGAAAACGCATTCCACATTTGGGCGCGGGAAATCTTTCACGATTGCTCGCCGTTCAAAAGCCGAAAGTTCCTTCGTAAATAACAATGGAAGTAGCGCAGACAGTTCGTCTGATGCTTCCCAACGGCCAGCTGATGATGTAAATTCATCCTCGTGATCTAAACGGGGCGACAAATCCTCGGAATTGTCTTCAATTTCAATAGTTTGCTGACCACGATGTCGCTTGTTGCTTGGTTGTTCGGTTTCATTTGGAGAGGTCACGGGACGTTTCCCTTTCTTAGCCGTGCCATTTGTTGGACCGGAGGCTTCACCGGGATTAAGTGCCACTTTTGTTGACCCAGAAGGCGTACTGGGGTCGACCTCATTTGTTGAACCGGTGAGGAGACCGGTTGAGACAGCAGGAAGACTGTCAGTGTTCAATGGAACACCAATTCGTTTTGCAATGGCTTCAGATAGCGAATTTATGAAAGCATCGTCTGACAAGAGTTTAGCCATCGGACTAGCGTCACGATGGGTCGACGTACCTGCGATAACTTGAATTTCTTCTGTTTTTTCTTCTCCATTTTCGTCCGCCATCTTCACACACGAGGGAGCGAAGCAAAAAGGCAGTGATGTGGGGTGGACCGGCAGGATAAAGGGGCCCGTCCCAGGTTACCCGGGCCCACGGATGTTGATATTTTTCATTGTTTCTTTAAAGTTCGCTGTTTAGATTTGAAGCAAATAAAGGCAATACATTGTTATACGAGGCGAGTTTAGATGAAGTATAATTGATACCCACGCAAGAGCACCCCAGGTTGCTAGTGGACTATTTTGGTGTCCAACTATTAATTATTAACTATAAAGTTTACTTTTAAAACTTCATTAAATCTTCAATATTTCTTATTTCTTTAAATTTTACCAATCCTTTGAGATAAACTATTTCCTCTCAAACATACCCCAAAATCACTCAAAAATTTACAAAACACCCCATAGGTTCATGAGATGAGCATAGAGTGTTTGGATTGCTTGAAACGTGAACGAGATATTTCCATTAAAGTCATGTTAAGTGCCGGAAAATGGCGTTCAGGTTAAGTCCCGCCTTAACTTCAACAGAACGAACTACTTAGTGTACAATAAAAATGATAAAAGAAAATTAATAGACATCAAAAACAGTTACTTCGTCTTATGAAAATTCCAGAACAATTTTGAAAAATTGCATCTTCAAATTTTGTTTCACCTTGGAACCTTGACTGACAACATTATTTTGTATAGAAAATGACTTTTTATACTCAAAAACACTTTGAATTTACAAAACCAGTTAAACCAAGCATAAGTTTTAAAAGATTAAACCACAATCCCACGAGAAAAGATATTGTTTTTGCAGCTGTAGTTTTTGTTCTTGGGCTATTTGCGCTTTACGAGTTAAGAATTCCTGGAGTTCTTTTACGTTCCATCTTTGTTTAGAGAAATATTATTTATCACTCTTTCTATCAGTTTATTATAAGGAACATAAAAGGCATAGTTTGTTAAAAATCATGAACTGAAAAAGGTCAAAATTCGATCGTCGGCTGAAACACATGAGAGTTGATTGGGCGAAGAACTGATTGAGCAAAACTTCCGTGTATCGGGTAAGAATCGACCACTTTTTGAATTATCGCAAAACGTAACTTCAGAGATTTTTGAGAGTTTAAAAATACCCAATCTACTTAGACGCTTATACATATTTTTCCCCTTTTGTAATCACGAAAAACACAGATTACAAAAATTGCAAACGCTTTTTTTACTGCAACGTATCTTGTTTTCAAGGCATAGAAACAGATGAATGAATCGCTATAACTTTTTAAAATTTAAACTGAGGATTTTACAGCACAGATACAATAGGATAAATGTGAAAAACATTTATTTAACCAGAAAAGATAAACGTTTGTGTTACATAAGGAAAGGAAATCAACCTATTCTGTTTTTTCCGACTCTTATTGAAAAACAATTAGAAGCTGTAGTAATATTAGACAGATAGATTTCAATCTTTAAAACTTTTTCTGGCAGTTTATTCGACAGGTAATTTACAACAAACATAAAATTATAATGCATACTGATCTAATTCGAAATACTAAACCTCAATCACAAACAAGGACACGAACTACAAGTTGCAACGTTTTGAAGTAGCAAATTTCCCATTCTCCTACTATCATTTGTCCGAGTAAAAGCTGCATAGCTGTAAAGCAGAAGTTTTTAACTATTAATCTATTTATACTTCAAAGAAGTCTCAAATTCTTTTCAGTCTTTTTAGTTCGAGGCGAACCTGAAAACTAGCTTACAGGTACTGTCATATACCTAAGTGTGCTTGATCAAGTGAGATAAACGATTGATTGTTTAATTGCCAGTTGATCGATTAGAGACAAAATCAAATTCTCCTAAACAATTACAGCGGGGAATAAAATTGTACTATTCATTCTTTTTCAGGAGAAAATGGAGCTTGGCGGAAAACTTTTCATTGCACTCTTACTTCAGTTTATTAAGCTTTCTTTGGCCAATCAGAATCTGGTACCCCTCTTTATTTCGGAAAAGGGTAAGTCGGGGACGAAATCCCGTTTCGGTGACCGGAATAGCCCTTTTCGCAGTTAACCTTTCTTATTTGCAGCACAATAAAATTCAACATGATTGCGAGACAATTTCGGGCAGAAACCGTCTACAAAATTGCACGAAATTGCCTCGCAACCACGTTGACTTTTATTGTAATGCAAATGAGAAAGGTTAACCACGAAAAGGGCTATTCCGGTCCGGGAAGTTAACTGAGCCCGCGATGCTCGTCAAAGTAGTTGCTTAGCAACATGATAAATTTGATTAAAAACTGGCATGATCTTGGTTCCTCGTGGTACTTTCGGGTTGATTAAAAATAATCGGAAACTGTTCGGGTATTTTAAAGGGGATTTGCCGAAACCAGCACTTTTTCTCCGAATATATAAAGCCAACAGACGCGACGAACTTCATTAACTTTCTCATCACTAGTCAATTTAGTTTATCACCCGTCAAACCATTCACCAATCATATTCATTGTTTTTGTTATTCTTTAGTTTTTTTCAAAACCACTTGTATAACGGTTTTACAGTTGTAATCATTTATAAAGCTAGCCCCTGAAGAAGCTTTGTTTTGCAAAGCGAAATATTGGGCACTATTATATTCCACTTTTATTTATTTATTTATTTTGTTATTTGCTTCTGCTTCTGCTTCTGTTTTTCTGCCGTAAGGATCAGTTTGTCGTTTCTTTTGTTTCACTTCAAGTATAAATACTGATCTAGGTCTGGAAACCCAGATCCGGCCATTCTCAACGGTTTGTTGCAGTGATCGTGCATTCTATGTTTCTTTTCATACTTTCTTATAAGGTCGTGCCCTATTACCGTTGGCGAGTGAGATGAAATATGAAATGTAATTTTCATGAGTGCTATGAAGGGAAAGACCCTTGCAAAACCTTCTGGACTGTAAGTCCTAGAAATGATATGAGAATATTGGGAATACGAGAATTAAACTCGCGGATTTATATAATAATGATGGGAGAAAAAGAAATGTCATTGATCAGAATCTGTTACGAAATATACCGATAGTCATTCGTTTCTTGTAGGTTCTTTTCTCCGAACCAGCGTTATTCTGAACGCAACGGCAGATTCCGTGTTTAACTGTGTGCAGCGTTGCGTCCAGACGCTTAACTGTAAGTCGATCAATTACAAGAAAAAAGGCAGTGGAAATAACTGCTTTTTAAATTCAAAAAATCGAAGAGAGGCCGGCGAAGCTGCGATGATACATCATGACAAATTTATACATTATGACATTGACTATCACATTCAAACAAGCGAGGAGGCCGAATTTGGACCAACTGGCATAAACATGGTGAGTTGTTTAACCTTTTAACGCGCACGAGTGCCAAAGATAAAAATCCAAAGATAAAAATTCAAATAAAATCCCAAATTTCATTTCGTAAAATATTGAAATACAAATGGTACCATGCAAAAGGACGGCCAAAGAGGTTTCATTTGAATGGTCACACCATAGAATTTCATCCACAGACTCAAAAGTTAGCTAGAACTACGTTACATATCTCCATAATTGACCATGGGAGTGAAAAAGTTAAAACCTTGGCATGTTATACGCTTGGTATTGATAAGGTAAATTGACTTTAATCATTTTAAAGTATGAAGATTCCCCTCTTTTTTTCTAAAGGATAGTCTAGCGCTCTTGACAACGAGCAATCTCTCTTTTCTCTCTCTCCGAAAGTGCGAAACGCGCGCGCGCAGTAATAAAAAAGAACGAGAAGATTTATGTCGCCTCTTCTCGCGGCAAGTTATTTCCACGCTTTCTAAGAGAAAACAGAAACATCCTTGTATCTGAGCAACATAATTACGCCACTCGAAATACATCCTTACAACACCTAAATCCTAGTTCCTTCAGAACAAAGATAAGAAAATATTTTGTCCAACAATTATTAGATGCTATTACTGGAATGATATATATTCAATATCCATACGCAAAAAGCAAACTAAACAACAATTCAAAAGAGCACTTTACCAATACTATTTTGCTCAGTATTAATCACTGCCTTACCAATAATCTCGTAACAGCAATGTTACTTCTATGTTTCTATTCCTTTCTTTGTAGTGTGTTTTCTCTTTTTCTTAAAAAAATTGTAATTTAGTTATAAGGCATATAATTAGTTTACCTATATCTTGCCTTTCTCCATTTTTTTTTTCTTATCTTGTTAACTTCAAAAAATGAATGTAATTATAATAAAATAGAGTAAATAAAAAACAAAACAAAAAACAAACAAACAAATCAGCCGTAGCCTGCACAACAAGCGCTATTGGGGGTGTTGAAGCGCGGTTTGGGGCGCAACAGGCCACTAAGATGGACCGCTCACAACATCATTTCGCGGACTTTTTACCCTTCATACCGTACCTTTCATATGGAAATACCTTCCCCCCCCCCCCCCTTCGGCACATAACGTTTCTATCCCTAACTGTTACTCTTACAGCCGACTGTTCCTCCGCTAGTGACAGCATCACCCGGACCGTGCGACTCCAAACCCTGTCTGAACGGTGGCACTTGTATTGAGAACATGGGTGAAAATCGCTTTGAATGCAACTGTACTGATACATTCACAGGCAATACATGCGAGCAAATAAAGCGTAAGTACCAGAGTATCTCTCTCACGACCTCAGGGGGAAAGACACATGACCCCCGGGGGGATACATATTTGGGTGGTGGTGTGCCGCTCGGACTTCCAAACCCTTACTCTACACCAGACCTCGTTCAGCTGCATTTTGCAGGCCTTTTGTAGACTAGACACCAAAACTCCCTACCCTTCCCCCAAAGTATAGAGCAAGGCTGATACTACGTAGAACATTTAACGTGACAAGGACATGATAGAGCCCAAACTGAAAGCCAAAATGCAACCGTGGACAGCTGTTTCGGCCAGAAACTCTATCTTCATGCCATTGATCAGTTTTCCGGCGAATGATACTCTATCCTACAGCAAAACTCTCTGATGTCTACTACCCTATCCCAGACTAAACTGCTTAAGAACCATATCCTTCACAGTGGTACATACCCATATAGCTAATATACAAGAGTCCCCCCTCCCCCCCGAGCTCATGACCAGCTTCGTCCCCAGCCAGTCCCAGACGAGCAGAAAGTGGGAAAAGGCCAGTGAAGGAAAACATTATTCGTCTTTATTAACATGAGTATATAAATAGAGGTTATTCAGCGAAAAATTGTTTAAAATGGCTGCATATTTTTACAACTGGGAAAATGACGAATAAAAATGCCCAGTCGCATTAAACAACCTTTCGCTCACACTTCAGGATTTCATCCATAGATTCAAGAGTTAGAACTGACCTGGTACGTATAATATCAAACATGCAGAAGAGTTTCATCAGGATATCCAAATAAGGAGAAGTGGGTTACAATCAAAGGCCTCTATGAGCCAACTCGTGACCACTGAAAATCCGGATAAGAAAAAATTTTGGCAGTGTTTAAAATCAATGGATGACACTCGAAAAGACAAAGATGATCTTCCATTGGTCTCAGAGGAAAGCTGGCTTCAACATTTCCGCTCACTTCATTCAAATGATCCTTTAAATTCTGCACAACAGACAATAATCGATGAACTACAACAACTCGAGAGTCAGAAAAATCAGTTACGCTCTTTGGATTACTTAATCACCGAAAATGAAATACTTGTAGCTGTGAAAAAATTAAAAAATAATAAATCGTCTTTTTCAGACAAAATAAAAAATGAAATGATTAAAGCTAGCCTTCACGACATGATGCCGGTATATCAAAATCTTTTCAATACAATTCTCAATCTAGGAACAATGCCTCAAACTTGGTGTGGCGGCCTTATCACACCAATATATAAATCAGGAGGAAAAAGTGATCCATCAAATTATCGAGGAATTTGTGTTTCAAGCTGTTTGGGAAAATTGTTCTGTTCTATTCTTAACCAAAGACTCCTTGAACATGTTTACTCTCATGATATACTCCACAATTCTCAGATTGGATTTTTGCCAAACAATCGTACAGCAGACCACGTCCTCACTCTGAGAACTTTAGTAGATAAATATGTGCATCAACACAATGAAAAAATATATGCTTGTTTTGTAGATTTCAAAAAAGCTTTTGACTCGGTCTGGCATGACGGACTCTTGTACAAGCTATTACAAATTAATGTGGGAGGTCGCTTTTACAATTTAATAAAAAATTTGTACTCAAACTCTACATGTTCCGTAAAAATTGGAAAAAGCCAAGCACGACCCTTTCAATACGCAAGAGGTGTACGCCAAGGTTGCATTTTAAGCCCTTTGCTATTTAACCTCTATGTTAACAACATACCACATTCGTTCGAAAATATTTTATCGGATCCTTTTGTTCTACCAAATGGCACGAAATTAAATTCACTTTTATATGCAGATGATTTAGTCATACTTTCAAGATCCAAAACAGGACTGCAAAACTGTCTCGATATGTTGTCTTCCTATTGCAACTCGTGGATGTTAAGTATCAATCCAAAAAAGACCAAAGTTATGATCTTTCAGAAACGTGCTAAGAAATGTACTGAGTCTAGTTTTCACATAGGCAATAAAATGATTGAAATCGTCCAAAACTGCACTTATCTAGGGTCTGTAATCTCTTCAACGGGTAACTTTTCAATGGCACTTGACCAGCTAAAAGAGAAGGCCCTTCACGCTCTTTTCAGTCTAAGAAAACATACAAATTTCAGTAAATTGTCCCCATCCCTGGCAAGTAAAATCTTTGACACGATGATCTCCCCAATTTTAACATATAATAGCGAAGTTTGGGGTGTGTACACAAAACCGGATTTTAAGTCTTGGGACAGCTCGCAGATTGAAAAAATCCATTTACAATTCTGCAAACGTTATCTAGAAGTAAGCAATAAAGCATCAAATGTGGCATGTAGAGCTGAACTAGGAAGGTTTCCTCTTATTATAGCTATTAATCAGAAAATAATTAATTATACCTTATATCTTCAAAGTAAGGACAATAGCTCTATTGTTAAACAGATCTTTTTAATGTCCGCAGATCTTCACTCTTCTGGTAAAAATAGCTTCTACTCTAATCTTATAAGGATATCCGAATTCTATAATTTGCCTGATTTTGACCCTATTTTCTTAACTGAAACTAAAATCGAACATTATGTAAACTTAATGCAACAAAAATATATCCTATATTGGCGACATATCATTCAACACTCTAAGAAACTCGAATTTTATAATATCTTTAAGAACGAATATACGCCTTCTCATTACTTAGACCTTACAAGGAAATCAAATGACAGAAAACAATTAGTAAAATTTCGTATAAGTAATCATAAATTAATGATTGAAATTGGTAGATATGAAAAAATCACGAGAGATGATAGATTGTGCCCTACTTGTGGATCTAATGAAATTGAAGATGAAATTCACTTCCTTTTCCACTGTCCTAAATACTCAATTATTAGGGACGGATTTTACAGGAAAATAGGGTATCACCTACCAAATATAAAACAGTTATCTCCTTCAGAAGTTACCAATGAATTAATGAACTCTCGTAATTATTTTGTAAATATTCATTTGGTGAAATTCATTATTTCATGCTTAGATCTCCGCAATAATCAAATTATCAAATCAGACTGATTGTACTTTCCCTTTCTTTATTATATTATTGTAATTTCATTTTGTTATGTTGTAAAGCTTTGCAATACTGTAAGGATTTATAGTCATGCAAATAAAGCTACTTGTTGTTGTTGTTGTTGAACCCCACATCCTGCATCCAACTCCCGCCAACGCACACTTTAGGATTTTATATTTATAAGCGGAATAAAAACCTTTTAAGAACCAGCTTGTACAGTATAATAAACAACATCACAAGAAAGTGCTTCCTAACAGCTTTCATTTGAATGGTCACACTTCAGGATTTAATCCGTAGACTCAAAAGTTAAAACCACCATGTACAGCATAATAAACAGTACTTTTTCCTTTTATATTCTAGCAGCCCCTGGTACACCCGCGTCCCAGGATGACTATGACTTTGAGCTTGTGTACCGCAGTAAAAGCATTGCCAACTACGTGGAATACATATTTCCTAACAATTATTTTAATAAGCTGACCGTATGCACATGGATTTATATACCCGACATTAACGACGACCAGGGGATGACCATTTGGAGCCTGAAAGAGGCGTCCGACTCAGCTCTTAGAGCGCGTATCCGCGGAGGCGGTGGATTCGTCTTTTCACGGGGTGATCAGCGGTAAGGATTGATTGACGAACCCGGGGGGAGGGGATGGTAGATAAAGGTAATGAGAGTATTACTACTCCCTCTGAATAGGTTGCTAGTCCACTGCAAGGTGAGACTCATGCATTATGTTTGTTAATACCAATTCAGTACCCCTTTTCGAAAATGAAAAATGAAGAAATGAAAACAAGAATCGTTACAAAGAAAATCGAGGAAGGAGCAGGCTATTTTTTAAAAGATCTTTAACCAGTTTAGCTCCCAAGAGTGCCAAATATCAAAATTCAAGAAAAATTCCAAAATTCATTTTGTAAAATATTGAAAAAACAATGCAAAAGTACTGATGAAGAGGTTTCATTTGAATGGTCACACCATAGGATTTCATCCACAGACTCAAAAGTTAGGACTACACCACATGTCTCTATAATTGACTCTGGGAGTGAAAGGGTTAAAAAGATCTTTCAATGTGAAAACAAGAAACGCGAAGTTGGTGCTACGTTAGGTAGTTGACACTTCACTTGAAGACATTTTTTCTCCCTGAACGTGAAATGCAAATGTGTTTTGAATGCCTGTGTAACTGAGCAGTCTTGAGAGACGGATTTGGAAAGAGCAGGGCTCGACACGTTAACACGTTAACACCGGAGGAAGACTCCCGTGATGGAATGCTCTTGGGACATTTTAAAACAAACCCTTAAAAGGTACCAGTATCTCTTATTATGGATATGGCCCTATTTATTCCTTCCCATGGCCACTGAAAGGTTCTCTCTTACTTAAGGTAAAATTACGTTTTTACTGGAGCAAAAGTTTTCATTTTCGTAAATGTCATCGCATTCGTCACATACAGAGTATTCGGATTCATTAAGCGTTAACATTACACGGTATTCGGATTCTTAAAAAGTTTATACTGCACTATAAAACTGGAGTCATGTGGTTTCGTGGCGAAGCACTTATATATATCCACCAAGGCATCAGCATGTGAATAAATGTTCATCTTGGAAAATTCATGGGAAAACGACGTTATGAAACCTTTCTTCGAGAGCATTTCTCCCAGTTTTCGTTACAGAATGAAGATGAAAGTAGCAATAAGAATAAATAAGACGATGTTAGATGCTTTTTCGTTAACAAATCAGTTAATCAATGTATGAAATTAAATGGAAATGAAACGCTTATCTCGAGAAAAATTTGAGATTCGTTAAGAAAACCTTTTACCCATTTCAAAAGTATTCGGATCGGCAAAGTATCCAATTAAATTAGCGAGAAACGTTTGACACAATGTCTATCTAAATTTAATCTGATTTGAAATAATAACACCCTTCAAAACGAAGATAGTAACATTCAAACGTTTACCAAGTAGACTTGCGACAGAACGGAATTTTGTTTTAAAAATTTCTTTCTTTCAAATTTACCCTTTTGTCCATTTGTTGGCTATAGTCGAAACTCCACTGGGTTTAGCCAAAGTTTTTTAATCAAGAACTATTTTGTGTTAATTCAATGTTAAGATCCGTCTGTATGTTACTGCCTAGAGATGAGCTAAAACATAGATGTAGTCCACGTAATACAGTGGAACCTCGACCATCAGGACCAGGAGTAGAGGTGATAATTACAAAAACTATATGCGCGTTTTGCCGGCCGGAACCAGGAGTAGTGTGCTCTCAATGGAGGTGTCCCTTTAATAGAGGTGATAATTACAAAGATTATATGCGCGTTTTGCCGGCCGGAACCAGGAGTAGTGTGCCCTTAATGGAGGTGTCCTTTTAATAGAGGTGATAATTTCAAAGATTATATGCGCGTTTTGCCGGCCGGAACCAGGAGTAGTGTGCCCTTAATGGAGGTGTCCTTTTAATAGAGGTGATAATTTCAAAGATTATATGCGCGTTTTGCCGGCCGGAACCAGGAGTAGTGTGCCCTTAATGGAGGTGTCCTTTTAATAGAGGTGATAATTTCAAAGATTATATGCGCGTTTTGCCGGCCGGAACCAGGAGTAGTGTGCCCTTAATGGAGGTGTCCTTTTAATAGAGGTGATAATTTCAAAGATTATATGCGCGTTTTGCCGGCCGGAACCAGGAGTAGTGTGCCCTTAATGGAGGTGTCCTTTTAATAGAGGTAAAGATTATATCAGCGTTTTGCTAGTCAGTACCAGGAGAAGTGTCCGCTAAATCAGATAGAGGTGTCCTTTTAATAGAAGTGATTACTACAAAGATCATATGAGGGTTTTGCTGGCCGGGACCAGGAGAAGTGTCCCCTTAATAGAGGTGTCCTTTTAATAGAGGTAATAATTGCAAAGATTATATGAGGGTTTTGCCGCCAGGACCGGCAGGAGAAGTGTCCCCTTAATGGAGGTGTCCTTTCAATAGAGGTGATAATTACAAAAATTATATCAGCGTTTTGCTGGCCGGAATGGAGGTAATAGAGGTGATAATTACAAAGATTATGTGAGCGTTTTGCTGGCCGGAACCAGGAGAAGTGTGCCCTTAATGGAGATGTCCCTTTAATAGAGGTGATAATTACAAAGATTATATTCAGCGTTTTGCCGGTCAGTACCAGGAAAAGTGTCCGCTAAATCAGATAGAGGTGCCGCCAGTCCTTTTAATAGAGGTGATGATTACAAAGATTATATTTGCGTTTTACCGGCCAGGGCCCCGTTTCTCGAAAGTCCCGATAACTTTTCGGTCGGGCCCGGAAAGCTATTTTATGCGCGCAATGTTTACATTAAAGATTCAAATTTTGCTGGTTTTGAAAGCTAAGCAACAAAATTCTAGGTTGATGAAACAAGTCAGGCTGGTTTGTAGTGCGGAACTGCAATTCTATAAATTCTGATTTTAAAATATAGCTCCGGGCTCGAAAAATTATCGGGACCTCGGCTTTGAGAAACGGACCCGAGGACCAGGAGAAGAGTCCCCTTAATAGAGGTGTCCTTTTAATAGAGGTGATAATTACAAAGATTATATGAGGGTTTTGCCGCCCAGGACCAGGAGAAGTGTTACCTTAATGGCGGTGTCTCAAAGTAGAGGTTCCACTGTAGATAAATACTGCTTGTTTTTCTTATGATTATTGAAGGACCAAACATTCAAATCATTTTCCCGAATGGGATGAGAGTGGATGGGTTTATCTTTGTGTCGTAATTTTCAAAAACGCGAAAAACGAGTCAACTGTGGAGGCAATCGTAAACGCAAACTACAGTTCCAAGGTGTCCAGCACCGAGATAACAACGCCATTCGAAAATGTCAAGATTACAAGACTGGTTATCGGGAAATGGATAAACAACGATGGCTCTACTGGTGGTCTCGAATCCGTATTTGAAGGGCGCATAGCAGATCTGAATATCTGGAATTGGAGTCTGGATGAAATTCACGTGGATAAGTGGTACCGAGGTACGGCTCGAAATGAACCACCCATTCTTGCATGGAATACACTGGGTGATCCGGGTAAGAGATTTGGAGAGGTCCATTTTGTCAGCATCACATCCGCCTTCAATGGAAGAGGTAAGCTTATAGCAAAAAATATTGTTAGACATTGGCCAGTCGCCAGATAGGCATAGTTCTCTAGTTCATCTGAGTCTGCAGGCTCCTTGGTCAGCGGATGAACAACGGTTGCAGATTGCCAGAAAAAAAATACTGCTGCCAATCGCTGCAAAGAACCTCCGAAAACGCCATTTCGTCGTGTGTCGCGTGACTTTAATAATACTCCACGATTCTTGGAGTACTCTGGCAGCCTTGTCCATGGGCCTTTCTTCGCCCACCCGTCATTTTCAAATCGGAGAAGGTCATGGGAACGAGGTTGTCTCAAGTTAGAACAACATCACGTGACTTAAGGCGATTCTTCAGAAATAAAAGTTGACCAACTTTCCATAATTGCTCCCTACCAAGCATTGTTTCGAAAATGCAATAAAAAATATGGTCACCATCCTCGCGAAAGTGATGTGATGGACTCAAGTTACCCTTTTTATCCATAGTACTGCCTATCAAACGCGTGCTAATTTGATCGGTTCACGTTTCGATACGTTACTTTACGCGCTAGCTTGAAGTATAGTTAAAATGGAATGCTCGAAAACCCGTAATAGATATAATGCATCGGGAACAATTTGATACGATTCACGACAAATGCACACAGCCTCAAACAACATTGACTGTAAACGCTCTTTGTGTCGTACTCTAAGGTAAAGCTAGATAACGATTTATACAATAAACTGCAAGGGTTTATCTGATTATCGTTTGCGGTGCTTTGCAGATTTTACTTTTATAACGATTTTATGCCTATGAGTAATGGCGTGTGTACGTGCTTTTAGCGATAACTTTTTTTCCTGACGAAGAACCTTTATAAACTCTTTTAACTCAAAGAGGATGTTTTTAACAGTAAAATTAAAGTGCCCCTATGATCAAATTTTTGATTTTCATTTTTTTACATTTTCGTGTACTAGTAGACTTTCTTACTCATCTTGCCAAATTTCAATCCATTACGAACATCAGAAGTCATTTTATTTTAACATTTATTTCTGAGAATTTACGGCCGCCATTAATCAACCTTGTTCCAAAGCTTGGTTGCGAATGGGAGAAAGTGACGTCAAAGGCTCAAAAATACCTCACATGATTGAAATTATAATAACAATAAATATTGAAAATCACGCGAAAAGCAACAAAAACTTTGGACTTGATCTGCGTGCAATTTTCTTTGCTGATTGTTATTATAATTTCAACCCGTGAGGTATTTTTGAGCCTTTGACGTCACTTTCTCCCATTCGCAACTAAGCCTTGGAACAAGATTGATTAATGGCGGCCGTAAATTCTCAGAAATAAATGTTCAAATAAAATGACTTCTGATGTTCGTAATGGATTGAAATTTGGCAAGATGAGTAAGAAAGTCTAACAGTACACGAAAATGTAAAAAAATCAAAATCAAAAATTTGATCATAGGGGCACTTTAAGCAACAACCAAAGTAGGTCACCGTGCACGTTTAGGAGAAAACGATCTCTTATTCATTTGGTCAACTTGGGCCCGGTTCAAACATCGAACATCACATGTGCCGAATCTAATGCAAATGAGCAAGAACAGTAGATTTTGCTCATTTGCATTAGATTTGGCACATATGAAGTTCGACGTTTGAACCGGTCTTATCCTCAAAGGATACCCCCTTGGTTCAGACTGTGCGTGCGCTCGAGCGCTCGTGCGCGCGTTAATGACACAAGAAATTATGCGCAGTAGTTATACGCACTGCAATACTAAGGAATCGCCTAAAGCTTTCACTCCATGAATGAAAGGGTTAATTTCATTGGAATAATGAACTTTTTTTGTGGGTTGCTTTCAGTTTGGCGAAACATTAAAGCATCTGAACTTGTGATAAACGCGACCAGCGATGTTTCAGTCGCCACAGCTGTGGACGAGTCTGATGAAGATTTTGAAGTGAGCATATCCACTACAACCACGTGCACGGATGTTAGCACCGCCCCAGTCGTTGCCGCGTTCATTGCAGTACCTGGAAACTGGGCACGAATTAAGTTCCAGCAGACTTTCAAAAACACTCAACATTGTTACGCAATCTTTGGAAACGTCCCAACATGGTGAGAGTTGAGTAAATTTCATACATTTTGTAATTTTTAATTCATTAAGTTTGAGCAAAGAAACTCATCAGAGTGATGGTGGTTTGGAAATCCAATCAGCACAGAGAGTTTGGCTATTTTATTCCTTCATTTTTTCTGTATTTAATAATCAGTTTGAGAAGCTATATCAAACGCTTGAAAGATTGTCCTTTTTCTCCTATTTCCTTTGCGTCACGCGTGAAGCAAAGAAAATAGTTAATGATTGTGCGCAGGCGAAGCAACTACTACCCTTCGCGGAGCACAGGTGGTCCAAGTTTGCAAAGTGTACGTGCACAGGACTAGCCGCCTGTGTGCTGAGTTGGCACGGATGAAAAAGAATGTAGGCTCTGGGGAAAATTCCCACGCCAAGTGGTCACTTGTGTGGTTTCGAAAGGTATCGAAAATACCGATATTTCGCGCAAGTATCGATATTTTCAACCACGTCCGAATATCGATGATATTGAGTACTTGGTATCGATATTGGCCCATCCTTAGAAATAAGTAGATTGCGAGCAGTCGTACTTTTATCCCCATCACTTCCGAGAGAGCGCGATTTGCCGATGTCCCCGCTATATTCGTCCGTCTTCTCGCGGACTCCTCACGCCTGAGAAAACAGAAAAATAAGAGACCGCTCGCATACTACAATACAGGTGGTAGCACCTCCATGTGCTACCACCTCTTGTAAGCGACCACTTTTCCAAAGTACCATTTTTCCCAGTCAAATAATTATAGTTGAAACCTCTCGTAAGCGGCTACTTTTCATAAACGACCGCAACCACTTTCAACGGTGGTGATTCGAATTTTTCTAATGTTTTTTAACCTCTGGTAAGCGGCCACTCACACATATATAGATGCACGACACTACAAATGCAAATAGAATAATGTGTTACTGGTTGTCCCTTGCATCAAAACTTCAATATGATACATTACAGTGTTTTGCGCTGATAATTGCTAAGTACATCGAAATTGCTACAGGTTTGTATGATTTAAAGTTAAGATCCCCTATGGTCTGATAGGTGCTTTGTAAATTGAAATTACTACAGGTTCATATGATTCAAAGTAAAGACCCCCTGTGGTCTGACCTCCCGTAAGCGACCACCCTCAGTGAGCGACCACCTTCAGTAAGCGACCACCTTCCGTAAGCGACCACCTTCAGTAAGCGACCACCTTCAGTAAGCGACCACCCTCAGTAAGCGACCACCCTCAGTAAGCGACCACCCTCAGTAAGCGACCACCTCCAGTAAGCGACCACCCTCAGTAAGCGACCACCTTCAGTAAGCGACCACCCTCAGTAAGCGACCACCTTCAGAAAGCGACCACCTTCCGTAAGCGACCACCCTCAGTAAGCGACCACCTTCAGTAAGCGACCACCTTCCGTAAGCGACCACCTTCAATAAGCGACCACCTTCAGTAAGCGACCACCTCCGGTAAGCGACCACCTTCAGTAAGCGACCACCTCCAGTAAGCGACCACCTCCTGTAAGCGACCACCTCCAGTAAGCGACCACCTTCAGGAGGCGACCACCCTCAGGAAGCGACCACCTTCAGGAAGCGGCCACCCTCCGTAAGCGACCACCTCCAGGAAGCGACCACCTTCAGGAAGCGACCACCTTCAGGAAGCGACCACCTTCAGGAAGCGACCACCTTCAAGAAGCGACCACCTTCCGTAAGCGACCACCTTCAGTAAGCGACCACCTTCACTAAGGGACCACCTTCAGGAAGTGAGCACCTTGACTTTGCATTCTGGGTGGTCGCTTATTATGGGATGTTCAACTGTAAGCGACCGCAAAAAGTAATGATCTGATGCTAATGGTCGTTTACTAAATCCAGCTACTATCGATTCTTCTAACTTGACAGGACTTGTTGTATGTACAAGCTTTTTTTCCATGACAGGGCCCCTTCAGACTTTCCTGATCCAGGAATTGAAGAATTCGATCCTGAAAAAGACGAGATTTTGAAAGAAAAGTATCTTGGCGGTGTTGATGGTAATTACATCTTTTCTTAATGTGAATCTTTAGTCACTCGATAAGCTAACTTCACAGTATTTTGTTTTAATTAACACCAACTTTCAAGTTTCTCTTGTGTACATTGGCTGTTATGTTTCATGTATGATAAATTTCAAAACCTTAATACTTTTGTTGCCATTACAGTGAACAAAAAAGAAAACTTCTTTGAACGTTTAAGAAACCTGTTTATTAATTTGGAAACAAGAACCGCTTTAGTTTGCAATAGAGCTGTATTCTAATAACTCAAAGCGAAAATATCCAGCCAGTGTCAACGCTGGAATACATCATACGACCAGTGCTAAGATGCTAAGCGCGGGAAAACATGTACCGGGTGCTAAGCGCGGGAAACCGGTGCCATGTGCGGATAAACATGCAACTGGTGCAAAGGGTAGGAAAACATGCAACTAGCGACAAGTGCAGGAGAACATGTGACTGGTGACCAGCGTTAGGCAAGAGACGATTGCTTTGTTATGTTTGTTTCTCGAAGAAAAATTACGCTAAAGACGCGGCGCAAATGGACAGCGAAGTCAAAGTTAAAATTGTATGGCATGTTTTCCTGTACTACGTGATTCCGTTTCCCAACATCAACGCAAAGATCACAGCTAGGTTTAAGTATTCTTTTAACTAATTTACTGATCTTTAATATTGCTGAGAATTCAGACTAAAAAGCATTGCCTTGTTGAGTTTTTATTCTTGTCACCTGTCAGTCTGTTCATGTGCTTGTCAGTGTAAGATGAAACACAAATTGATCACTTATTGATTAGAATGTTATTTTCCTCTGTAGTTCATCAGTACAGTGGCGTAAATACCTTGTGTGGCGAGGCGCATTTTTGGGCGGTAAACGATAGGCATCCAGATGGCGACGAATCAGAAGCTGAAATCAGCCTCAGACGAAAGACCGGCGCACAAACGGCTGGAATATCCACATACGGCAAATGCGGACAGTTTTCTTTTACAATAGAGGATATCCAAGTCTTAGAGATATGAGAAACCTTTAGATCCGAGTACCGGCCATTTCGTTCCCAGACGCCGAGTGCCTCTTGGTTCCTTTAAAATTTCCCGAATATCGAAATACAAATTCTCCTTTCTTATCCCCATACATTTCTTATAGAAAAAGTGGGGAGAAGTTGTTAAAATATCAAGAGAATTCATCTTGGGTGATCATGTCCTTAATTCTCATAACCTCTCGGATTGATATTACTTCTCGTGGGAGCAGGCAAATACAGTGAAGTAATTTAGGGAAATGTCGTGTAATATGGCTGGGTATTTTAACGAGTCAGTTTTCGGCCAAAGGTTTGAAAAAATAAAAGTCGACTTTCCTTTTTGTTAAAATAGTCGTACTCGGATCTGAAGGAATCTATTATGCCGAGTAACATTGAACTCAACTTTTCTACAATGCACTTGACCGCACTGGGCATCAAGAATGCCGTTTTATCACGCACCATTTAGCTTTTGCAGTCGCTAAACAACTACCGTTTTGGGTAAACTTTAAAACAGTCGTTTCATTTTCTTTTAAAACTCGCGGAGACAGCGCGGGAGCATGAACTCGCGAGGCGCGTGGCATCGAAAACGTCGATAGTTTCACACTCGTGCCAGACTTCTTGTTCAAAGATCGCGCGGAATGAAGGAAGGTATGTAAATGCAAAAATACGGACTGTTTTGTAGTCGTAGTTCTTTGGGCGAATCTTGTCACAAAACAGCACGTTGGAAACACAAAGTCGATATACACTCCCGGGGGGTTGGCACTGGGATATAAAATGACGGTGGTGCTCGGCGGCAATTTTCGAAAAACAGGCTGAAAGTTACCAGACTCTCGTCTCAAATAAAATTTTACCCCTAAGAGGTACCAATTTAAAATATTTTTTTCGGCTCAATTCCCTGAAAGGTACTGTGATAATTCTAACGGTGGTTGTTTTATATTTTAGCACCCTCAGCTGTAGCAATCTACAAATTTCGACTCCTAAATAGTACGAGGAGCACCTTATAAAAATGTTGGGGGTATACACTGCGTGTTTGTATCGCCTTGGTCAGAATATGTAAGGAGAATGTAAGAAATACTAAAGAAATGGAGTGACAAACCGGAGTTGACGCCGGTCAACTGGTGGTTTGATGGTGGTTTACACTAGCAGCACAAGGGCATGCGCAAGCATCCGTATTTACTCCGTTAAACGCCTCATCTCAGACGAACGCCCTTCTCTGTGAACGTCCCCTCAAAGAAATAAACGCCGAGGGCGTTTAATACAGAGGGTGCGTTGAGACGTAAGCATTTGTATAAGACGATGTTTGTGAAGTAATTTATATTAAAAAGGTGCATATATATAGTTGCAAACTATCTCCTAAAGCTTATTATTAAATATCTGAAGAAGGTCCCGTGTTCTAAAAAAAAGGACAATAATTAGAACTAATTAGATATAACCAAGTTTGAAGAGCAAAATTCTCGAATAAAGTTACTATGGCACAATTGACTGCACTGATTTTATTTGACTACTTCCGGCTTGGAGTTTCTTTTTCCTGGGGTTTCTTACCCCCCGTGGGGGAGGTGGGTATTCCCCTATAAAAGCTATATAGATATGTGCGGCCCCAAATGGTATGGTTTTTAAGCCTTTTCGGTCTAAAAACGGGTATAGATTTTGACCACTTTGGTGTGAAATTGGGAAAAGTTTTTTTTGTGAAGGGAACCACCTGAGAGCGTATAAACGTAGCCAGGTCTGAAAACGGGTATGGATTTTAAAGATCAGGTTTGAAACCGGGTATGGAAAATGGCGTAGTTTGGTCTGAAACTGAGGGTCTTGCAAAGTAACAGATTACTTGCGTTTCTACCATAATGCCGCAGGTTTAGTTTTTAGTTTTTTATATTTCTGTCAGAGGAAGAGAGAACAATCGGTTCGGACACCTTATTGAGAATTATATAACGTAACGTCGACACTTAGAATTTTATTTTCAATAATTTTTTAAGTGTAAAAAAAAAACTAAAATCCCCACTGAGAATTGAACCTGTGACTTCAGCTAGGCTTAGGCTTACATTGCCTATCGTACCAGGGTACCACCTAGCTTCTCGGGTTGTTTAGGCCTAAATTTAACTATATAAACTGCTAACCTCAACTGAAAGATTATCGGTTACTCCTTATATATATTCTCACTAAGGTCTCCGTCCTCCTTCGATTCTGAGCTAAGACTCTACCCAATAAAAACCCCTGGACAAGCTAATAAAATACTCCAAGAATAGTGGAGTATTTAGTCACGTGACACACGATGAAATGGCGTTTTCGGAGGTTATTTCCAGCGATATGCAGCGGTGTTTGTTTTCTGGTAATTTGAATACGTTCAAACCAAACGAATACATTTTATCATGTTTTCTGCAACAAAATACTGCAGGATGTTTGGAGTATTTTGACAGACTTGTCCAGCGGTTTCTTCGCCCGCTATTTTGAACGCGGAGAGGGTCCTGGGGACGAGAATGTGTTTCACTACTTGGAGCATAAAACTGTTTCACTCCGCAAACTCGAAACAGACTTATATGGAAAAATGCAAAAGATCTAAAGCATCTCTCATTTGCGCGCCTTTCCCAGAACATTAAAAATTTCCGAAAAATGTAACTAATTGTTTGATTGCCTCTGCTTTCCTATTCTTAACCTAAAAGAGTAATGCGATACAGAATATACATGTAGGATATCTAATCAAATGATAACGAGTTCAATCTAATTCCCATACAAATATCCCCTACTCCCCTCGAGCAGTGTAACGCTAAAATTTAGTAATTGAAGACCACGGGTAAGGTTTCTTCGAGAGCCTTTCTCTAAATGGCTAAAAAAGGAAACGTTTGTAGGAAATAATTTTATTTTGTGTTCTTTTAGGTTTCGATCTACATTTCAACGAGTTCTTTGCAGATTTATTTTCGATTGATAGATTGTTTTGACAACTCCCAAAAGATTTTAAACTAACTTCAACAAAAATAACTTAGTGTACAATAAAAATGATAAATTTGACATTAAACTTGAATCTACGTAAAAGAAAATTAATAGACATAAAAAACAATACTTCGTCTAATGAAAATCAGTCCAGAACAATTTTGAAAAATTGCAACTCGACTGACAACATTATTTTGTATAGAAAATGACTTTCTATACTCAAAAACACTTTGAATTTACAAAACCAGATAAAAAAAGCATAAGTTTTAAAAGATTTAACCACAATCCCACGAGAAAAGATATTGTTTTTGCAGCTGTAGTTTTTGTTCTTGGGCTATTTGCGCTTTACGAGTTAAGAATTCCTGGAGTTCTTTTACGTTCCATCTTTGTTTGGAGAAATATTATTTATCACTCTTTCTATCAGTTTATTATAAGGAACATAAAAGGCATAGTTTGTTAAAAATCATGAACTGAAAAAGGTCAAAATTCGATCGTCGGCTGAAACACATGAGAGTTGATTGGGCGAAGAACTGATTGAGCGAAACTTCCGTGTATCGGGTAAGAATCAATCACTTTTTGATTTATCGCAAAACGTAACTTCAGAGATTTTTGAGAGTTTTAAAATACCCAATCTACTTAGACGCTTATACATATTTTCTCCTTTTGTAATCACGAAAAACACAGATTACAAAAATTGCAAACGCTTTTTTACTGCAACGTATCTTGTTTTCAAGGCATGGAAACAAATGAGTGAATCGCTATAACTTTTTAAAATTTAAACTGAGGATTTTACAGCACAGATACAATAAGATAAATGTGAAAGACATTTATTTAACCAGAAAAGATAAAAATCAGAATATATACGTTTGTGTTACATAAGGAAAGGAAATCAATCTATTCTGTTCTTTCCGACTCTCGCTGAAAAACAATTAGAAGCTGTAGTAATATTAAACAGATAGATTTCAATCTTTAAAACTTTTTCTGGCAGTTTATTCGACAAGTAATTTACAGCAAACATAAAATTATAATACATACTGAGCCTCAATCACAAACGAGGACACAAACTACAACGTTTTAAAGTAGCAAATTTCCCATTCTCCTAGTATCATTTGTCCGAGTAAACATTACTGACAGCTGCATAGCTGAAAAGCAGGAGTTTTTAACTTTTAATCTATTTATACTTTGATGTAGTGTCAATTTCTTTTCAATCTTTTTAGTTGGAGGCGCACCTGAAAACTGGCTTACAGTTACTGTCATATACTTGATCACGTTAAGTAGAGCATTTTTCAATTGAGTGTCTTAAAACCAAAATCATAGTAATTACTCTGACCAATCACAGCAGTCGTAAACAATCCAATGAACCAATCAGAGCTCGAAGCAATTACATGTTGCCGGCGCCAAGCGCGAGAAAACGCGTACGAGCAAGTCACGATTGGTTTTGGTTTTACTTCTGATTGGTCGAGAAAGTGGCGCGAAATTTGTTAGCGAACCGCAAAGCGTAGCAATGCAAAACCAAAGCAATTGTGTAATTACTTTCGACACTCAATTGAAAACTGCTCTAAACGGTCGATTGTTTAATTGCCAGTTGATCGATTAGAGACAAAATCAAATTCTCCTAAACAATTACAACGGGGAATAAAATTGTACTATTTTTCTTTTTCAGGAGAAAATGGAGCTTGGCGAAAAACTTTTCATTGCACTCTTACTTCAGTTTATTAAGCTGTCTTTAGCCAATCAGAATCTGGTACCCGTCTTTATTTCGGAAAAGGGTAAGTCGGGGACGAAATCCCGTATCGGCAGTCGCAATAGCCTTTTCGCGGTTAACCTTTCTCATTTGCATCCGCAATAAAATTCAACATGATTGCGAAGCAATTTCGGGCAGAAACTACAAAATTGCACGAAAATGCCTCGCAACCACGTTGACTGTTATTGTAATGCAAATGAGAAAGGTTATCCGCGAAAAGGGCTATACGGTCCGGGAAGTTAACTGAGCCCGCGATGCTCGTCAAAGTAGTTGCTTAGCAACATGATAAATTTGATTAAAAACTGGCATGATCTTGGTTTCTCGTGGTACTTTCCAGTTGGTTAAAAATAATCGGAAACTGTTCGGGTATTTTAAAGGGGATTTGCCGAAACCAACACTTTTTCTCTAAATATATAAAAGCATACTTTCTTATAAGGTCGTGCCCTATCACCGTTGTCGAGTGAGATGAAATATGAAATGTAATTTTCATGAGTGCTATGAAGGGAAAGACCCTTGCAAATCCTTCTGGACTGTAAGTCCTAGAAATGATATGAGAATATTGGGAATACGAGAATTAAACTCGCGGATTAATATAATAATGATGGGAGAAAAAGAAATGTCATTCAATCTGTTACGAAATATACCGATAGTCATTCGTTTCTTGTAGGTTCTTTTCTCCGAACCAGCGTTATTCTGAACGCAACGGCAGATTCCGTGTTTAACTGTGTGCAGCGTTGCGTCCAGACGCTTAACTGTAAGTCGATCAATTACAAGAAAAAAGGCAGTGGAAATAACTGCTTCTTAAATTCAAAAAATCGAAGAGAGGCCGGCGAAGCTGCGATGATACATCATGACAAATTTATACATTATGACATTGACTATCACATTCAAACAAGCGAGGAGGCCGAATTTGGACCAGCTGGCATAAACATGGTGAGTTGTTTAACCTTTTAACGCGCACGAGTTAGTTAGTTAGTTAGTTAGTCCTCTTCATCCCGTGCGGGACATAAGGCGTGCCAAAGATAAAAATTCATATAAAATCCGAAATTTCATTTCGTAAAATATTGAAATACAAATGGTACCATGCAAAAGGACTGCCAAAGAGGTTTCATTTCAATGGTCAAACCATAGAATTTCATCCACCGACTCAAAAGTTAGCTAGAACTACGTTACATATCTCCATAATTGACCCTGGGAGTGACAAAGTTAAACCTTGGCATGTTATACGCTTGGTATTGATAAGGTAAATTGACTTTAATCATTTTAAAGTATGAAAATTCCCTCTTTTTTTCTAAAGGAAAGTCTAGCGCTCTTGACAACGAGCAATCTCTCTTTTCTCTCTCTCCGAAAGTGCGAAACGCGCGCGCGCAGTAATAAAAAAGAACGAGAAGATTTATGTCGCCTCTCCTCGCGGCAAGTTATTTCCACGCTTTCTAAGAGAAACAGAAACATCCTTGTATCTGAGCAACATAATTACGCCACTTGAAGTACATCCGGCTTACAACACCTAAATCCTAGTTCCTTCAAAATAAACATAAGAAAATTTTGTCCAACAATTATTAGATGCTATTACTGGAATGATATTTCAATATCCATACGCAAAAAGCAAACTAAACAACAATTCAAAAGAGCACTTTACCAATACTATTTTGCTCAGTATTAATCACTGCCTTACCAATAATCTCGTAACAGCAATGTTACTTCTATGTTTCTATTCCTTTCTTTGTAGTGTGTTTTCTCTTTTTCTTAAAAAAATTGTAATTTAGTTATAAGGCATATAATTAGTTTACCTATATCTTGCCTTTCTCCATTTTTTTTCTTATCTTGTTAACTTCAAAAAACGAATGTAATTATAATAAAATGGAGTAAATAAAAAACAAAACAAAAAACAAACAAACAAATCAGCCGTAGCCTGCACAACAAGCGCTGTTGGGGGTGTTGAAGCGCGGTTTGGGGCGCAACAGGCCACTAAGATGGACCGCTCACAACATCATTTCGCGGACTTTTTACCCTTCATACCGTACCTTTCATATGGAAATACCTCCCCCCCCCCCCCCCCCCCCTTCGGCACATAACGTTTCTATCCCTAACTGTTACTCTTACAGCCGACTGTTCCTCCGCTAGTGACAGCATCACCCGGACCGTGCGACTCCAAACCCTGTCTGAACGGTGGCACTTGTATTGAGAACATGGGTGAAAATCGCTTTGAATGCAACTGTACTGACACATTCACAGGCAATACATGCGAGCAAATAAAGCGTAAGTACCAGAGTATCTCTCTCACGACCTCAGGGGGAGGGACACATGACCCCCGGGGGGATACATATTTGGGTGGTGGTGTGCCGCTCGGACTTCCAAACCCTTACTCTATACCAGACCTCGTTCAGCTGCATTTTTCAGGCCTTTTGTAGACTAGACACCAAAACTCCCTACCCTTCCCCAAAGTATAGAGCAAGGCTGATACCACGTAGAACATTTAACGTGACAACGACATGATAGAGCCCAAACTGAAAGCCAAGATGCAACCGTGGACAGCTGTTTCGGCCAGAAACTCTATCTTCATGCCATTGATCAGTTTTCCGACGAATGATACTCTATCCTACAGCAAAACTCTCTGATGTCTACTACCCTATCCCAGACTAAATTGCTTAAAAACCATATCCTTCACAGCGGTACATACCCATATAGCTAATATACGAGAGTCCCCCCCCCTCCCCCCCCCCCCCCCCCCCCCCCGAGCTCATGACCAGCTTCGTCCCCAGCCAGTCCCAGGCGAGCAGAAAGTGGGAAAAGGCCTGTGAAGGAAAACCTTATTCGTCTTTATTAACATATATATAGAGGCTATTCAGCGAAAAGTTGCATAAAATGGTTGCGTATTTTTACAACTGGGAAAATGACGAGTAAAAATGCCCAGCCACATTACACAACCTTTCGCTCACACTTCAGGATTTCATCCACTCAGTCAAGAGTTATGGTACGTATAATATATCAAACACGCAGAAGAGTTTCATCAGGATAACCAAATAACGAGAAGTGGGTTAGAATCAAAGGCCTCTATGAGCCAACTCGTGACTACGAACCCAACATCCTGCGTCCAACTCCCTCCAACGCACACTTCAGGATTTTATATTTATAAGCGGAATAAAAACCTTTTAAGAACCAGCTTGTACAGTATGATAAACAACATCACAAGAAAGTGCTTCTCAACAGTTTTCATTTGAATGGTCTCACTTCAGGATTTAATCGGATCCGCAGACTCAAAAGTTAAAACCACCTTGTACAGCATAATAAACAGTACTTTTTCCTTTTATATTCTAGCAGCCCCTGGTACACCCGCGTCCCAGGATGACTATGACTTTGAGCTTGTGTACCGCAGTAAAAGCATTGCCAACTACGTGGAATACATATTTCCTAACAATTATTTTAATGAGCTGACCGTATGCACATGGATTTATATACCCGACATTAACGACGACCAGAAGATGAACATTTGGAGCCTGAAAGAGGCGTCCGACTCAGCTCTTAGAGCGCGTATCCGCGGAGGCGGTGGATTCGTCTTTTCACGGGGTGATCAGCGGTAAGGATTGATTGACGAACCCGGGGGGAGGGGATGGTAGATAAAGGTAATGAGAGTATTACTACTCCCTCTGAATAGGTTGCTAGTCCACTGCAAGGTGAGACTCATGCATTATGTTTGTTAATACCAATTCAGTACCCCTTTTCGAAAATGAAAAATAAAGAATTGAAAACAAGAATCGTTACAAAGAAAATCGAGGAAGGAGCAGGCTATTTTTAAAAAGATCTTTAACCCTTTAGCTCCCAAGAGTGCCAAATATCAAAATTCAAGAAAAATTCCAAAATTCATTTTGTAAAATATTGAAAAAACAATGCAAAAGTACTGCTGAAGAGGTTTCATTTGAATGGTCACACCATAGGATTTCATCCACAGACTCAAAAGTTAGAACTACACCACATGTCTCCATAATTGACTCTTGTGAAAACAAGAAACGCGAAGTTGGTGCTACGTTAGGTAGTTGACACTTCACTTGAAGACATTTTTCCTTCCTGAACGTGAAATGCAAATGTGTTTTGAATGCCTGTGTAACTGAGCAGTCTTGAGAGACGGATTTGGAAAGAGCAGGGCTCGACACGTTAACACAAGACCACCACCCCTCCACCGGAGGAAGACTCCCGTGATGAATGCTCTTGGGACATTTTAAAACAAACCCTTAAAAGGTACCAGTATCTCTTATTATGGACATGGCCCTATTTATTCCTTCCCACTGAAAGGTTCTCTCTTACTTAAGGTAAAATTACGTTTTTACTGGAGCAAAAGTTTTCATTTTCGTAAATGTCATCGCATTCGTCACATACAGAGTATTCGGATTCATAAAGCGTTTACATTACACGGTATTCGGATTCCTAAAAAGTTTATACTGCACTATAAAACTGGAGTTATGTGGTTTCGTGGCGAAACACTTATCCACCAAGGCATCAGCATGTGAATAAATGTTCATCTTGGAAAATTCATGGGAAAACGACGTTATGAAACCTTTCTTCGAGAGCATTTCTCCCAGTTTTCGTTACAGAATGAAGATGAAAGTAGCAATAAGAATAAATACGACGATGTCAGATGCTTTTTCGTTAACAAATCAGTTAATCAATGTATGAAATTAAGTGGAAATGAAACGCTTATCTCGAGAAAAATTTGAGATTCGTTAAGAAAACCTTTTACCCATTTCAAAAGTATTCGGATCGGCAAAGTATCCAATTAAATTAGCGAGAAAAGTTTGACACAATGTCTATCTAAATTTAATCTGATTTGAAATAAAAGCACCCTTCAAAACGAAGATAGTAACATTCAAACGTTTACCAAGTAGACTTGCGACAGAACGGAATTTTGTTTTAAAAATTTCTTTCTTTCAAATTTACCCTTTTGTCCATTTGTTGGCTATAGTCGAAACTCCACTGGGTTTAGCGAAAGTTTTTTAATCAAGAACTATTTTGTGTTAATTCAATGTTAAGATCCGTCTGTATGTTACTGCCTAGAGATGAGCTAAAACATAGATATAGTCCACGTAATACAGTGGAACCTCGACCATCAGGACCAGGAGTAGCGTTGATAATTACTAAAACTATATGAGCGTTTTTCCGGCCGCAACCAGGAGTAGTGTGCCCTCAATGGAGGTGTCCCTTTAATAGAGGTGATAATTACAAAGATTATATCAGCGTTTTGCTAGCCGGAACCAGGAGTAGTGTGCCCTTAATGGAGATGTCCTTTTAATAGAGGTGATAATTACAAAGATTATATCAGCGTTTTGCTGGCCGGAACCAGGAGTAGTGTGCCCTTAATGGAGATGTCCTTTTAATAGAGGTGATAATTACAAAGATTATATGAGCATTTTGCCGCCCAGGAACAGGAGTAGTGTGCCCTTAATTGAGGTGTCCTTTTATAGAAGTGATAATTACAAAGATTATATGAGCATTTTGCCGCCCAGGACCAGGAGTAGTGTGCCCTTAATTGAGGTGTCCTTTTATAGAAGTGATAATTACAAAGATTATATCGGCATTTTGCCGCCCAGGACCAAAAAAAGTGTCCCCTTAATAGAGGTGTACCAAAGTAGAGGTTCCACTGTAGATAAATACTCCTTTTTTTCTTCTGATTATCGAAGGACCAAACATCCAAATCATTTTCCCGAGTGGGATGAGAGTGGATGGGTTTATCTCTGTGTCGTAATCTTCAAAAACGAGAGAAACGAGCAAACTGTGGAGGCAATCGTAAACGCAAACTACAGTTCCAAGGTGTCCAGCACCGAGATAACAACGCCATTCGAAAATGTCAAGATTACAAGACTGGTTATCGGGAAATGGATAAACAACGATGGCTCTACTGGTGGTCTCGACTCCTTATTTGAAGGGCGCATAGCAGATCTGAATATCTGGAATTGGAGTCTGGATGAAATTCACGTGGATAAGTGGTACCGAGGTATGGCTCGAAATGAACCACCCATTCTTGCATGGAATACACTGGGTGATCCGGGTAAGAGGTTTGGAGAGGTCCATTTTGTCAGCATCACATCCGCCTTCAATGGAAGAGGTAAGCTTATAGCAAAAAATATCGTTAGACATTGGACAGTCGCCAGATAGGCATAGTTCTCTAGTTCATCTGAGTCTGCAGGCTACTTGGTCAGCGGATGAACAAGGGTTGCAGATTGCCAGAAAACAAATACTGCTGCCAATCGCTGCAAAGAACCTCCGAAAACGCCATTTCGTCGCTCGGGTGAATTAAGGAATGAGTCTCGTTCGATTTAAAGGGGGGTGGTTTATTTTTAAACATATTTGACTTATTGACTTTAAACTTTCTATGAGGCTTGTAATTGTTGAAAAAGAATGTTTTCGCTTACATTAATGGACTTGCTACATCACGTGACTTGCCACGCCCAATTTTTAGCAATTTTTTTATCCAAATTTACGAGATTTTGGAAAAATATTTTTCTACTTAATTTGTTTCCTATCAATGTCCACTAGCACAGGGTTTATGGAAATAATCGGGGTTTTTCAAAGTTATTTGTTTTCTGTAAGCTATGACGTTTTAATTTTAGAGAGGGACTGGGACTAGAAGAAAACAATGAATAATTATGCAGGAATAACAGTTTTCGAAATTCCCCGTTCAATTTGACGTATCACTCTGTAAGTTGAAGACTAAGGAAGGAAAAACGGGAGCTTTCAATTGAATTTTAATGCCGTAAACTGAAAATTCCAAATTTTGCATAATTTAGGGCGTGGCTGGTCATGTGAACCCAACAGACACAGGGTATCATCCAAAAATGGTTTTGCTTCTTAGTGCATGATTATAAGATAAAATATTAGGGGTGGCAGAATAAAGCTAGAAAAAATGATGAAAACCCAATATTACACGAGGAGCCATGCCTTAATTCACGCGAGTCGTGTGTCGCGTGCCTTTAATAATACTCCACGATTCTTGGAGTACACTGGCAGCCTTGTCCGTGGGCCTTTCTACGCCCACCCGTCATTTTCAAATCGGAGAAGGTCATGGGAACGAGGTTGTCTCAAGTTAGAACAACATCACGTGACTTACGGCGATTCTTCAGAAATAAAAGTTGACCAACTTTCCATAATTGCTCCCTACCAAGCATTGTTTCGAAAATGCAATAAAAAATATGGTCACCATGCTCGCGAAAGTGATGTGATGGACTCAAGTTACCATTTTTATACATAGTACTGCCTATCAAACGCGTGCTGATTTGATCGATTCACGTTACTTTACGCGCTAGCTTGAAGTATAGTTAAAATGGAATGCTCGAAAAACTGTAATAGATATAATGTATCGGGAACAATTTGATACGATTCACGACAAATGCACACAGCCTCAAACAACATTGACTGTAAACGCTCCTTGTGTCGTACTCTCAAGGTAAAGCTAGGTAACGATTTATACAATAAACTGCAAGGGTTCATCTGATTATCGTTTGCGGTCCTTTGCAGATTCTACTTTTATAACGATTTTATGCCTATGAGTAATGGCGTGTGTACGTGCTTTTAGCGATAACTTTTTTTCCTGACGAAGAACCTTTATAAACTCTTTTAACTCAAAGAGGATGCTTTTAACAGTAAAATTAAGCAACAACCAAAGTAGGTCATCGTGCTTGTTTAGAGAAAACAATCTCTTTTTTCACTTGGTCAACTTATTCTCAAAGGATACCCTCTTGGTTCAGACAGTGCGTGCGCTCGAGCGCTCGTGCGCGTGCGCTAATGACACAAGAAATTATGCGCAATAGTTATACGCACTGCAATACTAAGGAATCGCCTTAAGCTTTCACTCCGAAAACGAAAGGGTTACATTGGAATAATGAACTTTTTTGTGGGCTACTTTCAGTTTGGCGAAACATTAAAGCATCTGAACTTGTGATAAACGCGACCAGCGATGTTTTAGTCGCCACAGCTGTGGACGAGTCTGATGAAGATTTTGAAGTGAGCATATCCACTACAACCACGTGCACGGATGTTAGCACCGCCCCAGTCGTTGCCGCGTTCATTGCAGTACCTGGAAACTGGGCACGAATTAAGTTCCAGCAGACTTTCAAAAAAACTCAACATTGTTACGCAATCTTTGGAAACGTCCCAACATGGTGAGAGTTGAGTAAATTTCATACGTTTTTCATTTTTAATTCATTAAGTTTGAGCAAAGAAACTCGTCAGAGTTAGGGTGGTTTGGAAACCCAAACAGCACAGATTTTGGCGATTTTATTCCTTTATTTTTTCTGTATTTAATAATCAGTTTGAGAAGCTATATCAAACGCTTGAAAGATTGTCCTTTTCCTCTTAATTCCTTTGCGTCACGCGTGAAGTAAAGAAAATAGGAAATGATTGCGCGCAGGCTAAGCAACTGCTACCTTTCGCGGAGCACAGGTGGTCCAAGTTTGCAAAGTGTACGTGCACAGGACTATCCGCCTGTGGACTGAGTTGGCACGGATGAAAAAGAATGTAGGCTCTGGGGAAAATTCCCACGCCAAGTGGTCACTTGTGTGGTTTCGAAAGATATCGAAAATACTGATATTTCACGCAAGTATCGATATTTTCAACCACGTCCGAATATCGATGATTTGAGTACTTGGTATCGATATTGTCCCATCCTTAGAAATAAGTAGATTGCGAGCAGTCGTACTTTTATCCTCATCAGTTCCGAGAGAGCGCGATTTGCCGCAATCCCCGCTCTATTCGTCCGTCTTCTCGCGGACTCCTCACACCTGAGAAAACAGAAAAATAAGAGACTGCTCGCATACTACAATACAGGTGGTAGCACCTCCATGTGCTACCACCTCTCGTAAGCGACCACTTTTCCAAAGTACCATTGTTTTCCAGTCAAATAGTTTCAGTTGAAACCTCTCGTAAGCGACCACTTTCAACGCTGGTGATTCGAATTTTTCTATTGTTTTTTAACCTCTGGTAAGCGACCACTCGCCCATATTTCGATGTATGACACTACTATTGACTAATGTGTTACTGGTTGTTCCTTGCATCAAAACTTCAATATTATACATTACAGTGTTTTGCGCTGATAATTGCTAAGTACATTGAAATTGCTACAGGTTTGTATGATTTAAAGTTAAGATCACCAATGGTCTGATAGACCTGTGCTTTGTAAATTGAAATTACTACAGGTTCATATGATTCAAAGTAAAGACCCCCTGTGGTCTGACCTCCCGTAAGCGACCACCCTCAGTAAGCGACCACCCTCAGTAAGCGACCACCTTCAGTAAGCGACCACGTTCAGTAAGCGACCACCTTCCGTAAGCGACCACCTTTAGTAAGCGACCACCTTCCGTAAGCGACCACCCTTAGTAAGCGACCACCTTCAGTAAGCGACCACCTCCCGTAAGCGACCACCTTCAATAAGCGACCACCTTCAGTAAGCGACCACCTCCCGTAAGCGACCACCTTCACTAAGCGACCACCTTCAGTAAGCGACCACCTTCAGTAAGCGACCACCTCTCGTAAGCGACCACCTCTCGTAAGCGACCACCTCTCGTAAGCGACCACCTCTCGTAAGCGACCACCTCTCGTAAGCGACCACCTTCAGGAAGCAACCACCTTCAGTAAGCGACCACCTTCAGTAAGCGACCACCTTCACTAAGCGACCACCTTGGCTTTGCATTTTGGGTGGTCGCTTATTATGGGATGTTCAACTGTAAGCGACCGCAAAAAGTAATCAGTGATCTGATGCTAATGATCGTTTACTAAATCCAGCTACTATCGATTCTTCTAACTTGACAGGACTTGTTGTATTTACAAGCTTTTTTTCCATGACAGGGCCCCTTCAAACTTTCCTGATCCAGGAATTGAAGAATTCGATCCTGAAAAAGACGAGATTTTGGAAGAAAAGTATCTTGGCGGTGTTGATGGTAATTACATCGTTCCTTAATGTGAATCTTTAGTCACTTGATAAGCTAACTTCACAGTATTTCATTTTAATTAACACCAGCTTTTAAGTTTCTCTTGTGTACATTAGCTGTTATGAAAAGACACATGTTTTATGTATGATAAATTTCAAAACCTTAATACTTTTGTTGCCATTACAGTGAACAAAAAAGAAAACTTCTTTGAACGTTTAAGAAACCTGTTTATTAATTTCGAAACAAGAACCGCTTTAGTTTGCAATAGAGCTGTATTCTAATAACTCAAAGCGAAAATATATTCAGCCAGTGTCAACGCTGAAATACATCATGCGACCAGTGCTAAGCGCGGGAAAACATGTAACGGGTGTTAAGCGCGGGAAAACATGCAGCAAGTGGGAAGCGCGGGAAAAAATGCAGCCGTTACGTTGCTAAGGGCGGGAAAGCGTTTAATAGGTGCTAAGCACAAGAACGCATGCAATCGGTATTAAACGCGGGAAAACATGTAAACGATGCTCAGCGCAGAAAAGACGTAACCGGTGCCATGTGCGGATAAACATGTAACTGGTGCAAAGTGTAGGAAAACATGCAACTAGCGACAAGTGCAGGAGAACATGTGACTGGTGACCAGCGTTAGGCAAGAGACGATTGCTTTGTTACGTTTGTTTCTCGAAGAAAAGGTACGCTAAAGACACGGCGCAAATGGACAGCGAAGTCAAAGTTAAAATTGGATGGCATGTTTTCCTGTACGTGATTCCGTTTCCCAACATCAACGCAAAGATCACAGCTAGGTTTAAGTATAATTAAACACACTAACTACTATTCTTTTTACTAATTTACAGGGCCCGGTTTTTCAAAAGGTGGATAGCGCTATCCACCGGATAAATCACTATCCAGTGTATAGTCATTAGCAAAACCAATTGTGTTATCCGCTGGATAGTGATTTATCCGGTGGATAGCGCTATCCACCGGATAAATCACTATCCAGTGGATAGTCATTAGCAAAACCAATTGTGTTATCCGCTGGATAGTGATTTATCCGGTGGATAGCGCTATCCACCGGATAAATCACTATCCAGTGGATAGTCATTAGCAAAACCAATTGTGTTATCCGCTGGATAGTGATTTATCCGGTGGATAGCGCTATCCACCGGATAAATCACTATCCAGTGGATAGTCATTAGCAAAACCAATTGTGTTATCCACTGGATAGTGATTTATCCGGTGGATAGCGCTATCCACCGGATAAATCACTATCCAGTGGATAGTCATTAGCAAAACCAATTGTGTTATCCACTGGATAGTGATTTATCCGGTGGATAGCGCTATCCACCGGATAAATCACTATCCAGTGGATAGTCATTAGCAAAACCAATTGTGTTATCCACTGGATAGTGATTTATCCGGTGGATAGCGCTATCCACCGGATAAATCACTATCCAGTGGATAGTCATTAGCAAAACCAATTGTGTTATCCACTGGATAGTGATTTATCCGGTGGATAGCGCTATCCACCGGATAAATCACTATCCAGTGGATAGTCATTAGCAAAACCAATTGTGTTATCCACTGGATAGTGATTTATCCGGTGGATAGCGCTATCCACCGGATAAATCACTATCCAGTGGATAGTCATTAGCAAAACCAATTGTGTTATCCACTGGATAGTGATTTATCCGGTGGATAGCGCTATCCACCGGATAAATCACTATCCAGTGGATAGTCATTAGCAAAACCAATTGTGTTATCCACTGGATAGTGATTTATCCGGTGGATAGCGCTATCCACCGGATAAATCACTATCCAGTGGATAGTCATTAGCAAAACCAATTGTGTTATCCACTGGATAGTGATTTATCCGGTGGATAGCGCTATCCACCGGATAAATCACCATCCAGCGGATAGTCATTAGCAAAACCAATTGTGTTATCCACTGGATAGTGATTTATCCGGTGAATAGCGCTATCCACCTTTTGAAAAACCGGGGCCTGATCTTGAATATTGCTGAGAATTCAGACTAAAAAGCATTGCCTTGTTGAGTTTTTATTCTTGTCACCTGTCAGTCTGTTCATGTGCTTGTCAGTGTAAGATGAAACACAAATTTATCACTTATTGATTAGAATGTTATTTTCTTCTGTAGTTCATCAGTACAGTGGCGTAAATACCTTGTGTGGCGAGGCGCATTTTTGGGCGGTAAACGATAGGCATCCAGATGACGACGAATCAGAAGCTGAAATCAGCCTCAGACGAAAGACCGGCGCACAAACGGCTGGAATATCCACATACGGCAAATGCGGACAGTTTTCTTTTACAATAGAGGATATCCAAGTCTTAGAAATATGAGAAACCTTTAGATCCGAGCACCGGCTATTTCGTTCCCAGACGCCGAGTGCCTCTTGGTTCCTTTAAAATTTCCCGAATATCGAAATACAATTCTCCTTTCTTATCCCCATACATTTCTTATAGAAAAAGTGGGGAGAAGTTGTTAAAATATCAAGAGAATTCATCTTGGGTGATCATGTCCTTAATTCTCATAACCTCTCGGATTGATATTACTTCTCGTGGGAGCGGGCAAATACAGTGAAGTAATTCAGGGAAATGTCGTGTAATATGGCTAGGTATTTTAACGAGTCAGTTTTCGGCCAAAGGTTTTAAAAAATAAAAATCGACTTTCCTTTTTGTTAAAATAGTCGTACTCGGATCTGAAGGAATCTATTATGCCGAGTAACATTGACCTCAACTTTTCTACACCGAATGCACTTGACCGCACTGGGTATCAAAATGCCGTTTTATCGCGCACCATTTAGCTTTTGCAGTCGCTAAACAACTACCGTTTTGGGTAAACTTTAAAACAGTCGTTTCATTTTCTTTTAAAACTCGCGGAGACAGCGCGGGAGCATGAACTCGCGAGGCGCGTGGCATCGAAAACGTCGATAGTTTCACACTCGTCTCAGACTTCTTGTTCAAAGATCGCGCGGAATGAAGGAAGGTATGTAAATGCAAAAATACGGACTGTTTTGTAGTCGTAGTTCTTTGGTCGAATCCAGTCACAAAACAGCACGATAGAAACACAAAGTCGATATACACTCCCGGGGGGTTGGCACTGGGATATAAAATGACGGTGGTGCTCGGCGGAAATTTTCGAAAAACAGGCTGAAAGGTACCAGACTCTCGTCTCAAATAAAATTTTACCCCTTAGAGGTACCAATTTAAAATATTCTTTGCGGCTCAATTCCCTGAAAGGTACTGTGATAATTCTAACGGTGGTTGTTTTATATTTTAGCACCCTCAGCGGTAGCAATCTACAAATTTCGACTCCTAAATAGTAAGAGGAGCACCCTATAAAAATGTTGGGGTATACACTACATGTTTGTATCGCCTTGGTCAGAATATGTAAGGAGAATGTAAGAAATACTAAAGAAATGGAGTGACAAACCGGAGTTGAAGCCGGTCAACTGGTGGTTTGATGGTGGTTTACACTAGCAGCACAAGCGCATGCGCAAGCATCCGTATTTACTCCGTTAAACGCCTCATCTCAGATGAACGCCCTTCTCTGTGAACGTCCCCTCAAAGAAATAAACGCCGTGGGCGTTTAATACAGAGGGTGCGTTGAGACGTAAGCATTTGTATAAGACGATATTTGTGAAGTAATTTATATTAAAAAGGTGCATATATAATATAGTTGCAAACTATCTCCTAAAGCTTATTATTAAATATCTGAAGAAGGTCCCGTGTTCTAAAAAAAGGACAATAACTAGAACTAAGCTTCTGATATGAACCAAGTGTGAAGAGCAAAATTCTCGAATAAAGTTCCTATGGCACAATTGACTGCACTGATTTTATTTGACTACTTCCGGCACGGAGTTTCTTTTTTCCTGGGGTTTCTTACCCCCCGTGGGGGAGGTGGGTATTCCCCTATAAAAGCTATATAGATATGTGCCGTCCCAAATGGTATGGTTTTTAAGCTTTTTCGGTCTAAAAACGGGTATAGATTTTGACCACTTTGGTGTGAAATTGGGTATAGTTTTTCTGTGAAGGGAACCACCTAAGAGCGTATAAACGTAGCCAGGTCTGAAAACGGGTATGCATTATATAGGTCAGGTCTGAAGCCGGGTATGGATTTTAAAGATCAGGTTTGAAACCGGGTATGGAGAATGGCGTAGTTTGGTCTGAAACTAAGGGTCATGATTTGGAGAACCGGGAAGCGCACCCCCACCAAAAATGTTATGTCTTGCAAAGTAACAGATTACTTTATATTTCTTTCAGAGGAAGAGAGAACAGTCGGTTCGGTCTAGAGGTAGCCATTAAGAACTGATAAATCGATTGTGCAATGAATGCACATTTCAGAAAGTAAAGTATTGCACGCAATGAATTCACATTGTAAAAATTTAAACCGTTGCGCGCAACGAATGATGTAACAAAAAGTAAACCGTTGAGGGCTGGCAATGAATGCACATTGCACAAGCAGACCATTGCAGGCATTGACTGCACTTTACAACTGATTGCCACTACAGGTAATAAATGCATGTTGGAAAAACTTAACCACTGTGTGCTGTGAATGTATCTTTGAAAGAAGTAAACTCGTGTAGAAAACTGTCCCATGTAATGATACAAAGTAAACAGCTAAAAGACCCGAGAACATGCAACGTAACGCGCAATATTGAATGCAGCTAAATTTTACTGTTACCCTCCCATGAAACTGTTGTGCGTATTCTTGTACAAGTTGCATGACTATGTTGCCGAGGCAGATTTAACATATTTTTCTAACCATTAAACTGTTGTGGGTATTCTTGTGGAAGCTGCATGACTATATTGCCGAGGCATATTTCATATGTTTTTCTAACCATTAAACTGTTGTGTGCATTCTCGTGGATTTTATCGTTTCATCTTGCCCCCCCCGGTAGTCCAGGACACTTCTCCAAACGATATCTGTGATTCGCTAAGAAAACAATAGATTTGTTCCGCTGGGATAGATATTAGGGATAGGGGCATTGTTCAAGTGATATATCAATTATATCGTTCGCCAATCACAGACAACGTTTGGACAGCTGCGGGGTCGCCCTTCATCTTTTTAACGTTTGCTATCGCTTTTGTCATATGTTCCAAGCATTAAGTTTTTTTGCGACTGAAATATCTCTGACGAAGAGCTAGAGCTCGAAACGTCAGCTTTTGAATTTCTTTACGGTGGCCAATTTACCTTATCAAGTTAGTTGATAAAACCAAATTTTCATGTTTCACTCCCCCACCGACGCAGTACCATACGGAGTTTCTTTAAAATTAGCCCCCTACAGCCATTTGCATTTGAGCGCAAACCGCGTTTGCAATAGCAGAACGTAAACGTCACGTTTCCAAGCCGCATTCGCGACGTTTCCAGGAACGATAAAAATGATGAGCTGAAGTACGCACTTTCTAATTTTTTAATCATTATTGCTATTTTATGAGAATCCCAAATCCAGAAAATCGATAGACTGTATCAGATGAAATATGCCTACAGCTTAGTACGCTAAAATATTTATATACTTTTCGCAAATAGATTAATATAGTTTATGCATTAAAGAAAAAAAACTTATTTATGAAAATCTCGTCATCAAGTTGAAATGTCATTTTTGCAAAACCTTATTCATTTGTTTTGGACAGGAGCTGGTTTTGGACGAGTCAACTCAAGAAAGGTCTCCTATCGAGAGTGGGGAATCACTTGAATCGGATCTTCTACGAGATTCTTGCAATTTTTTTGGCTTTGTTTCGACTGAACTGTGGAATGCGATTTTTCTTTCTCTTGTCTGGTGAGACTTTCCGCGAGGGTAATCATCGTCGTCATCATTATCATCATCATCCTCATCAGACAGCAATGGCAGGCACCTGAAAGCAGCGGTATACTCCTGAAGCGCTTGCGCATGAAAGCGCATTTCTGCAAGCAGGAAGTCAGCTAAGATGCGATTCAAGTCTTTCAGTTTTTGTTCCTCAAAATGCTTCATTTCCACATTGATATCTTCCCGGGAACGATCTGCCTCGTGTCGCACCTGTTCAAACTTTATGTTCGCATCATTTATCCGTCGCGGATCTAACGGAACTTTGTTTTTCGCTTTTGCCAGTTCATGAAGCCGGTGATTCTTTTTCCGTATAGCGTCTTCGCAAACTTTAACACTTTTCTTCATTTCTTGACACTTGCCTTCGTAAGATAAAATATCGCTTGAAATTTTATCCTGAAGAACATCTTTCAACTCCGTCCTCTGTTGTTGCACCGCAGACAAATGCATGGCATAGTTTGATAAATCGTTTTTTACGTCGTCGCTGCTTAGTAGTTGGGAACTGCAGGCGCCAAGGGACGAAGTAAATTTTTCTCCTTTTTGCGAGAGTTTTTCCAACCCCACAGCATACTTTTTAACCCAGTGACCCATGGCTGCAAAACGACCTTCTGTTTCTTCAATGCGCTTCGTGTACGGAAGCGTTTCAGGGACTTTTTCGCATCCCAGAGTCCGTCTTAACACCTTAGTGACATTTCCCGCCATTGCTTCAGAAATATTTACAAGAAGGCTTGGCTGACAATTTCATTTCTGTCGTTTGTGACATCAATACAGCGCGCGCAGAATACGCTCGAGCTAGCTTTATTGACGTTATCTGTATTCGAAGGCTATCACCTTTCATGTTACGCAACCTGCGTACAGTCCAACCAACTAAGCACGAGACCTATTGTAGGCTTAGCTACAAAAATCCGGATTTTTAGACGCTGAAAAGATTTTTAGAAAGTCTGGAGATTTTTAGATGAATTTAGCAACTTCAAAGATTTTTAGAATTTTTAGAGTCAAAAAAATCTGTAAAATGCGTAAAAAAATATTTAGAGATAGGAATTTATTAAATAAATAATTTTAAGCGGCCGGAGCCGGTATGAAACTTACAGTCTCAACAATAGGTTATCGAGGTAATTGCCGTAATTGAGCCCCCTTCAGGGAGAGAAAGGGAAGTTTTGTCAACTCTAGACCGTTTGAAGGCCCCAGACCCTAGTGATGGATCACGAAAGAGAAAGCTCATTGTCTGTTAACATTGGTGGTAATCGCCGAGCAAAGCCAGCAACCTCCAGTTCAACTTCAAAGTTGGTTTATGAACTAAACATTTCAGCAAAGCAACGGCTGGAAGAGTTTAAAGATGAAACCTTTAAGGTATCAAAGATAGTGCACTCTTTTGCCAATCTTGGAACGAAGGGGTAACTGTGAAAAAACCAAACTTAGGGCGCGTTTTTTTGTCACACTTCTGGAATGAGAATGGCTAGAATGGGAAATGTTTGCGTTTTTTTATTCCGCGTTCAGATTCCGGAATGGAAAAAGTGCCATTCTTCCAATTCTGCTACCAGGAGCAGAATAGACAGAACGCTCCGAATGAAATCCAAGATGGCGGAGAACGTCATGAACGCGGGAAGTTATAAAAAACGCTGCCGCAGAAAAAAAAAGGTTATAACTGGGGCCATAATGAATCATTACTGCTAATAACGCTCTATAAAACGTACGTAGCTTTTTTTTTCGGATGTTTCATACAAGAAACTTCGTCGGCCGCCATCTTTGTTTTGCAATATTTACTCGAATCAGGCCCTCGCAACTTAGTTTTCTTCCCATTTCGGTATCGGGCGTTTTTTAAATCCAACGATCGGAATTATTCTGAACATTCTGTACCAACCATTCTCATTCCAGAATTGTGGCGCAAACAAAACGCCATTAATCAGCCACATCTCAAGCAAAAAACAAAAGTTAAACAAAGAAAAGCTAGAGAAATCTAAGAAACGAGACGTGGATATTACAGAGGCCCTCGGTAGGTACGATAACGAGCATCGCCCCAAAGAAGAGACTTGAACAACAACGAAAGTAAAAAAGTTAAAAGTTATAATTAAAAGTGGTGAAAGCATTTTTAAAGAGCGACACGCTATTGAATCGAATTGAATATTTTCGAGATATTTTAGAAGAGGCAGGTTTTGCTTTGACTTCACAGTCCAATATGCGCCAGATTGTTCCCATTGATTCTTGAAGAGGAATTCTTACCGTGATGCACCGCGCATTGTTTATTTTGATTTGGACCCAGATAAATGCGATCTCTCTGGGGCCGCTCAACCCGCCTTTGTGCAGCTCCAGTTGCCGAGGTAGTTTCCTCCGCTTCGAAAGTTCGCATCGAATACATTTAAACGTTGAGGGACGCGGAAAACCTCCTGCTATTTTTCCCGAACGTTTAAGGTCGATGCCCCTTAAAACGAAACCTCCAGCGAGCCGAGAAATATTCAAATGTCAACTGACAGTATCTGAGCGGGAAATGTAGTGCTTTCTAACTTGGGGGGAAATAACTCAGCAACTCGCTTGGCCTGCGGGAAAGGAACTTGTCACGAGTTCCAAGGAAACCTCGGGGATCTGCAACAACTGGAAACAAGGACGCACACAGATCTTCGACTTCCACTTCGTTTATTCTCATCGGTGTAAATCTAAATCTCTGAGATGTAACTCTCCGTAGTAGTGAGATGTAAATCTCCGTAGCAGTGAGATGTAAATCTCCGTAGAAGTGAGATGTAAATCTCCGTAGAAGTGAGATGTGAATCATCTTGTAAAATTACTTACAAGGACTAGAGTGCTCTATTTATGCCAATCGATTAACGATTGCATCATTCTAAATACAATACTCGTAAGCTGGATATACAACTACAACTAATGTTTGTTATCTTAATGAGCCAAAACCTCGATCTGTAATTAAGCTGTATAATCAGCTTTGAAAGCTAAATAAGGTTAACGAACCTAGGACCTTATTTGTATGTTCAGTTAAATATAAGAGGCTGAATAAAGACTAACGATCGTATAGGCCTTGATTATCCGTAAAGTTGTATGTTTTGTTACAAGGCTCAGCAAAGACAGCTTACTCTTTAATAAACAGGTGTACTCATACAATTCGGCTTGCTAAAGAGGATCCAGTGTTAATTACAGAAACTGAGCGTTGATTAAAGACAAACTAAGCGTTGATTAAAGACAACCTAAGCTTCCGACTGATTATAATTCTCTACAATTATAATTCCTAGTTTGTTCAAGAGTATAGTGATTCTTATTTGTTCAACGGTCGTGTGCCTTATTTGTTCCGGTTCTTTCGGTTAAAGATAATTTATTAAAAGTATTAACTAGCGTAGAAGTCCTATTTTTATATTTTTATATTTCGTTTTTTGAATCCTTGAGTTTTGTCTCTTCACATCTGTATGTGGAATGTTCTAAAACATTACAATGAAAAGATTTGAAGATAAATCTTAACTAGTAGGCAATCTAATATACCTATTTCTTTTCCATGGACGACCGAATTTCTGAGCCAAACCTTCTGAAGGATCTCGTTTCTTGACAGCCGCCTCGACTCTTCGGCGGCGTTGCTTAGAAAACGTATCAGTAAGATGGAAAATAAAAAAAAAACATACAAAAACAAGATGCAATGTCTTGAATATGAACTAAATATTTGAACGAAATCATCTTGAAGTTAATAGACGATACAGATTCCGCGATGTAACCGGATTATTTTAGGAATCAAACTTCCTCGCCACAAAATTGATTTTCGTGGCCCCAGAAATTCTAGAACGCTCGCAATGCATCACGGTAAGTGACGACGGTTCTTTAATAATTCATGACGAAAATACAAAGGAAATTAATGTTTAATGAGTGTTTGGAAATCAGTTGAAACACTTCTCATTTTTGCATCCTTAATTTCTCCTTCTAAAATCACTTTGATTGAGAAGTAATATCAAATATTCGACACAGTATTTCATCAGATTTCCAAACACCTTGAAGTGGGTTAAAAAAAAAACTCGGCTGCGCCTCGTTTTTCAACCCACTTCGCGGTGTTTGAAAAAAAAACGTCAGGGTTTCCCGCTATTTATGGTATTGTTGTGGTATGGGAAAGACCCCTTTCCGCTCTGCAGTGTTCTTTTCTTTTTCTTTTTTTACAATCGGTTTCTGATTCCTTTTTGCCGATGTTGCTGTTTTGCCTTTTTCAAACAAACAAATATGAAAAAAATACGCCGGGTATGTAAAAGTCTAGCCTGTTCCAGGCGTTCAGATAGTGGGGAAAGCGCGAATAGTTGGGGAAGAGGGCGAACAAAAGCGAGCCAAAAAAATGCGGGGAGACTGGGGAGTCGCTCGCTTTTCTTCGCGCCTTCCCCAACTATTCGCGCTTTCCCCACTATCTGAACGCCTGGAACAGGCTAGTAAAAGTCACACCAGGAAAGCAAAACAAATAGCGGGGTAAAATCAAAATATTCACCATGCCAGGGAGGCTAAGTTTTCACTGGGTGGAGAAAAAAAGTCCACTGGGTTGGGTTTCACCGGGTCTGTTACAGAGGGGCGTTTTGGAAATCTGATGAAACACTGTCTCGTGTTTGATATATTACTTCAAGTTGGTTGCCAAGGAGGTAATGGGAAAGGCGTTTTCCATAATCTTTGACGGAACAAGAGATGGCGAGGCTCTGGTTGTACTTGTTCGTTTTATTCAAGACTGGGAAGTAAAAGTCAGACTGGTATGCTTTCAAATCGTTTGGAGTTCAATTTGTGGTGATGAACTGGCAAGGATTATAATTGAAGTGCTCCACTTGAAACTTGATGTTTTACAAGGTCTATTGTTAGCAGCAATGAGAGACAGAGCTGCAATGAACACTAAGGCCCTGAGAACAGTCTTAGTTCTCTATCGAAACATGTTGGATGTTGGGTGTATATCTCACTTCCTTGACCGTGTCATAGGCGTCAAATGCAGTACCCCAGTACAAAGCTCTTTCATGTCTCCGTGGAACTTGATTTTCAGCACAAGTATGAAGGCAAGAAGACTGTACGTTTAAGAACACACCGGAAAAATGATACTAATGATGCCACGATACAATTCAACAAGGTGGTGCCGGGAGTCTGTGGGAGTGTGCCGAGAAGGAGTACTTCTTGAAGAATGGCGAAATTTTGCAGAATTATCTCGTAGAAAACTCTCCCAGGCAATTGCACAGAATCCTGAACAGCTAAGAGTGGATTTGGCCGCACTTATCGAGCTAGAGAGGTTTGTCAAAGCCACATACACCCTGGAAAAAGATGGTTCCTTGGTTTTCATTGCTTACGATAAGCTTGAGGAGCTCAGAGAGTAATCATCCGTGTGAAAAACTTCCCTACTTTAACACGTGAAGTACAAGAGCTCTTTTCCCTGAATGTTCCCGTGCAGTAACAGTGGTATTAGTATGGTGTGAGACAGTGCTTAATGCCTGCTTTTACGTATTACTTGAACACAAACTATGGCAAATGATGAGACCGTTTCGCATTCTGTAGATGTCTTTAGGGCGGCACAACTTTTTAGCCCACGATTTGTTAAGACTTCAAGATTCAATGCTGGCGATGTTCTGATAACATCATTCAGTCTTTGAAAGGGATGAGCTCCCGACATATCTGGTCAATGCTGCTGACATACCAGATGATTTTGACACGCTGACAGATACCTGGCCATGGTGGAAAAGCATTGTCACAGATCTCCCTTCCTGGTCAGCTGCTGCCGCTGTTAAGAAACTGATCCTTGTTAAACCTTCATCTGCAGCTGCCAAAACGGTCTTCTTTTTGCTTGCTTCCATGTTTAGGGATCAGCAACACGAAGCGTTAGAAGATTATATAGAGGCAGCATTAATGCTGCGTGTTAATAATCGCTAGTCATGCTGAACGTATGTTATCCACAATAGCTATAATGTAAGTGGCTTGTTTTAACTTATAAGTGGTAGATAAAATATTCGCGTCCGATCTGTATGGGCGTTTACAATGGCGAGCCGAAGCCCATACAGATCGGACTCGAATATTTTATCGTACTTTTAAAGTATGATGACTGAGAGTGTAATGCAGTAACTCCAGAGTTAGTCTGCAGTTTACTGGCAATGTAATCATTGTATTGTCTCGGAAGTGTGTAACTAGCATGAAATCCATGCATACGTTTGTTTTGTGTAAGTAGAGAGTTTTTAATTAAGTAATGTTAGAAGAGAGTCAAGAGACCAAAGACGGTAATTAAGGCACTTGAAGCATTTTGGCAAGCTTACAAAAGAGTGCGCTGTTACCTCATTTCACGTCCGCTGATTAAAAGGGGGCTTTTAGTCGCATTCTCGAGATTTGTTGGAAAATTTTTGATAATTTTCGTTAAAATGTTGAGATTTTTAAAACTTTTTTATTTAGATTTTTAGAACTCTTTGGGAGATTATCTGAATAGATTTTTTAGGCGATTTTTCGGGATTATTGTAGCTAAGCCTAACGAGACCCCCGTGGAGTGGCGAGGTATTCCCCTGAATCCGTCTACATTGAACTCTTGCTTTATACAGTTGCCTTTATACCACCAGGTTTTTCCCCTACCGTTGTTTTCTTTACATATTTTAAATACCACTTCATATTAGAATCCTTTCTGATTGTTGATACATCACTATATTCTCAAAGGAGCAAAGATGAAAAGAATATCTACTCAAAAACGACGCGAATTTGTCAAAGGTTTGCAAGGAATGAAGTAGAAAAGAAGGCTTGGCGGCGAATTTTGAGCTAGTGACGTCGTCATGCATAAGGCCTATTATATCTGAGTTTCCCCCACCCTCCTGGGATAATAACACATAGGCGAAAACGGCCGAATGATTATATTTAGAAACTGGTGCAAATACCTTACCAATCGCCAAGCTGTGAACTCGGATAGAGAAAATAGAGAAATACTTAGCAACTCGTAAAATATCCACGAGTATCATCCGTCAAACTATCAAATACGGCTTCTTCAGTCCAATTTTTAAGAACCTTTTGCTTAGTAATTTCTTAATTTAGCCATTATTTCTCGTCTAGTGTTTCACTCTCATCCTGAGCGCACGCACTTTTGTTGTTCCTAACCTGTCAAACCGGTATACTACAGTGTAACACGCACGCATGTTTTGCGCATTTTCTTGCCCTTACATGGTAAAATGACGTCCATAGTCGAATAATGAAGAAAAATACTTCTTAAAACACAAAAACCAGTTTTGCGATCGGTAGTAGCCATTTTTTAATAAGTAAAAAAAATAAAAAATAAAAAAACTGATCGGTGTAAAAAATAACTTTCTAAAAACTTAACCTTTCCTTTAATCCAAAGGTAGAGTGCTGCACACGCACGTGATTGGAAGAATGATGTAGCTGCATACAATTATATCCCTCCAAAGATGTCTACAGAAAAAGGACACTCTCTGGTGGGATTTTCTCAGCTGTTTTCTAATTTTTCCAATTTCTGGAATTAGTCATTGGCGGAAAAATATAATACTAACTTATGAAAGCAAAGCAACTGAATTTCACGAAACATAACACTGTACCAACAAAGATGTTTGTTATTTCAACCACACAGTCAACTATATCAAGTTTGTTATTAAGTTTGATTAAGGCGGGGTTTTTCTTAAATTTGAATGAATTTTTTTTAAAGCGGTTTAAAGAAGGGATAAAAAAAAGAAAATGATTTTTGGAACACCAACTGACAGTTGATACCCACGCAAGTCATTACGGCCTCCCATTGAATGCCCCTAGCGGCCGGGAGCAATTAGAGGCTTCACTCAAAAGAACTGTGCGTGTATCAAAATATTTATTGGTACATTTTAATACATTTTTGTTGGAAACTTTAAAATATTTGTAAACCTTCAAAACGTTTCTATGTACAGTATTAAGACTAGTGATTTGATCACATTGTGCCTTTTAATTAAAGCAGTCTTTTAATCTGCACTGTTTGACTTTTAATATTTATTTTATGTCTATCATTGCCATTGGTATCATGAAAAATATAGAAATACAATAAATATTCACAGGTTAAGAAAATAAAGGAAGAATTAAATAAGTCTAAATTAACTGCAATAGCCCAGAACCTCATACAAGGAAAGTCACTGCAGGAGTAATATAAACACAGAATTACAATATGGTATTTAGCCACTGTGCAAAAATAACATTAATATTGGCAAAGCTTAGCTCTGCACATTATGATTCTTGGCAGTGACTGCAAAATATCTGAACAATTATTGTTTACTTTAGCAGAATCCTTTGTATTACAAGGGATTTTTTTCCCAATTTTATAGCCATAAGCTGAATATTATGGAATTTGCACTACTGAGACAAACATTAAATGTTAAAGTGTTGCGATAACATCACTGTCCTACATTAGCCTGCGCGCAGACATATCCGATTTCCTTGCTCCCCTCGGATACATCTGCGCACAGGCTATCCTACATTAGAATTTTAAGGAAACCCCAAAATTAGTGAATCAGCCATCCATGTCATATCCCACAAGTGTCCAATAAAATATGTAACAACTGACAGTTTCAATTAACAATCTTAAGTATTTATAGCACCTTGTAACATAAGATAGGTATTTTTATCTTTTGAAACAATAAAGACCATTATTACTATAGATTTAGACAGATTCACACAAAGAAATGTTTACCAACACAAAATGGCCAGCAAAATACAGCCCATAAAATCATTGCTTTGACCAATGCTTCAAAGGTTCACTTGAGGCTGACATTTTCAGCACTAGTGGGTCTAAAAGAGGTAATGTCACCAATTAAGCGTCATTTTGACAAGCCAAAAAACATTTGTATAAAAGGAAACCTAAGAATAATGGTCCAGTTTTGTTAACAATAATTACTATACTAGTGCACTAAAACTATAATCAAAAGGCTCTAAGAAACATCTTGTGAATACAAAACAACATAGTGTTAAGTCCACAGATCGGTTTTAATTTTCCATACTGAGTTTGAAGTCAAAGAATTGAAGAGTAACAGATTTAAAATGACCAAAACAGCTTAGCGTCACATAAAAATGCATTGTGTGAAAGAGAATAAATTTTTGGCATTTTTACATTTTAGGTTATTAGAGTACAGGTAAAGATGTCAAGTCCCCAATCCAAAGTTGCCGTCATTTTGGTATAAAATTATTTCAATTCAAATGAACATCCATATTCCAATAACACCAAAAGACTGAAGTGTGATGACTTACAACAAATTCAAAACATAAACTAAGATGTTGTACAACTAAACAGAAATCATGACAGATAAATTTTGTTTAAACTAGTTTCAACAAATTTTAATAAGCTCTTACATGTAGTTTAAAAAGCAAGAGCACAACTTGCAGAGGTAGGAGATAAGTTATTAAGAGTATATTCCTTTAATAACTTTATGCCACTCTATATCTATTTGTGTAATGGGCTGTCAAACTTTCAATGTTTTATGACCAATTCCCAATTAGATTGTTTTTTAGCATGCATGGCCAGGCTTTTCCAATGAAACGCAAGAGGAATGTGGCATAGGGCAAGGTATGTCCATGCTTAAATTTAGTACAACTGACAGTATTTCTATTTTGAGAAAAAAACTATAAATCCAAAGTTCAATGATTTTTGATAGCAGTTGCAAAACAAAACTAAAGAAAATACTACTGTTTACCAATTATTCTTGGGTAGAATTTTCCATGGCAACCATTAGCCATGATAGGAGGTTTCGTGACAGTCTGGATCACCATTTGAAAGTTACATGTATAAATTAATATATTAATAGTATCAATAACAAAACTCTCTTTTTTCCAAATCAAATTTGTGACTCTATGTACATGTACAACTTTTCCTTGTCGATACAGCAAAATCTTAATAACTTGCAACTTTGGTTGCTTTACTCTTGTCTTTTACAGTCTGTAATATAAATTCAGGACAACTCATAGTCATGTACTTTTATTTCTCGCTCACAGGCCATATTTTTCTTGGAAGATGCTTAACACCTCTCAGATGCATCATACATCACAATTAAAATACTGAAAATAAGGGTCAGATGTACTATTTGCCACAAGTTATGCATCTGTTTTATGTGTCCCATAGACCCTTATTTCTGTATTTATCTTGATGCATGCATAATTTGTCTGGGTTATTGTTGGTCTGAGACAAATTATGCGTCTGAGATGCATTATGCATCTTTCAAGAAAAATATGGCCAAATTTTGGTAGTCAAACAGTTTTGAGTTTGAGTTGTCAAGATTCAAATGTACCTTCATAAATAGCTACCTTCTCACAGTTCACTCAGTTGTGGGGAATTACATATCTGTCATATTGGTACATACAAAACTCCAATGGGTAGTGAATATTGCTGGGTCACTACAGTTGCATCACCATCCATTTTGTGGTCAAAAAAGGCAATTCATCGTTCATAAATCGAACGATTTCAGCAGCTCTTCTGCCATTATCAGAACTTTTATATAAAGCAATGTTTTAACATAAATATACAGTCCTGCTGTATGTAAAGCACGAGGTACGTATTACGCAGTTGGTATTTCTAATGACGGTGATGGTCTCAGTTCCTCATTTCGCTCATGAAAATCCATGTCTTCAAAAAGCAATTTTCTCTTGTTAAACTCGCAAAGCTTTTCCAAACCAAGATTAGACCCTTCCAAAATAGACTTCACGACGTGTTCCGGAACAATTCGATTCTTTCGTAGCTTCGCTCTTTCAAGAACCGTGTCGGCAGCTACACGAGGTAAGCGCTTAACACGCACATGATAACCGACCGATTTTAAGCGGTGCATATAGTCTATAAGTTCTAGATATTTCACACAAGTTCCCTCTGCTACGAAGCTAATCTTTTGCTCCAAAATCCAGTCCGTGAGATGAATGGCGATGTTACGTGCTATAGGATAATACTCTTCCACTTTGTTTGACTCAAAACCCTTCAACATGCCCATGATTTCGTCGGTGTCCACGTACGCGTAGTTTCCAAAGACAGGATGTGTTTTGAATTCGTTGTTAATCACTGTCGTTTTGCCTGCTCCCATAGGACCAAGAACAAAAATCGCATCACAGCGATATTGAGTGTCCAGAAACTTTCGTTTCCATTTACTTTCGACTTGTTGTGTGTCTTGTTCATTGAGAAAACAGTTTGTAACTGTCCCCTCCTTCGACTCTACTCCGTTCACATTCTTCGCGTAGCCTGACATAGTCCTTCTAGTCCGGGTTGCAGTGCACATTCGAATGAATAACGTAGCCCTACAAGAAGGCGAAGAATTGATGAAATAGGGTTTTGAATGCAAGGGTAACCCGGTTATAGTTCGCCAAAAACGTGACGCCATGTTTGATTACACCTTCAGTTTAGATATGACGTCACGGAACTGGAGGCAAGGAGGGGGCGGTGTTTCATTCTGATTGTGGCTTCAGCAGCACAGGACACCCAAACTCGCCGCCAGTAAACTAAATCCCCTAGCCGCCCTGAGGGCTGAGCCACAGTCTTTTTGTCTAATTTTGCTCGACTGTTAAACCGATCGTTTTTTAACTGTATACGGTACTGGCATCAATTTTTCCAGCGTGAAATGTTGACCAAGGGTTGATCAAGTGTTTTGTGGTGGTTATAAAGGATCGGAATTGACGTCAACATTTGAAGCGACTCTAATTTGCGGTTAACGTATCGTTCTTTGTAAAATTTTGATTTTTTGAAAAACAGCATAAGGGCCTGGTCGCACTACAGTCAAAAACAAAAATCCGCCCGTGCAAAAATCGAGGAAAACAAAATAAACCGCTCCGGTGGGACACGCTTTTTGGGGAATGTTTTTGTTTTTATGTCATTTTGCACGGGCTAATTTTTGTTTTTGACTGTAGTGCGACCTGGCCCCAAGACAAAGAGTATCTAGCACATTGAGCTCAAATTTAAAGCTAACTGTGCTACAGCCCTTCTGACCCTCAATTTTAAGTTAGTGTTGATTTTTTTGGTGGCTCGATTAGAGAATGCTAATGGGGCAATAATTGTAAACAAACATTTGCCTAAAGCATTAAACAGTAATATACATAGCAGCTTACATGAACATAGCAACAGATTATCTATGCATGAGGGAATATCCATCACGAGGCATCCCGCACTTAGGCTAGGCTCAGTCTCTCGATGCGCCCGCGATTCGAGCCAATCTCGTACTCGTCCCGCCACTCTCCTTATTTGGATATTTGGACATTTATTCCACATCCGGGAATTTCTATTCACATTATAGCCGCCATGATGAACAGGAGCGGCATAATGCGTTTGGAAACTCGAAGCCGAGCTAAAGATGATGTCAAACGGGTTATGCTATCGGTGGAGCGCGTAAGAAAATGGTAATTGTCAAAACCACGCACACGTGAACACGGATCTTTGCGATCTGTCGCAATTTTTGAATTTTTCCCATTTTCAGTCTTCATTCATTCGTTACACAAAGGATTCGTGATCGCGCGATAAAGATCAGTCAAATTGTTTAGAAATCTGTCGTTTGCAGACTGATGTTGTCGCCTTTTCCAGAATTTCACGTTGCATTTTTTTTGCAGGGAAAAGAAATGGGTTAATGTGGGTCCTAGCAGTTGCACACTGAAAGTTTTTAAATGGGTTCCAGGTAAGGTATAAAACTTTTTAAGGACTTACCTTAAAACAGATTGACTGTCAACTTGTGGCGGCCTTATGACAAAATCGTTTGAAGACCTCTTGGAATCCTAGCTGTTTTTGATACCACGCGTCTGTGACTTTTGTTTCTCCATCATGTGTGTGTATTACATAATTAACCGGTTTCAAGCGGTTTAGTGCGTGAAGCACGCATGCTGTTGACATAAAATACTTTCATTATGTCATATGCAGAATAAAATAAGGCATCTGATTGGCTGGAGTGAGCAGAAATACGAGTACATGTACTACCATATTTCACATTGTCATGATTAGTGTGTGAAACCTTTAAACATATTCTTTAGAAATCACATAATTTCTCATCCTTTTGTTGTTAATTAAAAATGGTGTTAAAGCCCATATATTGTATACAAGTAGTGAAAGTTGCCTGTCACCTTTGCAAAAAGGGCAACCAGGCAACATCAACTGTATATAGTAACAAGGAAATATGTTTTGTATATTATTCAACTGTGATGTCATTTTACCTTATAAGGGAAAGAGAACATGCAAAATATCCGAGCATATTACACAGTGGAATGCTGTCTTACACCTTAGCACACCGGTTTCAAGACACAAGCTATTATAAATACAAGAATTTCAGTCGAATAATAAATCACTTATTCGATGGTCTAACAGAAAGTACTCAGAAAATACTCATTGCATTTTTTCTCGCCCCTGTGGGGCTCAAAAAAAATACTAAAAAATACTACGCAACTCGTAAAATAGGTGTATTTATTTTACTTTCAATTTTCTATACTCGTGTCATGAGTCTTCAAATTCAACGGCCATGGAAACGTGTGATTTTTTAGGGTTAGGGTAAAACAGGTACTGGAAAAGGTCAGTTCTAATAATATTGAAATTCATTGATCTATAATTAAATGGAGTAAATTTTCGCTGATTTTTTTTTTCGCTGGAGTTTATTTTCGTGGGATCTTATTTTTGCGGATCATTGGAAAACCCATGAAATTTGTGAAAATTACATCCCCACACTGTATGTAAAAGCCTTTTTTTAAATATACTGTCAGTGATAATAAAAATTTATTTTTGCAGCCAGTCAAGACCAGAATAAAAAGGAGGTAATAAAATAAATTATTAGTACCTTGATGAATCATTTGCATTTTTGTTTTATAGTCAGAGTTGTCTATTGTCAAAAGAAGCCAGCTGCCAGCAAAAATTACATGTACCATCTACTTTGCTTGCCAGTCCTTTAGAGGAGATGGCATTAAAAAAATATCTAGTTACTTTCCAAAGTCAGATGTCTACAATTTCTACTTCAAACGTTTCTTACAACCCTCTGTCAAACTGTCAAATAAGATGTAATAATCTCTGCATGCATCATTACAATGTACTTTTGATATTGCACTGTCAGTGAGATATTGTTCTTGCAAGATACATGTATATTACTAACCGGATCATTATTCACTTTCTTGCCTCAATGTTTAATATTTGAATTTTGTTTTTCAGGAGAAGAACAAGGGAATTCGAAAGAAACATGTAACTACAGACAATGGAACTGGTAGGTTGACTGTCATGTTTTTTTGTACAAGTACACAACACTGTAATAGACCACTGTGATGAAGTCACAATAATATAATAATTTTGTCACTTCATACACACAAATTAAAGAATTCTAGTAGTTGTATGAAACTTGGGGAGACTGTCCCAAGCAAGTAATATAGATAGCAGTAAATATTAATGTGATTGTGATGAATACATGCGAGAAACAAGAGTGCCCCTCCAGGTAGAATACGTATCCGGTGCCTCGTCAAACAACTTTCATTCTGAGCAATTAAGGGATGGTAGATTAGTGTTGAAGAGCTGCATCACCGCTTTAAATCATATTGAACTGCTTGAAAGGTTAGAGTTAGAAACTCTTTTTCTTCTTCTTCTTCTTCCATTAAACTTGCCTCCTTCACTTCTGAAGAATGCTTGTGTATGTGAAACTTTCTGACAGTGAACAAATTCTGGCAATGAAAAGTTCATTTGCTTGGAAACTTCTTTCAAATATTGCTGTTTTATATAATCTATCTGGTATATGTAACTTGTGTCATTCATACCGGTAATTTTATTTAACCTGCTTATGTATACATTTTGTAGCAGATGATGGTGATAGAGACAACCAGTCAGTAAGCTCAAGTGTTGGTGAAACCAATGACAGTGCTGCATCATCTCCAAGCTCATCACAGCAGCAGATCAATGAGTTATCGACAACAGGTGCCAATACATCCTCCAAGTTCCCACCAGTTCATCCTCTCCAGCTGAATAAATCTGGAGCACTGTCGGGGGAGAACAGCGGCCATCCTACGAATACAAGCCCAATCAAACGGCGAGCAAGCCAGGCTGAAGAGCTCTTGAAAGCTCAAGAGGCTGGAGGTATAACTAACATATAAATAAACACAGTAGAACCTCTCATACATGTAAGTGAGCACAATGCCAAGAAGAAAGTGATTGTACAAGAGAGGTACAGTGTAGTTGCGTGCGAGAAGTCTTAGATATTGATTTGATTGAGAACAAGAAATATAATTGGTGCCATGGACAAGAGCTAGTGTTCACTTGAAAGAGTGAATCGCTATATAATGCAAAAATTGGTTTTGAATTACCTTGCTTTATCTTTGTCAAATTCTTGCTTTTTGGATTTAAAATGTATTGTGTATTGTATTGCCAGCACTGGCCAAAAATAAGTACCACAGGCCTGTTTCTCAAGAGTCCCAATAACTTTCTGGCCTGGAAGTATATTTAAAATCAGAAAGACACATGTGTTAAATATTACAGCCTATTTGAGTCAGACAGGTTTTAATATTACTTGACAGATTTAATAGGTTGTAGGCTGGTGCACATTAAAATTATCTGTGGTTATTCTTTCAATCTCATGTAAATACCATTACAGTAGAACCCCGCCTTACGGTGACCTCGTTAATACGGTCACCTCATTATTACAGTCACTTTTTTTGTCCTGGCGAAACGCACGCCCATACATTTTCTTATAATGAAACCCCGTTAATACGGCCAAATCTTCATGGCCCGTTGGTGACCGTATTAACGGGGTTCCACTGTATTTAAGGAAGGACAAGTTACATGGCTAGTGTTACTTGTAGGATTTGTACGGATTTCACTGTTCTCAGCACTTCTAAAAATTACATTAAATTACAATCAAATGCTTTAATAAGATAAACAAGCAAGAAATTATGACTAATAAATCTGTTTTCCCTGGGCTTCTTTTTTACATTCATCAAGCTACTTTAAATATGTGAACATGTATAACTTACAATAATATATATATATATATTTTATTCAGTGAACTATGAAGAAAGTGACAAAGGAAGCATTGGGATTGATGATAACTCCTGCAGTGCATTTGATATGAATGAAGACAGTAACTTAACAAGTATAAATGATGGTAATAATGATGACAATGAAGTTGACAATAGCTATGCAAGTAATGAAGATGATGACAATGATGATAATGAGATTGATGATGACGAAAATGACGACGAAAATAATGACGATGATGGTGGTGATGAAGATACCCAAAATGGATTTGAAGGAGATGAAAGCAACCTTGTTCCATCACTTGGAAGGTAACAATGATCAAAAACTTGAAAAGTAGCATGGGACACAAACCAATATAACATTTATTGTTACACTGTAGCATGTACTAAAACAGTGGATAGTGTTGTTGGTGCCCTCTGGTTGGCTACTGAAACTCAGGATAGCAAGTATTATTCATCTCCAAGCATGTTGCGTGCAAAAATTGCAATCATTGGCAGGAATAAATGGGGTAGGGACAAAACGTGGGGTACCCCATAGCCTACCGGTGGTTAATTTAAAAAAAAAATCCTAAAAAAATAAATAATTCCTCTTCAATACCATAAAATCTCTGTGTTGAGTTCCAGCCTTGTACCACTTTGTACAATTAAAGACAGGGAGTTTGTATTAAATGGAGGGGTAGACTTTTCTGTTTATTTATTTATTTTTTTTGGGGGGGGGGGGGGGGGGAAGAATCCAAATCTTTATTCTAGAAAATGAAAACAGATTTTTCACTAAAATCCTAAGTGTAGGTAAGTCCAGGTAAGATTTCAGAGTGATTTCATTTCCGTATACAAAATCATTGCTATTCGGGATCCATAACTTCATTTGTATACCAGTCCTTTGATCGGTATGTTCAGTTGAAAGTAGATCATACCCTGCTTGTTAGTCCCGAGTAGTTGATACAATGTAAATTATTTGTAGTCCGAATTCTGTCCATTCTAGGACAATTTATTATTCTCGTGAGTATTTGTTGTTGGCACGATGTTTGTGTGTTTGTAATTAGACTGAACAGAAACAAGACACAAGCAGTTTCATAATGTCAACCATTTTATTTTTCCCAGGACAATGCAGTCAGCATTTCATTTTCATGTTGTTTAGATAACATTAACGTAATAACTTATCCTTTCATAAAATAACATGAAAATGAAATGCCGACTGCATTGTCCAGCCTACCCCTACCCAGCCTAGGCCATTGGGTACCCCACGTTTTGTCCTTACACAAATAAATGAGTTAAAAATCATCATTTTTGTGCTATATATCTCACTGTTTTAGTGTAACTAAAACAGTCATTCACCTCCACCTCCACTTTGGTGAATAGTTGTCTATTAATAATCATAGATTGATAAGTGCATTTGACATGCACTAGCACAGAAGTAGTGCACTCTCTGCCTTCAATACATCTGATTAAAATCATTCGCAATAACTTTTTCATTAACGTTTCTGTACACAGGCATATCAAGATGACACATGGGTGGCACAAAAGCCTTACTAAACTTTGCATTGACAGAAATACTTTTTGCACACTGACTGGTGACTACTGACACCCCTTACAGGTTGCAGTTTAAACTGACAACACTGCAACCAGGTATAATTATATTAAAATGGCAGAGAATTGAACCAAAGGTGAAGGACTACATGTACATGTAGCATCTCAAATAGATGGTAATGTGATTACAACCAGTAGTGTACAGAGCACCTAAGTGGCCACTGAATTAAGTTCTCCTATCAACTGTATATAATACTGGACTGTTATTTTATTTAACAATGAAGGTATTCTGTTTGTTGACTTGAATTTTGCAATGCGTTTAGCGAGGAGAGTGCAACAATTTCATACCGACTTGGAATAGGAATGGTGCCGGATGATGAGGACTCCAGAGACTTTGATGATGCAAATGATAGCTCCTTGCAACCTATCACTGATATGGCCAGTGTAGATGAACCCCCCAATGACCTTCCTTCTCAAACAACCACTGATATCTCTAGTGTGCTAGAGCAGGATAGTGTTCAGGAGGTAAAATAAATTATTCTAACTACTTGGAAAAGAAAGTTCACTTCACATTGTCTCTCTTCACCCTGGTGTATAAATGGGTAATGGCAATAAAATGCTGGGGTAACCCCTGCGATGGACTATTATAGCAATACTCCTAGTTGTTTCATGGTACGAAAACTGGGTTTAGCCGGCCACCTGTGGCTGTGTGTTTTTTACCTTTGACTACCTTGAACAATGAAGTGAAATGATTTCTCTCACATTCATTGTCAAAAATTAAACAATCCTACAAGTTTACAATAATATGAGTTGGTACTGACAAGACACTATGGCGTAAATGATGTTACACGACCCTACACAAGTTTTAAGTGGCCCGTCTTAGTTATGGAAAGCCCCAGACTTTTATGTCAGTGAGCACTGTTTGCATTTTTATCTCGTGAATATGCGAAGCATGTTCAAAGAGATATAGTATACTGGTACAGATATGCAAATTAGTCACTCCATGTCCCTCAGTCGTAAACTTGTATTCTTGTTAACTCCCCAGGGTATTACGTAGTGTCTTGTATCAGACAGTGTCACGCTAAGATGTTTTCTTATGTGTAAACAGAATATGCTTATTTGCAAACTGCAAATGGAATTAAAATGGCAGGTCAAAATTAATTTATCATCATATAGCTTATTCGCTCAAATCTCTGTCTGCTGCTCACAAAGGCATGAAGTGCCAAAAGTGTGGATTCTCACGCATGTCTGCTAGTGAATTTAATACATGTCTTTTTTCAGACAATGCATATTTGTCGTGCTGAATATTTTTTTAAACTAAACTGAATATGCTTATTAGTAAACATTAAGAAAATCTAAAACTAACATTAAATTGTTTCATATTCATGAGATGGCTCTTAGAGCCCCTTTGATTAGTTAAACAAATCAGATAAAAAGATAAACAAAAGTCAATATAGAGTAAACAGGTCAAGTGATGCCTTAATATTGTGTTATTCCGAGCTTTCGCCGATCCACAGCATCATCAGGGAATAAGAAAATATTCTACAGTGCAGGATTATAAAATTACAGTAGGTCGTGGCGTGGGTGACACAAAAAATAAGTAAGCATAACTGCAGCACTCTATCAATTAAATATACAACAAAGTGAATCTGCAATAAAACATTGAATTAATTTCACTGTAGAGTTCAAGGAATTGCTTCAAATATTCTGAGAAACTTATCGTTGCAATTCATGGGAATTTATCTTCAGTTGCTTTCAAACTCTTTACCTTTGCAAAAACGTGGCTTTCTAAACCAAACAGGATTTCTCTGCTATAAGTTTTCCACATCCTACTTTATTGATGGTCAAGTGTTTTTTTGGGTATTTACTTTTCATTTCCAACAATAAAATGGTGTGTTTTCTTTCTGAATCAATTGACTGTGCTTGGAATAGAAAAATCAAGGGCCTCGATTCGAGGCCAAGAAATTGAGGCAAATTCAGTGATATACGTACATATAATAATACAAGAAATCTCAAAGATGACTGGCTTTGGACACAGGCAACCCATGCTAGTCATGTACACAGCCTGAAATAGTCTGCTGCTAAGCCTGGTGGCTTCACAGCAATTATAGGACATTTTGGCCCATGAAAAAAAAAACATTTTCATAATGTTTACCAACTTTAAAAAGTTAAAATACATGTACTGTTTGTGTTACTTAGAAAATGCGATCTAGGTGTAGGTTTAGGTGATTCCATCGAAAAAGAAGTAAAAATGAATTTTTTTAGAAAGTCTGCATAGTGATTTATTACATCTAGTACATCAAAAAATGTAATAAAAATAGGGGGTCACCATGCCTAATTCACGTTATAGCACTGTAGTATACCATAACTAATTTGCTAGCTTGTGATGGCAACATTGAAAATCCTAGCCTTGAGTGAGAGGCAACCATTATTTCCAGAAAGTTATTATTGGTTATGAAATATTAGAATTATTGTTATGATAGCAGAACAATGTCATCCCGAGAACCCTAAAAGTTACTGATAAAGAGAAACTAATGAAAAACAGTTCCCAGTGAAATGCTAAAAACCAGATTGAGAATATTTCTTTCTCATGAAAAATTGTTCAAATTTGGATATATGTTGTAGTTAATTTTTTATCTCAGGTAATTTTTATTTTTCCATTGTTTTTGGGTATGGTAATATATGCTAATGATTTTGAAACAAAGGAAAAACAAAAATTACCTGAAATAAAAAATTAACTACAACATATATATAAAGAGTAGTATTTTCTTCAAATACATGGAATAAAAAAGATACATGTAGGTCACCATGCTCATTTACAGTGTAGAAGAAAACAACCACATATTTACTTAGCGAACTGAATCCTCAAAGGAAACCCTCTTGCTTCAGAATGCGCGCGCTCATGCACGCACAAATGACGCAAGATATTATGCCCAGTAGTGATGTGTGATGCAATACTAGGGAATCACCTCAAGGTGATATCCTTTTATTTCTTAAAATACTATTTGTTTATTGTTTTAATTTTTATTTTCAGGGTACTGAATCTCCGCCTGTGAAAAGGGTTCGCATTAATTCTCCCAGTGATGAGCAAGAACAATAAAACCATGACATTATTTAGCCATTTTTTTCTACAGTAGAAATTTATTAATATGCTATTTATAAGGACTGCAATAAATTAAAATGATATGCAACAAATTTAATAGATTTCTATTTATGATGTAACCAGAGTAGACAAAGTAACTTAAATGTAGTAGTCGAGTGTTATTTTCATCATGTTTTTGTTGTGTTGTGAAAAGTGTTTGTGGTTTTGTAGAACATTTTCTGTTAGACTCTTCTCAGTCATGGATGTAGCTTTCTTGAAGCATTTTATTTGGGTGCACACTCAGTACTTGTTTTCATCATTGTGTATTTATTTTAATTTAAGCTTATACTCTTCTAGTCTCAGTCTGAAGTGTCAGATGTTTTCTCACCCTACCCCCTGTAGGTGATAGGATGAGAAAGCTTCTGCCACTTCAGTCTAATACTCTTCCTTTTAGACAGTCGTGTACACAATATTGTGCTTGACAAATGACAGGATAATTATTTTGATTGTCAGTTAGTTTATTTTTGGTATGCAGTCTGTTACCTTGTATCACCTGATTTCAATAATAATATTGACTCTAGCTTCCTTAGCCCCAAATGATGGTGGAATTTTTAAACTCTGTTTCTAATTTGCTGCAGGTAGCTTAGCATTTGCTGTAGGCTTGAGTTTCCACCCATTTCTCGTTAGTCAGTAAAACAAATATGACAAAACCATGACTGGAAGTGAAACAGGCTTAGAACTAAACCAGGGCTGGGTTGTTCAAAGAACGATTAAGCTAACCCAGGATTAGCGTCAATTTTGAATCCAAATAAATAACTCAACAACTTAAAATTTTCCAAAGTGTTATGCCCCTCAGTTTCGACTTTAACTCCTCGCTATAAATGACCTTTTGAAAACATTTTAAACAGAGAAATGAAATCCTTGGTTTACTTTAAATCCGGTCGTCCAGGACAAGTAGATTTTGAGTCAGGCAAGTATTTGTGAGAGCGATAATTATTTTGCTCAACCTTGTCCAATAATTGATAATTACTTCCTATGTTTGTGCGAGAAGGAGGTTTAATGAGCTGTGTGACATGGAAAGGATAAGTAAGTGAATGTGAGTGTATGAAGAAAAATAACCCAGAATACTAAGAAAGACACAATAGTGTTATGAGCTTCTGATGCCTTTTATAACAACTGCTTTATTGCAGAAAATAATTTATCTAATTAGCTGGCAAACTGTAATATATGTAAATAGTCTTTGAAATTCGTTATTTTGAGACATACCAATAAATAATTTACTCTGTGAGACATTTTGGCAAGTCCTGGTATTAAATATGCCTGCTGGTAATAATTCTGTCCACTGCACATTATATTACTGTGCAATTGACATGTTTCCTGGAATTTTATACAAATCTTTGGTGAGATGTCTTGATATTTTAGCAAGTGTAGCAAGGCAATTGTTGCAATAATTTAGACAATACCCGCCCAGTGCTAATTCAACAGAATTTATTCTGATTTCTTACATGTCTTGGCCGAAATTACTGTAATAATTCTGGCAGGATCTTAGAATTGTACAAACATTGTGCAATACTTAGGTTTAGCTTGAATTGTACAGTTATGGCTTGTCATTTCTTAGTTTGAGTGTGATAATGTTCATTTCTGTATACAGCTATTTCAATTTAGGTTGTCGGATGATAGCTTCAAACGTACACAACGAGACCGCAAGGTACTTTGGGATTTTTATGAATACAATAAATTGACTAAAGCAAATTAAAATGCCTCATCCACCTCACTCACCGCACTAACAAACACAAAAACTGCGAACTTAAGTTAAGACCAATTTAAAACTACCCATAGTAACTTGCGGTCTTGTTGCGTACGCTTGAAGCTCTCATCCAACAACCTAAATTGAAATAGCTGTATTATGTTTTGATTGAAACATGTTTGTTCTAGTTACTAAATACTGTTTGCTATTGTTACATAATGTACTTCGTCTGTATAGTTTCATTTATAAAGAAAATAAATGTGTTGAATGTAAATAAAATATAAACTTTATTGTGATATATTGTGTGTGTTAGCTGCAATGGAAAACACACATTGAACCTTTAAATAATTTGTGATTGATTGCACATTTCATCATTTTATAAAAATAAAATTAGTTATACAGTAATCTTTTAGAACCTGCTTTTAGCATTCTCCATTGTTGGTGGAAAATATATTGCCAGATTATAGTGTATGCTCGATAATAATTGTGGCAAAATCTAGAACATCATCCACTGGAATCTGAGTGATCCTACCAAGTTGCTCTACAACCTACAAACCAACAAAAACATCATTAACTATTACATAAGTATTTTTATAAGCTAGTAGTAATAAGTATAAGCTAGTTACTAATAGCTGTAGTGCACCAAGATTAATGGTTACATTAATCTTGGTGCAAACGACAGATGAACATCAGTTGAAAATTGGCATTTGTAAACTACACATTACAAATTCTATAACCATATTGATTCTCAGGGTTCTCAATAACTTTTTAATCAACTGTTCCACTTCTGTTAACAGCAGTAACAATGTGGCACATGGGCAAAAGGTCTTACTAAACTTTGTATTAAAAACACCATAATTCACAGCTGTAACACTTGCTAGTGACACCCCTCACAGGTGTTACGGGTTCAACTGAGAACACTGTTGCATCTTAATCAGTAATTTTGTTGTGTTTTCCTAATATCACCAGAGTGAAAGTCTAATCTGCATCTGATACAATAAGGTGTAATGTGTTTATTTATACTACTAAAAATAAACATGTTATCACTAATTATCCAATATCTACTTGCAGGTGCAACAGAAATTTTCAAACTCATTAATAATTCATGATGAGAACACAAAGGAAATCACTACAGTGAAGGAGGTTTTGAAATCTTTTCTTAATTTGCATAGATTTTGGAGATTTTATTCCTTCGTTTTCTCCACATTTAACGATCAGTTTGAGAAGCTTTATCAAACACTCGAAACAGTGTTTTATCAGATTTCCAAACACCTTGAAGTGGGTTAAAAAAAACTCAGCTGCGCCTCATTTTTCCAACCCACTTGTCGGTGTTTGGAAATCTGATGAAACACTGTTCCGAGTGTTGGATATATTACCTAACAGATTGTAATAATTATTAAAAATCACTTATAAAAATGTTGCTGCCATTGTACCTTGGACTGATATGGAGTTTTGAGATCAAATCTTGATTTCTGCTAACCCATCAGAAATATTTATTTTTATAAATATGAATTTAAACAACTAACCATGTCACTTGTTGCCTGATTTACAATATAGGATGCTGCTCCAATGACTGACACTGCAAGTAGCATCAGATCATTAGCTAAAACAGACAGCTTTTGTCTGTCATTTTTAATGCAAGCCTCTCCTGTAGCGGCCATGCACAGCTTGTTGTAGATTTGCTCATACTTGAGGTAGACTATGTCGAGGAGCTTGACACTGGCATCATGAAGAAGTTTCACTTGAGAGCGAGAGTCGTTATGTCCTGAATAGATAATAAGACTTGTATGAAAAAAAAAAATAATGTAAAATGCTAGTACCCGGTAGTTATAAATGCACTTAACAGCGGTTGTCATAGAGGGTTCCTGGTGAGGGAACCAAAGCCAGGCATTTATACTCTTTTGTAGGCAGTGTGCAGTCTGGGAATAAGGAAATTGGGGATTGGATTACATTTTGTAAGAGCCGCAATGACCACGGGGTAATTGTCGATACCATAGTGCAAAATGCCCAGGGTAACCTAGGAATGGTCAGAATGGGATAGTTGCTGATAAGTACATTGCCTCAGTCATGACAAGTCATGATTGACAAGAGGGTCATGTGGTCAGTTGCATCAAAGTATTTTATTATATGAAAATGTAAGGGAACTTCTTCACTTACCCAGTATCTCTAGGATTGTTTCTAGAAATGTTAGCGGTGTTGTGATTAAGATGTGATAGTCTAAAGTTTTGAGGATTCGTAACTCTGACTTCACTATACTTCCAAGTGTGTAACAATGGCCAATGGAGGTTAGGAACCTCTGACCTTTACTTGGTGTTATTGCCTAAGAGAAAATTAAAATAAATGAACAGTCGCATTATGCTTTATGAGGCCATATTATATTATTAATCCATATTACCCCAAGGAAGAGTTGGGGTTGGGGTGTTCCTTATACTTCTTGTACCAGTAAACCACCCCCACTCTGAATCCTCCATTTCTCAATCTTATATATAAAACAACTGTACTTGAAGTTTGATTTTGCCACTGTCCCAGTGATGATGGTGGTGGTGATGTTCTTGGGGGGGGGGGGGGGGGGGGGGGGGGAATTGGGGGAACCCTGGACCGTTTCTATCACCTGGACCCTACTTTAGGTTAATGAAAACTCCAATGCCTCTCCGGCTAAAAGCTGATTTCAAAAGTGCGCAGGCCCTATGGGATAACTGCAAATGTCCCAGAATCATCCCTGGGGTTATCCTAGAGATAGCCGCTGATTTTAAGTTAACAAGTGAAAGGGGAACTGCCTTTCGATTGTAGTTGCCTACCTTATAATGTGAAGTCAACTTGCTTGCCAGTTGAACACAAGACATAACTCTGAGAGGCAGCTGTGTCTTGACTCGATTTTCTACCTCTTTCCAGTTTCTTTGCTGGTTTGTATCTGAATTTGAACGTATAAGTTCATACAGTCCGCATACGTGTTTCGCCATAAATCTGTGGGAAGAATTCGTTGCCCGGGTCACAAAACTGTCTTTCATCATTGATGGTTAGAAATCTTTCACTCACCTATCAAAAATTTCAATTGCTAGAAAGCGGGTTTGTGTTGGAAGTCCCATTTCTTCACATAATAGAAAAACGTATTCTAAAAAACGAAACAAAGACGTTTAAAAACGAATTTACAAAGTCCGTTAAAGGTGATTTTCGACGAAAACAATACAGTTTTCAGCATTCAATTCAAATTTGTAAAACGTATTTGTTACCTGCCGTTTTTCCTCCTTTGAAAAATCCCTGTATTCCACTGGCATTGTCCATACTTTTCTCATTTTCGTCAGCCAGGACATACAATGCCTCTTCCAACAACTCTGGTGGCAAACACGCCGACTTCATGTTGAAGACAGGTTCGGGAGGAGTGCCGAAAATTCTGCTTTTGTACATTTTACATAAAGTTTTACAACTTTATGACTTATTCTCGTTAGTAAAGACTACTTTTAACGGCCATTTGGTGACAAAATATCTAAGAAATATTGAAGAAATCTTGCTTGGTTTGCTTTGTTTGCTTTCGGTCCAGCGCGTAGCGTAGCGCAGCGCAGCCGTCTGTTTTGAAACGCGCGCTTTTGATTTTTGGCGGGAAAATCTGGGACAAGAGGGAAGGGCACAGGCACACCAATAATCTCACCGAACCTACTGTAAAAATATAATTAGATTGAGGAAAAAACCCTATATTTGAAAAACCAAACAAATATAAAACTTATGCTTATGGAAACAGCTTTCAAGCTTCGCGGATTTCCTGTTACGGTTTTGAATTCAGTCTTTTCAGAAAAATATTTAGATATAAACACAAAATGTTTTTATGAAGGGTAAAAACTACTTTTTTTATCAGCAAATTTTGTTACTATAAAAACAATAAATGCAAACTAAAGCAGATTGCCGAAGTATATAAGAATGTAAATAACGAAAAATGTTAATGTTGAAAGTGCCAAAAATTAGAAATGTTTCAGACGTTTCGGGCTTAGCCCTTCTTCAGTGAAATTTCACTGAAGGGCTAAGCCCAAAACGTCTGAAACATTTCTAATTTTTGGCACTTTCAACATTAACATTTTCCATAAGAGTGGTTTTCTTCAAACCGTGAAATAGTTACTAAGTTGGTAGGTACTAGTAGACACTATTAGATACTAATTCCATTGTTTTCTTTTGTTTAGTTTGTCTAGTTTTAACTAATTTGGCTAATTTTGATAAATTGCAAAATATACTGTATACAGTGTACGGAAAATCGCTCTATTTACTGTGGGTTACAAGTGCCACGCAGTTTTTTGAACATTTTTGTTCAACTATTTTGCCAATATAAGAATGTGTTGGCTAGAACCCCTCTACCCCAAAAAAGAAGAGAGAAGAGCCTTGACACTTTGATTGGTTTATTGAATTTGCTGCTTACTTTTTAAACTCAACTGCCCGATACAGCAGACACTAAAACAATCATTTAACCACAGTGATACCAGGTTCACAACACGACTTCTTGACGACCAACCAGTGAGGATTTATATGGAATTTTATCGTTAATGGACTTTACTGGCGGTAAAAAAATAATAATAATCAGGACACATGAAAATGCCACACATGGTATAAAAAGTTAAAAAGCCATTTGTTTTATTTATAATCATCAACATTCCAAACAAATCCTACCAATTTTGCTGTCCAGTTGTCTAACTCTGGGCCTGGGCTCCCTGTTGTTTTACTAACAAAAACTCTTTTCATAAATCTTCATTACAGCACTAAAGGTGGTAACAAAAACATCCTGTTTTTCGGAATTTAGGAGACAATGGAAAACTAAACATCTCCTATTGATGTATTATAAGTATGTTTTGGCAGGTGGTGGACAAAACACTGACCCCCAGTCCATGGACTACCCCGATAGACTACCCTAACCCTAACCCTACCCCCTAGTACTAGTACTAGAACCCATTCGAAATAGTATTTTTAGGGGTAGGGTTAGGGTTAGGGTAGTCCATTTGGGTAGTCCATCGGGGTAGTCCATGGACTGGGGGTCAGTGTTTTGTCCACCACCGTTTTGGCGGATGCATACTGCAAGTGCGCATGAACAAACAATTCTCAGAGACTATTCTGTTTATTTTTATTTCGGAACACAGTCAATTGAACGCACCCTCAAGCTTGGGGTGCCTGTGGTTTTAGCAGATTGATACTGCAAGTGCGCATGAACAAACAATTCTCAGAGACTATTCTGTTTATTCTTATTCCGGAACACGGTCAATTGAACGCGCCCTCAAGCTTGGGGTGCCTGTGGTTTTGGCAGATTTATACTGCAAGTGCGCATGAACAAACAATTCTCAGAGACTATTCTGTTTATTCTTATTTCGGAACACAGTCAATCGAACGCACCCTCAAGCTTGGGGTGCCTGTGGTTTTAGCAGATTTATACTGCAAGTGCGCATGAACAAACAATTCTCAGAGACTATTCAGTTTATTTTTATTTCGGAACACAGTCAATTGAACGCACCCTTAAGCTTGGGGTGCCTGTGGTTTTGGTAGATTTATACTGCAAGTCAATTCTCAGAGACTATTCTGTTTTCTTATTTCCGAATACGGTTTGTCTATAGTGGGTTTCACCGAGGCAAGATCGCAGGTAAATAAATAAAAAAAAATTGTCGCGCCTATCATTGTTTTTTTTTTCTCTCCAATATGACCGCCATGAAAACCCTCTTTTCATCACCGCAGTACAACTGCATTATTGATCAATACGACCCCTGCAGGGCCACAAAATTGTAACCGTATTAATGGCAACAAAATACTGTAAATTAAGAACAAGTACTTTTTTGGAAACTTTTCACTGAAATCTTGGATTTTTGTCTTCAAAAGGGACTCACTTGCCAAAATTATGACTGGATCATGTAAATATGACTGAAGGATTTCAACCAGGTCAACAAATCTTCTATCTTCGAACAGAATAAAATTTTTTCTTAAAAAGATACATAGGAATGAACTGCTGATGGGGTTAGTTCAATATGCTTTCGTTGGAGAGGAGCATACCATCAGTCCGCATAAACACTCACTTTCAAAAAACCCCTTTATTCCTACCACGCCGTCAACCAGGAAGCTCTTAAAAGAAGAGGCACGGGGAGCCAAGGGGCCATCGATCATATTCGACGAGACAGTGGAGCATGTCGGAGGTATCATTGGATGTCAAGAAATGGCAGATATGCCTAGAAACAAAAAGCAAGTCATCAATGCACGGACAACAGTCAGTTCCAGAGACAGGGAAGATGAATTTTCGAGTTTGCTTAGTATGGCTAAGACCGATCCCGCTGTCCACAACCTGCAGTGGACGCCATCTCCCAGAGTCATTTTTTGCGCCGATGGGCAAATAAAAGACATAATTTAAGAATGCTGTGAACAGAATTCAAGTAGCATTCTCTCAATCGATACGACTTTCAACATTGGTGAATTCTACGTAACATCCACTACGTACTAAAGCAGTAAATTTTACAACGCAGAAACCGGAAAACGAGCCAATTTACCGGGACCAGCAATGTTTCATGCCAAGAAAGCAAAGAGAGACTATCATGCATTCTGTCATGCTCTTCTTGAAATAAATGAGAACACTGAACTGATCAGCTACGTTGGAGGAGATAGGGATAAAGCTTAGGCAGGGCTCATGATTCCTTTGAAGGGGGCAACGTTCTTGCCGTGCAAGAACCGGCATGTTCAAGATGACGTTATTAGAAAACTAACGGATTTGTCACTGGGACCACACAAAGACACTATTGTTTCTGACATCTTTGGTAATGAAGCTAGAAAGGAAAAAGGCCTCGTAGATAGCGTCTCGAGGGAAGATTTCCTACTTAAGGCTGACACGCTTTACAGTAAATGGGATGCTCTTGAGAAGAAGGTGCGCCGTGAAAGCAACACAGAGTTTTCCACCTACTTCAGGCGCCACATCGAGGAAGACATGATCACAGGCATGATCCTTCCAGTACGAAGATCCGCAGGCCTTCGCGACAGGTTTTTCTATAACAACGCGCAAGAGTGTTCCAACTTTAAGTACAAGAGCAAGATTCATAAAAAAAAGATGGTAACTGGCGCAGGATACAGACCCAACTTCAAGTGTACGTGGGTTGAAGCCATTACAACCTACAAAGAGTTAGTGGAATGTACCAAAAGAGATCTTCAAAGGTCTATATTACGCATGGGTTCGTACCGATTGTCACCTTCCTTGAAACACTTGGAGCGTAATGCAGTTGAGTGGTCTAAGATGACAGAATCAGCACGGGTGAAACACGTAGAACGGCTTAACCTTTCCTTGGCGCAGTGTGAAGATGAAGTGTGTTTCATAGCCTCCAAATTACCTGCCCCTGTGTGCACTGCAGCTGCATCTGCCCTGCCATCAACTTCTAAAGAAGGCGAAGGAAAGTTCATCGGCCCCTTCGAAGATTCTGTGCTGCCAGAGTTCCTAAGAGGTTCCTGGGAAAATGCGAAGAAAATCCTTAGTCTTGGAGGCGTTGGTCCTCATCCTACCGACAGCTGTAAACGATGTGTTCTTTCACTTAGTCAGCCCATCACACACACGGTGTTAGTTTCACGTGTTCCTTCAAGTGTGACAACAACTGTCCGAGATACAAAGAATGCGCCATTTGCGCGCACACCATTGCCGTGGCGCACGATTCCCAGAGCTTATCAGCCGGAATTGCTGAGAGGATACAGAGTACCTTTGAAGAAGCCTTTGAAGAATATGGTCGACGACTGCGTGCCTGCAGGCAGTGGGAAAAAAAGAAAACGAGAAGAGGATGTCGAGGAAACGAAAAAGCCATCCTGAACGTGACGTGTCTGGTTACGGGGACAGAGTTGGAGCAGGTCAGTTGCCAAAACCCACTGAAATCGATGATGACAATACGCCATACGAACTTGTATTTATCAAGGACACGGCTGCCACCACTTGCTACGGATGCAAAGGAAAGGTGCAAGAAAAACCATCCGATGCACCACCTCCGCCTCCTTACAACGTCTTTATTCGTCACCTTGAACGGCGAGTGTATAGCCGCAGAGGTGAAACAAAACTGAACGTTAGTAAAACGCCAGATATGGTTTATTACCATCCAACCAAGCGGTGCTGCATTAATTTGCAGGACGGGAATTACCGAAAGCACTAGAAGTGAGTGATGAGGTGAGAAAGAAGTTGACTGAAGCTCGGCGAGATTTCGGTAACATTTATTGTGCCTTTTAATAACAAGTGAAATTTAGTGACGTTCGCTTGTTTAAACGATGAGTTTCACTTTTCTTTGCCGACAATCACCGTAGCCCAGGAGTTTGTGCGCTTATTGGAGGATTTCAATCTAATCGGTTTTACGGTGACGTATCATTTTTGACGACAGTAATAATAGTAATTTCTTGTTTAATGTTCAAGTTTAAAGATGAACAACATGACAAATGACCCTTTCAACATGACACTGCATGTTGAAAGGCACAATTAAAATCGATCATAACTTAAATCTTGTCCGCATAGGCATAAAAAGTCGTCTCTTGTTAGGAGACACGCGAAATAAGAGAAAAGCTCTCTCAACCTTTTTCTCATAGCAAGCCAGAGGCACTACATAATTTGCATTAACGCCAGCTATGGGGTAATATTAATAGCATGATTTACATCTAAAAGGTTATGTAGCACTGTTAAAACTAAGACAATCGAGCTACGGAGACCTTTTTCAAACCTACACAGCTATTCCCAACAGATATGTTCACGAATTCAGTCTTCTGGCTGAAAAATTGTCTTTCTTCTTTAGTGTTTATTTCATTTTCTTTAGGTTGTTTGTAGCTCTTTTTTTTTCGAACATACATATTTGGAAACTTGTGCTCCCTTGACTAAGAAAGTTAGTATATTATATAAGATGCCATTGCCACTTTACACCTAATACCTTTTAAGTTCGTCATGTTCCGGGACACTACACTCAAGCCAAGTTATGGAAACCAAATTTTGTATTCAGTTCCATATGATCTTTCCGAATGTCCCGCAATTGGCCAAACTTGGCACGTATGGCTCCGTCCGTCAGAGGAAGTTTGACGGAGGATAAAAGGCCTCTATAATGATGTTTTCGTAACCTTTCTGGGGGCAGGTGTTGTATGAATTTGATATAAAAACTCTGAAAAGTTCATGAATTACAAACTTTAACCAGAGGATTTTATTGAAAAAACGCCAGAAAGAACTCAGACGCGTTTTTTAATTACTATTTTTCTACGCGTTTGTTTGTAAGTGTCATTTTTAGTCTGCGAGGGAGAAAACGCGTTTCTGACATTTACCTGACAGGCGAAAAGGCGGCAACGAGTTCCATATTCAATAAAATGGATGTTGAACATTCATTTTATCGCCTGTGAGTACCAATGTTGACATTACATGTAACATATAGCAAGGTGGCATTGTAATAGTAATCTTTTAGTTTAGATAGGCCAGGTAAATGAAAAAGCCCAGGACCAAGTTGTTCTAAATCCGCTAGATTACAATTGTAGCGGTAATGCACAGTTTACGTTACAGTGAAATTCATTGCATGTTAAATATTTCGGTTTTAATCATATACATGAAAAAATTACTCGATTCTGATTGGCTAAGAGCAGTGCAGTTCAAGTGTAACACCAGTGCAAATTACAAATCGAAAAAAAAAAAATTTGATGCAAAAATGTTTTTTAAAAAAATGTTTTTTTTTTTGTAAAAAAAAAGGAAACAAATTTTTCATGTATAATTATTAATAAGTAATCATACGGTTTTCTCGTTCAATTTGGGATTAATTTGCACTTGTGAGTTTTTCAAAAAGCTCAAATTGCACTCACCGAAGCGACTTGTGCAATTTGAGCTTTTTGAAAAACTCACCCGTGCAAATTAATCCCAAATTAAACTCGAAACCGTATAATTACCTATACTAATTTTGCATTTTCCATTTCAAGAGCACATTACTGAAACGAATAATAACATCAAATTGTCATGTATGATTTTGTTAGTGCGTTAGCGACAGAACCTTTGGCTGACCTTTATTATCGATTTTTAATTTTTGAACTTAATTAACGTAGCTAAATATACAGAAGCAAATAAAATAAGCGCAAGCTACAGCTTTATACATTATTATTAGCATGAAATGTATGGCTATATAGGCCCTTAGGCCTAGGGCAAACGTCGAACTTCACATGTGCCGAATCTAATGCAAATGAGCAAAATCTATTGTTCTTGCTCATTTGCATTAGATTCGGCACATGTGAAGTTCGACGTTTGCCCCAGGCCTTAGGTAAGAGGTTTTCCTGAAAGAAAATATGTGAGAATTTTGTCTGACCATCGGAAATTGTCCGTAATACGGAGGTGTCCGTACAACTAATGAAATACGAATCCTCACCCTTCACCGCTCACCCCCACTCCTCATCCCCCACCACTCACCGCTCACCCCCAAAACAGACCTGCCGGTTCACCAGTACTATTTTTTTTTTCATTCAATGAATTGTGCTTTACGGTAATGCTGTAACGTACATGTTAATGTGATTTTGTGTCCAAGTTTGCTCCTCGAGGAGAACACAAAGCAAGTTGATTTCACCACTCACTGATCTGTCAAACATCCGTTTTTTTTGTACTACAGCCAAAATATCTTTAGAGACATCAATAATCCCATTAATTTTCTTCATTTTGAAAATTTGCCCCCTCTCTTGCATTAATTTCCTTTATTCAAAAAAAATTTCCCCTCCAATTTGTGTTAATTTAAGTCGCGTTAATTTCGAAGACCTAAATTTACAGGAGCGTTAATTTCCTATAACAAGGTATATTACTGTTCATCTCCTGTGATCAAATGGAACCCTCATGTGATAAAATATGGGGGCGGGGGGGGGGGGGGGGGGGTGGGGGGGGGTGGGGGGGGGGTGGGGAATGGTTATAGTGAGGAAAACTCAGACCCGGCGGAAAACTCAGACCCAGCGGAAAACTCAGACCCGGCGGAAAACTCAGACCTCTCGAAAATTACAAAATAAATACACTTCACTCATGATCAATTCTTGTCACCTCGAGTAAAATGTTTTATTGTCACGCAATCACCCCACGAGTGCAGATTCACTTTGATTCAATATGCTGCCAGAACAATTGAACTGTAATTTTAGTCAGAATGCACTTCCTGTTTATTGGCAACTGAAATAACTCGAATCAATGGTAATTGCATACATGTACATGTGTCGCATGCTTGTAAGTACTGCCATCGTTGCCTAGCACGTGACCAAATTCTCCCTGGAATAAAATTTCACTTTCTTCCAAGAAACCTTGAATTAATATTAAAAAACTGATTGTTGGACACATCGCATGCTTTGAACTGCTAAAATGATATCAGCCTCAGAATCTTCATCTAAATTAACGGGACAATAATCACGATGAAAATTTCCTTTTCCCTGCTATTTTTGTTTGTTTTTCCAATTAAACATAACACAACCTTGACAAAACAAAAACATAAGTAAAGATGCTTAGGTATTAAGAAGTGTCTTCAGATACATATCTCATATGATTATCATAGTGTTCAAGAAGTAGTGCCTCACTACTCATCTCCTCTTGACAAATCCAACAGCTATGTTTCTCAACAATGGCTGATTGATTGTCTTGTAATGTGGATGTTGGTGTTGATATTGAATCCTTACTACTTTTTCCAGTTCCCATGTGGGCGAGTGCACTGCTGCAGAAGCTTTTCTCATTTACACTTGCCTGTGACAGAATATTAATCTTTTTAAACCGAGTGGATTTAACACAATTTTTTCGATTTCCTGCTCTTCTATGCGGACCTATTAAATGTTTAGATGGGTTTTCCTTTGTGTGTAAATGTTTGTTTTCATGTCTCCATAGATGTCCTGTTTGGTTGAAACATTTGCCACACTGTTTACATTCATAAGGCTTTTCTCCAGTGTGGACCTTTTCGTGAATCCTTAGAGTTCCTGCTTGCCTAAAACACTTACCACACTGTTTACATTCATAAGGCTTTCCTCCAGTGTGGACCTTTTCGTGAATCCTTAGAGTTCCTGCTTGCCTAAAACACTTACCACACTGTTTACATTCATAAGGCTTTTCCCCAGTGTGGACTCTTTCATGTGTCCTTAGATTTCCTGCTTGGCTAAAACACTTGCCACACTGTTTACATTTATAAGGCTTTTCTCCAGTGTGGACTCTTCCATGACTCCTCAGGTTGCTCTCTAGCCTAAAACACTTGCCGCACTGTTTACATTCAAAAGGCTTTTCCCCAGTATGGACTCTTTCATGAGTCTTCAGATTTCCTGCTTGGCTAAAACACTTGCCACACTGTTTACATTTATAAGGCTTTTCCCCAGTGTGGACTTTTTGATGTTTCTTTAGAGTTCCTGCTTGCCTAAAACACTTACCACACTGTTTACATTCATGAGGCTTTTCCCCAGTGTGGACTTTTTGATGTTTCTTTAGAGTTCCTGCTTCCCTAAAACACTTACCACACTGTTTACATTCAAAAGGCTTTTCCCCAGTGTGGACTCTTTCATGAGTCTTTAGATTTCCTGCTTGGCTAAAACACTTGCCACACTGTTTACATTTATAAGGCTTTTCTCCAGTGTGGACCTTTTCATGATTTCTTAATTTATCTGATCTGTTGAAACACTTTCCGCACTGTTTACATTGATAAACTTTTTTGGTAACATTTTTATGCATAATTAATGGTTCTTTTGGAATCATGTCAGGATTTGTTTTCTTTTTTACATCTTTTCTTTTTGCTGAAATAAATTTAAAAAAATATAAACATAAATTAGGGCTTAGTTAAATTAACATGCTATAATCCAACTAAATATGTAAAGTTTTTCAATCATGGTACATGACCATTTTACATATGTATCATTATATCCTCATAATACTTTTTGCACAACCTCCATAAATGTAAGTCTATCTGCAAGTGTCAGGAGAGGAATATGATGGCGGAGGATACCTTATTATTTAAAACAATTCATGGAAATAACTTTAAGATTTAAAGATGGTATGGGGAACATTGCTCCAGGCTGCAGTTGTACTTTTCCATTGCTAAAAATGGACACTTGACTGCCAACCTTTATTTACTGTTGGGTGATTTTGATACATGCTTGCATGCAATACATGTATATCAAACACAAAGAAGAGTGTTTCATCAGGATATTCAAACACTGAGAAGTGGGTTGAAAAACAAGATGCAGCCAAGATTTTTTTTACTCACTTTAAGGTGTTTGGATACCTGATGAACGGTCTTTTGAGTGTTTGATATAGTTTCTTAAACTTATCATTAAATGTGAAGAAAACAAAAATAATAAATTGACAAAATCCATGCAAATTAAGACCGGGTATCCAAACCTCCTTCACGGCAGTGATTTCCTTTGTGTTGTCGTCATGAATTGTTAATGAGTTTTAGAAGTCTTCATTCACAATCTACTACTTTTAAGTGAGAACTGAGGGGCAACATGTTTTACTTTCTGTTCACAAGTCATGTTAAGCGTTTTTTTCAAATTTGCAACTAGAATAAAATAGACCCAAGTCACTTTGACATTTTTTTAATGCACTGTTCAATTCATACTCGTCTGCTAACATCCCCATTCTCAGGCAAAATTCAACTTTTCTGTTACAGGGTAAGGGTTTCTTACCAATCTTCATTACTACTTATTCTCAGTTTAACACTGTTCTCATTTATTTCAAACATTAGAGCATAGGTATCCACAGTAAAATGTTTGAAATTGTGGAAATCCCACCATGGCACACTCTGAAAAAAACTTTGACTAGAAGTGAGAAAAGAGATGGGTAAAACCTGTTATTTACAAGGGATTTTCTAAGAAAATACTTTGACATTACTGGGTTTTTTTTTCATCAAAAATAATAAAACACATAAATGACCTCATTCATTGAAAGCTGCATTGTATAAACACCCTTTTAATAAGGATAGCTTCTGTGGTCCCTAAAGTTTTTCATGTAGCATGAAATTTTTGTGGAAAAAAAATGAAATTTTTGCGGGTTTTAATTTTTGTGGATTTTGCGGATTGCCTTCGATTCGCAAAAATAAGTTCCCACAGAAAAAAACTCACAAAATAATACTCCACAAAAATTTACTTCCTTCTGTCAAATAAAGAACTCTGCTTTATAATGTAAACTTGTGTTACTTGGGTGATATTAGACATATTAATAAGAACTATTAACATTGATTTTTAGAAGAAAACAACAGGGTTTTTTTTCAATGGTAATAACAGTTTTTTCTTGAGCATGGTGGGCAGCAGGGGTAGGCTTTTTGTTTGATTTTGTGGTTGCGTCAGTCTTTTAGGGCAGCACTGTATCAGCTTTGATGAATCCAGTGAAATGTCGCTATTTGGAGCGTACAGTAACTCAACAAGCAATAAAAAATGCCAAAAATATTAAGTTTTCTTCTTTGTTAATGTTCTGCTGCTTCAGGTAATCCCAAAAATTAGTTCCCAGCAGAAATTTCAGTCATCTCCAACTGCAAAAAATTGTTCCCGCGCAAAACACAAAAAATGGCCAATCTGCAAATTAAAACTCCCACAAAAATTTCATGCTACGGTAACAATGTTCAAGTGAGCCTAAAAAAATTCTAAGATGATGTTGCAAATTTAGTCCAGGGACCACAGAGCAGATTTTAAAGCGAGGGGGGCTAAAGCAAATGCGTATATGGAGCCACCTTGGGGTTGAATGTAATGTAAAGTGTTTTATGAAATACCGGTACTTGATATGTACCCGATGGGAATGAAATGATATAATAGAAACTTGTACATGACCTACACTGTAACATGGGAGTCATCTAAAATGGGTGGAAAATGGATAAAAAAATTGGTAATCATATGTCAAATAACACAAAGGTCAAAATGTATTAAATGGCCGGTAACTCATCCATAACACTGCCATTTAGAGCAGTTTTCAATTGAGTGTGGTAAAACCAAAACCAAAGTAATTACTCTGACCAATCACAGCAGTCGTAAACAATCCAATGAACCAATCAGAGCTCGAAGCAATTACATGTCGGCGGCGCCAAGCGCGGGAAAACGCGTGCGAGCAAGTCACGATTGGTTTTGGTTTTACTTCTGATTGGTCGAGAAAGTGGCGCGAGATTTTTTAGCCAATCACAAAGCGTAGCAATGCAAAACCAAAGCAATTGTGTAATTACTTTCGACACTCAATTGAAAACTGCTCTATATCTTAATAACCCAACAATTGCAAGTTCAACTCAACTGGTAGAAGCTTTTTCAACACCTGATAACTTTACAGACCTGGACCTGGTTGTTCAAAGCACGATTAACAACAACAACAACAACAACAACAACAACAACAACAACCTTTATTCATGTGTCAAATCTAAAATAGCAGTTATACAACCACTAACTGGGGACACTAAATACTACCTAAAAACATTTAAGAATTTAAAATAAAACTATATATAATATGTACAATTTAAAATCTAACCTAAGTCTTACATAAAAGGCAGTTGTCACATGTACTATCAGTCAATTTAGAAACAAGGTCTATTCTACGTATGTAACATTTAAACAATGATATGGATGTCAGTTCCCTTACATTTCTTGGTACAATTGCCCATATTTTGGGTCCCATATATCTAAGCGAATGTTTTCCAAAAGTGACAGTATTAAATCTAGGTATACCAAAGTCATTATTACGTAGTGTGTACTTAAGTTGTGGAATTTGAAAAAGGCTACATATGTAAGCTAATAAATGGAGAATTTTCCAAAGTATTTTTGCCCTTTTGTTTTGTCTCTGACTTGTATTTGCATGTAACTTATGATAAGCTTTTAAAAAAACTTTTAACAAGAGAAACTAATTCCTTGGTTAAGTTTTAATCCTGGGTTAGCATTAAAGGGAGGGTTTCACGGTTCGGCGCATATGCAAGCTATGATGTAACCCATTTAATTTCACTGTTTAGACCAATCGGAAGCGAGTAGATAACTCTGGCGGGAAATTTGCCCGTGAAAATGTCGCAGTCAGTCAGATGATTGAATAGATGATTATTTATACCCGTGTGCACCATGAGCGTAGAATAAATCCTTCGGGTCAAAGGTTTTATTCAGTGTTGACTTTATCGGTGTAATCCGTTTGAATTTTCTGTGAATTTTGGTCATCCTTACAGTATGTGATTATTGAAGTAAATGTGAGGGGTTTTTTAACTGATAAAATTGGTAAGAAAGCGAATAAAGCATTTTAATCTGTGCACATGTGCCGAACCGTGAATCCATCCCTTTAACTGTCTTTTGAACAACCGGGCCCTGAGCCTTTTCTTTTATAGCCTTCAATGAAATTAATGATTTGAGTCTATTTCTTTAAAGCTACCAAAATTTCTTTTTTGATTGTCATTATAATAATATTACATGTATACAACCAACAAAGTTTGTCTGTTCTCTGCTTCTCTACCTCTGTTCTCTGTCTCTCAGGTTGCACCTCTCTTGCTTGATTGTGGAACGGAGCCAGGTTTTCAACCTTTGAGCAGCAGAAAAGGATCATTTGTCAGCTGCGCTGGTTGCCAGTTTTACCTGAAGGAGTTTGCAGTCCATATTGTTTTAATCACGTCTACTCAATCTGGTATTGGATATATTTATTTTTTCATTAAGAACAAGATTAAAAAGCAGATTTGGTCAACAAGCGTGGTGCCTGCAGTCTTACCTTGGAAGTTTTCTCTTAGCAAACAAAATATCAGAACACTGGAAATGCAAAATTATTGTGGTCACAGCTGCAACAAAGCTAATTGCTGCCCGCATAGGGCAGTTACCTATTTTTGTCCTGAAAGCGTCCGAAATCTCGATCTGTGTGGATTTTTCTGGACGTTTGTTTGTTTAGGTGTTTGTTAGCAGTACCCAGGCCCCTCCGCGTGAATGTAATTGGTGGAGGGTGGTATTTGCGTGAATGTAAGCACTATTCCGTGTCGGATTACCGAGAAATGAAATAAAAAGTCCTTAAGAAGATTTTTATGCCTTTAAAGTGGTGGTGAGAGAGCTCCAGAGAGAGCGGCAGACTTTTCTAAGAAACTCCAAGCATTCCTGGAAAACTACAGTAAATAAAATAACATTTTTGAACATCTATTTAGAAACAAATTATTGACTGTTCCTTTGTGTTATCAGCAGTTTTTGAGAAATATATAGAAAACCCGGCCACATTCGGTCGAGCCACATGCTAAGCAGATTTGTTTGCGTGGACAATTTCCTCGATGCGATAACTTTACGCGTTTTGCTGTTGAGAGTAATCTAATACCGGTAAATATTAGATTACTCTTTCAACTGAGGGAATTGACTGTCCTTTTTTCTGTGTTTGTTATTTCAAGAACTGGTCTGGAAACTGATCTTTTGTAAACAAAACCAAACTTGCATTTCACAGCTCTTATTTCCAAAATCCAAAATGTCTGTGTAAATGTTTGAAATTTTGACTTTCAAGTTAGATTTTCAGACTATTTTTTCATACACAACTCATGTTTTTTTTATTCGAAAATCGTTCACACTAGTTATTCTATACCAGAGAGATGTTCAGGTTTTTTTCAAGTCAGTGTTCGCTCTTTCGTTCGTATTCTTGTGCGCATTGCTCAGTGTATTATCGGTCCTCAGGAGTCAATAGGTTAAGGCTTCTAAATGTGGCAGCACTTCACTTCCAATATGGAACCACTAGTTATTATTGTTGATCTTCTGTAAGAGGAGCAAGGAAAGGAGCACTAGGAAAATTTTGATTAAATTTGTGTTTGTTTAGATTAAAATCTGTCATCACATCAAGTTTTCTAATGTGACCAGTGTTTCACAAACTTGAAAATAATTGGAAATTCCGACCTAAACTTCAAAGACGCGGTAGTGTGTGTGTTTGAGGGGGGGGGGGGGGGGGGGGGGGGGGGGGGGAGTTTAGGTGTCAGGCTTATTTTGAGAAAAATTGAGGAAAACAGAAGAAACTGCTTCTGAAGCTGTCACAGCTAATTGATGTGACCAAGATATAGGGTTATTCAGTGAACAGTTCCTGAGTTGTGTAATACGGCTGGGTATTTTACAAGTCAGTTTGTATAGTTTCGAGCCTTTATGTGAGAAAAAAAAATGGCTAAATAAATTGTTTATTATATGACAGACATCTTCTCCCAAGTCTAAAATTTTGAAAGTGTTTTTCCTACCGCGAGCTCAAAAGTAGAATAACATGTCATATTTGCACTCATCTTGCTGCATAAAAATCACACTATAAAATGCTTTGTTGAATAATAATGACCTGTATTCAATATTTAATGAGTGGGAACTTTGTCACTATGCATGTGTTTTCAGTGTAGACAATGTGACACTAAAATGTCCTTAAATATTTGGAACTTCTGTTTGCAATCTCAAATTTTGGGAAATTTTGCGCATTTTTTTCACTGTGGTGCGACCAGGCCCTTATTTTTGTTTTTGACTGTAGTGCGACTAGGCCCCAATTTTAAATTATTTTTGCTACAGCTTTTACTGGTGACTGCACAGGTACCGCATATAGGGAGGGGCTTTTAAGAAAAATATATTATAAAAAATGGACATTTAGAAATGCTTTGTTATAAAATCTGCGTTTTGTTCTAGTTTTTAATGAGAAATAAAAATAACCAATTCCAGATTGAGTAGATGCAATTAAAACTGAACAAGCATTACGGTCTTCAGGAAAACCTGGCAGCCAGCGCAGCTGACGAACGATCGTTTTCTGCTGCTCAAAGATTAAAACTCTGGCTCCATTCCACAATGAAGCAAAAGAGTTCAGCAACCATACTTAACACTCATACAGTACCACTCAGAGATAAGCGAACCATCAAACGCATTGGTCCGCTTTTGCTAACACGTTAGCTAAAGCGTTAGCCAGTGCCTTTGTTATTCATTTTGCCACCTCCAGCTTGTTTTCTTTTGTCCTCTTTCTTATAGAAGCGACACAAAAGACTCTTCAACCTGCATCGCTTGAAATTTGAGATGCGAGAAGCAGCGATTGAGCGATCGCGCGACTCGAAATTGGCTGCCATCCTTTCAATCATTTGTTTATCTCGTCGCTCGCTTGAGTAAAATAGTTCCAGCGACTGATTCTGAATTATTTTTTTCTTTCTGTTCAGAATTATTTTTGTCCGGTTCAGAGTAATGTTTTCACTCTGTTCTGAAATCGAGCACATGAAACATTTCTCAGAATCCCAGACATTTTGGCGAATGTGTAAACAACTTGTCAATGAATTCATCATTTTAAATGCATAAAGTTTTACATAACATATCTTGAATGAGTTGAATCGTCTTTTAGTGATCTTTAATAAGCTTCTTTTAGGTTTGCCTGGGGAGGCAGCGGATTTTTGTTTTCTCTTCACAAGAAGCTGTTCCCGTGAGCGGCGAAGCCATATTAGCTATCAATTGGCTCGAAATCGGCTGGCTTCTAATCGGTTGTCTATCTTGTCGCTTGGTTAAAAATAGTTTTGTCGGTTTGTTATTAAAGGCCCAGTATCACCCATTCGGCTTTGTGGTCGTTTGTTTTTGTTTTCAAATGACGAGCTCGCTCGTGATTGGCTCTTTCTGGAATTTTTGACTGTGTTAAATTCAATCGTCGAGGCATTGGGTGCGCAGTGTATTTTGGTTGATACTGGGCCTTTATTTTTATCCCACTCTCCCGGTCAGTTCTGAATTTGACGGCGGGTTTGCGATCAGAGTTAACATGTACAGTGCATGTCCTGGAGTCCCAGAAATATGGGAATTATCTCCCTGCCAGCTTAATGACAAATTCATTCGTAATTAGGAACGTCCATGAATTATTTTTCATTACCAGCGGCTTTAGAATTATTTTCGCAGACGGTTTTAGTTGTTTTACAGCTCCTGCGGGATATTTCGTTGTTTCAACTACAAGTTATGTGACCCAGACTGCTGAAATTGCGCGTATAAACAAACACGGCAAAGCGAAGTGAGCGACGAGTACTTTAAATAACTCGGAGATGGTTTTCAGCTAACTATAACGAAATAACTCATGATTTTATCCGCTTCAAGGTAAGAAATGTTTAAGATCAGATGATATTGTTTCAACACTGCATATATTACTACTTGTACATTTATCATGATGATAATATACAATGCTTGTGATAACAATTATTGGCGGCTGTCCGCTTCGGAGATAATTTATTTCTTGCCGTTTTAGCGTTATGACATGACACAAGTCAACAAACGCAAGCAGCCAATAAAAATCAACTGTTCCCACGGCTAGAATTTCACTGCCAAAGTTGCAAATTGTGCTCGCTAGTTTTAATAGTGGAAAAGGCGTGCGGCACGTAAACACAGGATTGTTCGATCGAAATGAAAGCGCTCCGAATATCAGCTGAGTGAACAGATTCAAGGAAGTTTCATGAAAACCTTTCCCTGGATTGTTTTCGATACCGGGATCGTTGAAATGCAAAGATGAATGTGACAAATATCGGCATTGTGTAGACCTTTTTTACGCAAAATGACTTTAAGTGTGATCTACTAATGAGTTTCACAAACGTGTTAGCAATTGCGTGGGAACACAAACGCTAACGCGTTAGGTTCTAAACGCAAACTAGTTTACTCTGCGTGGTCAATGCGTTTGATGGTTCGCTTATCTCTGAGAGATACTGTAAGCAGAAAACAGACAAACTTTGTTGGTTGTAATGATAATCGAAAAAGATTATACATGATACAGTGATTACCGTAAACACCGGTGTATAAGCCCCACTTGTAGATAAGCCACACCCCGAGTTTTGAAGTTCAAATTTTGGAAAAAAAAAAAGATTTTTTAAAATTAAAACGTAAGTCAGGAATTGGCTACACAAAACATGAGTTCGACTTTGCTTCAATCCATCAGATCATTATGTATTGAAAAAAAACCCACAGTTTCAGCAGTTTTCGGCTCAGCTACTTGCCCACCGTTCGTTCAGGCCAAACAAGCTTGGTAACCATGCAAATTTTTTGAGCACATGTTTTTATTTAGCCAGGTTAACCAAGATGGCCGCTTGTTTACAGACTCTTTTCTTTGGCTTCTTTCGTTCCTCTTTGTTGTTCCTTCATTGCTAAAAGCTTCGAAATGTCTAACAAAGATAGTGAGCACTGTTTTAACACAGGTATTTTGACAATTTGAGGCTAAATTTTACAATTTATAAACACAACAGAAGAATTTAGTTTTATCGACTGAGTCGATAAGGTAAATTGACCACCGTAAAAAGATTCAAATAGCTGACGTTTCGAGCGCTAGCCCTTCGTCGGAGCGAATCAAGGAATTGTGGGTAGTGTGTGGTTTTATATAGTAAGCGGTGGAGCTACGCTATTGGTGGAAATTTGGTGACGTGAAAAACAAATGTAGATTAGTTGAATGAAAAGCGTTCGTTGATTCCGTGGGGTTTGAGAGTGCCGATTTGAAAGATGATTTTTTGTTCTAGGTTTTTACGGTTTTCTGTGTTACCCTGGTGTAGGGAAAGGCCGCAGATTGTCATGTGTTGTTTAGAATGGTTAGTAAGATTAAAATGGCGCGCGACTGGTTTGGATGCGTCTTTGTCATTTTTTTCAACGTCTCGGAGATGTTCACGAAAACGGTCGCCCAGTCTCCTCCCTGTTTCGCCAATGTATATCTTTTTGCAAAAAGTACATGTAATGCAGTAGATAACATTTACGGAGGTGCATGTAAAACGATCAGTGATTTTAATAGATCGTTTGGGTCCTGTTATTTTGTCCGCGTTGTGAATGAAAGGACAAGTGTTACATCGTGTGCGTGTGCATTTGAAAGTTCCCGGTACATCGTCAGATTTCAGTGCGCTCGTAACTAGAAAGTTGCCTATGTTTTTGTCACGTTTGAATGAAATTAGTGGGGGTTGTGAAAAAATTCTGCCAGTTTCGGGGTCGTTTTGGAGTAATTTGAAATTTTTTAAAATGATGCTTTTGACTGTGTTGTTGTGTGGGTGGAAAGTGAGGGTGAATGGAATTCTCTCGTTCTCTTCCTTCTGTGGCGTTTGTAGTGCTGACTGTCTGTCGATCTGTTGTGCACGTTGTTGGCCCGTATTAACAACAGAGTCAGGGTACCCACGTTTCTTGAAAAACTGGCACATTTCTTCTGATTTGTTGGAAAAATCAGAGTCATCACTACATAGACGTCGAAGTCTGAGAAATTGAGAATACGGAATGGCGTTTTTAACGTGCGATGGATGTGAGGATGAATGTAACAGATAACTGTGGGAATCTGTAGGTTTGTAGTGCACACTTGTGGATAAACTGTTACCGTTGATTGAAATATTAATGTCAAGAAAAGCGACTGAGGTTTCGGAAATTTCCCAGGTATATTTTAGAGCTGGATGAAAAGTATTGACAGAAGTTATGAATTGATTAAGTTCCTCTTTACTGGAAGAGGTAGCGCCAATGCAATCATCGATGTAACGGCCGTAGAGTTCGGGTTTGGTTCCGTGGTACTGATTAAAAAATTTGTCTTCGATGTGGCCTACAAAAAGGTTAGCGTAGCTTGGTCCCATTTTGGTGCCCATGGCGACTCCATTTACTTGTTTGTAGTAGTTTTGGGAAAATGAAAAACAGTTAAGTGTCAAAACTAATTCGGCTAAGCGGAGCAGTGTTTCTGAGCTTGGGTTTTGAATGGAGCGCTGGTCGAAAAAATATTTTAGTGCTTGAAGTCCTTCGTCATTGGGGATGACGGTATATAAAGAGGTAATGTCCATAGTGAAAATTAATTTGTTTTCGCTGGCAAAACTGAAATCCCGGAAAATTTCGAGTGCGTGATTGGTGTCCTTAATGTACGAGGGTAGTGATTTGACAATGGGGGCCATGATTTTGTCTAAATAGCTAGAAATTAGTTCGGTAGGACAGCTACAAGCGGAAACAATGGGTCGGCCCGGATTGTTTGGTTTATGAATTTTAGGTTTGAAATAAACGCGTGAGGTTCTAGGAGTAGTGATGATGAGATTGTTGGCGGTAACTGGTAATTGTTGTTTAGTAATGAGGTCTTGGATAGTTTCTTTGACAATTTTTTGGTTGGTAGAAGTGAGATCTTTATCAACTTTGGCATAGAAAGCGGTGTCAGAAAGTTGCCGAAAAGCCTCTTGTCGGTAAAGGTCGGTCCGCCAAACAACTACCGCCCCGCCTTTGTCGGCCGCTTTGATAACAATGTCGCGTCGTTTGCTAAGACTTTTGAGCGCTGCCCATTCTCCTGTTGAAAGGTTGGAAATTTTGGTGTGGCGGTTAAATTTAAGTTTTTGGACATCGTGACGACATTTTTTGACGAAAAAATCTAGAGAAGAAAACTGGCCCTCTGGGGGAGTCCATTTTGATTTGCGAACGTTGAGTGTTTCAAAAACATCTTTTTCCGAGGTGTTAGAATTGTCTTCTTTGTCGTGGAAAAAAGCTCTTAATTGCACGCGGCGAAGGAATTTTTCAACATCTTGTTTGACTGAAAATTCGTCGGTTTGTTTCGCTATAGGAACAAAGTTTAAACCTTTACTAAGAACGGACCTCTCTGGGTTAGAAAGCGGCAAATTTTCCGGAATGGTAACGACGCCATTGTGACTATCGAATGAATGGTCGCCGGATAATTGAGGACCTATTAACTGTTCAAGTTTTTGGGTCTTGATTTGGTTAAGGCTGTTGAACAGTTTAGCATTGAGTTCTTGAATTTTAGCGCGAATTGATTGTACTAAGACAGCTGGACAAATTTTGGAAAGTTCGGAACGGTATTGGATAATTTCCTTTTCGAGATTGTTACGTTTAAGGCACATAGCTCTGATAGTGATCCTCATAATATTACGCGAGAAAGAATTTTGGGCATGGTGAATTTCGTGGAAATATTGTTGATTGGAATCAGAGAATGTAGAAGCGTGAAAATTTGAACGAAACCCTTTAGGAATGACTTTGGATTGGAGGCAACGGCCGATGAAATTGATGTGACTACAAAACCTAGTTTTGGTAAAGATGTGAGTGGCTAAACGAAAGGCTAAATTAGTGGAAATGGGGGGAAAAGGAATAAGATAACTTACGATTTCCTGGCGTAGCTCCTTGGTGAGTGTCTTGAGGTTAGGCATCGTTGTCTTCGGTGAGAAAGCTGTTGAGTAAGAAATATTGATGTAAAAAGTTAATGGTCGCAGCGAATAAACAACAAATGAATGGGGTTAGTTTCTAGAGAAACTGTGGTGCTGCGTCGGTGGGGGGATGAAACACGAGAATTTAGTTTTATCGACTGAGTCGATAAGGTAAATTGACCACCGTAAAAAGATTCAAATAGCTGACGTTTCGAGCGCTAGCCCTTCGTCGGAGCGAATCAAGGAATTGTGGGTAGTGTGTGGTTTTATATAGTAAGCGGTGGAGCTACGCTATTGGTGGAAATTTGGTGACGTGAAAAACAAATGTAGATTAGTTGAATGAAAAGCGTTCGTTGATTCCGTGGGGTTTGAGAGTGCCGATTTGAAAGATGATTTTTTGTTCTAGGTTTTTACGGTTTTCTGTGTTACCCTGGTGTAGGGAAAGGCCGCAGATTGTCATGTGTTGTTTAGAATGGTTAGTAAGATTAAAATGGCGCGCGACTGGTTTGGATGCGTCTTTGTCATTTTTTTCAACGTCTCGGAGATGTTCACGAAAACGGTCGCCCAGTCTCCTCCCTGTTTCGCCAATGTATATCTTTTTGCAAAAAGTACATGTAATGCAGTAGATAACATTTACGGAGGTGCATGTAAAACGATCAGTGATTTTAATAGATCGTTTGGGTCCTGTTATTTTGTCCGCGTTGTGAATGAAAGGACAAGTGTTACATCGTGTGCGTGTGCATTTGAAAGTTCCCGGTACATCGTCAGATTTCAGTGCGCTCGTAACTAGAAAGTTGCCTATGTTTTTGTCACGTTTGAATGAAATTAGTGGGGGTTGTGAAAAAATTCTGCCAGTTTCGGGGTCGTTTTGGAGTAATTTGAAATTTTTTAAAATGATGCTTTTGACTGTGTTGTTGTGTGGGTGGAAAGTGAGGGTGAATGGAATTCTCTCGTTCTCTTCCTTCTGTGGCGTTTGTAGTGCTGACTGTCTGTCGATCTGTTGTGCACGTTGTTGGCCCGTATTAACAACAGAGTCAGGGTACCCACGTTTCTTGAAAAACTGGCACATTTCTTCTGATTTGTTGGAAAAATCAGAGTCATCACTACATAGACGTCGAAGTCTGAGAAATTGAGAATACGGAATGGCGTTTTTAACGTGCGATGGATGTGAGGATGAATGTAACAGATAACTGTGGGAATCTGTAGGTTTGTAGTGCACACTTGTGGATAAACTGTTACCGTTGATTGAAATATTAATGTCAAGAAAAGCGACTGAGGTTTCGGAAATTTCCCAGGTATATTTTAGAGCTGGATGAAAAGTATTGACAGAAGTTATGAATTGATTAAGTTCCTCTTTACTGGAAGAGGTAGCGCCAATGCAATCATCGATGTAACGGCCGTAGAGTTCGGGTTTGGTTCCGTGGTACTGATTAAAAAATTTGTCTTCGATGTGGCCTACAAAAAGGTTAGCGTAGCTTGGTCCCATTTTGGTGCCCATGGCGACTCCATTTACTTGTTTGTAGTAGTTTTGGGAAAATGAAAAACAGTTAAGTGTCAAAACTAATTCGGCTAAGCGGAGCAGTGTTTCTGAGCTTGGGTTTTGAATGGAGCGCTGGTCGAAAAAATATTTTAGTGCTTGAAGTCCTTCGTCATTGGGGATGACGGTATATAAAGAGGTAATGTCCATAGTGAAAATTAATTTGTTTTCGCTGGCAAAACTGAAATCCCGGAAAATTTCGAGTGCGTGATTGGTGTCCTTAATGTACGAGGGTAGTGATTTGACAATGGGGGCCATGATTTTGTCTAAATAGCTAGAAATTAGTTCGGTAGGACAGCTACAAGCGGAAACAATGGGTCGGCCCGGATTGTTTGGTTTATGAATTTTAGGTTTGAAATAAACGCGTGAGGTTCTAGGAGTAGTGATGATGAGATTGTTGGCGGTAACTGGTAATTGTTGTTTAGTAATGAGGTCTTGGATAGTTTCTTTGACAATTTTTTGGTTGGTAGAAGTGAGATCTTTATCAACTTTGGCATAGAAAGCGGTGTCAGAAAGTTGCCGAAAAGCCTCTTGTCGGTAAAGGTCGGTCCGCCAAACAACTACCGCCCCGCCTTTGTCGGCCGCTTTGATAACAATGTCGCGTCGTTTGCTAAGACTTTTGAGCGCTGCCCATTCTCCTGTTGAAAGGTTGGAAATTTTGGTGTGGCGGTTAAATTTAAGTTTTTGGACATCGTGACGACATTTTTTGACGAAAAAATCTAGAGAAGAAAACTGGCCCTCTGGGGGAGTCCATTTTGATTTGCGAACGTTGAGTGTTTCAAAAACATCTTTTTCCGAGGTGTTAGAATTGTCTTCTTTGTCGTGGAAAAAAGCTCTTAATTGCACGCGGCGAAGGAATTTTTCAACATCTTGTTTGACTGAAAATTCGTCGGTTTGTTTCGCTATAGGAACAAAGTTTAAACCTTTACTAAGAACGGACCTCTCTGGGTTAGAAAGCGGCAAATTTTCCGGAATGGTAACGACGCCATTGTGACTATCGAATGAATGGTCGCCGGATAATTGAGGACCTATTAACTGTTCAAGTTTTTGGGTCTTGATTTGGTTAAGGCTGTTGAACAGTTTAGCATTGAGTTCTTGAATTTTAGCGCGAATTGATTGTACTAAGACAGCTGGACAAATTTTGGAAAGTTCGGAACGGTATTGGATAATTTCCTTTTCGAGATTGTTACGTTTAAGGCACATAGCTCTGATAGTGATCCTCATAATATTACGCGAGAAAGAATTTTGGGCATGGTGAATTTCGTGGAAATATTGTTGATTGGAATCAGAGAATGTAGAAGCGTGAAAATTTGAACGAAACCCTTTAGGAATGACTTTGGATTGGAGGCAACGGCCGATGAAATTGATGTGACTACAAAACCTAGTTTTGGTAAAGATGTGAGTGGCTAAACGAAAGGCTAAATTAGTGGAAATGGGGGGAAAAGGAATAAGATAACTTACGATTTCCTGGCGTAGCTCCTTGGTGAGTGTCTTGAGGTTAGGCATCGTTGTCTTCGGTGAGAAAGCTGTTGAGTAAGAAATATTGATGTAAAAAGTTAATGGTCGCAGCGAATAAACAACAAATGAATGGGGTTAGTTTCTAGAGAAACTGTGGTGCTGCGTCGGTGGGGGGATGAAACACGAGAATTTAGTTTTATCGACTGAGTCGATAAGGTAAATTGACCACCGTAAAAAGATTCAAATAGCTGACGTTTCGAGCGCTAGCCCTTCGTCGGAGCGAATCAAGGAATTGTGGGTAGTGTGTGGTTTTATATAGTTGCAGTTGCACAACAGATCGACAGACAGTCAGCACTACAAACGCCACAGAAGGAAGAGAACGAGAGAATTCCATTCACCCTCACTTTCCACCCACACAACAACACAGTCAAAAGCATCATTTTAAAAAATTTCAAATTACTCCAAAACGACCCCGAAACTGGCAGAATTTTTTCACAACCCCCACTAATTTCATTCAAACGTGACAAAAACATAGGCAACTTTCTAGTTACGAGCGCACTGAAATCTGACGATGTACCGGGAACTTTCAAATGCACACGCACACGATGTAACACTTGTCCTTTCATTCACAACGCGGACAAAATAACAGGACCCAAACGATCTATTAAAATCACTGATCGTTTTACATGCACCTCCGTAAATGTTATCTACTGCATTACATGTACTTTTTGCAAAAAGATATACATTGGCGAAACAGGGAGGAGACTGGGCGACCGTTTTCGTGAACATCTCCGAGACGTTGAAAAAAATGACAAAGACGCATCCAAACCAGTCGCGCGCCATTTTAATCTTACTAACCATTCTAAACAACACATGACAATCTGCGGCCTTTCCCTACACCAGGGTAACACAGAAAACCGTAAAAACCTAGAACAAAAAATCATCTTTCAAATCGGCACTCTCAAACCCCACGGAATCAACGAACGCTTTTCATTCAACTAATCTACATTTGTTTTTCACGTCACCAAATTTCCACCAATAGCGTAGCTCCACCGCTTACTATATAAAACCACACACTACCCACAATTCCTTGATTCGCTCCGACGAAGGGCTAGCGCTCGAAACGTCAGCTATTTGAATCTTTTTACGGTGGTCAATTTACCTTATCGACTCAGTCGATAAAACTAAATTCTCGTGTTTCATCCCCCCACCGACGCAGCACCACAGTTTCTCTAGAAACTAACCCCATTCATTTGTTGTTTATTCGCTGCGACCATTAACTTTTTACATCAATATTTCTTACTCAACAGCTTTCTCACCGAAGACAACGATGCCTAACCTCAAGACACTCACCAAGGAGCTACGCCAGGAAATCGTAAGTTATCTTATTCCTTTTCCCCCCATTTCCACTAATTTAGCCTTTCGTTTAGCCACTCACATCTTTACCAAAACTAGGTTTTGTAGTCACATCAATTTCATCGGCCGTTGCCTCCAATCCAAAGTCATTCCTAAAGGGTTTCGTTCAAATTTTCACGCTTCTACATTCTCTGATTCCAATCAACAATATTTCCACGAAATTCACCATGCCCAAAATTCTTTCTCGCGTAATATTATGAGGATCACTATCAGAGCTATGTGCCTTAAACGTAACAATCTCGAAAAGGAAATTATCCAATACCGTTCCGAACTTTCCAAAATTTGTCCAGCTGTCTTAGTACAATCAATTCGCGCTAAAATTCAAGAACTCAATGCTAAACTGTTCAACAGCCTTAACCAAATCAAGACCCAAAAACTTGAACAGTTAATAGGTCCTCAATTATCCGGCGACCATTCATTCGATAGTCACAATGGCGTCGTTACCATTCCGGAAAATTTGCCGCTTTCTAACCCAGAGAGGTCCGTTCTTAGTAAAGGTTTAAACTTTGTTCCTATAGCGAAACAAACCGACGAATTTTCAGTCAAACAAGATGTTGAAAAATTCCTTCGCCGCGTGCAATTAAGAGCTTTTTTCCACGACAAAGAAGACAATTCTAACACCTCGGAAAAAGATGTTTTTGAAACACTCAACGTTCGCAAATCAAAATGGACTCCCCCAGAGGGCCAGTTTTCTTCTCTAGATTTTTTCGTCAAAAAATGTCGTCACGATGTCCAAAAACTTAAATTTAACCGCCACACCAAAATTTCCAACCTTTCAACAGGAGAATGGGCAGCGCTCAAAAGTCTTAGCAAACGACGCCACATTGTTATCAAAGCGGCCGACAAAGGCGGGGCGGTAGTTGTTTGGCGGACCGACCTTTACCGACAAGAGGCTTTTCGGCAACTTTCTGACACCGCTTTCTATGCCAAAGTTGATAAAGATCTCACTTCTACCAACCAAAAAATTGTCAAAGAAACTATCCAAGACCTCATTACTAAACAACAATTACCAGTTACCGCCAACAATCTCATCATCACTACTCCTAGAACCTCACGCGTTTATTTCAAACCTAAAATTCATAAACCAAACAATCCGGGCCGACCCATTGTTTCCGCTTGTAGCTGTCCTACCGAACTAATTTCTAGCTATTTAGACAAAATCATGGCCCCCATTGTCAAATCACTACCCTCGTACATTAAGGACACCAATCACGCACTCGAAATTTTCCGGGATTTCAGTTTTGCCAGCGAAAACAAATTAATTTTCACTATGGACATTACCTCTTTATATACCGTCATCCCCAATGACGAAGGACTTCAAGCACTAAAATATTTTTTCGACCAGCGCTCCATTCAAAACCCAAGCTCAGAAACACTGCTCCGCTTAGCCGAATTAGTTTTGACACTTAACTGTTTTTCATTTTCCCAAAACTACTACAAACAAGTAAATGGAGTCGCCATGGGCACCAAAATGGGACCAAGCTACGCTAACCTTTTTGTAGGCCACATCGAAGACAAATTTTTTAATCAGTACCACGGAACCAAACCCGAACTCTACGGCCGTTACATCGATGATTGCATTGGCGCTACCTCTTCCAGTAAAGAGGAACTTAATCAATTCATAACTTCTGTCAATACTTTTCATCCAGCTCTAAAATATACCTGGGAAATTTCCGAAACCTCAGTCGCTTTTCTTGACATTAATATTTCAATCAACGGTAACAGTTTATCCACAAGTGTGCACTACAAACCTACAGATTCCCACAGTTATCTGTTACATTCATCCTCACATCCATCGCACGTTAAAAACGCCATTCCGTATTCTCAATTTCTCAGACTTCGACGTCTATGTAGTGATGACTCTGATTTTTCCAACAAATCAGAAGAAATGTGCCAGTTTTTCAAGAAACGTGGGTACCCTGACTCTGTTGTTAATACGGGCCAACAACGTGCACAACAGATCGACAGACAGTCAGCACTACAAACGCCACAGAAGGAAGAGAACGAGAGAATTCCATTCACCCTCACTTTCCACCCACACAACAACACAGTCAAAAGCATCATTTTAAAAAATTTCAAATTACTCCAAAACGACCCCGAAACTGGCAGAATTTTTTCACAACCCCCACTAATTTCATTCAAACGTGACAAAAACATAGGCAACTTTCTAGTTACGAGCGCACTGAAATCTGACGATGTACCGGGAACTTTCAAATGCACACGCACACGATGTAACACTTGTCCTTTCATTCACAACGCGGACAAAATAACAGGACCCAAACGATCTATTAAAATCACTGATCGTTTTACATGCACCTCCGTAAATGTTATCTACTGCATTACATGTACTTTTTGCAAAAAGATATACATTGGCGAAACAGGGAGGAGACTGGGCGACCGTTTTCGTGAACATCTCCGAGACGTTGAAAAAAATGACAAAGACGCATCCAAACCAGTCGCGCGCCATTTTAATCTTACTAACCATTCTAAACAACACATGACAATCTGCGGCCTTTCCCTACACCAGGGTAACACAGAAAACCGTAAAAACCTAGAACAAAAAATCATCTTTCAAATCGGCACTCTCAAACCCCACGGAATCAACGAACGCTTTTCATTCAACTAATCTACATTTGTTTTTCACGTCACCAAATTTCCACCAATAGCGTAGCTCCACCGCTTACTATATAAAACCACACACTACCCACAATTCCTTGATTCGCTCCGACGAAGGGCTAGCGCTCGAAA